>CM076398.1:10099042-10821209 GCA_038363315.1 Mugilogobius chulae | reverse complement strand
CCAGTGTCGTCCAGTTGTCAGACCAGAAAATGTGAACGCTAAACATGCTCCGAGGGCGACTGTGGCATGTGTGAGTCATGTTGCTTCCACTTTATTCTCTACGATAACTTTTCTATAGAAGCTGCTACACGCCTGAGCTCCTGCAGTCGTGGTCACGCTATCCCAGCATGCACCTGACCTAAATATTGTCCAGGAACTGAAGCTGGAAGGTTTTTCTGTTGAACTTTATTGGAGTTTTGACAGCGGGTTTTACAAATGATCAAAGTCAGAGCATTTTGTTGGGTTGACAAAGCTCTATTGTGACAAGAGAAGTGGAATTTTGCAGTTAAATGAACTAGAAGTGAGTCAAGACATTGGCATTGATTTGGCTTGTTATTTAGAGAGATTATAGCAAACCAGAACTCATGCTTACTTATTGCAACAGTCTTTGCATAATTCACAATTGAACAAAATCTCAAACTTAATTAAAACCAATAATACATTGCATAAAAATTAGGCTGGGGGAGGATTTTTTCTTATTTAAGCTATAGGATTAAGTTCAAGATCAGTGTTTGCTAGAGAATGTGTATTATTTTAGCGCACTGGAATTTACAAATGATCAAAAACAGAAGAAAGTCAGAGCATTTCATTGGACAAGGGATTTCTGCAACTAAATAGACTATAAATGATTAAACTACAAATGTTGCATAGGCTTTTTGCTTGAAGAATGGGTTGGAATCGTTTTTAAATTATGGCAAAGTCTTTACTTTTAGACTATGTGCTAGCAATTCCATTTTTAGTTCATCAATACAATAAGCAGAAAAAGAGAGACTGAAACAGAGGTGAGAAAGCACAAAGAAGAAAAAAATACTTCTGTAATATAAAGGTTTCAGATTAGTCAGAGCTCCAAATATTTTCACATTTTTATCAAGATCATATGGCTTAATTCATCAATACTGGCAAAATGTGTAGGGTGTTAGAATTTAATAAAGTGGAATTTGAATCATATGTCATAAAACAGTTGAGCCCATCCTCGATCTTTGAGGCAGTGAAAGTCGATCCCAAAGCCCCATCTGTTTATATAAACTTTAATGTAAGTGTAAATGTGATCTACAAGTGTAATCTACATTTTCCTGCTGCCGCATGCATCATAGTTTTGGATGTGGCGACGGAAAAGCCCCACTGTTTACAGGAGTGCACAGCGCAAAGTGACAGCACAGCATCTGTATGCACATGTTCAGAAGAAAGATGAGATCAAGAAGAGAAGAGCAGGAGAGAAGACAGCAAGTAACGCAGAATCCTACCTGCTCACGCTGTCTTGTCCAACCTACTGCAGTTCAGTTGTTGATGAGAGTCAAAAGAGAAAGCTGACTTTCTCAGGCCCTCCCCTCAGTGTTACTATGGTAATCACCACTCAATTATAATAGTTCGAAGCAAGGTGATGAAGCGACTTTTATTTTCTTTTAAAAGACAATGTGTTTGATGTATTTACCTTGTCGACATGTTTCAGCTGCTATCATCGAGCCATCTTCAGGACAGGACAGTGAAGATGGCTCGCTGATAGCAGCCGAAATAAGTCGACAAGGTAAATACATCAAACACATTGTCTTTTAAAAGAAAATAAAAGTCGTGAAATAAATGAAGACAAAATGAACGTTGTCTATGGGCCTACACTGTTTCAATGTAGACTAGTCTAAATTTGTTATATATTTTTTTACATTACTTATGTAAAATAATGTACATTTAGATAATCGGACTGTGCTAAAAGTAGCTTGCAAGCTGAAAAAGGTTGTGCACCCTAACTGTGTCATAAAATAACACTTAGTTTGTCAGATGTTTACATGTTTAAGCACACTTGGGCCAAGACATGATCACCAAGGTTCAATTTGACTTGATTTTAAGACAAAGATGAACTCCCAAAGCTAATTATCAGGCTTGCTGCCAGTGGTTACCGATGTTTTTTTTTTTTGCTGCTGGCAAAAACTCAAACAGATAATACATTCATTTGAGTTGATGATTGAAAAGTTGGTTTATTGATTGTGTTTTATTGTTTCTTGTTCAGATCATCCAAATAAATTACAAAGTGCTATCAAAGATCACGCGGTATAATATTGAAAGAAAAAAACAAATGTAGAGGCAGGAGTTCAATTGCACAATCCAATAAAACTGACAATCTCCAACTTGTATATACACATGCAATACAAATATCCTCCATGTACCTACCTCACAATTTTCACATTCCCTGTTATAGAGCACTTCAGCCCATGCAGCATGTTCTTGAATCAACATAAGAGTTTGAGTGAGGTGTAAATGACTGCACTGTCTGTCACGGTTCCATATACACACACATATACACATACATCTGCACAAACATATATACGCTCCTATAGGATCAGGTCTGTGCACACATTACCGTGGGAGAGCTCAGAGACAGCAGCGCGCTTCCAACATAAAAGGCCTGAATACAAATCAGATCGCGCTTTTCATACGCAGCTGCATAAAATATGAGAAAGAAGAAATGGAGAACATGGGAAATCAATACACGTCGCTTTAAGAGGCTATAAGGTGAGGGGAGAAAATAAGGACAAGATGATAGAACTGTTTGCAAAGATAAAGTTTGGTTTGTTTAAGTGACACAAACTTTCAAAATCTAAACAAGTTGTATAGAAGTTGTGTATTGAACTACTCATTTAAGGGTTACATTGTTCATATCATTATACTTAAGATTTTACGAAATATTTTACAAATGTCATCCCAGTTTTGTAATTTCTAAAGAAATAAAAATGTATAAATTATGTTAAATTTATGTTCACAAGATCATGAAATGTGTTTCTGGTGAGAAAATTCATAATGTCTCATTTCTAAGTGTGATGTAAGCAGTATAGAACGCTGCTCTACTTCAGTGTTGATGTAAAACTATTAGGCCATCCATATTTATAACAAGTATTGATTTTTCCAAATCAGAATACATTGATTATTGTAACAACCCGTCATAAGCACTTTAAGATACTTTAAAAAAGCTAAGCAGTTTTGCATTCGCACATTTATGTTGCATCTATTCATTTTCTACTGCTTGTTCACGTTAGGGATGGTGGGGACTGGAGCCTATCCAGTGACTTTGGGCTTTAGGCGGGGGAACACTCTGGAACTCATTGCAGGGTCAGAGACAAACAACCATTCACTCTCATTCATTCACTAGGAGAAGTTTACAGTGATTTACAGTTTACAGTTAACTGCATTCCTGTTTTTAGAAAACTGTTCCCAAAGAAATCCACGGTTACACAGGAAGAACATGCAAACTCCACCAACAGATCATGAGATGTTGATTTGTTCTGAACCGGGAGTCAAACCCACAATCTCCTTGTTGGGAAGTCAGAGCTGTAACCACTCTGCAACCATGCACTAATTAGTCCACAGCTTGAAACAGTTTCAGCAAAGTGTGAACTTGAACTAGCTTCTGAATATTGTGAAAAGTTTGCCACAGATTGTTTAGTAAAGTACAAAAATATATTTAAAAAATCACTGTATAACAAATACCTTAAAGGCTCCATGTCTGACAATCAAAATAATGAAATACCTGGAATTTTGATTTAGTTATTTATTTATTGCACTTTTTATTATTGTCAGTATATTTAAAACAAATACCTCTGTATTGAATTTAGTTTGCCGTGTCCCTTCTATGTCTAATAATAGACACTTTTGTTCCCTAAAACTCACAAGTTATTGTCACTTTAATAATAACACAATATAGTTTTACAAAGTGACTAAGCAGATATGTAGTGTCACACTCTCTATATGAAGTGAAAACATTCTAAAAAATCAGGAAATAAGCTCTTTTGTTTTAACGCAGCAGCCATCGTTAGCTGGGACACTTTTTCTCCCAAATCAGTCAAATGGCTAGAAATAAGTCGGAACAAGCTGACACTTTCAAGTTGCTAGGAAAACAACAATCACATTTTAAGAATGTATTTCCAGTTGCTTGGTAACTGGAATGCAATAATCTAGTATGTTTTTATTATATTTTATTATTAAACTTTGTCATTTAAGCCACAACAGAATTCAACTGTGTTTTAATGAAACGAGTCGTCCCAAGTTTGTCATAAACATGTTAAAAGCCTGGATGAGGCACTTCATATGAATAATTTAGACAACTCTTTCACACTGTTATACAATTCTTAATTATAAGTGTTAAAGAAAAGTGTGTTAAAGGTGCACTGTATGTAAATGTCGTTGCTATTCTCCACAGGATTGGTTGGTTTGAATGTTAATGGCATAACCATATCTTGCTTTGAGAACATATATAAAGAATCCTCCATCTCAGTGACTGTAATGGCCTGTGTACATGATGAAAACAGACTGATCTTTGCATTGTGTACTGCTAATGCCCGTAACTGACTCCATCTGACACTTAACTGCTGATGGGAATAGCCGACTTCAGAACATATGGACGTTTGTTAGCTCGCCGGGTTAGCGCTGTCGTCGGGGATGATTTCAATTGACGAGCTAAACGAGTCACTACTGTTCATTATTGCGTTAGTAAATTATTTTATTCTGCGTTGCTCGAGCGACTGGCAGCACAATAACGCTGTGGTACCTGATGGAAAAGTATGTCTTCAGCAAACCTGCAGAACCTTGCTCTCATTTCAAAGAGCATATAGTGACTCACATTTCTCTTTCTTACAAGGACGAAGGTGACAATTTTGATATTTATTTGAAGAAAGCTTGTAATGGTCTCAAAGTTCTAGCAGAAAAATCATTCAGAGCTAGTATTCTGAGGGCTCTAAGTGAACTTGAGTTGGGTGCTTCTATGGCTTTTATTATTGAAACAGCCATCTAATATATAATATCTATTATATATACTAACTGAATGTTACAGCTCCTCAACAGTGACAAATCTTGTTCTGCCAACTAAAATTGTATACAGAATGTTGTCAAAAATAACTATCCAAGAAGAAAACAACTATAACATGATTAAATTCTGCTAGCCATGTAAAATGGGTTTCTTTTGAAGATTTGTGTAATGTGATATTGATACTTTTTACTCAAAAAAGTAAATTTGTGTTACCATTTGTTAAAAACCACAACTAGTTCTGACTGAGGCCGGCTTACTAAAGAGAAGCATCAATCAAATGCCTGTAAACAATCAATCAATCGATCAATATGAAGGGCGGTCCCACCTATCTACAGTCAGAAAACCCACCAACAATCCCCAACACTAGCACACTCAAACACCTGCCTCTGTGTGTACTTCCTCAATAACTTTTAGGTTTTATAACGTAATATAATTATACAGGCTATAGGCACAGGGTTTTCTAAAATGACCCCATATTTAATTTTTAGCGCTTCATATATGGCAGCAACATGTAACTGTACAAAAGCAGTTTGACAGCAGACATGCTCATATTAACCAGAGGTCTGTAGTTTCTATCTCTGATTTCACAAATCTGGGTTTTGAAACTGGCTTTCAGTTTCATAAAAGGAGCAGAGATGTGTCATAAACAAGATTCATGAAAGAAGTAAAGCACGTCTCTTACCGATCAATACAGGGATAGATACATGAACTTTTGATGGATCAGATATTGGCCTTATGATATTGGTTCTGTCTTTAAAGATGAGATACCTAATTATCATACAGCAAACTCAATTTAGGTTTTAAATATGACAACTCCCTCTAATAAATCCTTTGACACATGGTTCATTTTGGTTAGTCATAAACTTTTTTACAACAACAAAGTAAACTGAGTGCACCACCCAATCTCAGTAATCAGAGAGCTGCATTTTGACACTGATTAGAACTAAAAAATATATTTTTATTCAGTTTAAAATGTACTTAGTGGTCTTGTTTTCATCATAGACTTTTACTGGAAAACAACTATTTACAACTAACAGAGTTACTTACCTAACTTTAATTGGATATAGTGAGCCGTATGTACTGACTGATGCTGATCCAGAATGGCTCATAATATTTTAAATTCTCCCTTGTACTATAAATATCAGTTCCACAACACAATATGAACAATTGTCTTGTGTTTTGAAGAGAAAAAAAAGCTAGTGTTGGAACTGAAAAAGCTGGAAAAGTGGATCCCTAGTTTTTCATTTATAACATATCCTCTTGATAAGATGTCAGATGAATGGAGTTTGTTAAATTATTTACCATTTTACAAAGTTCTCAACATACATAACTTAGCAAAAAAAGTCACACATGTTAACATAGACAAATGCTTCTTTTCAGAATGCTTAAGTGCAAATTTTGTCTTTTTTTTAAACTAATTTTGCACCCAGATTGGAGACATTGATTATTAATTCATTCACTTATTTTATTGTTTTATTTATTCCAAGAAATGTGATGTTAGCATGCTATGTTGTTGTACGTGCTTTACAATGTTGGCAAAAGTCACTTGAGCTTCTGAAAGTTATAAAAACAACTCTTCTAAGCTCAACGTGTTCAAAAATAATCCACAAACTGAATCATGCTGGTGGGCAAACGAGATAAAACATGAGGTTATTTTTAAGACTGTCAAAATCAAGGTGAGCACGTTAAATCAAGGTGTTTTATTTGTGCATAATTTCCGACCTTCGAGCTGCCAAAAAGAGCAGCGTGATACATAAAGAACGTGTGTATAGGTGCCTGGCTCTTGTATATGTTTATGTAAATGCATTGTGATGGTTTGTGTGCAGAGCCTTTTAACCTGGAGTTAGCTGCTAGCGAAGCCCTGGGGGAGCTAACACTGCGCAATGCTCACCGGATCTGAGAAGAAGTTGTTCCCCCCACGCAGCAGCAGCAGCTCACTCCTGGCTCTCAGGAAAGTTGCTGTAGGGAGCAGGAATGATGAGGATTCTATGTAGGCGGCGCACAACTAGCACACCGTGTTTATCCATGCAAATGTACACCCTCAAGTAGCACTGGGTTTTCAAACCGCTTAAAGGTGCAGTGTGTCACGTTTTGACCCAAAAAACTCACTTGAATAAAAGCATGGTTTTGTAATTCAGCTGTCTTTGTTGTGCTAAAAATGGTTTCTTTACTTTGAGGAGACTTAATAACCACAAATGTACTATTTTTTGGCTTGTTCAATTGTGAAAGAGATGCCCTTTCAGTTACATTTTCTAACAACATGGCACTGCTGTTAGCACTCATAGCAAGAAAAAAACAGATGCTAAGATACGCCAGGTGGCACTAGCATCACGTTAGAATTTAGCTTGCAGCTATCGTTAGCACTGTTAGATATATTTTAGGGCTGTCAAGCGATTAAAATTTTTAATTGCGATTAATCGCATGATTGTCTTGAGTTAACTCGCGATTAATCGCATTTAATTAAATGTTTTTATTTTATATTTTTTTAAATGTAGTTTGCACTGATAACATATTTAGTTTTAATTCCTGTTTCTTATGTCTTTATTTGTAGAATCTGTTACACTGTAAAATAATGTTTTGTAGGCTTTCCCAAAACATTAGGCCAAATTGTGGTGAGATGTCTCACTCATTCTAAGCATTTATTACACTTCTCTTTCACAATAAAGCGCTTTCTGCAGCTGGAGATTATGAGGCTTTTATTGTGAAGGATTCAAAGGAAGAGTTAGTTAGAACTAGCTAGTGAAGCTAAAAGTAGAACTACGAAAGTTTTTGCCGGAGTTTTGAAAGCCTTTTCTGGATATTGGATATTTTCAACAACTTGAGTGGACAAACGTCTCATTTAGTGACCGAGGACCGCGACTTTATCAAGATGGAAACACGTACGGAGCCTCCTCATCAGCTGATCGAGCTGCACATGGATGAAGGTGAGGTAAACAACACAGCTCCGCTCAGACAGTCGTGGGACCGAGTAGAAACGTTACCAAAGTCTACAGACTTGAGCCAGCAGAGCCTTGTTTAGGGCTCTTTCTGCTTGTGTTCTGTGTTTTTCTATGAACCTCGCATCATTGGAGCGTTCTATTGGTGAAAATAAGCATGCGATTAATTTGCATAAAAAAATTATCGCAGTTAAAATAGTTTTGCGTTAACGCGATAAAACTGACAGCTGTTGTTGTTCTGATTCACTCTCATTGTTTAGTTTCCCCTCGCAGGTCTGTTAGTGGGCGTGGCCTTAGCCTTTGTTGCCGACTATCTAAATAAACCGGTATTACTGTAGGCACTGAAACAACGACCAATACACACAACCAACTACAATCGACATCGGCAGAACTGATATAATAAGGCTGTTGCTTTAACTGGCAAAATTTCATGTTGTGGTGCCGATATTTAAACCCAGTGTTTTATTGGTAAGCTATGTGAATCTTTTTTATGAACACATCTTCTCTGCTTCTCTTAAGAGTCATAGTTACACATGTGTTCCCTGGTGTATTACAATAAGTACCAGGGTTGACTGATGATAGACAAAATGATAAACAAAACATGCATAAAAAAGTTGAATTTTTTAGATCAATTGTTATGATTTAAACCCTTTCAAAGAGTCAAAATCTCACCTCTATTCTTATCCTTCCAGACTCTTTCAATCCCCTAAGATTCACCCAATGTGATCGTGAGCTAAAGCTAAGCTTAACACAACACAACATTTTTTTTTAATAATGTGTATGCAGTGTTTAAATATACCTACTACTCTGAGTTACTGGCAACTTCAGTGTAACTTTCAGGTCAAAACATCACAAACCTTCTGTGTAATTTTAACATCAGCATTGATTTTTCCCACTCAATACTGTACTGTTCACAAACACCTGCTGTCAAACCAATCACACTGCTGCTCTCCACTCTCGACCCCTTCTTTCACCTTCTCCTCAGGTTTCCAGCTTTACTTTAAGGATTTACTGTCACTTTCTGATGGGAAACTACACTACAAACTTCGGCTGTTCTCTGCCTTTTTCTCTATTTGTTTCAATGACAGCGGCTGCATTTTGTCCTTCCACTGCGTCTCCCCAGCGGCGTCAACAAATTTGGGCTTGGAAGAGGAACCTTGAGGCGGAGGAGAGTGTCAGCTTTGTGGAGATGAAAGAACCGGACCAGCAGTTTTAGATGGACTACATCAGTTTGGGCCCGCGAGGATAGGAAAGCTGTACTGAGCGATGGGCCTCCTCCGCCGTGAAGAGGACAGAGGAGATGAGAAAGTGTGCTGTCCTCTGGGCTGAAAATACTGTCATAATGTGTCTGTTAATATTAGTTTTAAGTTTACAGCATCTTTTCAAAAGTAATTGTGGTATGCAGATGACATCAGTGTATTCTAATGTCAGCTGTAAGTGGAAGAATTCTGTGAGAAAGGATCATTTCTCTTAATAAGCTCAAAATCTAAATAAAATGTAAAAAAGTAGCATAAGTTTGATAACTAAGATAAGCTTTAATCAATGTAATGTAACTAATCACTGTATTATGTTTGTTTTCAGTAATGTAGTAACGCATTACCTTGGGGACAATGACAAGGACAACAAAAGATAAAAAAAATAACTGTATTTTACAGAAAAATGCTCATAATAATGATTATTTGTTACACCATTGATCTAGGTCCGGCCCTCCGACACTTGTCTGCTTTTGAATACGGCCCTTGGTAAAAAATAATTGTCCACCCTCACTTTGGACACTCTTAGTTTTATGTCAATTATGCTCAAATATATGTGAGGGGTTTGTTATTCTCTCTCTGCCTCTCTCTCTAGTCGTATAAAGGGAAAAAAAATACTAGATTTAAATTAAGGATAGAAGTTATTGTCATTCGTGATTGTACAGTGCAATGGAAACAGTTTTAGAACTGTTTTAAATCAATGATCTCTTCGTTTATAGTCATTCAAAAATGGAAAATTAGTAGATTTAAATTAAGAATAGTATTTTTGTCATTTATGATACAATAGAAAACATTTTTAGTTAAAAAAAAATAAAAAATAGGATTGCGAGTAAAACATGTAGGGTTCAAAACTGTCATATAGACGCTTTCGACAAATGTTACTTTTTTGTATCTGTGGTTTGTTAACGTTAAATTTGGGAATGAAGAGGCGGAGCTTACCAGTTTTGCAGTTTGGATCAGGAAGTTAATGAACCTGCTTCTATTTCTAAGCCGCTTTAACTTATGTTTGTGTGTTTGCAACGAACAACATATGAACTATTGATCTACTTGCGCCATAGTTTCTTTCTAAACACACGTACATTTGATTTATTGACCGTTTACATAACCTCTGCTGTGTCCTACAAAACCCTGCCTTTCCGACACAAACCTCCTCGGTGCGGTCAGCCTCGCCGGGTCTGGCTCAGTGACGTTTGACTAAAACACTTGTGTAGAGTGCATTATTGGTGAAATGGGCCTTGAACAGAAACAGCAGACACACACAAACAAAGTGCCGATGTGTCTGATGAAAGCACTGATGAGCTATTGACAAGCTCATATCCACTCTGCCGCTGCTGTCTGTGTGTGTGTGTGTCTGCGATGTGCTGACCCTAACGCCCCACACACATCCACACACACCTCCATCAATCTGTCGCTCCGTCTTCTGCTCTGTCTCTCCTTTCATGTGGTAAATTTCCATTGAATCTTTCTTCTCTTCTGTTTTTCTGTTTCTAAATCATCTTGTTCTTAACTGTACACTCTCTCTCTCCTCCTTACCTCCGTCCTATCCTTCTCTTTTCCTTTATCTTATTCCTCACTGTCATTCTTTCTCTCTCTTCTCTTCACATATTCGCTCTCCTTATCCTTTCTTCTCTCTGCTTTTCTTCCTCCTCTTTGTTGTCCCTTCCTGTCTCATTTGTCCTATCCTCACACTCCTCTTCTCACTTTCCCTCCCTTCTCCACCATCTCTTATCTCTCCTTCCCAGTTTCCTCCCTCTCTTCTTTCTCCTCTCTCTCAACTCCTTCCCTTTTCTCTCTCGTCGTCTTCTTCTTTTTCTTCCACTCTGCCATTCCTCCTCTCTCTTCTCCCTTAGCTTATCCTTTTCTCTTGTCCTTCTCCCCTCTTGCTTTCCCTCCTATCTCTTCTCCTTACTTTTTTCTTCCCTTTCTCTTCTTCCAACTCTCTTCTCCATTCACTCTTCGCTCTCGCTAATCCTCCTCTTCTTTCTTTTTCTCCTCTTCCCCCAACTTCACTCCCCCCTTCACACTTTGTTCTTGTCTTTCTCTTCTCTCCTCCTTTTCTCTTTTTCCTCACTCCACCCCCCCTCATTCCTCCTCTTTCTCTCCCTCTGCTCCCCCTTCTTCTCTCTTCTTCTCTCCTCCTTCTGCTTCCTCTCTCCTTCTCGTTTCCTCCCTCTGCTCCCCTCCCTCTCTCTTTCCTCTCTGTCTCCTCTTTCTCCACCTCTTCTGTCTCCTCCCTCTTTCCCCCTCTCTGCTCTTTCCTCCCTCTCTTCCCCTCTCCTCTGTCTCTCTTCTCTCTCCTCTGTCTGAAGTTGAGAGACACATGTCCGATACAGCACAAGGAGCAGACTCAGGCTGGAGGATTATTCCCAAACACTCCATATATTGATGTGATGGTGTTTTCCACAGACCATTAACATGTTCTCACACTTTCTCACACTCTTCACATTTAGGAGCTGCATTTGCACAAAAGCAACAGCGCCGACTCACTGTATGTGTGTGTGAAGAGTGGACACAGGTCAGGATGTGTGCTCTTATCAAGTGTCTATTTAAGGCAGAGTGTCAACTCAAATGGGGTTAACACGATCCGAGTCAAAGTTGGTTGAGGGCCGATAAAAAAAAATATAGGTCTTTCTGTGTCACTTTCAATACATGCAATTGGCTATATAACTAATACAACACATTTGCTGTACCCCCAGATTTATTTTGAAACACATTGCACTGCATTGTCATTCAAGAAAACGTTGGACAATTTGTTTGCAATTTGCTGCATTCAGGTTTTTTAGTCTTTAAATTTCTATAGACTTGTTATGCAATCTTGCCTAAGTGGTTCTTGTTATGGAATCTTCAAATGTTGCCTCATCCTTTATGTTATGTTATGTTTATGTTCTTTGATGTCTGCTTAAGAAGTCACAAAGGAAGTCCAAGACAGTAGGACACTGTAATGGAAACCTTTGATGCCGAAGTTTCTCACACCTCGTGCCATCAGACCTTCGTCTTATGATTCAATCTTTCTGTAGGCAATGTGTTAACTTTACCTTTTGTCTCACTCTCTTAAGCTCTGATGTTGTCAATATCATATCCTGTCCTGTCCTCTGCAGTGGGGCCTCGAAGCCGCTCCTGGTCTGTGTTTAAAGAGCTGATGGGACAGACTATGAGAAACTAGGGATGAAGGAACTGTGAGCGACGAGACAAGGACAGCGCATTTGGTCTGATTTAAGGCAAAGAAGAATGATAAACCAAGTATCAAAACATTAATGAAGAAATATAATGTAAATCAACTTAGCCTAAATGTTTTAAGAGTGTTCTTTCTCAAAAAGAAAACGAAACAAAACAAAAAACATGCCTTTTTTGGCTGGGCTAGTTGAAATCTGCTTTCTTTTTGGGATTTTTAAATATTGATTTCTCTGCAAAATCCTAATGGAGCGAGAAGGAACTATCCACAGCTGTGAGGCAAACCAGAAAGGGCCTTAATAAGACCTCCCACAACTTTTTATGCGAGAACAAATGCACCAAATTGTACCATTTAACCCCAAAACAAGTAAAAGAGTGCGACTCTTGATCTCTCCAGACTTATTTGTGTAAAAATTATGTCATTATGTTTTTCGTTTTTCTTATCCTTTTTGAAAAGAGAGGAACTGTGGCAATAATAGCAGCTGTTCATGTTTGTTCAGGTCTTTCTGTTTGGACAAAGAGTGGACCAGGTCTGAGGCTTTGATTACAGCGTGTGACTCATTGAAGATAATTACTGATGTTGCAGAACACAGAAATGTCCAGCTCACATCAGCACGTCCATCTGGCTCAAATATAAGTCTGAGAAACAGGGTTGTTTTTTTCGAAGTCTCGTTTAGGGGTTTGGAAAGTTGCAGTTCATTTTAACATTGCATCAGAGAGTGGAAAAAATGCATGAAAAGTCAAGGGAGAAAGATTGTTTGAAAGATTAGTTTGTCGTGTCTTATATTATTTTAATTAACGCCAATTAATTAGATGATCTAATGTGGAATTGAATATTAACTGTACTCTTTCAGTCTCTGCTTCTCATATTTACAGCACACCTGCCGTTCCTTCTTTGGTCTGGTTGTTTTTTTGTTTTGTTTTTTATTCAATTATAACCTTAATCAGTACAGCGAGGAAATAATAATGAAGCTAAATGAAACAAATCATTGTTAGATCATACACCAGGGCTATTCAAATGGCAATCCGGGAGCCAAATACTGCCCACGAAGCAGTGTGTTTTGGCCCAGCGTAATAATATAGGTCCAGAGGTGGCAAACTTTTTTCTGTCTGTGTATATAGAAATCAACATCTTTCCAGGCCTTTTTTTTTTTTTTGCTCATTTTGCAGTTCTGTGAATAAAAAACATGACTGTGTTGATACAATGGTCAAATGTTGTCAGTGCATTTTCAGTTCACGCCGACGTCACATCGAGGTGACATGAGAGTCGAGCTGCCCATGTGAGCTATAAAATCTCCTCCTGACACTGATGCTGTAGCGCGTTGTAAAGTTGTCACTTTCAGATTGACTGCATCATCAGTCATTTTGCTCACGTAAATAAACGAGTGATACACGGTGCAAAGATTACCAGTTCGACTCTTGCTTTAGTGTTTTTTTTCCCTCTTTTTCAACTTTACAAAATATTCACATGAGCTGAAGTGCTTATGTAAAGAAAAGTTTCATACACATGTCTGCAAAGATGTTTTAAAAAAAAGGAATCTTTCAGTGATTTCAAAACAAAACTCGCGTCCCTTGCTCAGCTACGATCGCTGTCCACATTTTATGCTGTCAATCAATTTGCCTAGGATCCAAAACCCACGCTTCAGCAAACTGAGGTCTGTGTCTGGTCACCACGCCCCTCGCCTGAATTTCTGATCAACTCTACATCGTACCGGGCAAGTTTATTTGCATGACGTAGACGTAAAAACGAAAATTAATGGTAGTCTATAGGTTTAGGCCAAACTCTCATTTCACTAAAATCGTTTTTTGCTTCGCTCGTTGATTCTGCAGACATCCGCGATGTTTTTTCCGTTTTTTTTTTTTCTTTTTTTTTTTTTTTATTGTAAGCAGCCATGTTGGTTTTCACACGGCAGACAATGTGTGTCTCAGCTACTTAATCTGTCAATGACGCCCACCGAAATTCAAAAGAGGGACACGGTGGTGATGATATATTTTGTATGTATAGTCTGGATTTTCCAGGCAATCAATCCGTGTGTTCCCGCCCATTAAAAGACTTTTGCAAGCCTGTTTGGGCTGCAGTTGTGGGCGGAGTGAGTCTCTGTTAAAAGACAATCTCTGATAGATACAGGTCTAAAAGGGATGTATGGAAAATTTGCATTCTTTACCATGTTAAAAAATGTCCTTTGATACATTGTTTATTCAAAATTGTATTTGGATTGACTCATGCATGTTTGAGTAATGTTGTATTGTCCTGCAGCTGATGTTCCAGTGCTCAGAAAATCTCTCTTTTCATCTACCACCTACTTCTGTATTTACTTTAGATTATTGGAAAATTGCGATTCAGAGTAAAGCGTGTAAGTCTTGTAACCACTTTCCTGAAACAAAAACTTTGTATTTCAAAAATCTGTTGCTTAATAAAGAATAGAATTGGCCAGTTCATTGCGAAGGTGACCAGTTCCTCTCTTCACAATTCTCCGAAAGCTTGGGCTCTAGATCCCAGGCAGCTCCCATAAGCCCCATGTACTGTATCCTGTTTCTCATTTGCATCTCTCCGCTCTGTGAGAGAGAGAGAGAGAGCTTTGTTGGCTAACCCACATGCAGATATTTCAGGTTATTGCAGTCTGTACCTCAAATGTAGGTTACACATGTGCGCCATGTCAACTGGTGATGAATACAGGCTTAATTAGCTTCAAAATTAGCATCAAAGCTCACTTACGGCTTTCGGTTTCACGCTGCCTCTGTGTAACATCTGAGCGCTCGATTGCACGCAGGAGGAGAAGGGAAAAAAAAGTGCAAAAATAGCCAATTTCCCGAGCGGTGTGGGCCTTTTTATACGGAAAGTTTGGTGTTTATTTGCAAGTCTCATTTTCAGAGGTGATGCAACGCGAGAGCAACAGAAGTACACAGAGCTTATCCGAAAACAGACATGTGACGGAAAGTAAGCGAGGCTGGTTTGATATGTGTAAAAGCAAAAGTGTGACCCATCAGTGAGAGCTGTGGAGTCGAGCAGGGTGTAGTGTGTCAGCGAGATTGTTTTAAGCTTTTGTCACGATCGTTCAGGGCTGGGGAAAGTGTTTATTTTTGCTTAGTTTTGTTACTGAATGAAATATACACGTAACGATTTGGTAGTCTACCTATTTGTGTGAGGAAAATGTTTGTCATGTCAAGTTTTTGCTCCTCCTAATTTATTTACATGAGCAAACATTTACTTTGATTTTAAGATGTTACTATGCAAACACAAAAAATTACGGATTCCTCTCAAGCATTGTTCACCGATTTGTATTAGTATGAATAATTACAGCAATAACAACAATAAAAGGACCCTCTGAAATGTTCAGTTTAGTACACAGGACAATGTCAGATGTCACACGTTTTAAAGAAGAGTGCAATGTCAAGTTATTGTCTCTGGATTGAATGTTCATTTCTGCACAAGGAGTCTAAGAGAGAGAATTTGCCTGTTGAAATCTTGTGTTTCCTTAGTGTGGTAAATTTGCCAGTACGTAAGTTTTAATGCAACATGTTTGTTTTTAAAATAAATAAATAAAATAAATGTGAAATAAGAGAATTTTGAATTAAAAAATGCACTTAAATGATTTTGTGTTTACAGAATATTGTTGTCTGCTCAAAGATAAGACTTGAACTTTAGGTTGCAAAAAAATAATGTAATAACCCCTCAAATCAAATTCCTACACTTGTTTTACACAAAATATACGTACATACTGTACTTACATGTGAATGTGCTTACCGGTGTTAGTTCTTATATACTGTATGTATTGTCTCTGTAATAATGCTTTGGATTTAGACAAAGACACTTCGTATGTTGCATGATTCATTCACTCTACACTCTTCTACTGGTAAGATACAACTGCTCTGGGGAAAAATGACAAAAAGCGAGGCCATCAGCCCTTTGACCAACACCAACAATTAACACACACACGTCATCTATTATGGATTATTGTCTCGCCGAAGAAGACACACACAGCTGAGGTTTCTCTTAACCTTAGGTTCCAGCGGTCTCCCATCCAAGAACTGTCCAAATCTGAAAGGATCAGGCATTGACACACTGGTATGGTCGCGCACGTAAGGACATTCACAATTCTGTCAATGAACAGCAATGAGAGGACCCTGAACTTCACTGGAAAAATGAAGCCATACCAGTTTGCCAAAGTGTGATCCTGTCAGATCTCAAAAGCTAAGCATGTTAGACCTGGGCAGTACTTGGATGGGAGACTGCTGGAGGAACCTTAGGTGCCAGTGTGGGACGAACGGAGGAGAAGCTCGCTGTTGTGTCCTTAGGCAAGACAGCCCCATTGCGTAGTATGGATCTGGTGCGAGTGTGAATGGTTGGTGGTGGTCAGAGGGCTGATGGCTCAAAATGGCATTCTCGACTCCATCAGTCTGTCCCAGGGCGGCTGTGGCTAAAATAGTAGCTTACCACTACCCAATATGGAATGAATGAATACTTCATAATATGCATTCTTAATTCATAACATTTTGAAAAACCTAACTCACAAGTTCCTCTGTCAACTTGTTTCAAAACAAAGATTCACAGTTGACTTGTTAGCCTTTAGGTCATAAGTCAACTAGTGAATTCTGCTTTTTTTGCATACTGGTGAAGTGGCCAAGAAATTCAACCAGGCTCATAAAAAGTTATAAGTAAATAAAATGTTTCAAATAACTGCAAAGAAATTAAAGCAGCAGTCTTACCCTTCACATCATTTCTTGTGTAAATTATGTACAAAATGCTAATAAGTAAATATTGCTGAGATAAACACACATAACCTCTGGCTGTGTGTGGATCAGGCCTTGCACCTTTGCTGTGAGTGTGACGCGACCTCTCAGTGATTTATGTCCGAGCGCGTTTGTAAATTACACCTCATTACTTCTCATTGTCGCACTGCGTTCCTCTGGATTGGTTACTGCGACGCATAAATATTTCAGACAAGATACGGACCGGCGGTTTGAGACTCGGCAAAGTGCTTTATATCTGCCTGAGCGAGAGTCGGGAACGCCGTGTGCCTCCGTCAATACTGGAGTAGATTGAGTTTAGAAGAGTCTCTTCCAGTGCATTTCGGCATTAGTTTTTTAAACATGTAAAATATGTATTGTATGTATTTTTTTCCTTTGTTCTTGTCTTAAGTCATGCTCTTGAGAACGTTTACATTGGCGTCTTATGTAAAAGAAATATAAAAAGCAAATGTATTAAAACAGATGACAAATTGTGATGGAAAGAAGTTTGAAAACTGTTTGATTGAAAGGCCAGAATCAGTTATGCTAATGCTACCAAAAGTATTCACTCACCTGCCTTTACTCATACTATGAACTGAAGTGCCACCTTTTTTTTTCCTTTTTTTTGGTTTATTTGAATAGGGACAGATACAAAAACACTGACTAACTGTGACACAGCCGTCCGATGCATGTATCATAGTGCTTATAGCCAAAGCTTGCAGCACTTGTCCCTTTGATGTATACATTTCACCATGTCCGTAACAGTTTATTCTGATTTTATTTTATTTAATCATTTGATTAAACTTGTCCTGCCCTCTAACTCATATGTGCAGCAAAGGCATTGATGCAATGGGATCAAATATTTTTTGTGGATCAATTTCAAGAAGGTTTACGTTTGAAAAACATTGCGCTGTTCCAGCAATCTCAGCGGGTGAATTCACTTTTGTAACGTTTAGAACTAATTATCTCTGTCAATATTGTTCCTATCACTACGAAATAAAAACTGGGGCAGAATTTAGAATGAGTTTGTCCACACTCGAGTGGCCTATAGGCCAGTTGAAAACCTTTGCAATCAAGCCATAAAGGTGTTCGATCAAAACCAATCAGGTTCCATCATTGTAAAATTGTATCGAAGCACAACTTTTTATCATTTTCGAATTTGATTCCAAAGCCTTTGAATAGTTTTATAACCAAATGAACCAAATGACAAAGCTGTGGCAGGTCGACACGAGCAGTCTCTTCTGGAGACTGTAAAATGCCTTTCCGCAAAATATCTTTCAGCCTTTTCTGTGAGAGGTGCTGGTCTATAAAACATGTTTCTAGTCATTTAAAATCTGTAACAACCTTTTGACCTTTTATAAAAACAGACTAGACTAGACTAGACTATACTATAGATAATCCTTTATGAACATTCCCAATACATAAGACAAATCTCACAAGATCATTCGTGACATTTTGATCTTGTCCCATCCCTACCTAATACCTATATTTATGATGAACTTGATGAAATACTGTTGCAATACTCCTAAAAACAACATTTCCTTTAAGATTAGTGATTTCATCGGCCACACAGATCTCCTCCTCATTGTTATTTGTGCCCTGTTCCCTCCTGCTCTGTCCTGATGCCAGACCAAGGTGACTCTGTGACTTCTGCCCGAGCTGGAGCCCATCTGCTGTTGTTCACCTTGTCCACTCGCTCACTCACACAACACAAACAAACTGCAGCCAAAATGACCACACTGTTAACCAGAGGAGAATGGATGAAGTCATGCACACTGAGCTGTATTTGGCACAGAAAACCACACGGCTGCTGTGGCCAGGTCAGAGATGAAACAACTGGATTCGACCCAAGCCTACAGGGAATAAAAAGGGCGTTGGACTCTTAATTAAATGTGTTTTAACCCTAATTTGAAACGCATAAAGTAATGACACAAGAATGTTTTCAAGAGTAAACAGACATCATCTTTTTTGTGTCCTCACGCAGAGATGTGGAGTGGTTAGAGCTCTGGCTTTCTATAAGGAAATTGTAGGTTTGAATGTTAAGGTTCTCTTCAGGTACTCGAGCTTTCTCCTAACTCCAAAAAAAACAAAAACATGCATGTACAGTGTAGATCAACTGGCAAAAATTTAAATGTGAATGAATGAGAGAGTGAATGACCCTGCGATGAGTTGGTCACTGTCCAGAATCTCCCCGCCAAAGGCTCAAAGACAGTTACATGTGATTACCGGGTGTTAGTGTGAGATTAATACTGCAGGGTTGTGGAGTCATTTGTGGATTTCTATTTTGACTATTTCTTAACCCTCCTGTTATCTTTAGTAAAGGCAATGCACTTCTCCATGACGTTTTGACTATAACTTTATGGGTCTGTTATAGTTTTATTAAATAATGTTGAGCAACTTTTTTATACTCATCTTTTAATTTAGCTTCTTTCTCATATTTTACTGCAAATTTTACACATATATTTCATTTTTTCGTGGGAAAACTAAGATAATTTTTGCCAAAAATTTAATTTCAGATCTTTTAAAATTTGACCTTTTTTATATCTCTTCAATAATATTGAATAAAGGTTAACCCTTGTGTCCTGTTTAGGGTTTTAATTCATTTTTTGGCATTTTTCATTTTTAAATTGTCCACCATTGCTCCATTTTGGAGATATTTCAATTTTTTCTTGTTACGAATCTTAGATCGAGTTACATTTACAAAAAATTTATTTTTCTAAACCCAGAGTCATGTCATTTACAGATGTGCTGTCCTTATGTTCTGTTAGCGCCCTTTTACTTCATCGTTTTTTTAACGGCTGTACAAATTTTCCAACAGAGCACAAGGGTTAGCAAACTAGCTGGAGGTAGAGCAGCAGTGGTTGTCTAACTTTGACAGAAATGTTATTTTTTTCCAGCTTTTGTACTTTTTTTCTGGTGAGAAAAAGTCGCACGTCTGGTCCTCACGGGTCTAAAAGCCAATGTGGCCTTTTAATTTAGCTTTTACCATTTTTTGAGTCAAAATAACCCGGAAAGACAAATGCTATATTTTTTTAAACACAGTGCAACGTTTAACAAAATTTTTCAAAAATTGCACTGATTGTACAGAATGACATCTGGGATCACCCCTGAAAGTTTCATAATCTTAGGACAAAAGAATGTTGTTTTATTGACAAACAAAACTCAAAATCAAGCCAAAAAGACTTGAAGCTAACACCAGGGTAAAAAAAAAAAAGTTACATAAGCCTGTATCCACCATCTGAGATCAAATTCCACAACACAAACTATTAAACAGACAAGAGCTGATGACTGCACACAAAGTGACCAACGCACAAAACAGTAAATAATGTATGAAACCACTGGATACCAATTTGATGGAAATTCAATCAACCACACAATGCATTTCTCTCTCTCTGTGTGTGTAGCTAACATGTAGCACTGACTCCTCTAAAACCGGGCACAGGGCCAGTATTTCAGCTCACACACCGCCCTCTCTGGTCCTCCATACCCAATTTAACATCACAGCATAATTACCGCCACTTGGCACAACCATAGCAGCAGATTTCATAGTGGCCCAACATCAGAGGCAACCCGGATCATATATGTAAGCCACATAGAGCTAGATGCTACGATTAGCTCTTATTTTATCCTACCACCAACTGTGCACGTATAGCAATTATGCAAGAAGCGCTGTGTTGCATCACTGTATGTTTGTGGTTGCCTTGAAGATATCGGAGTTTGGAAAGTACGAGAGCAAAGCGATGTCTTAACAATTAGCACTTAGCTCGAGTTAGCGCGGCTTGGATGGGGCAGGTTTGCTATGCGAGGGTTTTCATGTTTACTAGCATTAAAGGGTCTGTGATAAGTAAGCTTTAAGTGTTGTTACATCATAAAAAACATACACAAAGTCATGTCGAGGTTCATTCACACATCACTGTTTTATTACGTTATCCAAGTCTACAAAGTTGTGATGTCATTAAGTTAAAGATCCTGTTTTGATCTGAGTCTTGTGAGTTTTTAGACATGTTAGGTGTAGTTTCCGAATAAAAACATCCCCATTGTTGTGGTTTGATTCATTCACGAACTTGCATTATTAGGAAATGTCTGCAAAGGTCAAATTGAGCCACTCCACCTTGTGATGTTAGTAGATGGTTAGCAGCCATTTTCAACCTTAAAAAAAAAACGTAATGTGTCTACTCCTTTCATTAAAAGTTCATCTCATTTATGTTTTACTAAACATTTGACAAATTTCATCTCAGATTAGCCTTTTTACCTCCTGTTCATAAATGATGGCATTATGTCTAGCAATACATTTGTCCAAAACACCTCTAAATGCTTTAAAAACTCTTTTTGTCTACTTCATATTTTAGGGTCATGAACATGTAGCCAGGCTAGCACCACCTAATGCCTCCATTTCATGTCACACCAGCTCTAGGTTGGGAATTTCAATGTTTGTTGCTGCTTGAATCAAGCTTGAGAAACAATTGCCCAATCAGCAATCAGAAATTAAGCGGTGACGTCAAATTCAAACATCTGTTTGTAGTTTTACAAGTTTGCCATTAAAGTAGTAGCGGCCAGAAATTTTGATTCAAATATCAGCTTTTTTATGATGTGATGGAGCCACTGGAGCTTGACGTATCAGTCTGTTTCATTCCACTCGGTGGAAACGGCAACAATCACTAACGTCCATGTTTACTCTGAACTTCCTGGACTACAACTTATGTGTTGGTCACAGTACATATGTCACGTCCAGTAACGAACAAGCAGTGATTGGTTAATGCGAAAAAGGACCTGCCTACCACAGAACTAAGCTCCAATGCTGACATGTCAGATGGAAAAAAAAAAGTTAGCTTAGACTTAGCATCAGTACTTCCTGCCTCATTTTAGTGTCTGTAGGTTTTTCTAAGTCATTCTAAACTGAATAATTAGGATGTGAACACTGAGTTTCTAATGTACACATGTTAAGACATATTTCAGCACGTTTGTCTCAATGCTAATGCTAAATCTACTGTTCAGGAACAGTAAAACAAATTAAATATACACGTATAACAATAGGATAGCATTTGATTCAAATCTTTAATGGCTTTTCATTTTATACTTTTGCACATTTTATACATCTAAATCCACTTTATTTATTTTTTGCTCCATGCTAACATTAGCTTGAAATACAATTTGCTAGCTAGTGTGCTATTATTCATATTTGGTCAGAAAGAAAAAGGGTTCTAATTATTAGGAGTTTAAATTTGCATTATTCAGGATTCTGGTGTAAATGTGTTGTGTTTAATGGTTAAATATGACCGTTAAATGACATCAACAATGTGGAACAGAGTGTTTTCAGTTCAAAGAAAGACCACAACCTAAAGATGCTAAATTATTATTATTTTTATTTATTTTTGTATATATTTTTTACAAATTTGAATGAAAAGAAGCACATATCCAGACTTGTTTTTGATGAGAAATTTGCATAACAAAAGACACTGTAATATTCCCCCTTTAATTGCGTTTGACGTATCAAGCTAAATTTGATAGTTTTGTCTGTGTAAAGTGAAAACAGAATCATTGGAGAGACGGTAAATAGTAATTAACTGGAGAGAGCAGCGTTTAGCTAATATTTGAGTGTTTGTGGGAAATGACGGGGTGAAGACTGGCACGTTTTCGGGAGTGGGCGTGTTGACATTAGATTGTTTTGGAAATGCTGCAGGATAATTTTCGACTTTGCAGAAATAAATAAATGCATCCGACAAAACGTGTAAAGCATAATAACTCAGACTGTTGTGAATAATGAGAAGATGTTTCAGAATGAGCTGTTTCTCTAGTTTCTTGAACCATGACACTTTGCATTTTTTCCAATGAAACAAATTTAGTCTGTGGCGTTTACGTGACATCACAATATTCTGTTGGCAATTTACCATATGCACCTACATTAAAGAAGACAATGGCTGTAGCGCATGTTCAGTACATTTGTCTGTGGAAGTAGGACATCTTTTAGGCGGCACAAAGCTAGGTATTAATGAATGCTAGCTGATTCATACCTTTTCCCTCCTGCTTTATTTGCCAATCTAAGACAGTTTACAAGTTTGTCCTACTTTACTGTCATGATTATACCATAATGTGGTAAACAGTAGGGATAAGATGAGATGAGATCTCGCAAGATCACGATGTCACAATACTGCTCGCACATGCAAAGAATTGGGTCTCGTGGTCTTGGGAATGTCCACAAAGGATTCAGTAGTATATCTTTGAGCAGCTTTGGTAAATAATCTCCACATATAGACTTGTCATCACACAAAAATGGTCTAAACTCTGGCTGATCTTGCTAGGTAAGGAAACGTAAAATTTTGTATGTAACTTCATGGATGAGGTACTGTAATTACTATAACTATACAATGACTATAACATGCCATTTTCCGGTATTTTTCACAAGCATTGAACTCTGCGGATTTTACTGTGATGCTGCTAAATAATAGATTCCTGTTGACTTACTATACCATGTAAGATGTATAAAATGCACTTCTTTGTTTTATTTTGAGCTTAGTTGGTGTGTTATATTCAAGAACGCTTAACAGTGTGAAAATTACAGTAACTTAACTCTCACATGGATTCTCTGACACATTAGCTGGAACAAGTGGTAGATAATGAAAGATGAATGAATGAACATACTCTCGACAGCCGCTGTGAGCCAGACCAATCACTGGGCAGAATGCTACATTGTCCAATCACAGCGTAGCATTCTAGTTTGGGCAGAAGCACCAATGAACTTTGTATGGTACTTTCTGCTTATTTTAGCAGCATTACAAACTGTTTTAGCTTTTGAAAATAATGTGCTTACAGAGGCATTTTGTTTCAAACCCAGCACTCAAGTTGAACAAATTGAAGCAACTGTATCTTTGCTTCAGTTTGACTAATTGCACAGCCCTGGCTCACATATGACTGAATAGGCTTGAACATGGCACATAACACAAACCACTTATTGCCTTCCTTCTACAAACATCATTTTCTAAAGACTTATTTACCTCAAGGTCACACTGGTCGGCCTAAAAGATCAAATAATCAACGTGTTATTGAAATCAGACAAAAAGGCACACCTATGCGCTTCAAGGACACGGCACATGTTTACAATTTCCATTCTATTTAGAAGATTCTTTTCACAGAGCAGGCCAGGTTGTTTAGCTGACAGCTTTGACCCTTTCCCATCAGTCTTTCTCCGAGCACCTTGTAATGTTCTGTGCGGAGTTTTTGCAGCAAATGACGAAAATATCCGTTATTGCACGACCCACCGTAGCCTGTCAATGACGTCTCTTTCCGTCAAAGATCTTTTATTCTCTGCGACGATGTGGGTTCTCTGATGCATGTGCTGACTTTGTCTGCAGTCAAAAACATGATGCAGATTCAGAGAGGGGTGTAGTATGAGCACAAAGACCCAGAGGAAGTTAGAGAACCGGAAAATACAGGTGCTCTTTAGTTGACACTACAGAGCGGAGTCGGCTGTCAATATGTCATCAGCTGCTTCTAAAGGGCCGGGTTTCTATTCAAACTGATTACAGGTGAAACATCTTGGATTAAAAACATGGTTGAGTAAGTTCAGAGCAGATATTTGATCTTTAAAATGAAGAAAAGATGATTCTACTGGACTAGAACTCTGAGGAGAACAGCACATGCAGCGAGTCTCGACGGTTAGAAACTAAACGTCCTCTTCCGTGAGCGATCCAAAAGTGGTGAAGTAAAAATACTGCATTTTTTCATGTTTGGAGGGTTAAATATAGTCTATGCTCTATGAAAGAGGCTGAATCCAAAGAATCTGCATCAGAAGAAAAGTGCTGCTGCCTTCCCATCCCATCCGTTCTTGTTCTTCTTGTTGTTCTTGTTGTTCTTGTTGTTTAATCCTAACAATATTGAAATTATAGTAGCTCATACTTTATCACAAAAAGGTTGAACAGATGAAAATGACACTGACGTTATCTCAAAAACTTCAAATGCGGAAATAGAATGAAAACAAGAATTTTCTAATGACTATAAAAAGTGAACGGATAAATGTAGAATAACATTTTTTTTATTTTTTTTTTATTGAAAGTAGACACTTCTAGGTCTCATTTGATGTACGACATGCCATGATTCCAGTTGCGCAAAGTTTTTTGTGCAGCTGAGAAGATTGTTTAAAATGAGCAAAAAGGCCTGGCAGGCAAGGAGGGTCAAAGTCAGAATAGGGCTGTAAGTGAAAGAGTTAAGTTTAGATTAGACCTGCTAATCACAAAGTAGTAATAAAGTGGCAATTCTATAATACAAATATATATAATGTTTGTTATATACTGTAGTTGTCTAGTCGAACAGAAATCAGAAACCAGATTGAACATTTGAGTAACAACAGGAAAAACCATGTTATGACATTATCACATTTTAGATCGTGAACCTATTGGACATTTTTCACTCTGCTGCAGCCATTCTACAATAGTGTGACTCAACATTGTTGCCATGGCAGAGATCCATTATTATGTAAACAAACAACAGTAAATGACCCTATCTCCAGCCTAAGCACCACTCCACACGCGCAGCCTATTCTCTGCTACAGGAGAGTCTTATTGCCTATACACTTTCTTCACAGCTTGCCTTTCCGTCATGATTGAACAAAATGGCTGCACGCATTACATACTTGCAAGGCCTTTTTGGAGCAAGCGGCTATAAATAATGACTGGAAGTGAAATGGAAACTATGTGAAAAGCTGTTAGTTCGCAAGGCGCGCGTTGTTCACAATGTGCTCCGACTGAAATATGCATGAGGCGCAAATGCGTCGCAGCTGCAAGAAAGGATTCTGAATCTTCCAAATGAGCCAACATCCTGGTACTTTTCCTAACGACTGGTTTGATTTGAGGTGCTAAAGCGTTGGGAGGGTTCAAATTCACGCACTTGACTTTATGTTTGATTCAAAAACGTGCCCAACAGGCTAATACTCATGACTCGAGATGAGAATAAGGGTCTGTGGTTGCCTCAAAGGTTTTCCAAAGTTGGGTCAAAAGTAATGCTGCATCTAACAGTTTCTTTTGGTAATCATCTAGAAGGTTAAATATTCTTCCGATTAATCCATTAGTTGTTCAGAACGCTGTTGAGCTGAGGTGAGACCATTTTTTTTACATCAACAACCCCAAATTACATAGTATTCATGTCAGTGATGATCAATCTAAGGTCTGTCTCAACATGTGAAATGTTTTGAAGCTCATGTAAAAACACGTATTAGTTGAATAATAGTGCAATGATTCACTTTTGCAGACCTAGTCCAATGTAAACAGAGGGGATTCGATGTAGTATAGTTTACTGGTTTTCAACTGTTTTCAGTCTTGACCATCTTTGGTTTTGTGCGTAAATATGAACACATGACACCCATCCTCTGTTCCGTGGATTGGCTCCTTTTCCAATAACAAATACAAAATTTGTCTCCTCACGCACCATTGTCTCTGGAACTGCCCCCGCATCCCTCCCAGAGCTGTTGGACCCCTACACCACCACCACCAAACAGCTCCATGGTACAAACCGTGACAGCATTTGTCCACACAGAACCAAGTTCTGCACAAAGGGAGGCTGGTCTTATTGTTGTTTTACCTTTGAAGCACTTTCAGATTTGTGTGTCAAACGTAAGTTGCATTATAGATAAAATTGGTTGTTTGGTGGTTATTGTGAGTCATTTGATTTTGTAAACAAGCCTAAATACATTTGAGTGATAAAAAGAATCGTCATTCATTTATCACTGCATTAGAAAGGTGTCAAAACTTATTAAAGACATCAATGTTCAGTTTAAGACATCACCAAGAGATCCCCAGAATTAATTGTGTGACCTCCATGAGGGTCTCGCCCCCAGGTTGAGAAGTACTGCTAGGGCACAAAAGAATCAATTTTAGGGAGACGCAAGTCTGCCGAAAGTTTAACATTTTAATAATTTGTATTTAACCTTTATTTAACCAGGAAAGTCCCATTGAGATTAAAAACATATTTTTCAAGGGAGTCCTGGTTAATGTTTTTTAGTCCAACAAAAGCATTCTGGTAAAAAACTAATAAACACATTTTCTTTTAGTATATTTGAGTAGTTGTAGGGTGGGTCTTTAAAGCTTGCATGGAGGATTAAAACAAACAAAAAAATGTTGTTAATCTTCAAAATCAATCAATTTGTACTTATGGTAAACAGAAAAAGAATCATAAAAAATATAAACTGTGGACATGGTGAGGCCAGTAAAACAATGGCCATTAGAAAACAAGGTACCTCGTTATCTATTGGTTTATCAACCTTTGAAGATGCAGCTTTATACAGTCACAATAAACTACTGAGCCATTTAGAGACAATGATCAACAATCGTTCTGCTCGTGATCCACAAAAGTCACACATCCAACCAAACTAACTTAACAACTAGGCCACATCCCAGTCACAGTGCAACTTGGTTTAATAAGCAGAACTATGGTGATGCCGACTTTCCCAGACGCTCTTCCCATTCTGGCAGCGTCCAAAATAAGCGGCTTATTTATTTATTGTAATGCAAAGGTGGGGAATATGCATGAACGGATATCAGCGCAGTCACCTTGAGCATGGATTTGTTCGCCCGTTTGTTTGAAAGAGATAAATTAAAAATAAATAAATACGAAGCGGAAGAAAAATACAAGAAATGTGTTTACAAAAGCAGCCAAGGTCATTGCTTTCTGGTAAAGTTTGGACACGACAATTACTTTTTGTAAAACGTACAAACAACTGCTCACTATATTTCACAGCAATATAGTGAAAAAAAAGTATTGTGATAATAAAAATCCAGTTATGATGCCGTTTAATGTGAATATAATAACATAATTACACAAAATGGTCAGTAAAGCTGCTTTAAGACTGTTGCATGTTTTTTTCTTTTATGTGAGAAGAACAGGGTCCACTCCTCTGAGCTTTGTAAGAATAATATTAATGATGAATGTGGTCTGGGGCTGTACCTGAAGCCCTGGTCTCTGGAGCGGTGTAATACTACAGTGTTCATGCTCCTGTGTACATGCTCCGGATACATTAGCCTGGATTCGGTCTCTCCACTGGGCTTTGGCTGAAATGTAATGCATAAACAGGGCATAATGAACAAACAACAGGCCTGTGGAACAGACGGACTGTCGTGTGAGGGTAAATCAGAGAGCTGTGGGTATACAACAGTGAATATAGCTTACAACATGTTAAAAAATAAATAAATAAAAAATAGACATTAGCCTGTTATCAGTAAAAGGTACTTAATCTTTTTAGTAAAAAAAAAAAAAAAGACTTGACAAAGAGTATGGTCTTTTTTTATTTGAAGCTTTCTCTTGGACTAAAATAATTTTAAAAATTTGCTTTTAAACTCTTATTTGCTCTGGAACAGATGGTAAATACCACTTGTGAAATGGTAGTTAAGTAGGTTTTGTTCAAATGGTTTTGAGGTCGTAACAAAAGGAAACTTGTTAAAAACACACTTTATCTTGACAGAGTAAACATGGAAAAATAATTTCCTATGCCTGTCAGAGAGGAGAAAAAAATAAACATTTTGACTTTTTACTTAATTACAATAAATATAAATAGCAATTTCCAGATAACAAAATATTGTGCAAACAAGTGAAACACATTTAATACTCTTCATGTGTGATTCTTTTGCCACTGTCTGCCATATCGAGAGGTCAAAAGGTATTTTTAACTTTGCAATCGAAATTATTTTCCAGTTTCCCAGTAGTAATTACGACATGAGGGGGTGTTCATTTGCCATTTCCCACTCGGAAAGTGGTATTTACCATAATTCCCACACCAAATGAAGGCAGCATTATATCTCTTGTGTCATTCACCAGCTGACTTAATTCACCAATCATTCTGGCTGGCCAGGCAATCATATTTCCTCAAAATCAACTCTTCTAGAGAAAAGCCTTCAATTGCTTGTTTCCATGGAAATCCTGCTCTTTTATATTGGTCAATATGGCACACAACTGATCTATACATAGCCAGAGAAACTTGCACAATGTCAGTTTAACATGCACTATGCCCTTTTCTTTAAAAATAATAAAAGCAAAGTATTACTTCCGGTAAAAAAAAGTCACGTTTATGGAGTTTGTTCACTAAAATCGAGGAAGTTGTGTATGTTGTTAGCATTTGGCTAACTCTTGTTGGCATGCCAACAGAAGTTGTAGGCCATCCTTGGTGATCAAATATGTTCACTGGCATTTGCTGCCTTGTCTATTAGCTTTAGCCTTTTGCTAGGTGCTCTACAGGCTATCGGACATGCACAGTTACGTTTTCCCCCATGAGTCTTTGCGTGATGAGCAGAACGAGCGTGAGCCGAGTGGAGCCAAAGTGCAGACCTGACTATTCTGGACAATAAAAAAAACTTTTGAACCAGAAAAAAGTTTATGATGTGAAAATAAGTAGGACCTGCTACAAACTCTGACCATTCTTAGATTCTCTTTCTGCTGAATATGAGGACTTGATGTTTGTAATGCACTCTGTGGAAATGTTTTGTTGGGTTTTGTTTTGCCTGTAGAGGGTTTTTTCTGCTGCAGTGGAGCGACCACTGGAGCTGATTTACAACAGCTACAAGCTAACAATACCGTATCCAGATTTTATAATAGATCCATAATTTTGGCCCAGTGTACGTGGCTTTCTTGGTGTGATCTCAAAATTTACAAACAGAACTTATACAGTACTGTCTCCATGTCTCCACAAATCAAATGAATTTATTTTTGTAACCTAAAATCAAAATCCTATCAAAGACGCAAATGTAGTTACACCCTGTCACTTTAACTCTACTACTTTCTATAAAAAATTGTGCTAAGATAAATCACAGTGTTCTCACCATAAAACGGTTTTGGTTTTAAGTCAAACACAGTGAACCAGGGCGGTGTCGACTTCTTGTTTCCATTATTTAGCAGATATTCTAATCTAATCAAGCCTTTCAGTGTGGTTTGGCTGCTGTGCTTACTAATTGATTTGACTTTAATCTGTGTTTGTGAAGCGTTTTGTTAGCTAGAATCAACACAAAATGCTACACCACCAAATCTAAAGCTCTGTTTAGTCCAACTCCGATAACGTTAATATCACATAAGCAGATGTAATGTATGCGTGGCTTAGCAGTGGGACTGAAAGGGACTTGAGGCAGAACCAGGGCTAAATCTGTTTACTTTTGTGTATTTCGATTTGCCCACATCTTTTGAAAAATAATATGGATAAAAGTCAAACTGTGAATGTTGATAAAGAGTGAACTAAAGACTCCACACTGACTTTGATGTTGATGTTGCAGTTTAGTTGAGTGATATTATGTTATCAGTATGACATTGGCCGATATTTAACCATTTTACTATTGACTGGTTTGGTTTTATTATTTATATAGCACATTTACACGGTTACCTTCCAAAGTGCTTCACACAGCAGCCCCCCCTCACTCAGTGATGGCAAGCAGCCCTGGGGCAGCTCAGCAGGAGCCATTTTCCTCACCTGAGCTCTGCTGTACATCTGGCGCCACAGCCTACGACCACCACCAAGTGTTCCCTAACCTGCATGTAATCGGTTGGGCATTACAAATATTGGTGACAATATTTTCTAATCTCTGTGTTCCACTTTGTTCTCAAAAGATTTTTTTTTAATATATACAGACAAAAGTAAAAGTGCTCCAGCTAGGACACAGAATATTTAAATTTTGCGAAATACATTTTTTGTGTGTCAAACATCAGCTTTGTCTATATTGTGTTTCCCAATGTTTTAAAATTGAATTTGTAGATAGGGTATTATAGAAAAATAGAATTACGCTATTTAAGCCCATTATACTTTAACTTGTTATTTAAAATTGTGATTAATTGTCTTGTTTTCATTTTTTGTGAAAATTGTATTCCGGACACACTTTTATCCATTACATTTCTGAATTTGTTCCCCGGCACACTGGTTGAACATCTCTGGTCTATACCAGCTTGTTTCTGTCAGACCCCAGAATCTGAGCAGGTTGGGTCTGGGCTGGAGTCACACTGTGGTGGCAAGAGGACAAACTGTTGTTTGCCCTTAAGCAAGACACTGTTTAGTGTGGATCTGAATTGTGAATACTTGGTGGTGGTCAGAGATGCAGATGGCGCAAAATGGCAGCCTTGCTTCTGTCAGTCGATTACTGTGGCCACAAGGAAGCTAAAGTAATATCTTCCCACCACCGAGAGTGGTGTGAATGAAGAATGCAAAGTGACATAATGCAATATTACTGGCAAATATTTGCCATCAGCCACAGCTGAAAGTCAAATATCAGATATTGGCTCAAGAAATAAATAAAAAACAAATAAATAAATAAAAAAAATACGCTGCATCTAGTTCAGTTCTAAGACATGGACAATAAATTGCAAAGCTATAAACAACATATTTAAAATGCACTACTACTTTTTTTTTTTACTTTGGTTGTGTTAATGTACTAGATTTTGTCAAATAATAAACAATTTTTCCGCTTAGTCATGTTTTAGGTAAATCCGGTAACTTCAGTTGGTGACTAGGTTCATTCACTTTTTGTATTACAACAAAAAACTGCAACTAAACAGTAGAATATGCTTTCTATTACATATTATTGAACTATAGAATGTTTTGATCATGTAAACAGAACCTTTTTATATCAGCTGTTTCAATATTTGCAAAAGACAAGCCCCCAGTCAAAATGCAAAAAAAAAAAAAAAAACCTTCCAAACTACTCAATGCTCCACTTTCCCAGTTTTTTTTTAAGCTTTTGAACACAACATCCTTTTTAAATGTGTCCCAAATGAGTGCAGACTTCTATATGCTCTCACATATTTTTTTTTTTTTTTGTCCTTTTTTTTTTTAGGCCATTTAGACGGCAAACATGTCCTTCTCCCGGCGCACATTCACATTCAGTCTCACATCTTCAGCAGTTGTTATTTTTCGCAGTATTTTGGGTGGTGTGTCGTCGGTTCCTTTGGGGTTTAACAAAAGAGGTGTCATTTTGAGAAGTATCGAGATGCAGCGGTGTCTTTGCACTCATCTCTCAACGGGACGCTTCTCTGTCTTTAACTATCCACGGTGAAGATAAAAACAGATCCAGGGTTCTGTTTGGAACATGTAAGATTTAGACTAGTTGGTTTTTTTATTAGCTATGTTTTAGAATTTATTATTGTTATATATATATTTTTTCCTAATGTTTGAGTATTATCATTTAATGTATTTTACTCAATGTGTGAAGTGTGAACTAATGAAATATGATCAATGATGATGAAATATGGAACTAGTGTATCAACTTTGTCAACTGTTGACATAAATATAAAAAAATGTTTGTCTTTGACTTTTTGTGTGCATGTTTTATTTTACAGATATTTGCAAAATACAAATTTAAAGGGACTTTTATTGCTCTATTTATTTAGACCGCCGTAGCTAATGTGAGTCACCCACCGTAGCAAGGCCGCTCCGGTGACTGCACCAGAGTTGGACTGGATGCAGTGTGAGCCTGGGGTAAGTATGTTACCCCTGCTGTACACTGGGTGCGAGTTCAGTGCGGGTCCGGACTCGCATGAGCCCTGAAAGACTTAGAAAGTGCTTAAAACCAATGCACCCTTGTACACTGACCTCGGAGCAGTACGAGCGTACGTTCGAGATTTGCTTGAGTGTATAGAAAGAATCCATAGAAAGTCTATTTTGTCCGGAGGTCCCAGCGGTCTGATGCAACTTTCAAGTCAGAATATGAGCATTCTTGTGGGAATCCATAGGAATCTCTGCGGCTTTGGGCAAATGCGGACCGCAGTGGACTGAGCTGGTGTACAAGACACGTCGCAACAAACCAAACTTGCCTCACAGTCAGTGTACAGTATTGGGTGTTTTGGTTGAAGCCATGTGGAGACATAATCTTTGGTTTAACGGCTAAATTCTGTAAGCAAGTTTTCCAACCACAGGGTATATGATTTCAGGTTTCCAAAAAAGACCAAATTGAAATTGTATCCCTCTGTGTTAAATTCAAATATGGAAATAGGGCTGTATAAAGCTAATACAACACATTTACTCTATATCCAGAATTATTATTACATTCCTATATGTTGTACATAATGTCATTGCAAGAAAACTTTTGACAGATTGTATGCTTTTTGCTGCATTCCAGTGCATATTACATTTAATAGTCACATCTCAGCAATATAAGGCTCCACTATTACAAATAACCTGAAATCATGCTCAGGGGCCACATGATATCTACTTGATGGCCGAATTTGGCCCCAGAGCCTGAGTTTGACACCCCTGAGTTAAGGCATTAATGTAACTAAAATATTTCATTGTTCAAGCAAATTAATATATTTGATTATTTACATTAGAAGTACTTCAAGAATGACAAAAAGCTTCTCAAAACAAAAAAGGTTGGGAACCACTGATGTCCTATTTTCTTCAAAAACTGCAGCCTTTGTGATCGGCTAATGAGTTCACACCAATTAATCTAATAACCTAATCAGATAAAAGAGAAATTGTATCTAATAACTTCTTAGAATCACTACTTAATGACATCACAGTGTAGAACAGAGCGTTTTCAGTTTGAGAAGAACAAAGACTAAACATGTGAGCAAAACACAATTATAGGCACGTTTCTGATGGAGATACAACAGAATATAAAATAAAATATACATAACACAGGCCTTTTTAGCATGCTTATGTTTCATTAGTGGATTTATAAAATATACATGTTTGTTGCTCACACTTCTTAATAAAACAGCATTAATATTGCATGAACATATGCAATGACCTGCAACTGCTCTGTGTGGATAAAACAGCACAGCAAAAACAATAATGTGATATTATTTCATTTTATATTTTTATTCTAGCAAGAAATATCGACTAGGCCTATGTAATAAATTGTTGAAAAAGCTGTTAATATATTTTGTAAGATTTTTTTCTCCAATAATTTACTGAGAATATTTTATACAATTATTGGCACTAAACATGCTTCAATAACTGCGTTTATAAAAAGCACATTTTGAGTAAAGTTTGCAAGAGTAAAGCAAATAATAAAGACAAAGACCATCCTGTCCAAACTTTAGCCGTTTTAGCTGTTCTCTTTCTTTTTAACACAAATTCTTCACTAAGATTGGAAAACACAAGCACCGAATGATGTCTTTTGGTTAGTTTTGATCGGTCAACTTCGGCAAACGTGTTTTTGTGTGGTTTACCTGTGAAGTTTGCATGTCTGGAGCATTTTGGACAAAACAACACAGTCTCTATGGATTTGAGCTTTGTTCATCATGTTTGTCACTCCTGACCCGCTGCAGCAGTTTTGTAACCCGAGGGTCTCAATGGTTTTAATTTGCTTCATGAGTTAATATAAATAACTGTTTCCCGGCTTTCTCAAAGTGTTTTCATGCATTGCGTAAAATAGCACGCCATGACAAATTGCATGTCATAACGACGGCCTCTCGTTTTTTCTGGCGTACAATGAACAGTCGATGTGGTTGAGGATAAACACGAGGTTTTTCAAGGGATTAACGGCTAACTTTAGGTCTGAAGTTGCAAAGATGGGTAAGCTTGAAGTTGGTTAAGTTTAGGATTAGGATCTTCATGAATAATAAAACGTTTTAACATTCATCATTGACATGACTTGAGACAGAAACGCGTCAAATACACACGCACAAAATAGAAGTTGCTTTCATATGACACGCCATTTACAATAGCGTGGTATTGACACGCTTATCCTTGAGAACAGGCTACCGGCTCGGCCCACTTTCTCTTCCCCTCTGCTGCTACATACAGACGCTCACAGAGAAGAAGCGTCTGTCCTGCTTTTTACCAGGTTATAGATGCAGTGAGCTCAAAAATCCCCTTGTGGATCAATTTTAAATTGTGTTTAAGTGTGAAAAACATCAGGCTGTTTCCACGATGTCGACGACCTGCGTATATTTGACTGTATTTTTGACACAAATTTTTACAATGTTTAGAATTCATTTTCTCCATCAATATTTGTCCTATCAATATGAGATAAAAACTGAGACAGTTTAGTTTAGACTGTTCCATCCGATTGTGTCCTCGACAAGTCTATATGTGGAGGAGACTATTTACAACAGCTGCTCAAAGATACACAACTTAACCTTCTTTAAACATTCCCAAGACTGCAAGACCGTTACGTTACCGTTGATGTCGCGACACGAGATCTTGTCCCATCTCTACACATTAGGGATTCCATCTCTTAATGCACATTACAATCAAACGCAATTGGTGATTTTATATATCATTGTATGTTAGGTTAATTCCTTTAATCTATGACTTTGCTTTTACTTTATTTTCAATATGAATTTTGCCTCTCTCCTCACAAAGATGGCTGCCCCAGCTGCCACGGCAACAGGCCCCGCCCCTTAGTCACGAAAACACCTCAATGGGCTTTACAGTCAACATTTCCATGCTGTTATTAACAAGCATAGTTTTAATTTGCTGCTAATCATGAGCTGTTGTAACTGTTCCAACCCAATCAACACTTTCACCTCACACATTTAACTGAAAAGGATTTCCACTCTCACACGTCACAACTGTTCTTGTGTTTGTAATTGTATAAACTGTTTCCTGATTCTGCCTTTGAGTCCTTATATTAATGACACTGTGATCGCGCTGAATTGGAATGATTAATCGAATTAGCGGTGCGTTCGCGGACGATTGGTGCTTGAACTTCCTTTCAACCTCACACATGCTGTCCCACATTAGCTGCTTTTTGTCGCTTACCCATAATGCCTTGTGACAGCAGCGGCGCACAGGCCTGCATGTGTGAGCCCAGGGTCGGCACAGGCTAAAATTGACTCAAAACATGAACCAGAGAAAGAAAAATATTGTTATTTTGGACTCATAATCGCGACACAAAACAATACTGAAAACTGTAAAAATGGCTGCTCTATGATTCTTTGTTTTCACATTTATTGAGATATATTATCAAAGTATTTATTTGGGTTTAGTCTGGCAGTGTTGCGTCAACGTCAAATTGTATTGGTTTTTTTTTTTTCAGCCTAATCTCTGGAGATAATGTAGATATACAAGAAAATGTAAAAAAAAAAAAAAAAAAAAAAAAAACATAACAAAAACTTTTGGTTGAAGTCATGTGGTGACATTTTCTTTGGGTTTAACGTCTTGACCTACCAAGCCCCAGTCCTAATCTTACCCATTTTAGTAACTTGAAGCCAAAACAGCTGTTAAATTCTAAGAAAATGTCGCCATGTGGCTTCAACCAAAATTTGGGGCTATTTTACGTTTTGGCTTTTCGTAATATATTTACAAAAAAAGTAGTGAAATTTTGCTTATTTTACTTTACATTTTGTTGTATATCTATGTCTTCTCTGGAGAATTGTTTTTTCGACCACCTAAAAATCTTTAGGTGTATTAGGGACTGAGAGTTGAACTTTAACAGCCATATCAAGTGATTAACATTAGCAGCATTTACCATGTAAAAACATTACCAAAATCAAAGCTATAGTGTCAAAGCCTGACTTAGAGAGACTTATCCATGCATTTGTTTCCAGTAGGTTGGAATATTGTAACGGCCTGCTCACCGGCCTATCCAAACGAGCTGTAAAACAGCTGCAGTACATCCAGAATGCTGCTGCTCTGCTTGTGTTTAAGTCTCTCCATGGCCAAACACCAAAGTAAATCTAGCATTTTTGTCCAATATTATTGCAATTATTTGTGATTAAATTTGTGATTTGCTTTAGAAATCAGTTTGGAGTTCACCTTGACATAAAGCCAAAATAGTACTATGAAAGAACAACTAAAAGTATCCTAAACCCTATGCAGACTCAAACCTTAGTGTTAGCTGTTTTTATCTTGACTATGACAACAGATTTAGTTGTTTGTAGATGAAAATAGTATTTAAAAATGTGCAATCTTTGGTAATTTAGGTTTTATGCAAATTCCTATTTGATTACGAGTAAAGTGGAAAGAAAAATACCCTTACTCCTTGGAAATATTGTAATTTTTGCACTATTGAACACAAACTTGTTAATAGTAAATCTATAAGAATCTATAATTTTGACGCAGAGTTTAAAGCCAGCGAAAAAGCAGCAACATATGCTCTGGAAATGACAACAACGGGATTTTCAATATGTACATAAAGTTAATAAGTAAAGATTACATAAATGATTTCATAAAAACATGAAGCAGCAGTTTGTCAATTGTCACTTGGATCAGATCAAATCACATTATAACCAAATCATGCAGAAATCCTAGCACTAATCCTGTGGCAATTCTTTTTCTTCCCACTGTATTTTATGATGATGGACAAAGCAAAGCCCAGATGGATCTGCACAACTCACTTCAGAGTGTGAGGTATCAGGTGTGAGCCAGGCTAATCAATACCACAATAATCTCCAATATTGTGCAAAACCGAGCTGTAATTGGACTTGATGAGAAACTCCTCTTCCATTCGAATGGGCTGTGGTGATTTGGTTTGATTTTGGGGCGTAAGCAGAGGACTGAGCAGCTCTGATCTCATTACAGAGAGCAGCCGCCCAGCAGGAGGCGGCTAAATGATGAGACGGTCCCAGACACATGCACCACTCCTCCACTCTTCAGCAAGAGACGCGGGACAAGTACGCCTCTCTATTCTCCAGACTGACTTTGGCCTGTCCTCATTGTCTCCGCAGAACCAGTCTTTGTGTTGTCCGCTCTGATAGATGTGTCCAATGTGCACAAACAGAACAAAAGTCTGCATTCAAACGGCTGCTACTGAATGAACCTGGGCTCTTTACAAACCAATGACAAGACTTTAAAGAGATCTATGGTATTTATTCTGTCTTTTGTAACACTGTCTCACTGAAATGCGTATCTATCCTATGACATGTTAAAAGCATATCATAGGATGTTTCTACCTCTTTTTTGTGTGTCTCTAATTCACACTGTGGAAATCTCCAGACAGAGATGCTATTTTCTTAGTATCTTTTATGCGTGTTTTGGGTTGAAGCTATGCTGGGATATTTACTAATTGTAGGTCTGAAGCTACAAAACTGAGTAAGTTTGGGTATGGGACTTACCTTTCCTGACCAGCCAGTCCCTACACGCTTTGACAGACACTTTACAAACCGTGAGGGTCTGGGATCGGAGCTGCGAGGATCAATTTCGTGGGCGGCCTTTCCGAGCGCTGAGTCAACCAATCACAGAAAACCCGGAAATTCCACCTAAACGTTTTTGATGGAATTTGAAGGATTTTTTCAGTATGAAGTCCCTCAACACAGTTTGCTGCTCAGGTTTAAGGAATTGATACATTCATTGTTTAAAACCGAAGCACGAGCCGAATCAGCTGCGCTTGCCTTTTTGAATGTTTTGAAATGGGGCTTGAAAGCAACTTCCGACTTTTTAGTGTCACGTGTCTGAATCGCTATGCTTAATTGGATCATCTAACATTGGACGGGGAAATTATTGGCCGAGGCTCAGGTTTCAGACCCTTCTGCATTCAAACAGAATGTAACAGAATGTTGGAGGGGCTGACTGGTCAGGCAAGGACTTACCCCTGTCGTACACTGAGTGCAAGTGCGAAGTGGGTCGAGACTTGCGTTAGTCTTGCAAGACTAAATTAAACTAAGTGAACTGGTCTCGGAGTAGTGAGAGCACACATCTGAGTGTGAGAAAGAATTCGTAGAGTCTATTTTTCCAGGAGGTCGCAGCAGTCTGATGCGACTTTCAAGTCATAATATGAGCATTCTCGCAGGAATCCACAAGAATCTGCTTTGAGCCAATATGAGGGGTGAACTGCAGCTGGTGTACAAGGCACTTTCACACATGCCCTGAACCAAACGCGCCAGTGTACGAGAGGCGTTACAGTTGGTTAAGACCAGTATAAGTATTGTGTTCATACTCCTAAAAATGACCACATCTTTACATCCACCATAGAATTGAACGGGGCAGACAAAAAAGGGTTAATTTACATGGTAGACAAACACATTTACATTAGAATGGGTTGTGTTTATTAAAGTTGGGGTTGCTAAATTAGTAGCAACTAAGTAAAGTCTGTCTTTTCCACAGAAGTTTCATGAGATCCACGAGATCAAGACCGGCATGAATTTTGGATTAATCTTTTCAATTTAACATTTTATTGACGCAATCTACAAAACCGAGTATTAAATAATTAATTTAATATTATAAGTCGTTTTAGATAGACATTCAGTTAGTAGCTTTTTTTCTTATTACTTGAATGACATGAGTTATGTCATGTGACTGAACTAATCCGCCCTCTGTGTCTCTCTCCATTTTGATGTATGTTTAAGGGTGAAAAAAACACAATGTTCACGGGTGAATGACCTCAATTGAATGACTAAGCAAAATAGAGATTGAAGCCTGAGTTCTCCTGCTGGTCTATGTCTCCTCTCTGTCTCTTAATCTATGATACTTTAGTTTATTTTATACTTTTTAAATATCGCAACATTGATGTAAAAACAATCTGATCTAAAACAACTCCTATTGTTTTGCTTTCTAAAAATCATTGAAGAATTATTTCAACTGTGACATTGTTTAAACTGTGCAAAGCATTATTTGAGATCAAAGCGAGCAGAAAAAAAAAAATCACACACACATTTTAATTAGCTTGATGGGGAACACAGTTCAATTTTGCATGTCCTTGATTATACTAACTAAATGTTCTGCACAGACTTCTTGGACATAAATCAATACGATTCCACAGAAGTACATAAAAGCAGACTTTGGTGCACAAACTCTTACTTAATTATGTGCTTTTTATCTTCTCATTCAAACATGTCAAAACGGCTAAAACAATAGAGCATCCTACAACAGCACACATCCTTTTCAGTGACGACATTTCTACAACAAAAGCTCTTGAATGCAAAGCTCAACGCTGGAGCTTCTTTGTTCTTATTGTATTGTTTGCATTTCTGTGGTAATTGTAGAATCGGCGATGGTACAAAACCAGCCCTTCCGTGTTTCTCGTCTCCGTCTCTCTGAAGTGAATCACACGGACCATAATGCAGACACGCGCACTTATTGATGATCCATTTTGTCCAATCAAAACCAGTTTCCAGACACGTACAGTCTCTAAATCTTCACTTCGCTGTGAGAGGTGTGTGGGCACAGGCTTCAGGACAAGAAGGAGTGTACTGTATGTGTGTGATTAGATCCAACTCATATGGAGGACGAAAAATGACTTAATTATAATGTTTATTAAGGACAATGTACAATGACATTAAGCACAATGGCAGAGATGCTTGTACCAGATTCTATCTTTACAGCGAAATTAGAAAATTATTTGTGAAGGACTACAGATGGAAAGTAGCTCTGTGCTAACTCTGGTGCAGCCATCTTTTTAATGTAACTGCACATTGTCCTTTAAATAAAGTAAACTAAACTAATAAAAGTAGATGGAAATAAAAAAATAAAAGTAAATAAAAATATATACATTCAAGAATAAATACATACATGAAAAAAAAGTGGAAATAAATATATAAAGAAAAGACTATAAAGAGAAAATAGAGAAATAAATAAAAATAAGAAAAAACAAACGTTAAAAATGTGTGAAGCTTAAAATACAGCACTATGTGTAAATAAAAGCAATAATAAAATAATTTATTAAAAAGGGGAATAAATGTAGAAAAATAATAAAATGAAATAAAAATAAAAGTATATATTTACAACCATAAAATAAATGACAAGTAAAAATTATATTTACATGATTTGCACATTTAAATGTGTAGAAAAAATTATTTGTTTATTGATCATTTTATACATTCATTTATCTAATTATTTATTTGTTTACTTTGGTATTTATTTATTCTTTTATTTATATATTTATTTCCACATTTATGTTTTTATTTATGCATTTATTCATGCAATTATTTTTATCTACTTTTCTTCTTTTATTCATTTATAATCAAGTCATTTTTAGTCTTCAATAAACATGTGTATCTACGACATTTTATTAGCGTATCACGAGTATACAGTATATCCACCCCTTTTTGTGTGTCTATTATACGACAAAACAAAGAAAATTGGAGAAAAAATATCCTAAGTGAACTGCTGCTAGCAAGCAAGCTAGCTAAATTCGGCATTGTTGCCAAGACAACAGAAAAACTGTTTTAATACATTTTTGCCCCCCCAAAAAACGTCCTCAGAAGAAAAAAAAAAGTTAAGAAACACAATTTATTACACGTTTTGCCGCTTTGTTTTAAGATTAACAGAGATTCAATAAATAACTAGCGTAGCATTGATACATTCTCACAGCGTTTGACAAATGATTAGTCGTCCGCGCTGAAGCGGTTGGACGTTTACAAAATCTGCTGCTGCCTTTAATTACTCACGATTGTGTCCGCGGCCAATCAACGGCACAGAGCCCTGGCTTCTCTGGGAACAAATTAAACGTAGCACTTTGCACCGCTAGCAAGAATCAAACCAAATCAAACAAGTGAACCGCTGAAGCTGCAGTTCCCTTTTCTCCCCTTTCTCCTTTTCTGTAAATGAAGTATTGTTTGTCGATGTAATCTTCCCGCGCTGCAAAACGGCTGAAAAATGCATCCGTACATTCTGGTATTAGCCGTGTAATTCTTTGTTACGCATTTGAATAAAAGGTGTTGTATAATCTCTCGTCTCAATGCCGGAAAATGTCATCACGGAGAGATTTGTGTAAGATTCCAGTGTCTGTCTAACAAAGATAAATGTTTTTTTCTATTGTTCAAATGATATAATACAGAAATGGCTGCTGGTTATTGTGAGTAAATTGTGTATTAGAGGCATAATGGGACATTGTTTGGAGCTGTGTGGAAGTTGCTGACTGCACGGGTAAAAGTTTGCGGAAAGCGCTAGCCGTGCAAACAAAGCAGAACGGTCGATCTAACGTCACTGTCAAGCATAATGGGAAATGAATCCAGAATAAGAAAGTTAATCATAAAAGAAAAAGCTGGAGTTTGAAACAGAAACTTAAATTGGATTTGTTCAGCAGTGCGTCCATTTTGAGTCTGTATAAGTGTTAGCAAGGACACAGTGTTATTTGTAAGGCAAAGTTAAATGAACAATAGTCAATTGTGTTTATTTAGCTTTCCACAAACTCAAAATCATGTCGTGCTGGCTTACACAAAGCAGAAATTACTTCACATCGACTATGTGTTAAGCTTTATATTAGTAATTTTCTTTCAAAATCCCATGGTCATGGGTATTTCGCAACTAACTGATGAAGAAATTAATATCAATGATGAAAATAATCTGTATTTGTAGTTATAAAGTCATCTGAATCTGACTGGTCACAACAGTTTACACGCCTCTCTTTCTGCCACGACAGATGCCCTGAGTCACCACACTTCTCCTGGACTGATGGAGCTGTTGAAATAATCGCATTAACAACCGGACCTCATCCAGGACAACGTTCATCTCCTTCACACCCGCTCTCTCCCCTCCTTACCTGGTCTATCCTCACACACACTCTTCTCCTCACACACTTTCTTCCCCTCACCCGCACTCCCCCCACCTCACCTCTTCTCTCCCCTCCTCACTCGCTCTCTTCTTTCCACACCCCCTCTCCCCTCCTCACTCCTCTCCTCCCCACTCTCTCCCCTCCTCACTAGTTCTATTCTCTCTTCACTCGCTCTCTTCCATCCTCACCACTTTCTCCCCTCCTCACTTGTTTTGTTTCTCCTCACACACTCTTCTCTTCTCACCCGCTCTCTCCCATCTTCACCCATTCTCTCCTTTCCACACCCACTCTCTTCTCTCCCGCTCTCTCCCCTCCTCACTTGTTCTCTTATCCTCCTCACGCGCTCCCTCGTCTCTTCAGTCGCTCTCCTCTTCTCACCTGTTCTCTCCTTTCCTCATCCGCTCTCTCCTCTCCTGCTTTCTTCTCTTCTCACTCGCTCTTTGCATCCGCTCTCTCCCTTCTCACCCGCTCTCTTCTCTCCTTATCCGATCTCCCCTCCTCATCTGTTCTCTCCTCTTCTCACTCGTTCTCTCCTCTTCTCACTCGTTCTCTCCTCATCCGCGCTCTCCTCTCCTGCTTTCTTCTCTTCTCTCCTCACCTCCTCTCTCTTCATCCGCTTTCTCCCTTCCTCACTTGTTTTCTTATCCTCCTCATGCGCTTCCTCCTCTCTTTGCACCCTTTCTCCCCTCCTCACTTGTTTTCTGTTTCTCCTCGCACACTCTCCCCTCCTCACTCTCTCTCTCCTCTTCTCAGCTGTTCTCTCCCCTCCTTATCCGCTCTCTCCTCTCCTGCTTTCTTCTCTTCTCACCCGCTCTTTGCATCCGCTCTCTTCTCTCCTAATCCGATCTCTCCCCTCTTCAATTGCTCTCTCTCTTCCGCACATGCTTTCTCCTCACATGTTCTCTCATCTCCTCACTCGCTCTCTTTCTCCTCACCCCCTTTCTCCCCTCCTCACCCGCTCTCTTCTCACCTGTTCTCTCCTCTTCTCATCTGCTCTCTCCTCTCCTGCTTTCTTCTTTCCTCATCTGCTCCCTTCCTCACTCGCTCCCTCCTCTCTTCACACCCTCTCTCCCCTCCTCATCCGTTCTCTCCTCTTCTCACCCACTCTCTTCTCTCCTCTCTCTCCCTTCCTCACCCGCTCTCTTCATCCGATCTCCCCTTCTCACTCACTCTCTTTCTCCTCACTCCCTTTCTTCCCTCCTCACTTGATCTTTCTTCTTCTCACCCACTCTCTCCCCTACTCACTTGCTCTCTCCTTTTTTCACCCGCTCTCTCCCCTTCTCACATGCTCTCTTCTCTTCTCACTTGCTCTCTCTTCTCCTCACACGCTCTTATCTCTCCTAAACCGTTTTCTCCTCAATGCTCTCTCCTCTTCTCACCTGTTCTCTACCCTCCTCTCCCGCTCCCTCCTCCTCTCACTTGGGCTAGGGTGTGTATGTGTGGGGGCCGGCCTCTCACACAGGGGCCGGGCGGGACAACATTAGCTTGATGAAACCGCCACATGATACAGCGACGCGCGCCAACCCCCGACACGACACGACTCTGCTTTGCTTTAATGGAGATTAGAAAGCCAAGGTCCGCACACGGGATCATCTTGTTAACACCGCTCCATCCGTGTGTATACCGTCCAGTGCATCAAAACAACGCACCTCCTCACCCCTCCACATTTGGCGGCCGATCCAATCGCTTCCATCAAAGTGCAGCGCACACAAGGTAAGGGTCGCCAAAGTTACAAGGCTGCGGTAGTAAGCATGAAGTGTGGTTTGTGTAGGGGTGATGCCGGGATCCAATATGTCAGGCGAGGCTACTGTCTACGTTCAATTGAGATATTACAAGTGGGTCGATAAAAGCACCACTCCAAGTCTAAGTAGATTTAACATAATGCAAAGGCTAGTCGTTTAAACAAGACATAGCCCATGGAAGTTGATAATGTTGACTTCAAACCAACTAAATATTAGAACTTTTTAGACTATTGGGTTGGAGTTCTGATTTCCCAAAAAGGAGGTTGTGGGTTCAACTCTCGGGTTTCAGCCAAATCAACATCTCAAACTCTCTGAGGGGAATTTGCATGTTCTTCCTGCGTTACTGTGGGTCCTCTTTTCTCATGGAGGTGGAAGAGGTCAATTGCCATCACTGTTAATTTCTCCTTGTGAATGAATGAATGAATAAATGATTGCCCGTCTGTGTCTGTGTGTTATCCCTGCGATGAGTTGGCCATTGTAAAGTATGTTCACCTGCCTAAGTCACTGGGATAGGCTCCAGTCACCCCAAATGGGCAAAGACTATTCTTGCTAGGGTCCAAGCAGACAATAAATTTACAGTTGAAACATTAGATCATTAGATCATCCATATTCACAGCATCAATTTAAACATGCCTCCTTAACATTTTTTTTTAAACTTGACTAAAGATTCAGGGTAGTCTGTTATACAGCACAACCGCTCTGCTGCAGGGTAAAACAGCCTTGTAAAGCATGTCAAACTTAAAGGCAAACAAACTTTGTAAGCAAAACAAGTAATACTGTCATTAAATATATGCACTGTGTGACTATCTGGAGAAAAGACATCTACACATTTCACTATATTTCTTATTTACTGTATGGAAAGTTCCATCAAGATTGGAATCTCTTTCAGGAAAATCCTTTGGAAGGGGAAAAGGGAGGAGCCTATTGTATTGTATGTTATTTTTGTAGATTTACAGTGGAAAACCTACAAATAATAGCAAGTTGAGTCTACATAGAACCCAGGACCTTCTTGCTTACTTTGTCAATGTAACTTTCTAAACATTGTTAGTAGCTGAAAACTAATTTTGTTTTAGTGTGTATTATGTTACTTTGTTTAATCAGAGAACTGCATTCTGAATATATGCTATTCTACCGCATTAAATAGCATTTGATCATTTCTAAAGTCACACACATCCAAAACCATTACAGTCCTCTGTTCTTTACAAGCTGGCAGACGATCAAATCTCTTCAAATTGAAACACAGCGCAGCCTCCAATTCCCCCTCGATGTAAAAGTTACTCCGCTGCTGAATCATGGCTTTAGTAGCAAATATGTCAGTGCTAGTTTGTGCCTACTTTTTAAGGGTGCTTACACAGTCTGACAAATGTGCAGAGGTCTCCCCCGCTCGCCGCACCAGCCCCTGAATCGCATTAGGTGTGTTTGGTGAGAGCTAGACCGCTTCTGACAGCCCAGATTTCTTACTTTGCCTCCCCAAAATTGGTCTTAGATTTACTTGCAGGTAACGTTAAATGCACCTGTCTGCCGGATTTAGCATTCCAGAAAGCTGCAGATGCCCCGAGTCACGACTGGAATAATTTGTAGGCATTGATCCTCGCGCCGCGCTCTACTGTACCACACACATACGCACGCACAGGCAGACTTTTTGGTTTTCTGCGCTGGTTGCGATGTCCTTGGATACAGGATTTGTACAAAGTAGATGTTTTGAAGGCAGTACAAGAATCTATTTGCAATGGAACTCAAAGTACAGTGAAAGAATTGTAAAGAGAATGTAATGTCATTCATCACAACCAGCTTAAAGTGACAACATGTTTTGGAGTTAAAACATCACCTGCGCGATTACAAAGAAATACAACGTTGAAAAGGAACATTCTTCTTGGGATGGATACATTTTATACCATAATATAGCAAAATTATACACTATGTACTGTAGTTAAGAAACAACATTTGTATAGAAACTGCTAATTGGTGGATTAATATCAAAATGGATAAATGTTTTTACTGGCCAAGACAGGAGTTCCCAAACTTTTGAAACTGACACCTTCAAAAAAACATGTAACCTTTTGGAGACCTTTGCAGCAATGTTAAATTCATGCCTGCAACTTAAAGGGACTGTAGGATTTTTGCATCCTAAAAATGTAAACAAACAGAAATAATTAATTTTAACCTTTTTCCTTCAGTCTACATGATTTCCTTACGTAGCTAATGCATTCTGAGCTTCAGAATTGTTCATCATGATGAGTTTTAATGTTTTTTCACAGCTTTTAGCAGCGAGGTGAGTCACTATGCTAACAACAGTTAGCCACAATGCTAAAAACAAAAACAGAAAAAGCTGCACACAAACGGGATTTTATTAAACATAGACAGGACTTTGGGGACTAATTTCCACCTGAATAGATACATTAACAAGGCATCAGTGCTAGGGGGAAATTGCTTTTAAGTCATCTTGTTGCAAAAAAATCGAGTACACTATTTTTTTATTTGAACACAGTCTTATCGCAACTTCATGGGATCCAAATGCAAAAAAGCTAATTTTTAAAAGAAATCCAAATATGGAACTTATGCAGTTTCTTTTCATTTGTGATATTGTATGATATTTAAATCTCAACTTTAACATTCACAGGCATTTTTAATAACTTGAAATTTGAATATTACCATCAAGTTAATCCAAATCCTCTATCAATCTACGCCAATGCTAGTCACATTGCCAGACAAAGTAGCATGCCACAATCTGCATTAAAAGTAGAACATACACAAAAGATGATGTTTTGCAGTAAAGTCTACAAGCTCAAAAAAAACACTATTAAAACACACAGAGTATGCATTTTATATCCAATATAGAAATGAAATTATGTCTTGTACAATGCTTTTCTCCAGGACTTTTCATATTCAATGCTAGTCTGCAATCATATGCCGTAAAAGAAAGTTAGCATGGCATGACATGAATGCTAACCAGCCATTACACAACAAAACACAAAATTTAGCCTTCTGATATAACTGCTAAAGGAACCAAGCATTTCAGCAGAATAGAAAATTCAAACAACATTCTATGCCATGTTATAATCCTACAAAAAATGTTATAAAAGCAAGTTATCTATTGTCTTATTTGTGACATGAAAACTAACTAACAAAATAGCATAATACATATACACACAATTCTATTTGCTATTAACAAACATCTTTCAACATACCATGCTAGTCCATAATCCAAGCAAGCTAGCCATTGTCTTATTTGATATTAAGTCTCACATTGTATCTTAGTCTCCCAAGAACCAAGCAGAACGCTAATATCACACATTTTCTTCTTTATATGCTAGTCCATGTTTCTAAAAAAGGGTTATGAAAGCAAGCATGAAACATGAATGGTAACCCTGAAAACCAACTTTATGTTAGCATTCCAAGATGCCCACCAAATGAACAAAGCTGTTTTGTTGATGGCTAATAGCAAACATCTTTAAATATCCCATGCTAGTCCATAATCTTAAAAATAGTTAGCCATTGTCTTATCTGAATATGTGTCACATGAAAGTTAACAACAATAGCACATTACACAAGCAGTAAACAAATTTTATGTTAGCCTCCCAAGACACAAGCAGTTTTGCAGAATGCTAATATCACAAATTTAGCTCATTCTATGCTAGTCCGTGTTTCTAAAAATTGTTATGAAAGTAAGCATGTCACATGAAAACTAACCCTGAAAAGCAACATTATTGTTAGTTTTCCAAGATGGCCACCAAATGAACCAAGCAATTTTGTACAATGCTACTAACTTAGGTTTTCAACTAAATTGCTAGCCCACAAGTTACTGTCTATACTGTTTAACTTAACATGAAACCTATCCAACAATATAGCACATTACACAACCACAAATTAACAATATTAAAAGAATGTAAGTATACAACACATTGAACAATAAACAAGCTCTCTATGTGTTCCTTCCAAGAATCACACCAAATGAACAAAGCTTCTTCCTCTGTTGTATTGTGTAGTTACAAATCATACATACCTCCTTGTCTACATATTTTCTTGCCCGGTTTCCTGGCACATTCCTTGGATATTCTTTTGACTGTAAAATGAATAGAAGACTAAAGAATAACATAGAGCCCCTGGATGAACCGCACACAGGAGCTAGCTAGCATGCACGCGCGTACGCACACACACACTCACACAAAGCTGTGATTGTGTCAGTGCTAGCATGGAGACAGGAGGGAGACGAAGTAATGGCACCGGCCTCAATCAGGGTTGCATTCAGTGTGTCCTCCGGGCCGCGCAGACTCCGGTCCGGTCGGATTGTGACACCGACGCACTGTCTTGTTAAATGAAGTGTGGGCTTTTGTGGCAGAGTACAATGGACGGTGATGAGGAAAGAGAGCATGTGGAAGGAAAGGAGGGAGGAAGATGGTCGTTATGAAAAAGAACAAGGGAAATAGCGCAGGAGTCATCAGGTGGGTACATGAGTTGTAATTTTAGCAAGCTAACCTTGTGCTTTGTGCTAGACTGGAAAAAAAAAAACAAGCTCCAAAGTTTGTAATTGAGACTACCTGTTCGCATGTTTACTGATAATTCCAAAAATGTAGTTTTGGTGCTATTATGCTAAGGTTTAGCAAACATGGCAGATGAATCCAAATGTTAGCCAGAATCCAATTTTTCCCACATTTAATAGGTAATGTTCAGGTTCTGGCATTCCTCAACAAGAGTAATTTGACCAGTTTGAGTCAATAAAGAAATAGTTCATTATTTAAAACAACAAACAAGAGACAGGTAAACTCTAGCCTTTGCTAATCGCTAGACAACAAAAAAATGTTAGCCTTAGCCTATGCTAAAGTCAGTTACTTCAATGCTTTTCTACCCTGATCTGACCAGCATTGTTCTAAATGCTGATGGAAATTTGGCAGTGACTTAAACAGGACAGGCCTTTTCAAGCAGCTAGGCAGAGGTTAAGCTATATATGTCATGCTGGCATGCTAACGATGCCTAGCCTGCAAACTTCTCCTTCCCTGCTAACGTTTTATATACTGCTAACATGTTTGTCTTTTTTACTTTTTAAAAGCAGACCTTCTATTGACACTGATTTTCCAAATAGAATATTGTCATACTGTACAGTTTTAAAATCTATGAAATTGTTATACTGTATCTACTGGAATTTGGAGGATTGCAGCTTTATCAGGTAACCACTAAAAAGTTCTCCCAACACTTGACTTGCACAATGATGTTGGTATTCTGTCGCAGGCTTTTTAGCAAGGTCAGGTCAGATACAAATGGCTGAAAAAAGTTATTATTTAAAACTGCCAGTCGAACTAAATAGAGTGGCTCATAGCGCGTGGCTCCTGTCAGTGTAGCTTCTGTGAGTGACGGCATTGTACTGCTCCAGTGACACTGACATAACAATTAAAGTCTGACAAGTGGGGCAGACTATAGCACCGGAATAAATTCTTACACAAGCCCGAAGCAATATACTGTACGAAAAAATAGGTTTTATATTGAAATCACAATCTAACTGAGCAATATAGGGCAACATTAAAGCTTAAAAAATAATTTGCACTAGAATATATGGTACACATATTATTTTCTTGGGCTGTGTTCCTGTTAATGGTGCTTTTTGTTTCATAAAACCAGGATTACATTTGTTTATGTTTCTAGTTCACATTAGCATATAAACCAGCTTCTGACAATAGACAAACATTTCCCAAAAAAATCATGACTAAATAGGCTAAGTGAGCTAAACATGTCACTAGATCTGCTTGTTTAAATTTTAAGGCGTTAAAATCTGGTGGAGCCTCTTTAAATAAGCCAACATTAAGTCCTATGTGGATTACAACTCCCTGTTAAGCATTGCATCAAAAATGGCTTCCATCTTCTGAGTGGGAAGGATTTTCTTTTCTTTTTTTACGCAGATCAGAGAAGTAGCAATATTCATCTACACTGATGAGTGATCTCACTAAGACTTAGATGCACTTCCAAAAACCTCCTTTACTGTATTTGAAATTTAAACACATTTGAACATGGAGACGCCATATTGCAAACGCTTCTGTTCTCTTGCCAGTCTGAATGTAGTTCCTGTTTCAAAGAGCATAAGTAAAATCTGCATAAGCTTTGTTGCCTCAATGCTATACTGATGACTAGCATTGCAAAAAAACAAACAAAAAAAACATTCGCTCTTTAAAACTATACATAATTTATAAATGGTTTGTGCCGGAAAGACAGAGGGAAAGTGAAATGAAAGAAAGTGAATTGTAACTGCTTCACACTCATCCGCACCATCGTCCAACCAGTCAACTATTCCATTATTTAAGCAGTTTGTCATGCATCTTAACACATGCACATGCTTAAGACAGACAAAAGACGGACAAGAATGCACATTACCTAAGCACTCTACAGTCTATAGGAACTCACTCCCCCTGAGAATACCTTTACATCTCACCTAGACCCTAAACCCGGAAGGGTACTCACCATCTTCGGTAGGCACGTAGATGTTCAGATAGAGACAATCCTCGCTCTGATCTTGCACGTAGCTGGACACCACATCCATGCTGTTGGTGAACCACACTGGCAGCATCACATCCGGGAGTCGTCCTTCGATGATACTTTGCGGGCAGACTGGCGCAAAGTGCGTAGCGTTGCGAATTTCCGGCCAAGATATAGGAGGTTCCGGTGGTTGAAATCTGCGTTCGCCGGTCGGAGGTGCGGCGTAAGGAACTCCCAAAAATTGCACCACCGGTCCTAGAATCTCATTGTTTAGTTCTTTCTTGACGCCGCGGAGTCTGCCGTATGTCGTAGTCACCACCGGGTCATTTTCGTCCAGCTTTTCAGCCAGAATAGTAAGAGGGCACGTGTGCAAAAGCAGTAGACCCAATAAAGACAACCACCATCCAAGGTTTAAGCACTCTCCGAAATTAACGGTCATCCTCCTGCTGCCGTTAGCGGTCGTTGAAAGTAGCCGGAATCCTCTCCGCGAATTAAATCTCCACCAAGCCATCGCTGCTAATCCAAACTAGTTTCCTTTCGTTGCTAGGCCAAGCTTAAAATTCACTCTCTCATGCCATCCAACAGCACAAGCACACTAGAAACACACGCACACGCCAGAACTAGCACATACTCCAAAACGGGCGAGAGGAGACAGTCACCGTGCCTAATGATCCCTTTTAAAATCCAAACCATACGGTAGAAGTGCAGCAGCCATTAGTTTCCTCCTGCTTGGCAATAGATGAGCGGCAAATTATTCCTTACAAAGGCCCTGCCAGAACAGATGAAGGAGTCGACAGGGATGACTTCATCTTCAAGTGCCACAGTTCATCACGGTGACAAATCAGTCAGCGAGCCGGGATCCCGCGGTTTGGGTGAGGGCCACGGGCAGCAGCGGCACGAAAGGAGAAGCCATGCAGTGGTGGCCGATGGTGGAGAGATGAGGTTCGGTCAGAAGAAAGTCGTCCTCCTGAAAAGGAAAACACAAAGAATCAGTCTATTAGAGAACATCGTATTGTAAAAGCGGAACGAGATACAATTTTCATTAGGTGGAGATACAAAAGCAAGACAAGATCTGACTTAGCTGATCATAAACAAAATGTGAGCATGTAGTTCGAAATTGTGATTGCAAAGATCTTTCATTTTTATTTTTTATGATTTTGTTTATATTGTTTTGTAAGGTAATGTTATTAAGTATGTAAGGTAATGTTTATTAAGGACAATGTGCAATTACAATAAGCACAACGGCAGAGATTCTTGTACCAGATTCTAGATTTACTAGTCCTGGGGAGGGAAGAGGGGAGGCACAATAGATGTTTTTAGTTGTAGGAGGAAACCGGAGTACTCGGAGGAAATCTAAGCAGACATCATGCAAACTCTACATATAAAGGCCTTGGGTCGTCCGGACCTTATTGAACCGCTGTGCTATCATGTCTACTATGGAAAAATTGTATTTACTGTCGCAAAAGCAGCAAGAATTTTAGCAAGCGCTAAAAATTGCAATCACATTCTTGTTTTGATGATATTGATGTCGTACTAAAAAGAAATAAAACAAAAAGTAGCCTTATTAAACTGCAATAAACCAAAAACCTCTGAATTGTAAAATAGGTGTTTCACAGGAAGGAGATCACATTTTTTTTGTATGGTCATATTCACCAATCCTTCTTTTAACATTTCAATTTGATCACTATTACTGTACATTTCTATTACATTTGTTTGTTAGCTTGTTGGTTATCTTTGCCAGCTCTCATGGCTCAATATTGTTTTTGGTTTTTTTGTTTTTTATTTATTGTACACTACAACATGACTCACGAAACACAATTGCACACAAATACACTTTCTTAACTCTGTAGACGTTTTCCACCTCTCTGAGAAACCAGGTTTGTTTGTGCTGACCTTGTGTAAGTTGATCTGTGTGTTTATTTCCCATAGACCGTAACCGAGGTCATTACAATCTACAAATACAAATACAAATACACTGAGAGGGTTTTCACATGGCCTTTCCACTCCAGCTGCTGTACAATGACCACTGCCAACATTCACCTGTAGTAATCATATGTTATAATGTACTTGTGAATCATCTAGTACAACTGAAGTGTCATTACTTGTTATTTTACCTACTGCACATGCCATGAGTCACAGTCACTTACCGTGGATAATAAAAAGAATATATATATTTTTATTTATTATTGTTACTGAAATAGAATAGGGAAACATTTTTATGGAAAAAAAAATGCACAGCTTAGTGGCTGAGTGCATATCATAGTGCCAGTACAGTTGACCGCAACATCAAAGATTCAGATATGGCTTTGACAATTTTCTGAATGTTCTTCTCAATCCTATCTATTATATTCAACCTTGTCATGAAAGGAGTACGAAATGTGAGGGCAAAATTATTTTATATTGTTAGGTATTCACAAGCATGTGTATTGTTATGCACGTTTGAAACCATTTTTTTACATAGAAAAAAGTGATTTACCACATAAATAAATGACATCCAGTGTCTACTATGAGACAATACTAGTGCACATTTTAGACTTTCGACATCCTGGGCAAAATTTTCATACTCTAGTTGCGCACTGGAGGGCCATGTGAAAGCGGACTAGTTATCAAGTCTGCTTATTTGTAGCGATTTTGGGTTTCTTACTTTGAAATTCAATTGTTAATTTGGACAGTCGCAAGCTGCTGGGCTTGCTCGTGACCACCACTTTTAAATCTTTGCTTCAAGAAAATGCACCTACTGTTGAGTTAAATATGGCCTATTGCATATGTTCACGTTTTACAGTCTTTGTTAATAATACAAATAAAAATATGTCAAAATCCCTTGACACAGTTATGGCTTTGACATGGCTGAGATTTTCTTCCAATGGTAGCGTCACTTGCTGCTTTCTGAAAATCTGGCAACAGTGGCCCATTTAAAATTTTTAAACAAAATAGATAATTTTCTATAATTTTGTATGTTCTATTGTTAACCAATATTTTACAACTGTTGATTTATTTGTTATTTTGTCTGCACTATCATTGCACAATTATTTCCCAGTTCTCTACATTGGCCTAAACTGCCTATGCAACCAGAATAAGCTTTCTGTAACTTTTGAATTGTCACCTTTTCTCATACATCTCCACCAGTTAATACTTATTCATATAAACAGGAACAAGTGGTAGACTGGAGCCTATACAAGTGACTTTGGGTCTTAGGTGGAGAAACACCATGAACAGGGGCCAAATTTAACATATACTGTAAAGACAATCATTCAGTCTCTCAATAATTCACCATATGGAAGCTTACAGTGATACTCAATCAAATTGTTTTTGGAGGTGGGAGAAAGTACCCACAGAAAACCCACACGGAAGTAAGATGGAACATTGAAAACATGCAAATGCTTTCCAAAAAGACTGAGATGTTGACTTGGAGAACCCACAATGTCCTTATTGGGCTACTTCTCACATCAAAATGAAATCCAGTTTTCATCTAACAAAACTACACTATTACCCAGTCAATCACTGAATTTCAGCACTCAGCCTTTACTCTCCGACATGTTTTCACTGTGTCTGTGCTTTTATTAAAACACTTCCTACTGTTGTCATACACAAAAGCTTTGGATTGTCTGACCCAGAAAATTAGCCAACCCTCAAGTCCTGAACTCGTCTCAAAAGTGCTGTCGAACTTTATTCAGACAAGTGAGGCTATTATTTATGATCACTGGCAGAGAACTGGAGTGCCATTGTGCTAATCAGACTCGTATTGCGTTGGTTTAGTGTCAGACAATAGACATGATCAGTGCACATGCTTTTGAACCGAGCCTTTGAAAATCACTGAGGTCGGAGCGTCGGCTGATTAGACGGATTGTACTTTATCACTGGATGGAGTTTAAATGAGACATGCTTCGAGATGGAAATGGAAGGGTTTAAGTTTTGGGTAATTTTGGGGTAACTTTCCGCGAACTGTGTTGAATTTTTAGATTATTGTAAATTGGTGGTAATGTACGTGCAAAAAGGTAACGATGCATTGTAGTAGAGTGGTTATAGCTCAGGTTTTCTGTTGATGGAACCCATAATCCACTGTTCTGAGATTTTAACCATGCTAGAACAGCGTTCTCTCATCATTTAGTTTTCTTGTATTGTTTTCACTTACAACCTATCTCCGCAAACTTGTCGAAATTTACTTATTATTAAAAAAAAATCGGATTCCTTGTAAAGCATACACAGTATCACAGAAATGTGTGTATGTATACCACAACATTATTATTGTATGTTTCTACCTTTTCTAAACATGTTTTTTATACTGTGAAAATACCGATAGCGAGACTACTTGTTTATCAACATGGGATATGCATGGGCACCCGGAATATTAAAAGAGCCGTGACTGAACTGTAGCAACAACACTAGCCTGCGCTGTTGTCAGCAATCTACAGAAGTTTATCATCGTGCAAATACAAGAGTTATGCTGCTAATTCAACATTTGTGAATGAAATTTGATCCTATGACCCATAAACATTACATTCAGGTGAGTGAAAAAACATTGAGAAAACACAGTCTCAAGCTTCAGGAGCCAAACTTCTGTCACACTGGTTCAGACCTGATTGAAATAGCTGCTCTCGCCCCGTTTGTTGTTTTAATTGAAGAAGTTTCCCCAGCCAACTAGATGGACAGTGTTTCGTTCTGCAAGTGACAGAGCGGAAAGTGATGTTGATCATTCATTCATTTTTTTTTCTACCGCTTAATCCCGTTAGGGGTCGCGGACTGGAGCCTATCCCAGTGAGCCTATCCCTGGAGCCTATCCCAGTTGGCCACTGTCCAGGGAACACCCTGGACAGTGGCCAACTCGCCGCAGGGTTAGACAGACAATCATTCACTCTCTCATTCACTCACTAAGGGAAATTTATAGTGATGCCCAATCAACCTAAACATGCATGTTTTTGGAGGTGGGAGGAAACCGGAGAAAACCCACGGTGACACGGGGAGAACATGCAAACTCCACCCAGAGAGATCGTGAGATGTTGATATGGTCCGACCCGGGAGTCGAACCCACGATCTCCTTATTAAGAAGCCAGAGCTCTAACCACTTGGCTACCGTGCACCCCCGATGTTGTTGATCAATAATCCGTATATATATCAATAATCCGTATATACCTAGCAATGCAAGAAATGCCAATAATCCGTATATACCTAGCAATGCAAGAAATGCAGGTTGTAGATGAGAAACTGAGTCATCATGTCTTGTTTTCATAGAGAATTTATGTGAAAACACCTAAATTGCTCATGAAGTTGGCTGCAAAATTGAAATATAAACAAACCCAAGCTTAAGCTTTGAGTGGCTATGACAGGTAAGACTACATTTGAGTAAAACAAGGTGAACATGATTGTATTTAATCCAAGCTCAGCATTTTGCCTGTTATTATTTTTTGTCCAACCAAAATAAAACACGTAGAGGCAGTTCCACAACTGTTATCTAGCAACCACATTGCAAATATGAGCCAGAATCCACATACATTTTGCTGCTTTTTGATGACATACAGTATGTTGAGGGATTCTGTTTTACAGCTCTTCCTATAATGAACGTTGAATGTGACATACGCTATGTTTCTGTACATACGCACACTTTAAAAATAAGACCCTAGACCTGTACCATCTGCTTCTGTTATATACTGATAGTAAGAGGGTCTTTCCAAGCTATCAGAAAAGTTTATACTGCCACTTTAAAGTTTAATAGACAATATTACCAAATTAAATGAATCGTTTTTTTTCCAAAATAGTTTGATTTAGTCCTTTATGAGAGGGTGTGCTGCGAAAAAAATTCAACCAAAAGCACACTATGCCTCCTTTAAGGTTCTTTCTTATTCACCTGTTTCCTTTAAGTTCAGTACTTTTCTTTCTATACTTTCCACCACTGCCTTCCAGATATTCTACAAGAGACAAGAATCTATAGCACCCAGACAGCTCACATTATTAGCATACATCGTGACGGCTAGCACATCCGTATCACGCCTCAAACAACCGGCGGCGTGCATTTCCACCCCACATGCATGTGATGTGAAACATACAAGCTGTCATGGCCGCCGCCGCTGCCTGTTTTTGTATTTTTCTCTTCACACCTGGACGATCTCACTTCCACAGCTCATAAACCGCAGCGGAAATCCCATTTAGCTGCGCGACATGACAAGGTGTCGGCTGCCTCGCCAAAAATCTGAAGGCGTGTAGATGAGCGGCGGGCGATAAGGAAGGTACACGCGCCTTTAGGCTAATGCGCGGAGAGAGCGAGAGCAGACAGCTTACATTGTGAACGCGTCGGGCTCAGCGGGGAGAGAGTGGCAGGTGAGAGGGAGGAAACAAGAGCTTTTACAATCGCTGGAGGAGCAGAACAAGGGCAACGTGATAACAACAAACTCAGGCTTCAGTCAAATCCACTTTTGCACAGTTTGTCTGCCGCGGATCGCTTACAGTAGGAGTTTAAGTGCGAACGGTATTGATCAAACGGTGCAGGGATTCACTTAGAGGTTATGTTTCTCAGAGGTGAAATAGAATTGGTTAATTTTTAATGGCTGTTCATCGGGGTTTTATGAGTGTCGATGTACTAAGCAGCTGGAGTGTTTCTCAGTGTAATGGTTGGATATTAGTATAGACGAAACATCAGAACTAGTCTCTTTTTAAACCCAAGTTCCTTATATTTTCTACTTTTGTATCAGCTGAAACATTGGAGCTAACTCTTTTTCTCTACTTTAGAAGCTGTCAAAAGTGGGATACTTGACTTTTTAGTTGTAAGTTACTAAAACTGTCTTTTCTACTAAAAAGTATAATGCATAGGCATATATGACAAAATCAGATCCCTGGTCTACTGTCTAAATCAAAGTATAAGGCATTATATTTCTAATCAAGAGCCAAATGCAGCGTTCTGATTGGCTGTACTCATTTTGTCACCTGTTAAAATAAAGTTTAAAGTTTAACTGCTGACAAAAAAAATAATGTACGTGTGTTAATTGCAAGCAGATTTTCTGTGCTGGTCCAGTCTCTTCTGCTTTGTGTGAAGATGATGTGAGCGGGACCTGGCTGGAGTTCCCTGATTGGCATGCTGGTGGCCAATCAGAGTGAGGGAACTTTGTCTGGTTGGGAGGTTGGTTTAGGTGAGAGTGTACCTTATACACTTACATCATATAGTTTTCTGTTTGTTATAGCCTATCAGGTGTTGCCACTTTTTTTTTTCACTTTAAAGCCTTTTTTGGAAGTTAGAGTAGGGTTTTGGTTCATCCCTTTTTTTTTTTTTGCTGTAATGCCTTGTTCACACAAAGCTAAGCTCAGGCGTTTCAGAACAAATGTATTTGACCTAAACGTCCAAATCCTCCACACAAAGCAGGAGTTTCAGGACACTGAAAACTAATTTTTCTTAAACCATGTGCCAGACTGAAAAGATTTTAAAACTCCGGTTTTAAAATCTGTTGCACAACTGGCACATGCCTCCTCCGACCAATTTTATGTAAAGGCATTATTGAAAAAAAATATAGCCAAACATATCGTGACTCCTTGTCTCATTATGGTTGTTGTGTATTTTATTTATTAAAGGTGATTTTACACTGCAGACACAATTTAGGTTTCAAATTTGACAATTTGCTCTCATAAAGCCCTTGACACGTTGTTAATTAAGAGATGCCTTTATTGTTGGTTGCAATTATGGCTTAGAAAACATTTTTTACAAAGTGAAACTGGAGAGGACCACCCAAGCACAGCCAATCAGAGCGCTGCTTTCGACTCCTGATGAGAACCAAAATTCTTTTTATTCAATTCAGACAGTACACAGGTCAGATTTTTTCACAAAGTGCTGCATTTGTCATGTACTTTTTTGTGAAAAACACAAAAATTACTGATTTATAACTAAAAATGTTAGCTCCCTCAACTGATGCGGATATACCAAGTGTTGAAGCATTTGTGAGAGTTAGGACCTATTGGATCATGATTCACGTTTTGCAGTGTGAAATCAGCTACTCTACCTTTAAACCAATACACAAGTTTGTAGTTCATTACAGTAATGGCCATTACAGAAACTAACCATTTCAAACTCACAACACTGCACTGTCACTGGTTTGTTTTGGTCAATTGCACATTCATGTACAGAATCTGAAAAGCAAAGGCGCTCACATGAGAGATACTGTTTACTTGTGGGCAGAAACGTGACAGGAATGCAGAGAAAACTGAATATATTGACATGTCTATGTGTGCAGACAATGTACATGGATATTGGTTTATTGTGGTATTCACCTTATTCTGCCGTGTCCACTTTCTTGGCTCTGCACTAAAGATAACCAACGTGTTAGCTTGTCTGTCTGGTGAGGTGTCTCAATAGATACTTTATTCTCATTCTAAATAGCTTCCTTATCAAAACACAGCTGAAATTTTGTCTGTGAGTTATCTTTCATTCCACTAAAACTCCATTCTGAATGCCCCTGATCTGTGATGTCATAGATTTCTGAGATCTTCTGCACTTCTTTAAGTCCATAAATCATCCAGACTCACTTGTGCATTTCTGCAGCACTAACACATCAGGCAAGATCCTTTTGGTTGCTTACCATATGAAATTTCCTTCTCAGTTAGTGAATAGCTCTGACTCAATTTTTGATGTGGGAAACACATGCCTGTCATGTCTCCTTCTATACTCTTTTTATTGGTGAATGGGATTACAAAAGGAAGAAAACAAGACAAAAAAATGCATCATATTGTCCTTTAAGACTGTGATTTTCAACCAGTGGACCAGAGAACACTAGTGTCAGTCTTTGAAATAAGATTCAATTGAATCAATTGCCGTAGTGAACTATTTTGCATCAACATTTCCATCAAGAATAAAGGCAAAACAATCACCATTTACTAATTTACTGATAATTTCAAGGTTCGCTATGCAACTTTTTCAACAAAAGGTCATTGCTTTGAGCATGTTTGCTTTTCCATAGACCTGACCTGTACCACTTGCCTTTGCTTCTCTTTACCCCTAGGAGGAACATTCCACACATAACACAAAAATGGGAATTGCAATGGGCCCTCTACCTGAAGTCAGAAAGTGTGATTACAAACTTAAATACAAACTTAATATATTTATTTTTCTTTAGTCGTTTATTCTGGCCATATTTAAGTAGACGGTGTGCCATAAAAAAAAAATTAACAAGAAAGTGTACCGTGATACTGCTTTTAGGATTAAGGGGCTGATTTTGCTGTTTCAATCAGCTAGTCCATCTTTAAGTAAGAGAGCAAGCAAAAAATTGGATATAGCACCACATAGTTCCAAACAAGAGAATGCCACCTTGTTTTGCAGGACTTGTTTTTAGTCGAGTACAGTTACTACACCATATACCAACACTCTAACATCAACAAAGCTATCTGTATTTGCATGATATGATTACATTCTAACCAACGTGTTGACAACCCGTATTTCTCTAAACGACAAGCTGCTGACTTCCTTTTGTGCCCGCGCATCATTCAGAACGGACTCAGATGTGAAAAGAGTCATAAATTACCGACATCATTTCCAGTGAACGCAGACAACGCTCGGCCAAAACGCTCGCCACAGCAGGTCACGAGCCAGTTTACCTTTGTACTGATCCTGAGCTAGATTAATGAGAACAGACCGTCAAGCCAGAAACGGCATCTGGCACCAATTCCACTAAATAAATCAAGCAAACTAGACGTGGCCGGAATACAACCTTTTATTCAAACAGGCAAAGAAATCCAAGCTAAGCGCAAACATTTCATAACTTATTTCTCACTTGTGCCTGTTTTTGGATCAAAGAAAAAAACGAATGTCCTTGAACAAAACCCATTGCGGCAGTACTATAAATGTTCGTTTAACATTGAGGCGAGATCTCAAATTTAACGGTGGTTTCTCCCCTCCGACAAGTCCCGAGTTTGAATCACAAGGTTACAGCGTTGCACTTTGCTTTTCCGGTGTAAAATGTTGGCTCATGTAAAAATGTCCGCCAAGGTCGCGGCGCGGATCTGTTGTGTTTGAAGCCGGAGCTATAAAGAGGAGATGTGACCGGCAAGACGGGTTTGACATTGGCAGGAAAAGTTCAAAATGGTGGAATTATTTCAGAGAGAAAAGAAAGGCTTGGGATTAAGTAATATCTCTCCTCTCTCCTCTCTCTCCTTCTCTCCTCTTACTCTTATTTCTCTACCCCACACACAAGCATACTTCCCACTCCCTCTCTCTACCTCTCACTCTCCCTCGCCTCCTTCCACCTCTCCTCTTATCTTATGTTCTTAATGATAAACACCAGCAGGGACAATGCTCTGTGTCCGCCGGTCACATGCACTCATTTAACTGCTCTCCGTTGCTCTTAAAAGAACAGTGTCTAATAAAAAGTAACTGAGAGGAAGACTGCTATGTCTGGAGCCAGGTGTTTTTTAATCAGAGAAAAAAAAAATAAATAAATATCATTATGTTTACATATCATCAAATTAATCATAACTCAGTGCTATGAAAGTGTATGTTAGAGCAACAAGAGTAGGTGGAAGGAAGTTACAGAAGGGGTTGGATCAAAGAGATGCATTCAAATCAAGAAAGCATTGTATTGTGACAACTAGATTATATTCATAATATGGTCACAAAACCAAAATTTCAAACTTGATTTCGATACCAAGGAAACTACCTGAATCTCAATTTCGGTACCATAATTGCTCAGGTCAAGTTTTTAAACATAGTTTTTGAGTTGTTTAAATAGTGGTATTCAACTATTATTTATATTTTGTAGATCCTGTTATGTCTGTTCAAAAACCCCCACATTGTGTTCTAATAAACTCATTCTATCTATGGTAGTAACGCTACTTGCTCAAATACGTTTTTCGATACTAATTTTAGTAATGATTATTAATATGCCCACAATAGTACATCTTAATCCGTCTTTAACACAGCAATAGACAGTATAAAACTAAAGTATATGTTCATTGTGCCAGGGTTTTGGAGCTCTAAGGTCACAAAAGTCATCAGAGAAAAGTTTTTGATACATTTGACGGTATTCTCTAAATCTTGACTGGGAAGTGGGAAGATTGATATGTGATCGAGGTTAAAGACAGTATGAGTCAGATTTACTGTGTTATTTATAGCAAGTCGTAAATGTCTGCTGGAAAAGGCAGGATATGATTAGAGGACATCATCACTCTATGACACTTCTTGATCCACATGTCATGGTTAAGGTTTGCTCGGTCATGAGCAACATAAAATCTTTTACATTAGGTAAACAAAACAAAAGCCAGTAGCAATGGAATGATTAAAGCGCTGTTACATTTCTAGAGTAAAGAGTAATTCATTAACACATGTGCACAACATTTCTTCTCTGATCAGCCTGAACATGTCTGTTTTTTTAAAGATGCATTGTTTGACTCTTTGACAAAGATAGATCTGATTTAAATGTTTTCATTGCATTAAATAATAATAAAAACCTGTGTTTTTATTTAAGGTTTGTATGGCCCCAAACTGACTTTTTTTCACCCCCCCACATTATGACGTATATCACACTATTAAAGATGTTTTACCGTAGGGCTGCTCGATAATGATTAAAATAATGATCACAATTATGTAAAGAATATTTGAAATCAACCCTGACTTCAACAGTCTGGGACCTACTTTTACAACTCAAGGACATATATGAGCACTTACAAACTCACTAATGAGTCACGTTTAATGATCACAATTATTCAATTACAGAGTTTTGTGAACGATTACAGCAATAATCGTAACTGAAATTGAAATTCAATTAATTGCACAGCCCTATTCAAAAGTATGGTTTTATTTTTCTACTGAATTGTGTAGTTGACTTTTCTCCTCCAGAAAGTTCCAACGTCACCTACCTACTTCAGCCAAAAATAGCTAGATTATCATTCTCTTCATTCATTTGTTGTNTAGCGCTATCAGGCTGTTGCCTTTTTTTTTTCACTTTAAAAGCCTTTTTTGGAAGTTAGAGTAGGGTTTTGGTTCATCCCTTTTTTTTTTTTTGCTGTAATGCCTTGTTCACACAAAGCTAAGCTCAGGCGTTTCAGAACAAATGTATTTGACCTAAACGTCCAAATCCTCCACACAAAGCAGGAGTTTCAGGACACTGAAAACTAATTTTTCTAAACCATGTGCCAGACTGAAAAGATTTTAAAACTCCGGTTTTAAAATCTGTTGGCACAACTGGCACATGTCCTCCGACAATTTTATGTAAGGCATTATTGAAAAAAATATAGCCAAACATATCGTGACTCCTTGTCTCATTATGGTTGTTGTGTATTTTATTTATTAAAGGTGATTTTTACACTGCAGACACAATTTAGGTTTCAAATTTGACAATTTGCTCTCATAAAGCCCTTGACACGTTGTTAATTAAGAGATGCCTTTATTGTTGGTTGCAATTATGGCTTAGAAAACATTTTTTACAAAGTGAAACTGGAGAGGACCACCCAAGCACAGCCAATCAGAGCGCTGCTTTCGACTCCTGATGAGAACCAAAATTCTTTTTTATTCAATTCAGACAGTACACAGGTCAGATTTTTTCACAAAGTGCTGCATTTGTCATGTACTTTTTTGTGAAAAACACAAAAATTACTGATTTATAACTAAAAATGTTAGCTCCCTCAACTGATGCGGATATTACCAAGTGTTGAAGCATTTGTGAGAGTTAGGACCTATTGGATCATGATTCACGTTTTGCAGTGTGAAAATCAGCTACTCTACCTTTAAACCAATACACAAGTTTGTAGTTCATTACAGTAATGGCCATTACAGAAACTAACCATTTCAAACTCACAACACTGCACTGTCACTGGTTTGTTTTGGTCAATTGCACATTCATGTACAGAATCTGAAAAGCAAAGGCGCTCACATGAGAGATACTGTTTACTTGTGAGCAGAAACGTGCAGGAATGCAGAGAAAACTGAATATATTGACATGTCTATGTGTGCAGACAAATGTACATGGATATTGGTTTATTGTGGTATTCACCTTATTCTGCCGTGTCCACTTTTCTTGGCTCTGCACTAAAGATAACCAACGTGTTAGCTTGTCTGTCTGGTGAGGTGTTCTCAAATAGATACTTTTATTCTCATTCTAAAATAGCTTCCTTATCAAAAACACAGCTGAAATTTTGTCTGTGAGTTATCTTTCATTCCACTAAAACTCCATTCTGAATGCCCCTGATCTGTGATGTCATAGATTTCTGAGATCTTCTGCACTTTCTTTAAGTCCATAAATCATCCAGACTCACTTTGTGCATTTCTGCAGCACTAACACATCAGGCAAGATCCTTTTGGTTGCTTACCATATGAAATTTCCTTCTCAGTTAGTGAATAGCTCTGACTCAATTTTTGATGTGGGAAACACATGCCTGTCATGTCTCCTTTCTATACTCTTTTTATTGGTGAATGGGATTACAAAAGGAAGAAAACAAGACAAAAAATGCATCATATTTGTCCTTTAAGACTGTGATTTTCAACCAGTGGACCAGAGAACACTAGTGTCAGTCTTTGAAATAAGATTCAATTGAATCAATTGCCGTAGTGAACTATTTTGCATCAACATTTCCATCAAGAATAAAGGCAAAACAATCACCATTTACTAATTTACTGAATAATTTCAAGGTTCGCTATGCAACTTTTTCAACAAAAGGTCATTGCTTTGAGCATGTTTGCTTTTCCATAGACCTGACCTGTACCACTTGCCTTTGCTTCTCTTTACCCTAGGAGGAACATTCCACACATAACACAAAAATGGGAATTGCAATGGGCCCTCTACCTGAAGTCAGAAAAGTGTGATTACAAACTTAAATACAAACTTAATATATTTATTTTTCTTTAGTCGTTTATTCTGGCCATATTTAAGTAGACGGTGTGCCATAAAAAAAAAAATTTAACAAGAAAAGTGTACCGTGATACTGCTTTTAGGATTTAAGGGGCTGATTTTGCTGTTTCAATCAGCTAGTCCATCTTTAAGTAAGAGAGCAAGCAAAAAATTGGATATAGCACCACATAGTTCCAAACAAGAGAATGCCACCTTGTTTTGCAGGACTTGTTTTTAGTCGAGTACAGTTACTACACCATATACCAACACTCTAACATCAACAAAGCTATCTGTATTTGCATGATATGATTTACATTCTAACCAACGTGTTGACAACCCGTATTTCTCTAAACGACAAGCTGCTGACTTCCTTTTGTGCCCGCGCATCATTCAGAACGGACTCAGATGTGAAAAGAGTCATAAATTACCGACATCATTTCCAGTGAACGCAGACAACGCTCGGCCAAAACGCTCGCCACAGCAGGTCACGAGCCAGTTTACCTTTGTACTGATCCTGAGCTAGATTAATGAGAACAGACCGTCAAGCCAGAAACGGCATCTGGCACCAATTCCACTAAATAAATCAAGCAAACTAGACGTGGCCGGAATACAACCTTTTATTCAAACAGGCAAAGAAATCCAAGCTAAGCGCAAACATTTCATAATTTATTTCTCACTTGTGCCTGTTTTGGATCAAAGAAAAAAAATGTCCTTGAACAAAACCCATTGCGGCAGTACTATAAATGTTCGTTTAACATTGAGGCGAGATCTCAAATTTAACGGTTGGTTTCTCCCCTCCGACAAGTCCCGAGTTTGAATCACAAGGTTACAGCGTTGCACTTTGCTTTTCCGGTGTAAAATGTTGGCTCATGTAAAAATGTCCGCCAAGGTCGCGGCGCGGAGCTGTTGTGTTTGAAGCCGGAGCTATAAACAGGAGATGTGAGCGGCAAGACGGGTTTGACATTGGCAGGAAAAGTTCAAAATGGTGGAATTATTTCAGAGAGAAAAGAAAGGCTTGGGATTAAGTAATATATCTCTCTCCTTCTCTTCTCTCCTCTCTCCTTCTCTTTCCTCTTACTCTTTTCTCTACCCCCCCCCTTCTCACTCCCCCCTCTTCTTCTCTAACTCTCTATTTTCTCTCCCCCTTTCTCTTCTCTTTTTTCTTTCTTTCTGTCTCTCTCTTTTCACTCTCTCTCTTCTCTCCCTCTCTCTCTTTTCAGTCTCTCCTTCTCTCTCTTCTCACTCTTTTTTCTCCCTCTATCTCTCTCTCTTCTCACTCTTTTCTCTCTCTTCTCTCCCCCTCTTTTTCTTTCTTTTTCTCCCTCTCTCTTCACTCTTTTCCCTCTCTTCTCTCCCTCTTCTCTCTTCTCACTCTTTTTTCTCTCTCCATCTCTTGCTCTCCCTTTTCTCTCTCTTCTCACCCCCACTCTCTCCTCCCACTCTTTTCTCTCTCTTCTTTCCCCCTCTCTTTTTTCTTCTTTTCTCCCTCTCTCTTCACTCTTTTCCCTCTTTCTCTTTCTCTCTCTCCTAACTCTTTATCTTCTCACTCTCTTGTCTCCCCACTCTTTATTTCTTCTTTTTCTCTCTATCTTTCTTTCTCTCTCTCTCTCCCTCCCTTTATCTTTTATCCTCTCTTTCTCACCCCCTCTTATATCTTATCATGTTCATTTTTTTACCTTTTCCCTCTTTTCAATCATTCCTCCTTTTTCTTCTGTATACTCCCTCTCTTTTACTTCTTTTTCTACTCCCCTTTTCCTCTACTTCCTTCTTATCAACTGTCTCGTTTCTTCTCTTCCATCTGTTCCTTCTCTCCACCTTTTTTCTTCTCTTCTTTTTCGTCTTGTCTCTTCCTTATATCTTGCTCTCCTACCTTTATTCTTTCTTTCTCTTTTTCCTCCTTCTCTCTTTGTGCTCCATCTTTCTTGCTATTCTTCCTCATCCATCTCTTTTCTCTCTTTTTTTCTCTTATCTCATCCACTCCTTATGTTAACTTCTAGTATCCTGTATCTCTCTCCCCTTCTCTTCCTCTCCACACTCTTCACTGATTGTTTATTTTCTTTCATTGTCTCCTCCCTCTTTTCATATTCTTTTTTTCTTGCCCCAAAACAATTCTTTTTATGATTCCTTCTTTTCTCTTTATCCCCTCTTTCTCCTCCACTTTCCTCAATAGTTTCTCTTTTCTTCTTTCCACATTATCCTTTGCTCCCACGCTTTCATCTCCTCTTCTCTCTCCTCCTTTTTCCTCACTCTTTTCCTTCACATTTGACATTGCCAGAAAAGTCCAAAATGGTGGCATATCTTCAGAGAGAGAGAGAGAAAAGAGAGTCCGTTGCACCTGCGCCCGAGGTGGAGGTTAGCGGCTAAAACCTTTTTAAATAGTGCCGTGTCTCTGCGGAGCTGCCAAAACGGGGATTAAAGGGCCGTCGGGTTGATCAAAATGTGGACGCGCTCCTCTGGGTCACCTTAAACCGCCATTACGCAGTCACAGAGAGGAGCTTATGGGGCTGATACGACACGAGTGCAGTCCAGTTTGGGACAGGAGCCACAATGTTTCACACTCACAGACAGAAAATATAAACCAGATACGGAACAGTGGCTTTCGAGTGGATTTCACGTCTAGTCTTATTTCACGAGCCAAGTTTTCTGTAGAGAAGTGTCAGTGTTCAGGAAAACAAGTAGGAGATCTAGAATGAGACAAGCCATGACCAGGGTGGAACTTTGTGCAGCTTAAGTGACCAGTGTGGTATCACAGAACAGTGTTAAAGGAGAGCTATTGTGTTTTTTCCAACTATTTAGTAAGAAACTAGAACTTGTGCAGATCAGTAATTTACCTTTTGTTCATTGTAAAACACAAAATTAATCTACAATGGCTTGAAAATAGAAACAGATATTGACTTCCTGTTCGAAACTGCAGACCTGATAAGCCCCGCCTCTTAATTTTAAAATGTAACTTTAAGAAGCTATAGAGTCTAAATAACTAATAATGATTGTTGGAAAGTGTCTCTGGGACAGTTTTGAGTCATATACGCTTCACTTTGAGTATTAATCTTTTGAATTAAAAGAAGTAAATACAGACAAGTGGGAGGGGATAGGTGGTAGGTGAGAATGAGGATTTTTGAGCACTTGATTTGCAGCTGAAGAACCATATAAGATTATTAAAACATGCATGAATCAATTCAAATATATATTTGAGTAAACTAATGGTGAAGGGAGGTCATTATAACAAGGTTAAGAACTTAGAAAAATGAATTTTACATAATAGGTCCTCTTTAACAAACCTTTTTCGAGTCATGATACACTTTTGTGCTTAAAGGTCCGTGTTATCCAAATTTCACTTTGTACGTTCTTAGCTATTTTGTGTTGTTACTTCACCCAAAACATCCTCAAAGTTGTGTCTGAGCTTCATTCACAAAAGTTTAAGTAATCCCAGAATGTTTAACTGTCGACATCTTCAAAGATGAAAAGGCTCTGTTTCACCTTCTTATGTCATGGAGTAGTAGTATTATTGTCAGCTCCTATTTCAGCTTCAATTTTATTTGAAAATAGAAGAGTAAATGCCTTTTTGGACAATGTTGTTTTAACCCATGTTTGTTTTTTCACTGTTTATCAAACTATCAATAATAGTCTGATAAACTGTGATTTCACTTATGCTCCAGAAGCATCTTTGGTTACCATGGAAGTAATGGAAAATCCGCCATTTTTTTATTTTAGTTTTTTTGTCAGTTAAGCAGAACTAATGTAGGAATACATTAAACAAAACGATTTAAAAAAGTCAACAAAACAGCCGTGGAACAGCCCAATAAACTGCTGGGTCAGTACTGGTAATTTATCTATCACTCTGTAGTGTCAGAATATGACTTAACTAAAGCTATTTTCTGTAATTAGCCATTTAAAATCTCCATTGGTTTAACATTGGACCAACTGAACATTCATGATGTCACGATCCCGAGCCTAATTATGATTTCAATAATCGTGGTTATTATTTCTGTCAAAATCAGAATCTGGCTGAAACCTTGTGGCAGATGGATTCTGAAAAGTTTGTGAGCTCACAAATATCACAAGAACCTCCTGTACATGGTAGAGCCAGGTTTGTCTCACTGGGACAATACAGCCAAGGGAACATTTCCATGGAAACAAGCATGAAAAGGCTCATTCGGGACATGTAAGACTTAATTATGAGCAGGAGCGGCGGCTCACAGTGAAGAGACTCACTTTAAGAGACTACAATCAAATTAAAATTAAAGTTTTGGCGACAAACTTATGTCTGTCTTTAAAAAATGATTTGCAAAAAGGAGTATAAACTTCACAATCCACCACTGATTTCACCGAATTTAATTTATTACAAATTTCACAAATGCTTTGCCAAACTGGAGCTTTTGTGATTTAACAAAAAACACGACTGAAACTCCAATTTTGCTTCAAATTCCTTTTTAATTTGTCCGTGATTACTTCCACAGCCCTGAGCTGGTCTAAATCTGAAATTCTACCACCACATCCACAAACGTTGAGTCGCTCCGGCCTGTTCCTGATCTATATTTACCCTCATGTAGCTGCCATGTTGATGCCAGAGGATAAAGTGCTTGGGTCGACTGCTTTTTCAAACTCAGCACTCTCACTTATTTGTTCAGGGACACAGTAGAATTGCCGACTAAACCTCTTTTACTTTTAGCAAAATGAAGCACGCTAAACGGTCCCGGCGGATCGTGTCAAAGCGAGAAACAAGCTGTGGGTTTGTTCAACGGAAATCAAATCTCCGCAGCCAACAAATGATAAACTGCATAAACAAAAAGAACTCGAGCAAAAACAAGATTTCGCCATATGGTTTGGAATACGCAACTCGCATTATGTTAGTCGATGGAAGGCAGAAAGGCAAAGAAAGGAGAGACTGTTCTTCCAGTCCAACACAAGTTTTTGTTGGTTGATGCAAATAATAAGCTCCAGTGGGACGGAGTGTTGTGATTGGTTATTCAAAGTGATGCAGCCTAGAAACAGGGTTATTAACCCTCAGGTAACCTCGGGACCATTTATGGTCCTTTTGAGGTTTTTTTTTTTTTCAAACTTTTAGATCTCGGACAGTTTTTATGTCAGACCGGTGAAATTGTCCACAGATTCATGAATCGAGTCAAATTTTAAAATGCCACCAAAATTTTTTTCTGACACTTTCAGTTAAAGAGCTTGAACAAAAGGGTACGTTCGTCACCTCGGGGACCATTAATGGTCCCCATTTTTAAACGACCATAAAATCCACATAGATTAATCTTTTTTTGTACTTTCAAAACTCAGATCTTCATCTACTTCTCCTCTGCTCATACATGTGTAACTTTTATATGTGAGATGTGTATTTTTTATTTTACAAGGCTTTTTGTCACAAAAGTACACTCCAAGTGACCTATAAAAAATTAAAAAATGGCATATTTCCAAAATTAAAATAGTGAAGTGGAAAACTTGAGCTATTTTTATTAGAGCCTAGTATATGTCAATAATTTATGGTGAAAAATTTTTTGTGCATTTTTGTATTTGAATGGGAGAGGTTTTAGCCAAAAAGTTACGTTCGTCACCTCGGGGACCATTAATGGTCCCCATTTTTAAACGGCCATAAAATCCACATAGATTAATATTTTTTTGTACTTTCAAAACTCAGATCTCTTTGTCTACTTCTCCTCTGCTCATACACGTGTAACTTTCATATGTGTGATGTATATTTTTTATTTTACAAGGCCTTTTTGTCACAAAAATACACTCCAAGTGAACTATAAAAAAAATTAAAATGGCATATTTCCAAAATTAAAATAGTGAAGTGGAAAACTTGAGCTATTTTTATTAGAACCTAGTATATGTCAATAATTTATGGTGAAAAAAATTTTGCTGCATTTTTGTGTTTTGAATGGGAGAGGTTCATGTACAAAAAAAAGCATATTCTCCATTGACTTCCATTATAAACGCATGTTTGACTAAATTAGTAGAAAAAGATGAATTTCAATCAAAAGTTGATCAAAAATGATTTGATTGTGTTGGTCTGAAGTTAACGACAGTGTGTGAGTCCAGCACAGACACTGTGACCCTGTGACTGCCCCCCTGTGGCACCTGTGGGGAACACAACTCTGCACACACAAACAGAGACAAAACAAGAGCAGCTCAAATAAGCACATCTCTGCTCTGATCACAAAGTCTCACTGCTGGATCATGTTTGTGGACGTGTCACAGTGTAAAGAAACACAATGAGCTGCTCTGGACATTCTCACTGTGGATATTCTGTGTAATAAAATAAGTAGACATTGTGGTATAGACAAGGTACTTAGTTGTTTTAGAGTTGCAGAAAAAGAGGATTTTCAGAACCGAAGATGAGGAGAAGGATTATGAACTGAAATAAAACTAAAACTACAGAAACACACCTGACAGGTGACAGGGCACAGCTGACACGGGACTAGACCAAAGTGAAAGGTCAAAGGTTAAACACTTCAGAGTTAACCTGTGTCACAGACACAAAGTAGTTTCACTCACTGCAGAGAAACTTTCACAAACAAGCTGAGTCCTGTGGAGCCAATTAGGTGGAACAGAAGAAATATCCAAACTCTTCCACATCAGACAAGATGAACCGTCTGTGACTGAAGCAGAAGATCTTAGACAAGATGAACCGTCTGTGACTGAAGCAAGATCTTGGGTCAGACAAGATGGGGAGGTTGTCCATCTTGGAGAGTCAGGAATGGAAAGGGTAAGATTCTCCTCTTCACTATTTCATAATTACTTTCATTCTATACTTTTATTTATCATCATGATTACTTTGCTTCTTCACAATGCTTCTCTTCATTACCATGCTCTTCTCTCTCCTTCTCTTCATCACCACACTCTTCTGTCTCCTGTTCATTGCCCTACTTCCCTTCCTTCTCTCTCTTTTTCCTCCTCTCTGTTTATTACATTGTTGAACTTCTAATCTTCCAAAGTCTTTTCCTTTACGTTCTCCTTTTCTCCTCTCTCCTCCTCCTACATAGACTCTAACCTATCTATTCCTCCTCTGACACCTTCTCCACACTGCTGCTCTGATCTTCTGAGGTTTCTCCACATCTGGAGCTCTCTTCTCCTCTTCATCTTGGCTGCTGAATTCCTCTTGTCCGATCAGCTGCATAACAGCCTCCAAAGCCTGATCTTTACCACAATGTCTACTTATTTTATTACACAGAATATCCACAGTGAGAATGTCCAGAGCAGCTCATTGTGTTTCTTTACACTGTGACACGTCCAAAACATGATCCAGCAGTGAGACTTTGTGATCAGAGCAGAGATGTGCTTCTTTGAGCTGCTCTTGTTTTGTCTCTGTTTGTGTGTGCAGAGTTGTGTTCCCCACAGGTGCCACAGGGGGCAGTCACAGGGTCACAGTGTCTGTGCTGGACTCACACACTGTCATTAACTTCAGACCAACACAATCAAACCATTTTTGATCAACTTTCGATTGAAATTAATCTTTTTCTAATAATTTAGTCAAAACAAGCGTTTATAATGGAAGTCAATGGAGAATATGCTTTTTTTTGTACATGAACCTCTCCCATTCAAAACATAAAAATGCAGCAACATTTTTTTCACCATAAATTATTGACATATACTAGGTCTAATAAAAATAGCTCAAGTTTTCCACTTCACTATTTTAATTTTGGAAATGTGCCATTTTAATTTTTTTATAGTTCACTTGGGGTGTATTTTGTGACAAAAAGGCCTTGTAAATAAAAAATATACATAGCACATGTAAAAGTTACACATGTATGAGCAGAGGAGAAGTAGACAAAGAGATCTGAGTTTTGAAAGTACAAAAAAATATTAATCTATGTGGATTTTATGGCTGTTTAAAAATAGGGACCATTAATGGTCCCCGAGGTGACGAACGTAACTTTTTGGCTAAAACCTCTCCCATTCAAAACACAAAAATGCACCAATTTTTTTTCACTATAAATTATTCACATTTACAAGGCTCTAATAAAAATAGCTCAAGTTTTCCACTTCACTGTTTTAATTTGGAAATATGACATTTTTTAATTTTTTATGATTCATTTGAAGTGCACTTTTGTGACAAAAAAGCCTTGTAAAATAAAAAATATACATCACACATGTAAAAGTTACACATGTATGAACAGAGGAGAAGTAGACAAAGAGATCTGAGTTTTGAAAGTACAAAAAAATATGAATCTATGTGGATTTTATGGCCGTTTAAAAATGGGGACCATTATGGTCCCCGAGGTGACGAACGTAACTTTTTGGCTAAAACCTCTCCCATTCAAAATACAAAATGCACAAAAAAAATTTTCACCATAAATTATTGACATATACAAGGCTCTAATAAAAATAGTTCAAATTTTCCACTTCACTGTTTTAATTTTGGAAATATGCCATTTTTTAATTTTTTATAGGTCACTTGGAGTGCACTTTTGTGACAAAAAAGCCTTGTAAAATAAAAAATACACATCTCACATATAAAAGTTACACATGTATGAACAGAGGAGAAGTAGACAAAGAGATCTGAGTTTTGAAAGTACGAAAAAATATTAATCTATGTGAATTTTATGGCCGTTTAAAAATGGGGACCATTAATGGTCCCGAGGTGACGAACGTACCCTTTTTTTGCAGGTTACCAGAGGGTTAATAAAGGCTAGGAAGCATGTTATGATTACGTTTAGGCTTTTTAGGGTTAGTTTGGTGCGTTTGTCCTTGTGGCAAATATTTATCATGGTTTTGGAGCAGTTAAGTTGAAATGTTTGACAAATAAATGTTGAAAAATATTTCGAGAAAGACACAATTCCTCCACATGGCATCAAAAAGCGTCAAAATGCAAAGACAATTTACACACGACTGACAGATTTCTCGAAGATTTAGATGTTACAAGTCATGAAACCTCATCAAAATAGCCATGAAAACAAGCAAAATGTTTAGTGAAATCTTCAATAGAATAGTTTTTTTAACATACCAGCGACATGTCCACTCTGCTCCTTGCTCTGACTAAAGGAAAACCAGCCTGTGCACACCTGTATTAATCAGTGGCAGGCAGACACAGCGCCCTCTGCTGGTCAATACATTTACTCACATGATGAGAGATAAGAAGATAAAGTCAATCCAAACTGCTACCAAGTTCATATCTGACATAATTATGTTTAAAGTGAGACATTTTTTTCTTTTGTTCTCAATATAAATACATTAGGAGGCAATTAAATGTCCAGTCAGCTCCTACTGATGTTTTATATGATATTTATTTAAAGGGGACCTATTATGTCAAATTCACTTTTCTAAGTTTTTAACCCTGTTATGATGGCATTCCTTCATTATTAGTTTACTCAAGGTTATATTTGAATTGATTCCTGCATGTTGAAGTAATCTTGTGTTGTTCTTCAACTGGAGCTCAAGTGCTCAGAAATCCCTGTTCTCACCTACCCCCTATCCCTCCCACTTGTCTGGATATACTTGTCATAATTCAAAAGATTTGTTTTATGTCCAATTGCTATGAAAACATGAGAATGCAAGTTTTCTTTCTTTTTTTCTTTCTTTCTTTCTTTCTTTCTTTTTTTATTTATTTATTTATTTTTTTTTAACTTGTGCAAAAACAAGATAAGTTTATTAAATTTATGACGTTCACCTATTCATCTATGACTCTATGACTAAGTTATTATTTTAATTAAATGTTGTTGTTGTTATTAGGACATTTTAAGGTTATGGTTGGGGTTGAATACTAAATTTTTGTTCTTTCACAGACCAGATCAGCTGCAGCTGTAAAGTGGAGCTCCACTCTAGTCATGTAACTATTGTACAAAGGATCTGCTTCTTTTATTTTCTTTTTTTGGGGTACAGGTATTGCCAAGTGGAGCTTCTCTCGGAACCAATGGCAGCAGACCTCCCCTTCATACAGCAGCTGCAGAATTCACAAACCATATGTTTGTCTTCATTGACACACTGTATATACAAGCGATACTGTGTAACATTCTATAAGCAGGGCAATAGGATTTTTATAATGTGATTCTAAAAGAATAAAAACAGCACACAGACACACACTCTAAGAACCCCCAAATGTGGATATTAGGCAAATAAATGTTTGCTATCCTAAAATATTGCGAAATATTACATTTTTTTTATTTGCTCTCTAAAATATTACTTAGAATGTATTGTTTAAATTAATGATGTTAAATACTGTCTCATTTCATTGTGTTTTGTAATCATTCCCTGCTAAGTGTTCACAAACCCCCAAGGGTCCCTGTACCCCTGGTTGGGAAACACTGAATTAGTCACTTATGTCTTGAGGGCTGTTACTCTCCTCAAGCTGCCCACTCTCTCTGACTAGGCAAAATGAGCATTTCTGTTATTGCAGTTAACTACTCAACGTGGTCAAACTGCCTCTCGGGTACGAATCCTCAAAGCACAGACATCTGCTTTGTAAAAACACAAATTCCTGCATTTAGTCCAAAACCTTCGCCTTAAAGCACAGTTCTCTCAAAAGAAGCCCGAGAATTTCCCAGAATCCTCCAGAGATGTAAGAATGACGGTCGGAGACATTTGTGTGAGTGACAGACAAACGACGACCAGGGAGGAGACGCTTCCATCCACTAGACCACTGTTTGGTTAATGAGCTCGTAAAAGAGGAAGTGAGGGTTTTTACGGCACGGATGAAGAGAAAGAGAGTGAGAGAGAGAAAGAAGGGGAGAGAGAGAGAGAAGAGAGGGTGAGAAGGAGAGAGAGAGACAGGGAGGCGAGAGAGAAGGGAGAGAGGAAGAAAGAAAGAGAAAAGGAGGAGAAGGAAGAGAGAGATGGAGAAGAAGGGGGAGGAGAGAGAGGAGGGGGTGAGAGAGCTAGAGAGAAGGAAATGTAGGACAGAAAGAGAGGTGAGAGAGAGTGGAGAGAAGAAGAAGAAGAGAGGAGGGGGAGAGAGAAAGAAGAGAGAGAAAGATAGAAGGAGAGAGAGAGGAGAGAGGAAGAAGTTAAAAGAGGACCGGGAGAAGAGGGGGTGAGAAAAAGAGAAAGGGAGAAGGCCAAAAGGGAGACAAGGAGGGGAGAGAGAAAGGAGAGAGGAAGAAGGAAAAAGAGGATAGGGAGAGAGTTGAGAGAGGGTGAAGAGGAGGGAGGAAGGGAAAAACAATGAGAAGGAGAAAAGAGAGAACGTGACAGGGAGGGAGATAGATACTGAGAGAGAGAGAAAGAGAGGGGGGGGTATAGAGAAGGGGGCAGAGAGAAAGAGACTGGAAAGTAGTAGAGAGTAAAGATTCCTTATCTCTTCTCCTTCCCCTTCTCTCCTCTTCTTATCTTCTTTATCTGTGTCCTTCTCCTTTCCTTCTCTCCTTACTCTTCCCTTTTTCTCCTCTCTCTTTATCTTCTCTCTCTTCTTTCTCTCTCTCTCCCCTTTCCCCCTCATTCATTCATCTTCCATTTCTCATCCTCCCCTCACTCTTCTTTTCCTACCTTCTCCTTACTCTCCTCCTCTTCACTTCTTCTCTCCCTCATTCATTCTTCTCTCTCTTTCTTCCCACTCTTTGCCTCTCTCTTTCCTTCTACCCTCATTCATTCACCCTCCCCTCACTCTTCACTTCCTCCCTCCCCTGCTCCTCCTCTTCTCTTTCCCTCTGTTCTTCCCTCTCTCTTCCTTCCTCCCTTCTCTCCCTCCTCCGTTCTTCCCTCTCTCTCCTCTCTGCTCTCCTTATCTTTACCTCTTCTCTCCTTCCTCCGTTCTTCCCTCTCTCCTCTCCACAGGTTCATTCCCTCTTGCCTCGCTCGAGCTGTGTTCCGAGCACATTTCACACGCGGCGAGGAAACGTCTAGCCAAGTGTAAAATCCCTCTCCAATCTTCACCTCCGCTCCTCTCTCCTCCTCCTCCTCTTCCATCACTCGCTCACTTTTCCCTCTTGTCTCATCCGTAATCATTTCGTTAAGAGCGTTTTGGAATTTCTGACCCGCGCAGACCTGTTAATATACATCCCAGCACATTTCTCACCATGACACTTTTACATATGCATAAGCTGCCTTTTCACGCCCTGATAAACGTGCACTGCAACCTGTTGGCGGATTAATATATTCACACCTTATGGTCTGTCTGAACTACTTTTTCTGAACGTTCTGCGGTTATTTTTAGATCTGCATGTAAGTCATTGAATTGTTTAGCTCCAGTCAGTGTTGGGAAACTGCTGAAAACATACGTTGTGCCTTTACTACATAATTTTGGCGACAGCACAAAAAAGTGTCCTCTTACAAAGTATTTAGAGTTGCACTGTGTAAAGTTTTCGTGGTGGGTCTAAATTCACCTTTTCTCAATCAAGATTATTTTGCTTTAGGAAAAAAACAGTATGGCTTTTTCTCCATGGAGACAAGCATATGGACAAGCGTAGAGACAGACATGTGGGGCTAGGTCAAGGTAAAAACAAAATGTAAAGAAGTGATTGCTCACATGTTCAACGGTCAAATATTGTAAGTAAAAAGGGTCACACTCACATCCAAATAATGTAAACCTGCACGCTGGGTCGTAAATGTGTAAATGTGACCTAAATGTTGAAAAAACATCGCACAGCAGTTGGAGCTCCAACTTTTCTGACACATGCCCTTCTTCAGACATGAAGATGGGAGTTTTATACTTTCGGGTAGAATATGAGACTAATCATGGGACAAACAAGGTTTTTAAGCTGAGATTTTTAGACACTTGCCTGTTTTTACCAACGCAGTCTCCAAAGAAAATGTATGTGTAAAAAATAAAATGTCAAAAACGTGGCATGTTTTCATGCCTTTTTTACGTAAATATGTTTCAAAACGTAGTTTAGGCTTCATGTTACAAAAATTGGTAAGTAGAGCAGTAGTTTTTTAGCCTTTTTCAGTCACAATCACCAAAAAAAAAACATTTGCACTCTGAAACACAAAATATAGACTAACAGCAAGGTGAAATGGTAGTTTGATTTTGCTTTGAGGGCATAAGCCTGGATAATTTCAGTAGGCCAACAAATACTTATTTACATCTATTACTATTACGATATAAATGTTCAATTTCACATCAGATGATACCCAGAAACTGGTTTGCGACCCCCATGGGCGTTCTGATCTACAGATTGAGAACCACTTTCTTAGGGTAACTAGTTAAACTGTAGCTACACTATTGTGTAAAGCATCCCAGAGTGTGACAACCACACATTAAATTTCGTGGCCACTTCATGTACCTTTATTATCAAAATGGCTCCTGGTCTGACTGTAAAGTACCTGTTGTCAAGCAGGAGCCCAACCTCAGCTAAGTATCATAGAACTGTTGACGATTCCCCAAAACCAGAGAGTACAATTGACAAATTAGAGAATTGAGATGAAGCAGAAATTATGTGATGGTTTATGTTTTTCAATTTTTGGACTTCTGTCAAATATTAAATTAGACTATGATATTCATTCTTTTTCTACATTTAATCCCATTAGGGGTTATGGGTGACTGGAGCCTATCCCAGTAACTTTGGGCCTTAGGCGGGGAACACCCTGGACAGTGGCCAACTTGTCGCAGGGTTAGACAGACAACCATTCACTCTCTCATTCATTCACAGTGATGCCCAAGTAACCTAAACATGCATGTTTTTGGAGGTGGGAGGAAACCGGAGAAAACCCACGGCGACATGGGCAGAACATGCAAACTCCACCAGAGAGATCGTAAGATGTTGATATGGTCCTACCCTGGAGTCGAACCCACGACCTCCTTATTGGGAAGCCAGAGCTCTGCTACCGTGCACCCTAGACTATGATATTGTACATACCTTGGATCAAACAAACAATGTCAGACGGTTTCCACACCAGCTGAAGCATCAAGTCATGGCCTTAGTCCCTACTTTGTGAAAATGCACAAAATGACGACTTTAATATTCGTATTGCACAACTACCTAATAAAAGAGACTTATTTGTCCACCTGCATTGTCCACACTCAGATAAAGACGTGCGGTGTAAAGTCCACATTTCTCCAGCTCGGCAGATTACATGTCATCCTCATTCTTTAGATTTGTATCCGAGGCAGCTTTGACAGGCCAGCCACAGCCTATTATCTGATCCAGGACCGACTGTGTGCCACTGCTGCTGCTGCTGACGGAGAGAAAAATGCCACTGATGTGAAATGCTCCTTTGAATCAGTGTCACCGTTTAACAAGTGCTAATATTTTATACAAGAGAACGGACACCAAGACTGCATTGATTTGTTGTTTCCAGTGGCGTGTAAGATCTAAACGGGTGAGTCAGAAGGTGTTTCAGAGCGCTCAAACAGGCAGGTACAGGAAACTAGATACTGACATAATAAAAAACGGATTATTTTGTATGCATGTCTGTAAAAATGTATATAACTATGTCACTTTTGAAGCTTGAAGTTATGGCTTTGTCTAGAACACAACAGCACAAATCTATTCATATTTTGTTGTTTGTTGGTGGACAATCTGCCTATATTTCCTAATAATGACTGTTTCTGATTTTCCAATGGTTCTGTTGGTACTGGCCAAATGTTTCATTGTTTGATTTTCTGACAATTTTGTTTGCCAAATATACAATTATGTGAGGTCTACTGAGATAACTGTTGTTGTGATTTTTGGCTATACAAATACATTAAAGTGAATTGATTTATTTGACATTTTAAGAGTCGCTGTCATGCACCTGAGGCTGCCTGTTGTAAAGGTCCTCGCACTCGTGTTGCATGTGAATAAGTTCAGAAACAACAAAACATTTCTTACGAAAATCCTAACTCCTGGTGTGCTTTAGTGTAAAAAAAAAAAAAAAAAAAAGAACCCCCTGTTTAGAATGTTCCACTTAATGGCATTTACTTAATATTTGCTGTCATCAGAAAGAACTTAAAATACTTTTTTTTTTTTTTACTCTGAGCAAGGTCGCGTTTCCTCAGTGTCTCAATGGCGATTGTTTCTATTCTCTGGAAATCTTAGATAAAACAATAACAACAATGCAGGTGACTGAACTTCAACCAGAAAAGTTACACAGAGCCTCTTTACTTTAGTCCCTTGAATAAGCAGCTTAGCTTTAAAAATAAATACCTGAAAATGTGTCCACATATATACTGTGTGATGATTAACTGACTTAAAAACAGCACAAAAGTTCATTGAGCATAATTGCTACATCATACTGCTGTGCCGCTTGATCTCATTGAAATCCACAACACCTATTGTTGTTTTTATGGTGAATGCAAATGTGGGACATTATTTATGTCCAAAAATACAAGTCCAAGCCTTCAGACCTGAGCCGTTTACCTCCCCCAAAAAGCATTTCAACACATTTCATATCCTGTCAACCCAACACGCTGTCAAAGACACGCCAGAACAGGAACATGTAATGTCAAGACCTGCTTCTGTATTTCCGTGCTAAGATACAGTACATACATGCATTCTATAGAAACATAAAAAGTGTTTTCACAGCTCAGAGTGGAAGTGAATTGTCTAAACCAGATTCATCAAATGTGAATCAAGCTAATTACAGCTCCATACGAATGTTTCTGGTGATAGAACAAGAAAAGAAGACAGTTAAAAGTCATGTGTATGACATGTGTTTAAATGTATTAGTAAACGTATTAATTGAGAGACTCTTGAAACAGCTGTGGATTTTCAATTTCTGTACATCTGAACAACAACCTTTAAACTGGCCATGGCCTATTAAAGTCTCAGAGTATCTGCAGAATACCGTCTATAGGTTAAGGCTAATATTTTAATAATGACTGTACTATTTTCATTTGAAACAAGTCTTTCTCACATGTACATATCTTTCAAAATACAAAACAAAATCTGAGCTTCATTAAAAAGAACAATAGCCAATGGTTTGCTAAAAAATACAATATTTGTCATTGCATGCTGGGCGTTCAGAATCCCCTGGAGTGATTTCAAATATGCCTGGATTCAATGAGAAGCATCAAAGAAGGCAATTACCACAGAGCAGGAAGTACCAGGAGCGAGATCTGCAAAACAGGATGTGGGGAAAGTGAGGCTATGCACAGTGTTCACACAAAGTGACTGTACTGATGAGCACAATTCTTCAACATTAAAATTCACTTCTCTTCTTCATCTTTAATAATATTCTCAGATTTGTTATTTTCCAGCTGGAATGCAGCAGCAACAAACACTCTAAATTCCTAATTTGTCCTAAAACTGTATTTGTATAATATAATCGCAAAGATAAACATGAGAAAGACTCTACAAGAATGGGCTGTGTGCACGGAATTTCAGTTGGCTTGCGATTGTTCAAAAATGCTAACTCCTGTACATACAACCATTTCCTGTTAGCGTTAGCATTTAGACACAATTATGTCTCTTTTTAAACACAGAAGTTTTTGCTGATGAAATATTCCTCTGATATGTAAAGTCTTTAACATGTTTCTGTAACATTCACCACAACTGTCTGATCTAAAGAGGATTTATTAGTTTTAAAATGATGTAGTGAAAACCTAATTGAAGAGTATTGAACAGGAAGTCGTTGTATGTACAGGATGTAGTATTTTAAACCAAAACAAGACAACTGCACTCAGCCAATCCACGCGCTTTGGACTGCAGTCGGCAAGAAACACACCACAGGTCCCGAACCGAACTCGTCTGGCAGTCAGTGTATGGGAGGCATAAAGCTGTTATTCTGATTCACTTCCCATGTTAAGTCTCCCCACAGAAGGCCAATGGGTTGGGACTAGGGGTTGCACGACTAGTGAATTTTAGTAGTCGACTAGTCGAGAGCGTTAGTCGCGTCGACTTCGACTAGTCGATGACGTCATTAACAAAAACAAAGATCCAAAGGCACGATGATTTTGCCTGGGTAATTGTTAGAAACGGCTTATTTATACTGACCATATTATCAGAAAACATTGGACATACCTAATGCCCTATAATAAAGCTGAACGTAGGCTCTTTGATTTTACATACAAGAAGAAAATAAAAGCTAAATAAGCCTATTTGTGCGTGCGCGCGGGGCGGAGGCTCTCGCTCTGACATCGGCTTGGATTCAGTCTGCACACACACTCTGAGCTGTGGGAAGTTTGGTCAGTGCGTTTTGAACAGTGAAGGAAACACAAATCCACCTGAAGCCTGCTGGTTCACACACATCACTCATCACTCTTTTCCTCTTGTCTCCTTCTCCCACAAACCGCGCTGTAAAACGTAAGACCAGTGTAGATCCACAGACTCGGATCCAGGGGGACGATGTGCGCTTGGAGACGGCTGGTCAGGGCGCGTTGGAGCGAACGGTCCGAGCGCTTTGAGCCGGGGTGCAGCGTGCATCAGGTGCCTGTGTTTTGGCTGACGTAGAAGGAGCGAACGGTCTGAGCGCTTTGAGTCGGGGTGCAGCAGGCTCCAGGCGCCTGTGCGTTTGGCTGAACGGAGCGAACAGTCCGAAAGCTTTGAGCCGGGGTGCAGCGGGCTCTAGGCGCCTGTGCGTTTGGCTAGACGGAGCGAACAGTCTGAGAGCTTTGAGCCGCGCGGCTATAAAACGCGCTCGGCTAGACAAAGCGTTTTGGGACGGACAGTTCGTGCATTATTGGAGTGGAGCCACAGAGTGTCCGTGCGCTATGCAAGGCAGGGGTAGTCTACAGCGCGCTCCAGTGTGCCAAAGCGAAGGGACAAAGCATCCCGGGGCGGAAGAACAGCGCGGGGAGACACGTAGAACGGGCCGGGGAAAAAGACGGACGAGTTGCTGACATTTATGTGTTAGAAGTGCAAGTTTAAAAGAGCTTTTTCTTAAGCCAACCCCTGATTTAATTATTCTTCGACTAGTCGACTACCTCTCAAAGTAGTCGCGGGGGACCTTTATAGTCGACTAGTCGACTAGTCGGTGCAAGCCCTAGTTGGGACCCCTCGGTGGGTCACAAAGCAAAATCTGGGGGTCACGAGATGATTTCAAAATGTATTATTACAATTATGGCTTGGCATTTAATAATTTTTTTGAGAATCGTGGTTATATAAAGCAATACACTTTCAAAACAGACACAATTAAACCTAATTTAATACGTTTTGTAAATTAAAATTAATACAAAAGTATAAAGTAATTTTTGCTGTGGGGGTCACAAGTGGTTGTACGTTTTTTTGGGGGTCCCGGGCTGAAAAGTTTGGGAACCCCTCCATTAGAGGGCCTGTCGGATGCCGACTTTATCTTAGAAAAGGTTTGACACCTTTTATTTGTAGCAATATAGATTCTTATTTGTTGGCCTATTGATGAAGTTAATAGTTTATCAATACAGTGTATGTACAAATCTGTATCAGACATAAGATTAAAAATAACATTATCACTACATTTTGGGAAGCAGATGGTTGTTATTTTGAGAATCACCACTGATATAGATAACCACAATCACATTTGGTCTTTGTTCACAACTGAGACACAATTGTTTTTCTAGTCTGTCTGAAACAAAACACTGTCACTTTACTATCAAAACCCTGGCAGCTTAGCGGGTTAGCCGGGTTCACTCAATACCCTTGAGCTTGATAATACCAAGCACAATCCAGGCCAGCGCGCCGTCACCCGCTTTACTGTCTGTTTTGTGTCTCTTCCCAAAATTAGCCGAGTGGATTGTAAAAACGTCATTCATGTCTTCTCCCTTTGAGAGCGTCCAGATTAATTCCCCCTTTGAGAATCGGCGAGACAATGCCAGTGCACGGGAACAATCCACTGAACAAAAATTACATAACTCCATTGTGCATTTCCGCCGTCGTTCCAGTCAGAGCCGGGATTTCGCCGTGGCGCTGGGTTGCTTTCAGAGATTGGTTTAATAAAGTGGAAAGTCAGCAGGCGAAGTTGGCGAGCCGGCCAGGAAGCACGCCGATTATTTAAAAGGCTTGGGAGAAACTAAACACTGCTCTTTTCATCTCATGATTGAGTGAATATATCTGGACTTTTTCTAAGCAGCTTCTGATCCAGCCTGATTTAGTAATCAACCAATCTTTTTTTCTCAATCTTCTAGACTTATTATTATTCTGATTTATGTTTATGTATATAAGAGGTTAGACATTTTTAAGTAAAACATGATTATATTTTAGAATAGGTAAGCTTGGTATTTTGGTGATGTTTACAAATATCAATTGTTCAACAAATATGTAGAGATAATTTTACAACTGCTACCTAGCAACCACATTGCAAATACAATCAACCTAAATGGCACAGAAGTAACAATTTTTTAATAGACTATACAGCTATAAAAGTTTAAAAACTCTTATTTACAATAAGTGTCTGTTATGGCACATTGCAGGATATGACAGGATAGTGGCATCAGTAAATAGTATTATAGTATTATGTACAATCAATGACTATGAACAACTGCAGCATATGAACAGAATAAAACATGTCCATTAATGCCTCCCCTGATCCTTCCCCCAGGGCTCCCCTGCAAAAGAGATTCTGAATCTCAGTGGTACTTCCCTGGTTAAATAAAGGTCAATTAAATAAATTATAAACCAGTGAATAAATATGAGGTAAAATTATGAATATGTACAGAGCAGCATTCGAAAAGGTGTAAATAGAGGTTAATACATAAAAACAGATAAAGTGACATTAGTGAGTTGTACTAGAGATGTTTCCATGGTAACACAGTATTGCACAAGATTACAGGCGATGATGTCCAGAGTTAAAAGTGTTCGTTGTACAGTCTGAATGCGGCAGGAAGGAAGGACCTGCAGAATCTTTTCTTCACACAGCGAGAGTGAATCAGTCTATAGAGTTAGGGTCACTGAAGCTGCTTTCCAAAGCAGACATGATACAAATAAATCTGTTTTAATCTTATTTGAAAAATTGAAAAGTGAATCTCGGCTCACTGGTTAAAAATCACTGCTTCAGACAACTTTCAAAAGCTAAAGCGACTTTTCTCATCGTAACAAAGCAAACAGCATGCTAAAGGAGCACTTTCTGGTTTCAGAGAAAAAAAAAAAGCTTAATATTTTAGTAATCAAGATAATGAAGAAGAAGAAGAAAATTTATTTGTATAGCACATTTCATACAGAAAATGCAACACAATGTGCTTCTCAACACAAGAATACACAAAACAAAGATAAAAACAATTAAAAAAAGATTAACTGCCGTCTTTTCTCTTTTGGGCCAAGTACAATCATTTCTGTTTTATCAGAATTTAACTGCAAAAATATTTGTTTCATCCAACTATTAATGTCATTAATACACTGCAAAAGAATATGAGTAGGTTTCAGATCATCAAAGAGGAGAGATATGTATAACTGAGTGTCATCAGCGTAATTCTGATATTGTATATTGTATTTACGTATGACATAGCCAAGCGGGAGTAAGTATAAATGAAATAAAAGTGGACCAAGGATTGAACCTTGCAGAACTCCACACAATAATGGGACCTTATGCGATGAATAGTTTTCCAGAGAAACAAAGAACTCCCTGTTACTGAGGTAACTTTTGAACCTTTGACACACCCTGAGAAACCCACCCTGTGTTCTAGTCTATAAAGGAGGATAGGTAGCACTTTAAAAGACCTCCACGGTACCTACCAGTTAAGTACCGTGTCAGTTACTAGTAACTAACAGTGACACTTACTAGTACTTACTGTGGTACTTACACTGGTACCTAGAGTGGTACTTTGAGTGGTACTTGTACCAGCAGTTACTGGTACATACCACTGGTAGTTACTGGTACTTACTGTGCTACTTACACTGGTACCTACGGTGGTACTTTGAGTGGTACTTGTACCAGCAGTTACTGGTACATACCACTGGTACTTACTGTGGTACTTATACTGGTACCTACAGTGGTACTTGTAGTAGCACTTGTACTAGCAGTTACTGGTACATACCACAGGTAGTTACTGGTACTTACTGTGGTACTTACACGGGTACCTACAGTGGTACTTTGAGTGGTACTTGTACAGCAGTTACTGGTACATACCACTGGTAGTCACTGGTACTTACTGTGGTACTTACACTGGTACTTACACTGGTACTACAGTGGTACTTGTACCAGCAGTTACTGGTACATAACACTGATAGTTACTGGTACTTACTGTGGTACTTACACTGGTACTTAAGGTGGTACTTGTGTCAGCAGTGACTGTTACTTACAGTGGTAACTATTAGTACACAGGGTTCCTGCACACCTTCTAGAACAAGATTTAAGACTTTTTAAGAGCTTGCATAGCAAAATTTAAGACCACGTGCACGTTTAAAAACATTATTTTTGTGACAAAAAATGAATATCTTGCACACACGTTTCAGTGGTGGTATTATTGGTACTAAATTAAAAAAGTAGAGCTTATAAATTATGAATAACAACAAAATGCAAATGTTAAAAAAAATCATCAATGTCTTTATTTATGTCACAACAATATTGGGTATTGACGAATATCAAAGTAATTATTTGTTTCAGTAAACAAAACAAAAGAAGACAATTTACAACAATCTTAGCTTAATTCCAACATTAATTGTTATTATTACTGTTCTAAAGTGACACATACTGGTACTTCAGTGGTACTTACTATCAGTGGTTAAAGTGGGATTTGGGAGGTGGGGGAACTCTATTTTAGGGTCAGGGCCATAAGCAGGATTTTGAACAAACCGAAATCCAAAAGGATTTGATTAAAAGTAAATAGTCTTTTTTTTATATTGTCACTTATATATTTGCTATTGAGGTTGCAGAAGAGAGAAATTCTCTGATATGTCTTGACATTGAGCAGCTGGAATCAGGCTACTCTTTAAAAAAAGGGAGGTCTGGGGAATTTTGAAAAAAATCAATGCAATTTCCTGCATTTTGGTGAGTTTTAGATGTGATATTCTTATTATTTGATGTGACTTTACCATAATTAAAAAGACATGAGGCAATTAATAAATAAATAAAAATAGAGGCAACCAGAGACCAGATTAGGGAGGCCCCAGCCTGGATGCCTCCTTTAGCTCTGTAAAACTGTTTTAGGCACATGTGGTTTTAGGAGCATTATTCAATTCAATTCAATTCAATTTATTTTTATATAGCCCAGAATCACAACAACAAGTCATCTCGAAGGACTTCACAGGAACAGGTAAAAGTGGAGGAGTCCATGCGGGGAGGGACCACTTCACAGGATTATCAAATCTATCTATCTTCCTCACAAAAATAAGACAAGACAATTTTCTATAATTTGGTGTACACAATCTATTGTAACCCACAATAGCTTGTGTACACTATCTACTCAGCTCCTCTCTTCTCCTTGAGTCCCTCCTGCCCTTGCATTGCTCCTGTCTCTGTATCTACTCCTGTCTCTGTCTCCTCTCCTGTCTCTGTCTCCTCTCCTGTCTCTGTCTCCTCTTCCTCTGTCTCTGTCTCCTCTCTGTATCTCTGTCTCTTCTCTCTGTCTCTTCTTCCTTCTCCTGTCTCTGTCTTCTTCTCCTGTCTCTGCTCCTGTCTCTGTCCCTCTCCTGTCTCTGTCTCCTCTCCTGTCTCTGTCCTCTGCTCCTCCTCTCGTCCTCTCTGTCTCCTCTCCCTGTCTTCTCTGTCTCCTCTTCCTGTCTCTGCTCCTGCTGCCCTGTCCCTGCCTCCTGCTCCTGCCCCCTCTGCCTCAGTGCTGGGCTTTTACACATCTGTGCCAATTTATAAGTCAAGTTTTAACGCGGTAAAACCACACGCGGTTATTTGGAAGCTTATATCGCTCTCGCCCGTTCGTGCGCACCGCGCTGTTGGACTTCCAATCCTCACATCCGAAACAGCACCAGCGGAGGGGCTCGCCCTCCGCGGCTGAGTTGTCTCGAGGAACACGCGCGATGATCGTATCGTCGTTTACGTCGCCTTTAGTTTTGAGCTCCGTGTTGACATAGTTGAAGAGAAAAGTTATTCAAGTTTTGTTTTGGGGTCTTCCGTCCCGCTGTGAGATGAGCCCTGTCCTCAGACAGACAGAGCACTTTCTCCGTGAGTGACATGATGCCACTGGACTCTGCGCTGTGCAGCGAGCTGCGCGTGTAGTTCAGGCCAGTTGTTCATTTCGCTGTTGCCGCTGACTTAATCAACTATCAAATAGATCTAAGCTACAAATAAATGCAACTGCAACTCAAAGCAACTGGAACTCAATCCTTTAATTACTATAATCATTTTGCATGTGTTATTTTATTATAACAATGTTATTTTTAATGAAATTTAAATATGTATTTTTTTGGAGGTCATTGAAGGTGCCGGAACGCCGTTCCTGACCGTTCCGGCCCACTTTAACCCCTGCTTACTATAGAAGTTGACCGTCAACTACTAGTAACAACGGGGCCTGTTCTAAAGTGACACATACTGGTACTTTAGTGGTACTTACTACAGTAGGTTGACAGTCAACTACTAGTAACAACGGGACCTGTTCTAAAGTGACACATACTGGTACTTCAGTGGTACTTACTACAGTAGTTGACAGTCAACTACTAGTAACAACGGGACCTGCTCTAAAGTGACACATACTGGTACTTGGGTGGTACGTACTATAGTAGTTCACCGTCAACTACTAGTAACAACGGCACCTGTTCTAAAGTGACACATACTGGTACTTGAGTGGTACTTACTATAGTAGTTCACCGTCAATACTAGTAAAACAGACCTGTTCTAAAGTGACACATACAGGTACTTTAGTGTACTTACTACAGTAGTTGACAGTTAAGTACTAGTAACAACGGGACCTGTTCTAAAGTGACACATACTGGTACTTGAGTGGTACTTACTACAGTGGTGACAGTCAACTACTAGTGTGACCGGTGCACATGCCCTGAGTGGGAGTTGAACCCGGGTCTCCTGCGGGGCGGTTGACAGACAAACTCATTGAGCTAAAGGGAACGCTCCCTCAGCCCAGTTTGCCGGTCAGATCTTATCTGAGGGGAGTGAGTTTATCCCCACCACTACCACACACTTCTCCAACTTGGTACCTCGTGTGGGTTAGTAGTTGACTGTCAACTACTACAGTAGTTGACAGTCAACTACTATAGTAAGTACCACTCAAGTACCAGTATGTGTCACTTTAGAACAGGTCCCGTTGTTACTAGTAGTTGACTGCCAACTACTGTAGTAAGTACAACTCAAGTACCAGTATGGTCTACTGGTAACTGTTCAGTAGTTGACAGTTACCAGTAGTTAACTGTCAACTACTGAATAAGTACCATTGTAGTACCACTATTTACCATTATGTATCTTGGTATTTGTCAATAAATGTTGGAATTAATCTAAGATTGTTGTGAATTGTTTTCTGTTGTTTTGTTTACTGAAACAAATAATTACTTTGATATTCGTCAATACCCAATATTGTTGTGACATAAATAAAGACCTTGGTGCTTTTTTAACATTTGCATTTTGTTGTTATCATAATTTATAAGCTCTACTTATTTAATTTAGTACCAATAATACCACCACTGAAACATGTGTGTGCCACAAATTATTAAAAGTGGTAAGTGTATTATAGTTACCACTGTAAGTACCAGTCACTGCTGACACAAGTACTTCCTTAAGTACCAGTGTAAGTACTACAGTAAGTACACAGTAATACCAGTACCTATCATGCTATGTACCAGTAACTGCTGGTACAAGTACCACTGTAGGTACCAGTGTAAGTAACAGTGTAAGTACCACAGTAATACCTGTAACTACCAGTGGTATGTACCAGTAACTGCTGGTACAAGTACCACTCAAAGTACCACTGTAAGGTACCAGTGTAAGTACCACAGTAAGTACCAGTAACTACCAGTGATATGTACCAGTAACTGCTGGTACAAGTACCACTCAAAGTACCACAGTAAGTACCACAGTAAGTACCAGTGGTATGTACCAGTAACTGCTGGTACAAGTACCACTCAAAGTACCACCGTAGGTACCAGTGTAAGTACCACAGTAAGTACCAGTAACTACCAGTGGTATGTACCAGTAACTGCTGGTACAAGTACCACTCAAAGTACCACTCTAGGTACCAGTGTAAGTACCACAGTAAGTACCAGAGTAAGTACTAGTAAGTGTCACTGTTAGTTACTAGTAACTGACACGGTACTTAACTGGTAGGTACCGTGGAGGTCTTTTAAAGTGCTACCGGAGGATATCATGATCAACTGTATCGAATGCTGAGCTCAGATCAAGAAGCACAAGAATACATAGATTTCCAGAGTCTAAGTGAATGTGAAGATCATTAACAACTCTGACAAGTGCAGTCTGTGCTATGATTAGACCTAAAGCCTGACTGAAAAACATCACATTTTTAGTTATTAGTAACTAAATAATTGTTTACTGATTGAAGACGATGCAAACTAATTTTTAACTATATTGCAAGGTAATATTCTGAAACTCATTTTTATTTATTTCGTTGAGAGTCGAGAGTTAGTTGGTAGTGTAGATTCAAACAAAAATGTTCTTTTGGACATATTTACTAAGTATTCTTTTACAACTCGGGAGAAGCCTTCTGGGTAAGGAGTACGGTCCTATCATTTCCTTCTGATTGTCAGTGCCCAGAACATAGTGTTATCCCAGCCCTATAGCACAGAGAGAGAGCGTGCCGTGAGGGGTAGATAGCTCCGGGAGACTTATGGTTTAGTGGGATGAGCAGTCCATCAGAGGCACCCACATCATACCCTCCTCCTTCTCCTCCTCCAGGTCCATCCATCTATCCATCCGACCGGCGTTGTAAATCCTCACACAGCTTTCTTCCTTTTATTTATTTATTTTTTCTTTCCCCACCCTCCGCCGCCGTCGTTTGTCTGCCCTATTTTAAGCAGCTCATCCCATTGTGGAAGCCCGTGGTAGGGATTTATTGAAGAGCTTCTCATGCTTATTTAAGGCTTGTGCTTAGCTTGCAGGTCCAAGCCAGCGGTAGATACACACAGGGTTCAGAAGGGAGAGACGAGAGCAGTGAGAGAGAGAGAGTGAGTGAGTGAGGGCAGTGACTCAGGAGAAATGGAGGAACTCAAGAGGAAATGAAAATGTCCGGACAATGGAGGGTGATTTAAGTAAAAGTAGGTTGTGCAGCTGTGTCAAAATGGCCACGAGCTAACGCCAGGATTTGTTAGAAGTGGTTCTGTCGTCTTCTTGCAATGCCTTATCATTTTTTTTATGTTCTAAAGTCATGATTCTGATGTCACTGGAGAGAAGAGCAGACGTGGCAGCTATTTTTCCTTGAGGTCTTTCTCTTTTACTCGCGGTGGAACTCATTAAAAATCTTACAAGACTGACAAAAATATACAGTAAGTCTGGCTTTGCTTGAAATGACTAGAATTCGTAATTTAATCTGAATTGAGTTATTTTAACCAGATAAGTTTATTGCTCGCACACTGTCCAATATTTCACCAGTTTCAAAGAATTTCTAACTGTTGAGAATTTGGCTGAAAATAGGAATATAAGTTTGCCAGTGGAGGTTAGAAAAATGTTTTTAATCCATTGGTTAGTACAGTATTATGGCTCGAAGTAAATCCCTCAAACAAGTCAGAAACAAATAATGAAGATCTGTAAATAAATGTATCAATGTGGAAATCCTGGAATTAAACCAATTTAACTTGAATATATTTTTAGTGTTTCTGTAAAATATAGGCTAATAAAACTTTTATTTTACTACTTGATTATATTTTTATTAAGAACACAAATGTTGACATCTTCTCCCAAGCAAAGCCAATCAAAAAGAGAAAAATAAAGCATAGCCTTCTTCACAAAAGAAATTGAACACTAGCCCTTTAGTGTCCCAAACCAAGGCTCATAACGTAACATGTGCTGCTAAAAAGAAAAAGAGTAAGGCACTTAAATAGAGGAATCAATGAAATGTGCTGGAGATCAATTGACGCTCATCTGATGAATATTTTGATCAGAAGGCAAGACCAAATCTCAATTTTAAATACTAACTTTCTCTAATCTAACTTTCCTTGTCTAACATTTGGAGTTTGCAAACTGGTCAATAAGTTCAAAATATCAAATAAAATAGTTAATACATATTTATACAAATAACTTTGTTTTCTCACCACTGTGAACATGACTGTGTCAACAAGAACGTTTAAGTAATAAGATTCACCTCAGTTGAGTTACAAAGACTGGTGCCATTAAATACCAAAGATGGCGCTCTTGTTCTAGAATGTTGCCACTCGCACTATGCACCTTTAGAGCCAAATAAAATGTTGGATTGATGCATCTTTACTTTGAGCAGGTTTGCATGGCCATAAAATACTGTGTCCTAATCCTGTTTGTTTATATGAAAAAAAAATGTCCCATTACCTATATTTGTTTATTTCATTCTCCGGAGAAAACTTAGATATACAATGAAATGTCAAATATGTACGATCTGCATGTTTTCACTCCTTTTTTATGTCAATATGTTACGAAAAGCCAAAACGTAAAATAACCACGAATTTTGGTTGAAGCCAAATGGCGACATTTTCTTTTCGTTTAATTGGTAAATTTTAACCTACAAAAAACCTTAACTTACGTACTAAAAAACACAAGTTATGAAAGATCCAGAGAGTGTCAGCTGGTACAAACCTACCGACCACATTTAGCAAATTTTAGTCCCTTGTTACAAGTTATTGTTGAGTTTACAGACCTTTTAGTATTTTATTGTAGGTAAAATTTGTGTATAAAACTGCTAACGGCTAGAAAACAAGAGATTTCTGATCTTGGCATCAAGACTCTAATGACCACCAAACGTCTCTTTTACATGTTACTAGTGAGAACAGCAGACAAATGACATAAATAACACCAAATAAAAGTTATAGCTTCACTTATCTGTGGAGGAGCGTCTGTCGCATCGGCAACTGATGAGTCTGTATAGCATTTCCATCCTACGACTAGTTTGAGAAATATAATCTCACATTGCCAGTGATGTTTAAAAAAATCTTCATGAGACACAAATCGGTCTGTTTTGCTCATGGTTTCGCTAAAATCCCTTGTTGTAGTGAGTTTATCCATAAAAAGCTTAACTTCTCCATTGTTGATTTGCATTGTCACATCTACCGGAGGAATATGACGTCGCTCTGTCCATGTTGTAGCAACTGAACAGAGCTGCTGATTGATCATCTACTAATTATATGTCTATGGTGGTGCATATAAGTGCTTCCCTAATTGCATGTATGTGTATGTACCATTTCAACTCAAACAGTTACATAAAACTTGCCTCTCATTTTCTGATAGAGATATCTACTGTGACTGTTCTTTCAAGAGACTGAGACAAACAGTGACTGTACAACATCCTTATGACTGTGAACTACTTCTTTTTTTCTTTGACCCATCTTAAAATCTCAGAATATTTCAAATCTTCGAGCAACCAGCCTAGGCAATAAACTGCTCTTTCACCTTGTGTATATCTACAATCTGTTACTAGCCTACAGAAAGTCAAATTCATTTCTACTGTATATCTTGAGTGATGTTTTGCGAGTACGTGATCATAAACCTACGTGATTTTTAACCTCCGAAACAGCTTGGCTCCATATTCTCCTCTTGGGTTCTGCATCTGTTGCTGTGGGTGCATTTCTGGCACAACACCAGTTCTTCACATTACAGTTGTTGCCAAAAGAATTCATTTTTATTTGACACACCTGCTGTTTTTTGCGGCTCTTATGCAAGCCTGATTTTCACAGAATTGATCCTGGCATCTCACACATGTTGCAGCGCTGTAAACATATGTGCCTATAGCATATGCCTCCGGTTCAAAAGCATCAAAACCATCCAGAGAAAATGGGCTGCGTTTTATATTCAGCCAATATGGATTTTATTTTACATCACTGGGTTGTAAATATTATCTCCCAATGAAGATATTTGGCCGGACATCTGGGCTACTTTACAGACAGGTCGGAAATGTAAAAAGGGGCATAAAGACGGGGTTTTAATGGAGCTGTGTAAGGTGAACAGACTTTACATCTTCAGAATGGTTATTAAATATTATGACCCTTTTAAAATGTGTCAAAATCATAACCAGAATTATGCATGTGGCAAAATAGTATGGTTTTAATGCAATGTGTAGAATATTGACTGGAAAGTATGTGCTAGCTATAAAATATACAGACTTGGTGAGATTAAACTGTTTTGAAATCGAACAATCCCGCAAGATTTTTCCTCTTCATGTATATTTAGAATGGTCATAAATCAGCAACAGAGAACCGTCTAAACTGTGTCCCAGTTTATATTTTGTAGTTGTAGGAAGACAATTTACAAGGATTATTAATTTTTGTAAAAGCTGCAAATTTTATTTTTGTAAAATAAATACAATTATCTAGTTGTCCCAAACCACAGACAGCACTGTGTTTTTCACTTTTAGGCAGTTTTGTTTGTGCCAGGTAGCATTAGATGTATTAGATATATCAGTGTTGGAGAGTGACAAAATACATGTACCGCCATTACATATCCATATACTATTCCTGAGTACTTGTATTTGTTATAGTTATTGCTTTTCATCAAGGTATTTAGAATACAGTTACTTGATAAACTAAGGAATGCTTACGTGTTTTTAAATAAATATAGACCCTTTGTTTTAAGATCATCACAGTAAACCAATGTGTAAGGCTTCCAGCAGCAACCTGTACAGCAGCCTGTTCTCACAGATATATGTGTCATTAGACGCAAAACAGCGTGTCATTTGAACGCAGTTTCTATTTTTGAGTGTGTATTTCACTCGTTGCTGTCCAGAGTTCATTTTCTATGGTGGATGTAGAGACTTGTTATTATTCATGAAGTCTAACACAATCCTAATCCTAACCTTAACCTAAATTTACGTAGCTATTTGTGTAACTTTAGACCAAAACTTAGCCGTTAACTCCAAATAAATTCCTGTTTGTCCTCAATCAAATCACGTGTCCATTTCCACTCCAAAAATATGGGCATGTAATAAACTCACAAAAAAAGGCTGAACCGTCGTCATGACACAATTTGCCATGGTGTGGATATATACACAAGCCTGAGAACACGCGTACAGCGGCAGCACCTCTACTTCACGGTGCTTCAGAAAAAAACAGCTATTCAAACAGACTGACCAATCAGTCCCATTTTTGGACAGTAAATTTTATGGCTATCTTATGTTTTGTACTTTTTGGGACTTTATTTACGATAGACAAAGAGAAGACGCTCATGTTTGGAACTTTCTTTTTTTAACAATTAATAAGATTCATTTTCCAAACATTAACAGTTTATTTTGCTATGAAATGTTTAATGAGACATTCACAACCACAACAAGTGCACCAGACTGTTAGCAAAAAATTCTGACACAGCTCATCTGAAAGCTCATGAAGGATATGATGAATGAAGTGTCATTGGATTAAACCAACGATAAGCACACATGAATCTGAAGTAAACTCCTCTTGGCTCTGGTGAGTGCGACTGAAACAACGCTGTGTTCGGAAGTTATTTTAATGCTTGTTAGCTTGTTAGCACGGTAACAAGATTACTAGCATTAGTTACTGAGAAAAACACAAAAACTTAGTAAGTTCAAAGCACCGCCAAATTTGCGTTTTAATACAAAAGCATTGCAAGTATTCAGAATATAGTACCTGAATTTAGCCAAGTAACAGAATACGTCCCAAAACACTTTTCAAATCATTGTGCAACAGAATAATTTTCAAAATATTCTACCCAACTCTGGATATTCTGCAGGTGTTGATTTGTTTGTGACTAGTATTTCTTGAGACCTTTGCTAGATCAACTGTGCTTGAAATACTTCTGAAGGACAATAACTCCAGACGAGCATACTTGAGACAACATAACAGTGCAGACAGAAGATCCAACACAGAAGCAAATCTTGTATCGTAGTAAGCCTCACAGTCGTTGTTTAAAGTCTACTTAAGCTGTAACTCTCTACAAAACAATGATTTGGTCTAAGCACTGTCACACATCTTTACTATCCTAACACTTATCAATAAAATACTTGTTGTTTTTTCCACCCTACGTTGCCAACTTTCCCACCAGAAACAGTTGCAGTATAAGTTGTGCAATGAACCTCACTCCAGTGTTAAAACAGGCGCCTGTGACTGTCCCCTGTTTGCTTTTCTTTGTATGTTGTGTTCTTGCGAGGCCCGAGGATGGAGAGAGAGAGAGAGAGTGAGCTCGGCCCTGTCACTGTACATCAGCCTCTGCTAACTCCAGTGTCCTCAACACCACAGCACCACAGCCGAGAGGTACAAGGAGGGAACGCTGTAAAAAAGGCTGCACAAGACAAGACAAGGCTGCTCTAACATTGTCTCCTCAACAAAAACACAGCTGAAGTTTGGTCTGTGAGATAATATTCTTTCCCCTCCGAGCCTCAGAAAACACTGTTCTGAATGTTTATGATCTGTAATGTCATTGGCACTGTTTTAGATCTATAAATCATCCAGACTCGTTTTGAGCATTTCTACTACATTGGCATATTAGGTAAGATTGCTTTGATTTTTTTTTCTCCTGTGTGTTTCCTTTGCAGCCAGTACTTGGTTCAGTTGATTGATATGTGTACAGTATACCTCTGAATTAAGTTCTACGCGTTATTTATCTTGACAGACGAAGAAGAGTCAAAACCTGGAAGTAGCAGAGTCACATTTTTTGTTGAGAGAAAAGCATAAACATACTTCCTGTCTAAGAATGCACAAATCTCTGTGGGCGGTTTTCATCACTTTGTGAGGACTTAAAGTTGTATACACATTCACTTTACAGGGACCTTCCTTATGGACAAAAAGCAGGTCCGCATGATTTAAATCTTTCATTAACGAAATCAGCAACATGGTTTTAAGTTCAAATAAGGTTAAGATTAGGGTGTGGGTTAAGTAAGGCAAGTAATCACTGAGATAAGGGTTAGGGTATTTGGTTAGGGTTAGAAATGAATACAATGAATGTAAGTCAATGTAATGTCCCCATGACAGATGGAAACCCAACATTGTGTGCAGGTATGTTAAAATAGTCTGTTATTTTGCTAAAATGGGTGAAATTGATCGGACTACATTTGAACGTTCTCTTCCACCCAAACCACAATGGTGTGCTGTGATTGGTCCAGCACCATAATTTTTAACCGTGCTGATGGTTTCTCCAGATTTTGTGAAAACATTAATCTGGTAGAGCCAGGTTAAGTAGCTGTAGCTCTATCTTGGTTCCTGATGAAGTACACGACTGTTGTGTGATTTTTTTCTTTCTTTTTTTTTTTTTTTTTTTTGCATAGTGCAGGTGCTAAGGAGCATGTATGAAGGAAGAATACAGATAAAACATCATACTTGTCCTTCAAAAGACACATAATGTGCTCTGTAACAGGTACTTAATGAATCCAGATGCTAAACTGTGAGAATGAACCCGAAATAGCATGTTCTCTTTGTCGGGTGTTGCATGTTGGAATTTGTGTTTCTTCTCTTCTGCAAAACTCATTTGCAAATGAGAGTTCAGCGAGCGCAAACAAGTGAGCATCTGCTCATCTTTGAGACAAAACTATAGAAAGTCAGACAATCATGCAGTGTTTTTGAATTGAGCAGCATTTTAATAGCAGATTCATTTGTGCTGGTGAAATGGGACATTTATTTTCCTTTATGAAAGATGGATCATGACGTTGTTCATACAAAGAGTCATCATGCTGTAGCTGAACATCATTTCTAGAACTTTAGAGGAAATGGAACAGAGAAATAGTCCTTAGAAGTTTACTGACTTTTTCCAGACCACATCTCCATTTCACCAGTAGTCTTTATATTCAGATTCATGTCTGTGCTCAGTTTGCATTTGCTCTTTTTCTTAGCTATCTCATTCAATAAAGAACAGAATCTGTATCTGTTGCTAGTCCATACAAAATAAGTGCATAGCAATAATGAGCTCCTTAATCACACGACATGAAACATGATTTTTTTTTTTAATCACATTATATTATATATATATATATTTATATTTATTTATATTATTATATTATAAGCATTAAATCCTGTATGTTTGTTGTCTTGTCACATTTAGTAACATGATGTTACATTTTAATGTGTGTCAGCCTAATCTCACAGAAGTGTCTGTACCATGCAATACAAAGAGTGTGTCATGTGAACGCATTTTCTTTTTTCTGCATTTTCCAACTAATCCCAAGCCCCAAACCTAAACCTATGATTTGTTTTTGGTAACTTCAGACCTGAAGTTAATTTTAAAAAAATCTATCCACAATGCCTCAACCAAAACATGTCTATTAGACGCCAAGAAAGTATCATGTTTATTCCACATATTTTACTGCCCACTGGATAGCGCTCTGGCTGTGGGTTTGATTCCCGTTCGACCTGAGCCTGTGTCAAGTTTGCATGTTTCACCCCGTGTCTGGGTGGTTTTCTCCGGTTTTCCCACCAACTAATAACATGCAAGTTAGGGAACGCTTTGTGATAGCCAGAGGTTGAGACTCCAGGTGTTCAGGCGACTCGCTTCTGCTGAGCTACCACAGGGCTGCTGCTATCATTGAGTCAAGAGCTGCTGTGTGAAGCACTTTGGAAGACATCTGTCTGTGAAAATGTGCTTTATGAATAAACTTAACTGACTAACAGACTCTTTGCATTGCCTAGTACACGTTATGAGAACATGCTGTAGTAGCTACTTTCAAAAAGAATCAATATGTTTTTGTAAAATGCGTTTTACATAAACATTTGAAGTCACACATAAATATTCTTCAGAGTATTATTGCTAAAGCCGAGGGTTTTTCAGTGCTGACATCCTGGCTCTGGCCTCTCTCACCTCCTTCACTTCAGCGCTGACACGTCACATGTCCAACGGCACAAAGTGAGCTGCCTTATGTAAGCTTCTGTTGTCACCGCACAGACCCCGGTTCACCTGATTTAAACGCACTCACAGTAATCCCCACAAGTGACAGGAAGAGGATTCTGCAACTGAAGAGACATGTATGTACTCTGGACTCATAATGGGGTCATATTATGCAAAATCTACTTTAAAGAGCTTTTAACCTTGTTACAGCACAGCTTCGTCACCATCAGTTCTACAGTAGTTGGATTCTTTCATGTCAGAATAATCCTGTTTTATCATATACTTAAGTTTGAATGCTCCGAAAATCCACCCCACCCACATGTCTGTACTTAGTCCAACTAATTAAAGATCCTGCACACATTTTATAACATTTCATCAGTTTCCCTTATTTAGATATTTATAAATAAACATAAATTAAACACTTTTGTTTGGTCATTATTTATGAGTTGAACTGAATAAGATACAGATGTACATGTGTTTCATCAAGCACATAAAAAAAGTATTTCTCTCAAATACTGTCATTTCTGAATTGTAAGCCGCTACTTTTTTCACAAGCGTTGAACCCTGCGGCCGATACAACAATGAGCAAAATTATAGATTCTCATAGACTTACTTTTAACAAGTGCGGCCTATATATGTACTTTATCATTTTTCTTATTTAAATCTAGTTGATACGGCTTATATTCAGATGCGCTCAATAGTACAGAAATTACGGTAGTGTTGACAAATCTGTCTAAATCTGTTAGTGAGCACTCCTTTTTTTATAAGATAATATTATTAATAAAAACAGGATAGACATTAGGTCATTTTGAAATGAGTAGATCAGTTATTATTAACTATAAAGGGCTGAGATCCAAAAGTTAGGCCACCAGGGTCAGAATTGTTGTGATGAAGAGTTGTATGTGTTTTTAGTTAAGAAATATATAATAATTCATAAAATGTTGATAAAGATAATGAGTCTGTCTATGTGCTTTGAGTGTGTCATTGTGTGACACAACTGTAGCTTCTCTGTTTGCAGTTGGTTTATTACAATGACAAGAATCTACAAACAGGAGTTGTAAAACAAAGCATGTTGAAAGTTGTCAATCAAGACAAGACAAAAGTGAGTCCTGGTCACATCTACAGCCTGTCCGTCCATGAGAGTGGACACTGTGGTTCTCCTCGAGGTTTCTCTTTTTCCCAATGAAGGTTTTTTTTATTTAATTTCAGGACAAGAGATGCTCTGGGACAATTATCCAACTGCCTATTTGCCGAATGATTGTTTCTGATTTTCCAGTGCTTCTGTTGGTACAAATGTTTCATTAGTTGATTTTCTGACCATTTTGTTTACTAAATCAACAATCATGTGAAGACCTCTGAGATAACTGCCAGTCTGATTTTGGGCTATACAAAGGAAATTCAATTGAATTGATATTGAATTGAATCGGATTCCAGCACTTTGAAGAAATTGACTGTGTGCACAGAACGTCAGTTTGCTTGTTTATTTTCAAAAATGCTAGCATCTTGCCGGCATGTTAATTTCCTGTTTAGTTAATTTCTATGTGATTTCACTGCCTCTGTCTAACATGAAAGAATACTTTAAGATCAGACAGTGAACAGTGAGCTGTGTTTGACTTTCTCAGACAACAAGACTTTGCAAATCATGAGAAAACTTCACCAAAGGACCAAAGTGTGTTTATAAAAGGATGTGTTTGAGTGCTAATGCCAATGCTAAAGCTTTACAATTTAAAAATTAGAAGCTCAAATGTACACAGTCAATTCCGGCCCAAGCAAGTCAAAGTTTGAACCTTCCCAGTCTCCGAAAACACATGAATGCAGGTGAAGGATAAGAAATATTTTATTGTCCTTGTAATGAAATTTGTCTTCTGCATTTAGCAAAAAAGAAAAAAAAAGGGATTACTGGAGACACTCGGACCACACCTTCATAGAGTCATGAGAGGTACAAAAAACCAGCAGAAAGCAGAGACAAAGTGTTGATTTATTCAGTCAATATGTGACACACCTTTTGCAATGTCATGTTATGTCCTAAGTGTAACTCTTTTTCCAACCTTGAGAGTTTTTTTGGTGTTTTTTTGCCAACTTTCTTTAGCTCCAGGCTGTATTAAATGGAGTGTGTAAAGAGTAAGGCTAATGCTAGCACTCACACATCACAGACACAGGTTTGATATACGACAGTAGAATAGCCCACACAGGTGCTGCTGGTGCATTAGGCTGTGTCTGCTCTGGTTCACGGCCTTAGATCACATGAGGCGTGTTTAATCATGATAACCACTCCAGTTTCCGTCACAGCCGCTGGTGGACAGTGAGTATTCTGAACAGGCTTTCTACAAATGGATCATCTCTTCTGCATTTCAAACTGAATCAAAGCAAAGATGACACGAGGAGTGAATTATTCTGAGCAACAATCAAGAGTCTGTTTCTGAGTGAGTGCTGAATTGATATACAAGCATGTTTGTTTCTTTTTGTTTTTCTCCAATGTCATTGTTTTTTTTTTTTTTATCTAACTACAAAGCTTGGGAATCAATAACAGTCATGACGTCCCCTCCGGTTTATGAGTTCTTCATATCTTCTTGTTCTTGAGTCACTTCTGTAAAACTATATCCACATTCTTTGATGCATTAGACAATAAACTGAAACTTTTATTGGTGCTATGACATCTTGGGTAAGGTAAGGTATACTTTATTGTTCCGTAGGGAAATTGTCCTCTGCATTTGACCCATCCTTCAATGCCTCTGGGGCATTTCCTCAGGAGCAGTGATCGCCACAGTGCAGCGCTCGAGGACCCATCTCCAGATGTTGTTGCTAGGCTTGGTCAGGACTACCGTAGCTGGAGGATATTACCCTAAATGGCATGTTATTGGTTTTTGGAGGGAACTCTTCACCACTTCACCATGATGGAGAGCAAAAGCGCTGTTTGTGCCTGTTGAAACTGGACGTTCGGCCTAAAACTGCCCGTTCTAAGTTCATTTCTATCAATTTTAATTAGTCGATATAATGCCTCATTCGTTCAGAATAATCTTTAGTAGAAAGGTTACTTCCATCACAATGAAAATGACTTTCAAATGAGAGTAAAACGCAAAGTTGTGAGCCTAATGTAGCTTTTTATTGTATTATTTAATGAAGACAGAAGACGAAAATGGGTGGCAGCCATAAATAGAAAAAAACTGGAACTTCTGCTGTGCAAGTTCGATAGTCGGTACTTGGGTGGGTCCCGCAGGACAAAGTGCTTAAAACTAATCCGCCCTGTCACACTGACTTCAGAGCAGTGTGACCGCAAGACCAAGACTTACATATATGTGCGGAAAGAATCTGTAAAGAGTCTTTTTTTTCCTGGAGACCACATCGGTCGGATGCAACTTTCAGGTCATTATACAAACATTCTTGCTGGAATCCATGTGAACTTGTGCAGTTTTGGGCAAATACGGACCACAGTGGACTGGAGCTGGTGTACAAGGCACTTTGTAAGAAACCTCCATCGGTCAGAACTGAATCTGCCTCGAAGTCAGTGAATGGGAGGAGCACGTTTTCATGGATTTGCAGTGAATACTTAATATAAGGTACGTAAAAACGAATGTGAAAAAACGTTGGACATTTAACACAAAAAAAATTATAGCATCATTAGCTTCTTCAAATATGTTGTGCATAACTTATAGATGTTGCACTTACACAGATAGTTGAACTATGCATGCACTAAAAGCAGCCATTGCTTTCTTAAAAAAATAAAATGTATGAGAATTTGTCCGTTTAGCGGTTCCGCACTTTTACCCTCCGTCCTGGCGTACTCACATGATCATGTGATGTACATGCAAATGGTCAATAAGGTCTGTGTCTGAGCCAATCAGAGCACAGATTATTATATTTGAACTGACCATTCACAGTTAACTGCTTTGGAAAGTCGGTGTTCCATCTTTGCATAGTTACAGAAAACATTAAAATATGTGTATAAAAAACTAAGAACTTCCTATAGATAAATTTAACATTCTAAATAGACCTGAGTAATCCAACATATTGACTGATGAACTTTCTTGAAAACAGTTACTTTAACTTTGGATGAATGAACCAATTAGAGTGCTACAGTTTCTTTGTTTGTTTTTAATTATTATTGTTTTGTAGCAACACTAAATGTGAAGAAATGGTACTAACTTTAAATATTCTTTATGTAAATTTTAAACAGCATCTCGGTACAACAGCTCATGTTACAACTGAGAGAAGACACGTGAAAAGTCTGTGTAAAAATACTGCAGTTTGCTTTGTGTAAAGCTCAACGAATGCAGGACAGTGGCAGAGGGGCAAGAGACACTGGACTTTCACTTTCAGTTATTGCGTATTTAAGTCTAAATGCTGTTAAACTCAAACATTGTAGTTTTTACAGACTCTTGGCACAGAACTAATTCATGCATTAGATTTTGACTGCGTGTGTCTAAAATGAATAAATATTTGGAGTGAAGTGAACACGCTAAATACTTTACAAATGAGGAGAAAACTTCAATCTGTCTGCAATTTCCCACCTCCCAAAACACGCACTGACATTTCATTTCCAAATGATTTTTCTCACTTTAGCCCCTACTTTTGCTTATCAAATAAATAACTACCACAAGAGCAGAAAGAATATTTGGTTAAAAACTCAAACTACATCCTTTGAGCTGAAATCTGTTTAGAAGAAATCCTTTTTGCTCGGCACGTCCAAGCTTTTACACGTGGGTGGGATGAACGCGGACGTACTTTTACTCGCGCGGCCGTCAGACATTCGGAGCGTGAGTTGAGGTCAGCGGGGACATCGCAGGCGTGATAAGAAGCGTTCAGAGAGATGGAAGGATCCAGAAGCACAGCGCAGTTTGACAAAGGCGCTCACTGTTGGAGGAGGATGTTTAGCTCCAGCACAATCAGAACTGTGAAAGTCTGCAGCTGCTCCCACCGCACACACGTATTCTTACACAGTTTTTTTTAGGATTGGTGCGGCAGAGGAAGTTGACATTTACGAACACGAGCATTTACAAAAGGAAAGATATTATTTAAGAAGGTTGTTTGTTCTCAAATCGTCTTGAGTTGAGCTAAAAATGCCATGGCAACGTGAAATAATAGTTGATTTGTTTTGTTGTCCTTCCACATTCTAAGCTTTTTCTTTTTCCACAGCTTTTTTGGGTTTGCTTGATCCAATGAAATACATACTTGAAACTTTATTCTGGAGAACCTAAAACTGACATCTTCCTGTATTATTTTTAGACAGCCACAAATAAGAAGTGGAGTCTGCATTTTGACAAGAGACTAGTTTCAATAGTGGTTCCTTGTTTTTCTTAGTTTTTATTTTGTTTTTTTCCATTCCTACTTTTATTTAAATGTTGCTTAATGTCCAAAAATATTTCTTTTTGCCTTTAAAATACACTTATCTGTTTACTTTCAACTCATAATGCATGCAAGCAAATAGGGCTTAAAGTTTTCATTTTTGTTTTCTTGCAGCACTTATAGCAAACACTGACTCGAAGTTTGTTTACTTAGAACTTTATGACTTTGTCTCAGTGCATTTTAGTTTTTATTTTTACAGACTGACCAAAGCATCTATAGGGTTATACTTTCACCTGGCCAATGAACCACATTTGTTTTTGGGAGGCAAAAAGGTCCATGGCAGTAGTTTCTAAACTTTTCACACCAAGTAACACTGAAGATAATATTTGACCTTCCAAGTAGCACCAAACTTAGACTTTATCAGGCCTAAATGAAGCTCATAAGTTTGAAATGAGACTAAACAATGTCTAAACTATAGACAAGGCAGTGGTTGCTGCGGTTAGGGCTCTATGTCATAGCAAGAAGGTTCTGGGTTCAATTCCCAGGTGACTTGGGCCTTTATGTGGAGTTTGCTTTTTCTCTGTGTGCTCACACCAGATGTGTTGAACTGACTTGAGTTCTTTCACATTTTCCATCTGGAACCTTTACTTGCTAAAACATTAGGATACTTAATGAAATGTTTTAAGCTGATTGGGTGTGCGGCAGGTGACTTCTGGTAATCCATGGGATATATGTGGAGTCCACTGCAATTTGAATCTCTTTTCTATTTAAAAACAGATACATTCATGTTTTGGTCCATCTTTGAGTTAATTATCATAACATCTAGTTTCACTTAATTGACCTTTATTTAACCACGCAAGTCTTACTAAGATTTAGAATCTCTTCTGCAGGGGAGTCCTAAAGCAGGGGAGAGGGAACGCATTAATGGACATGTTTTCAGTGGTAGGGAAACCGGTAACCTGGCCAGTCATGGATCGCAAACTGAAATCAGGCATTCCTCTTGCCCAATTTGGTTTGAGTACAAACCGTGGTTTAACGGCCCAATCACATTGCAGCAAGGGGGGAGGTGGGGGGTTGTCCGCAAAGACAGCAGCAAGTAGCGCCTGAATCAAAACAAAGATGGCCGCTCCTGTGGATGTTTGTGCTTCTGCTGCTATCGTTTCAGTTTTAGCAGAAATACATTGAGTATTTCCATCTTGAGATAGAGTAGGAAATGTGTCCATGTGTGACAAACATTGGATTAATCAATTCCAACATGGATGCTGTAATTGATTAAGCACAAATAAAGCAGGCCGCAGTACCACATATTGAGAGACACTGATTTATGGCAAACATGTCCAAGCTATGGCATGAGTCTAAATGCATATAGTTGAATAACCACTGTGTTGATAATCAGCTTGTGCTCCTTTCTAATTTGTAAATGCTCTTCCAATTCTAATCATACCGTTTTGTAATCAGAACTGAAAATCAAATCATTTTCCAGTGCTACTCTTTGCCGTCTTCACAGCACATTTCGGTGAAGAGGTCTTAAAGCAGCGCTGACCTCTGCAGCCGAACACATAACCTGGAATATTTTGTCTTGTCGTTGGGCCGGTTTTATCTGGGTCTGGACGGCTGCGCTCTAATTTGGCTCTCGAAGGACATCCAAGCGTTTTATGTGTGGTTTTTGTGAAGCGCTCACAAAGGGCCGGTCCCTGGAGAGACGGAGGAGTTATGTCCAGATGAGCTCAGAGAGAGAGGGGTCAGAGGTCAACCCATTTACGGACCAATCGGGGCTCGCTATCTGTCCACGATGGGGAATTTCTTAACTTTTAGCATGTGCCCAGTTTTTAGGGGAAATATTAAATGATTCTTGAGCATATGAGGAAAATTTTTGGAGTGTGAAATGTTTTGTCTTGCCCAAGAAATCTGCTATTTAATATTATACTTTTCAAGGTAGATTTGGAACAAGGCTTAATCCACCTTTTTAAGTACTATAATAACATTAAAGGTTATTCCACACTCGCTACCTACCACTAGATTGGATATCGATAACACAATAATATCTTACAATGCCTTTATTTTGCTACATTGTCTTTAAAGGAGACCTACTCTGTTTTGTCCTTGTATTTAGTGAAGAAACTATGACAAGTGTAGAGCAGAAATTGACATTTTGTTCATTGTAAAACACAAAATTGATATAAAATGACTGTAATATATTCAATTTTCTTTCATACCTACAAACAACCTCCATTCATCCATTTTCTTGGTCTGGTCACAGAGACAGCAGACTGAGCAGGGAGGCCAAGACTTCCTTTCCACCCTTACTCCAGATTTTCCAGGGAAATCCTAAGGTGTTCCCATGCCAGTCGAGACAGTCCCTCCGGCAAAACCTGGGTCTTTTATGAGGTCTCTTCCAAGTGGGACATGCCCAGAACACCACACCAAGGAGGCCCAAGCCGCCTCAAAGTTCCTTATTCTATCTCTAAGGAAACAGCTACTTTGCAAACAATACTCTTTTGTATCCAAAATTGCAAAGTTTCTGGAGGAAACTTATATATACAACTAAATGTCAAAAACATACATTAAGCATGCTTTCCAGCTTTTTTTATATCAATATGTTACGAAAAGCCAAAACGTAAAATAACCACAAATTTTGGTTGAAGCCACAATTTAGGTTTAAGTTTAGGCTTCAAGTTACTAAATTTAGAACTGTGGCTTGAGGCAGGTTAAGATTTGTTTGTTTGTTTGTTGGTTGGTTGGTTTTTGCTTTGTTTAATACATTATTAAAATGAAATGACAAAATAATTACTGATTAAAAAGCACAACTGACTAATGTCTAAGGCTAATGGTGCATTCTACTAGTAATCGGAGCTCGAATCTTCCGAGATATGACTTGTAAATTCCCACTCACAGCTCTCCAACTCGGAGTTCATAAGTATGAAATCCAAGGTATAAAATCGAACATGGCAGCGCCTTGCGTTTTGAGAAAGATCAACCTCCACCAGCTTTATTTGTGACCCTGCTGTGCTATTTTTCCTCTTGAGTTGTCTCTATGGTTCGCTCACTTCTGTAACTTATTCTTGTGCCACTTATGTTTCTGCTCTTATAAAACCAACGTGTCCTCATGGATTTCGTGAAATAGCACGCCATGACATTGCGTGTCATGATGACGCCCTCTGCCTGTTTTGGCGTGCAATTACTCGTTTTTTTCTGGCGTGATCTGGACACGTTAGTGGTTGACGGTTTCAGGATTAACGGCTAAATTTAAGTCTGAAGTTACAAAAATGGGTAAGTTTAGCTCTTTGGCTTGGAGTTGGTTAAGGTTATGATGAGGATTGTGTTAGTCTTCATGAATAATAACACGTCTTAACATTCACCATTGAAATGAACTAGGACAGAAACGTGAAATACACACGCACAAAATAGAAGTTGCGTTCATATGATACGCTGTTTACAATAGCGTGGTATTGACCGCTTATTCATGAGAACAGGCTGTATAAAACCAGCTATTATGTGCCATGCTAATGCTGCTAACAGCTGAAAGAGCTAATTCTCGCAAAAACATGAATTCCCTCTTTTGCAATGTTTACAAACTGTATTTAATTAATTTAATTGACCTTTCTTTAATTAACCTTTATTTAACCAGAGAAGTCCCTGGAGATTCAGAATTTCTTTTGCAGGGGAGCCCTGGGGGAAGGGTCAGAGAGGCATTAATGAGCATGTTTTTAGTTGTAGGAGGAAGTACCCGGAGGAAACCTACGCAGACGCAGGGAGAACATGCAAACTCCACACAGAAAGGCCCCGGTCAACTGGGAGTTGAACCCAGAACCTTCTTGCTATGAGGTCGGAGCGCTAACCGCTGTGCCACCGTGTCGCTGCTGTAAATGTAAGAGCAATACCTAAGATGATAAATTAACATAAAGAAATTTGTATATTTGCTGATTTGGGCTGATCCCAAGCAGTTTATTACTTCATTGGCTCCTTACTGTAAAAATATTCTGACTAGACCACTGGAACGACACTTGGAGAAAACATTACTTCAAGGTCCGACCTCCACGAACCAATAGAAAGCAGCATAAGGAGATTAATTCCAACCTGTTTTTATGATTGATAAGTGAGTTTTTTATTGGATCAATCTTCAGCACATTCTTTAGTAATTGACTAAATCCCGGTGCGCTACAAATTTAACCTAAAGCATGCAGACTAATGCCACAGTTGGATATTTTGAGAATTTAATCTGCCTGGGATTATCAAATATTCCCACTCGAGTATAGCTTTAATCTAGTAACGTCATTGTGCTTAACGCAAATCTAACAACAACTCTGGAGACATTATCCACTGCTCCCTGTAGCTATACACTACATTTCCCATAATGCCTCAACGCTGGAGGAAAAGCTCAAATATATTATGCATTTTAACAAATTATTTTAGTCTCACAGTGCTTTTTGAAACAGCACATAGTCTCTAATTATCCTAAAGCATTTATAACAGATGCCATTGTACATTACAAAGCCATTTCTTTTGTTGCCGCAGCAGTGGATTAAGATGATTTGCTTAAGGTGAGCCCCTGAATTTAGTGGCATTTGCATAATCCTCTAACAGTAAAAATAGAAAAAAAGGCTGCCAGATTTGAGCATTTTAAGCCTATCTGGGTTAAATCCACTGTCCTGTGACTGGAGGAGAACACACCGACAGAATGTGTCCTGGTTAAATGAGATTGCAAGAGGAATCAGTGTAAATTCAACAGGTAGGTTACTGAGAGGTGAATCTAAATGTGGTAAGTACTGTATATAAAGTTGATCTAAACACTTTACTCAGACAAAGTCACAGTGAATAGACATAAAATAAATGAACAATTTATACACGACAAGCAATAGAAGAGTATAAAGAATTGGTTAGATGTGTGTCCTCCTATAGTGCAGCTCATGATAAATTACAATAGTCTTGTCACATCACACAGAAGCATGAATTATGAGTTCAAACTCATTTGGTGTCACAATGTTACTGATTTATAGGTATTCCTCAGGCTTCTTCACTAATCCCTTGGCTGATCATTCTGAAGGAGGTAATATACAGCAAAAACTGAACAGGACCCAAAACAGAACCCTGAGGAGACCCACATAGTAAATTTGATGAAAGAGACAAGACTGAGCACTGTAGTCTAATGATACTACGGATTACTTGCCCCATCTGACATGTGAAGAAACAAGTGAAACTTCTCCAACGTTACCCCGGGCTCACACTGCATCCAGTCCAACTCCGGTGCAGCCACCGGAGCCTTTACTTAACTTGAAAAGTCCGAGAGTGGCTCACACGGCGTACAGTCCAGTCCGGTGTCTCCGGTACAGCCAATCCGGCGCTCCGAATCCGTTTCGTTTGTTTAAAATTTTGGCCGGATGCTGGAGCGCACCGGAGCCCTTTTTGATGAAGTTGTGAAAACAAGACACGATAAACAGGAAACCAAGCGAGCGCGGGTGAAGAGAATCCGGTTGTTTTCAAAATAAAATCATTACGTTACCACCAAAACTACTACCAAAATACGGCATTTACACGATTATGTAACACATAGAATGTAAATAAACCTCTCGTACTTACCCATTGTGCGGCGAAAAATGAAACAGAAAATCAACTGACGTGAAACAAGCCCAAAACTCGTCGCATGTGTTCTTTGTTCTATACATGTGCCCAGCGAAAGAGAGAGAAAAAAAAAAGTGCTCAGTGATCCTGTATTCTCTCACGTTGAGCGTGAACCTCCGTGAGTTCGGGGTCAGGCGAGGTCGGCAGCAGAGCCTGTGGCTGCAGCAGGACTGCAGACCACCGTAGCAAGACCGGTCCGGTGGCTGCACTGGAGTTGGACTGGAGGCAGTGTGAGCCCAGGGTTAGACTTAATGTTTTTGCAACTACTAGCCTGTCTCATATTAAAGGGCCCAGTGTCAGTAATAGACAAAGTATCAGAGCACAGATAATGTGCAAACATTTTGAGGAGCTGAGAGACAATGATTGAGCTTGATTTACCTAGAGTAAAGACGGAAACATAGCAAAATGCTCATCTGTTTAAATAAAACGAGCTCTGAAAGGCTTTTCGTCTGCTAATTTAGCAGTACAAATACTAGATAAATGTAGGCATTTTCCCATGTGAGCTATAGAGGGATTACTTACTATCAAAAAGGGGAATGTGCACGCAACCTACAAGCACAAAAAATTGCGACTGTCACTAGTAGCAGCAACCAGCGTTGTTGTCAGCTATAACTACAAGAGTTTATCACAGTGTGGAAACAAAAGTTATGCTGCTAAATGAACATTTGTGAGTGAAATTTGACTTTATGACCCATACACTTTACGTTCAGGTGAGTGAGAAAATAATGAGAAAAACGTTGTCTCAAGCTTCAGGAGTCAGACTTCCATCATACCGGTTCATACTTGATTGGGACGGCTAGCTCTCGTCCCGACAGGATATCCCCTCATGGTGTTACTTTCTGTTGCTCAGTTATACTGGAAGTTTACAAATTTATAACTAAATAAATATTTGGTGGTTATTGGGATACACGTTTAGTTCTATTTGATTAGCCTCTGGCCTGTTACTTTAATCTTTTTTTGCAAGTTATTTGTGCAGTTATTGATCAACGCACATCCTGTTTGTCCTTTGATTCTAAGTGGATCATGTCACTGTTTTTGTTCGCTCTTGTTCCTTTCACAAAACACACAAACTGCTCCAGAGCACAATTCAACTACAAACTTTGCAGCTACATAATCAGTGTGGACTGTCCAAGCAAATTTTTTTTCAAATTATCATCTTGTTTTGCTGTATGTTTTTTTTTTCCTTGCTAGAATGTCCTCATTATGGTTCAAGTAAACAATATCTTATCTTCAACAACCAGTTTAATTCATAGATCAACTATTTTACGTGGATAGGACATTGCTAGCTTCTAGCTGTTGTAAATCAGCCCCAGTGGCTGCTCCATTGCCGCAGGAAAATCCCTCTACAGGCTAGAAAGCATTTTTTCTCGGATTTTGTGGCAATTCTTACCTAGTTTTACATCATAAACTTTATTTCCTGTTCAAAAAGTTTTAGTTTTGTATAAAACATTTTTTAAGTTTTATCTTCGGCTACCGCTGCTCGCTCTGTAACTCCCACTTTGTACCAGTCAGATCATCCCGTCCTCGCTCTAAGAATTCTGGTCGAAACACAACTGTGCATGATAGCCTGTAGCGCACCTAGCAAAATGCTAAAGCCAACGGCCATGATGGAAACAAACGTCACTAAGCAAAAGTCATTGACGCACAGCGCTCGCCATCTTTGATCACCGAGACTTGGCTTAATTACATAGCTGAAGGTGCTATGTTCTGCTTTAACAAAACTGGACACAACAGGCTTTTTACTCTACCTGTACATACAGTAGATAGAAGATGAACATTGATCATGACTTTCTTTCAAAATAACGATAGTACTCAGTCTCGAATCTTACTATTGTGAGTGTGTGAGCGGCAGACACAGGTGTGGTTTGTGAGTGAGACGTGGCTGTATCCCCGAGGCAACCACTTAAGACCGCTTCAGATCTTTTCACACCACTATACTGAAACTCACCTGAGGACAGAGCGCTAACAGCCTGGAGACCACACGCTAGCACCGACACGCTAACACAGGCCCACACGCTGAAGATAGGCTTAAAACTATGAAAAGACAGAAAACTGGTGTTCCTTTACTATAACATTAGTCACTGAAACTTTGGCAAACTTTCTATAGTAAAAAGAGCTGCTGAAAGTTCAGACTTATTGAATGAAGCAAAGAATAATGGCTGTTATAATCTATTCTATTTCTGCTGCCAGTGCTTTACAATAGAACATTACTCATTCAGTCCACAGTAAGTAAGCTAGCTCTCATTGTTAGCTAATATTAGTCAGGCAGATGAAAACATGGCAGAAAAGTGCCTAGCCCATTAATACAACAGTGGTCAATGAAAAGTAGTCATGGCAACTACTTACGAACATGTTTCAAGGATCAAGATTGTATAGACATTCTATGGAGTTAACAAATGGAAATTTCAGTATGCTACATTGTATTTTTATTGATATTATGTATCGCTACTGCACAGGATTTGATGTGGCATTCTTTTGGAGCTTTGCAAGTTGCATTTCTGGACTAATTTGTTTATGTCATAGACCTAATTTGAAACGGCAACAAGAGCCTGTGTAACTCCATGGCAGATTTTGTATTCTTTAAAGAAATGTATATGTAATGTTGAACTTTATTATTGTTTGTGATTGACTTAGAGTGACAATAATTATGGCACTGGTGTTGAGTTCACCTGCTCCACCTGGACCTGACTGTGATGTGTCTCCACCTGGACCTGACTGTGATGTGTCTCCACCTGGACCTGACTGTGATGTGTCTCCACCTGGACCTGACTGTGACGTGTCTCCACCTGGACCTGACTGTGAGTGTCTCCACCTGGACCTGACTGTGAGTGTCTCCACCTGGACCTGACTGTGACGTGTCTCCACCTGGACCTGACTGTGATGTGTCTCCACCTGGACCTGACTGTGATGTGTCTCCACCTGGACCTGACTGTGACGTGTCTCCACCTGGACCTGACTGTGACGTGTCTCCACCTGGACCCAACTGTGATGTTTCTCCAGTGTTCAACGTCTAGTTTGTTGCAGAAATACAAAAAACTGAATGGCTCTAGTCATTAATACATATTTCAGATATTTAATTGCAATGTACAGTCTTATGGGGCTCTTGCCCACCATTGGCCTTATAACTCAAAGAATGTAATGTTCTAAACTTTTTATCCCAAGCTTTTTATGATTAACAAAATCTATTATTTACAAAATATTAATTATCCAAAAGTTAGATGGAATATCTAATTTTTGACAAAATCAGACCACTGTGTACTGTTTGAAGTGAATATTAAGAGTCTTTTTAGCTCTAGTCAAGCACCAAAAGCAGCGCTCTGGCTGTGCTAACATGGTCTGCTCTAGTTTAATTTTGCCTTCTGTATATAGATGTTTTAAAGTTGTGACGGCAAACAAAAAAATGCATTGTTATATAAACCATGTGTTAAGAATTTAAAGAGCTAAGAATTTATATAATTTTACTTCCCGTTTGGAAAATCACTTAGCACTGCAGCTAGTGCCCCTATGAATTTCTGAGCAATCTCTGTCTCAGTTTTAAGCTATACACAGCTGTGAATTATCAACCCAACCTCATCCATCCACAGCGTCGCACAAAAGAACAGTAGTGATGATAGTGACTCTGCCATTAACTCGTGTGACAGCTCTGTGCACACTGGCCGAGGCGTGCTGACTCCAACTGAACGCAGCCTAATGGAATGTCTTAGTTTGCTGAGTGAACACAGCCCAAGGAGCTGAGCCAGGCCCCGCCGCCGCAGCCCTGTGCATCTGCATGAACGGCAGCCTGTGATGCAGAAAACCTAATGTTGCGCTTGTCCCCGGAATCGCAGCTGGACTGAAAACACAAACATTTAGCTTCCAAAAAGGCAGAAATAAATGGAGGGGGAGGATACAATGGGAAAAAAACAGTTCTGTAAGCGAGAAGGCTGCAGATGTCCTGTGTTAGAGGAGCGCAGCCATTTTGTTTGACCTCTTGCCAAAATTACCGAGCAAAAATGACGTTAGCAAACATTAGCGGGCAGGCTGTTTTCGCTGGTGCTGAAAACATGTCATTTCTGTGTTGTGTTTTGGCTGTAATTTGTTTTTGTTCTTTTTTACTATTTCTCTGTATTGTCAACAGTTGTGCAGTTGTTTTGCTCACTTTGGGGTGATTTAGTTTATACTGATACTTGATACTGGTCCAATCTTATGCTTGAAGGTATTTCAGCAAACTTACTACAGTATATGTATAAAATGATATTTCAAATAGTCTCTTGAATGGAAGATCTGTTCTGCTGGTGGAGCAAAGAAAGACCCCAACATGGCTAAAGCGAATGTGTTTTTTAGAGCAGTAACTATTGATTATTTTGGTAATTGATTAAGAATAAGATGTGTTTTCTTTTGCTGGCAGATCATGTTAGTTTAAGTGCTTATGACAGATTAATCTCATTTCACGAAAACAAAGATTATTGTATTTAAGGATTTACTGAACATGTTATCCCAGCTTAGCCATTCTTTTAAGATTAGAAGATTTACTTCCTGTTCATAAATAATGACATAATGGTTTTACCTTTACACATCAAAGTACACTGGAATATTTTTGTTGTATTCATCTTTAAAGGTCCATATGTTTCTGGTGAGAAAATGTCCTGATCTCCTTATGATGTCATTAGTTTAAGGCTGTATTCACATACAAACTGAACCGGACTCGGCCTGATTAGGGACTAAAGTTGCAACATTGTCTTTTCACTAAACTGGCTCGGTTCATGTTCACAATACACTTTTTGCCAATTGAACCAGCGCAGTAGAGACTGCCTTTTGCCTGTAGAGGTGCTGTGGGACAGAAATACAGTACATTACGTGAACAGAAAAGAAAAGAAGACAAAAGAAGACTGCTACATCGGCGGCTACAGCTCCATCAAAAACAAACACACTGCTGGACTTTATATTTTAGTTTTTATGGATCTATCCCACAACTTCTCTCACATTAACGGGCCAAGTGAGAGTGACAGACGAAGTGTCGGAGCAAAGACAACATGAACTTTCATTTCAGAAAACAAGAGAGGAGGGCCAGAGTAAAACGTAACAAAACTTTACTCTCTTGGAGTAAATCTGGCTCTGAAAGGTCTGTCATCTGCTCATTTAGCTGTATGACTAAATATTGGATGAATGTAGGTCATTTTCCCCGCATGTGAGCTGTCGTGTTACTTTCTTTATTTGCTTCCATCTAAGTTAATTTTAATAAATAACGGGAGATAAGGTAAGGTAGGTAAGGTAATGTTTATTAAGAACAATGTACAATTACATTAAGCACAATGGCAGTGATGCTTCTACCAGATTGTAGCTTAGAGCTAAATTCCATCTGTAGTCCTGGGGAAGGGAGAGGGAGTCTCATTGGACATGTTTTTAGTTGTAGGAGGAAACCGGAGTACCTGGAGGAAACCTACGCAGACACGGGAGAACATGCAAACACATGTCTCATTATTGATCTCACACATGCTGTTTGTTTTGATTCTGAGCCTCACGTCGTGTTCACTTCCTGGTTTTGTTTCGCTCTCGGTCCGTTTGCGTTCACAAAACAAACAAACCACTCCAGGGCTCGATTCAACCAAGGCGAGACCGACCTCTCTAACCAAACCAGATTTTGAAATTTTGGACCGGATAAGAGTTTGTTTGCGCGTTTACAATTACCCAATCGAAAAACAAACAAATCTCTCATATGTATATGTATATGCAGTGTTTTTTGAATTACCTTTTATCTGATTTACAGTCAGCCTCACAAACCCGGGCTCTCACACAGTCATGCACCCCTTTGTTTCCCCGTCACCCCATGTTTTAAGTCCACATCCAAAGCCCAAATTACAGGGACAAAAATCACATTAGCCAACATGTTTTCGCTGGAGCTGAAAACATGTCATCTTTGTCTTGTGTTTTGCCTGTAATTTGCCATTTTACTATTTCTCTGTATTGTCAACATTAGTCAATTGAAGTGGAAAAAAACGGTGATTTGAACGGTGACTCACATATCACTCGCGCTTTATTTACTTTGCCATTTCACCATCTCTTTCGTGCTGCTCCCAAGAGACAAATTTGATTTCCTGGTTATTACACAGCAAACACTTCTGAGGGAGAGAATTCATATCTGTCAGAAACACAAAGTTTACCTGCATCGCTGAAAATCATGAAATATGCAGCAGAAGAGGACTTGCATTTAAGGCGCTGTTTACCATTTTAAACCAACGGAATTATTTAATATTAAATAATGTGCAGTTGTTTGATCAATGTTAGATCAGTTCAAAGTATAAATCCAATAAAATCCATATTAAAAACTAATCATATAAAAACAAGTTAAGTGCTTGATGCTATGCCATGTGTGGTGTTTTCTTAGTAGATGGTGCATCTTTTACTAAGTACAGCACTTTGGATGCTTTGGGTTGTTATGAATGTGCTTTATAAATAAACTTAACCTTGATCCTGATCCTACAATATCACTGTCTTTAAACGGTAGCTGAGTTACACAACTTGGAGTACATTTGAGTAATAAAGCGTAATGTCTGATCCAAAATCTGTTGGCGAGCTACTTGGCAAGTGGTGGCAAGTTTTTTTTTTTTTTTTTTATCTAATCAGAGACGCCACTGACACTCTTATGCTGCGGTTTCAGTGTGAAAGTAGTTTCGAAACCTAAATATCAGTACAGTTCATTTATGTCTGTAAGTCACTTTAGTTACTGAGATTGTACCTATTAATATACTGTATTAATAACTTTTATAAGGGATTATTGGTCGACATTACTTTCTGCTCTACTGTGCATGTCCCCAGAAAGAGATGATGTCCATCAGGTTGGCTGGGAAAGCTTCTTTGATTAAAACAATACAACGGAATGAGAGCAGGTGTTTGGATCAGGTATGAACCGGTCCTGAAGCTGAAGTGTTTTTCTCTGCGTTTTATCACTCACTTGAATTAAACTTTTACGAGTCATAGAGTCGAATTTCATTCACAAATGTTGATTTAGCAGCATAACCTTTTTTTCCTCCTCAGTGATAAACACTTAGTAGCTGACAACAGCGCTGGTTAGTATTGCTGCTACAGCTTGTGTCAATCAGCTGCAGCTCTTACTGCATTCTGCAAATAATCCCTCCATGGAAGTAATGCATTACATAAATGAAAAAATACATTTGTTTTTGTAAATAGTCACACTAAGATGTAGTCGGACTGTAAACTATGTTTCACTCAAATACTTTGAGTGTCTTTCTATTGTATTCATTAAAAACAAAATGGCTACAGGGCTTTTAATCATCATTATTTAGATTTAACTAATGGACAAACCCAGGTTCAAATTTCTTGCTTCATTGGATAGATGTTGGTTGAAAACAAAATAAATAAGATGTAGGATATCTTTAAAATCCGCAAGTAGTGTCTCACCTTCAAACTAATCAGTCATTCATCACTGTCTTTACCTTCTCCACAAAAACTTTTATGTGACCAGCTGTAAAAACCCTGCTCCACACTGTCCGATCATTCTACAGCCGTGAAACCATCAGTGTCCATGATCTAAAGCAAACATGTCCTCACAGTGTCTGCTCTGTGTGTGAGGCAGGAGCAGGCTTGGGAGCTGCTGGACGTCCCTTTAGGAGCTCTGGATCCAGCAGCAGCAGCACACACAATAAACAAGCATCGCATCCAGGGAAATAGAGTCACATCTCTGCCTCCCAGTGAGTTCAAACACATCTCCCACTGTAATGTTTGTCCAGAGAACTGAGCTGACCTGCTGCCTCCTGCACAGCTGCTGCGTTTGGCTCTGTTTGAAAGTCTGCTCCAATATGTGGCATTAAACAAAAATAAAATAGTATAAACATAATCATTGTAATGTAGTTTAACTAAGGGGCAATGTTTACTTCCAGTTTGATCCGATCACAGCTGAGTTCTGCTCCACACTACTACAGTCCATGTTTGCTGGCTTCTGCTCCAAACCACAAGATTTGACATGACTCCATTGTGATCTCTCAGTGTTTAAATTAATTGCCCAGCTAAATACCACTAACAACAACAGTAACAGTAGCATTTTGTTGATTTTGGTAAACATATATATATTTGACGTAGACATTGTGGACACATTTCCACCTGGATAGATAAGTTAACAAGATATCTGTGCTGGGGGAAATAGATTTTAAGTCTTTATTTTGTTAAAAAATAAAATAGAATATTGCCCCTTTCAAGGTTGCATGAAGGATTTTCTAAAGAAAGACAAATCCAGAAATTGTTATTAGTTATTTTTCACTGCCCACTGGTACCTTCACAATTAATGGGCCTGTCAAGTTACGTCGGGAATATGGTGGGTTTGGGTGATGTTGTGAAATTGTTATATTCTAGTAGAAAAATCATAATCTTGAGAGTTGTCTAATCTCAAAAGTATTATTTATTTATAAAAGTACAATTACGAATAGCCGAAAGTCCAGAGAGTCAAAAATCAAGAGTCGTAGTGCAGTCATTGTGGGTCCATAACCTCCAGTTATGATGTTTCTCTCCATTTCTATCTTTCCCAGTTCATTGTTCCTTAGCTCATGCTTTTTCGTAAGCTAATGCATTCTATTCCAAGTTTTATCTCATCCAGAACCTACTCTTCCAGTCTTCTGCAGTTCTCCTGATCGAGCTTTCTAGTTTGTACTTATAGCCAGATGAGAAGGTGTTGAGACCTCTCAAGCAGGGGTGAGAACAGGATATAGTATTTAACATACAAAAGCTTACAGATGTTGGAGGTATCTCAGGTGAGAGATTGAATAATTTAAGTGAGACAAAGGTCTGGGGCAGGAGGTAGTAACATTAGTAACATTTTAACAGCGTCCTACTGTCTTGGGCTTCCCTCGTGACTTCTTAAACAGATCCCATTAGAGAAACGGGTAACATAAAGGATGAATCAACATTTAAACATTTCATAACAGTAACTCCAGAAAAATGGAACGTCAAAACATATGGTGAACACATTTTCATGACTTTTTATGTAAATATTTTACAAAAGGCCAAAAGAAAAAGAACCACGAATTTGGTTGAAGCCATGAGACACATTTTTCTTGGGTTTAACGGATAAGTTTAGGCTTCAAGTTACTAAAATTGGTAAGTTCAGGATTTGCGTGGGGCAAGTTACAAGTTACCTGTAGACAATGGCTTCAACCAAAATTCGTGCTTATTTTACGTTTTGGCTTTTTGTAACTCATTGACTTAAGTCGTGAAAACGTGCTCTTCATACGTTTTTGACATTCCCTTATATATCTACATTTTCTTCAGAGGCCAATAGGTAATAGAAATTTAATTTTTTACCTTTAATGATTGCTGACAACCATATTTTACACCATACTTCTTCGACTATTGACAAGTTTGGTGACTGAGAAAAAATATCTTCTTACCATGCTCAAAGAAACTGAAAGTCAAAGGTTTGATGCCAGACAACCTCCTCAAACTAAAATGAATCGACCCATGCATCAGACTAACAAACCAGTACATCTCCACGAAACACTCAAAATCCTCATCGCCCAGACGACAAAACAAAGACAAAACATTTTTTCCCCAACTCATTGAAAGCAGTGATGCACGGAGGACCATCCAGTCTCACGACGCCAATAAACGCGGAAAATAGACGTTGTTTGTTACTCTGAAGGGTATTAACTGATTCTATTTACAGTTCCAGCAGAAAAAGCTCTCCTGTTCCAATGGATACCCTGTGTTTGCATACATCTGTCTTCTCCGCTGCGGCCATTTACGGCGCTGCTGTTGGTAAATTGTCACTTAAGAGAATTACAAAATACATCAAGACGGACTCATCGCCAATACAAATCATTTCAGTGCGGTTTGCGTCGTATGCGCGGATATATTCCAGTATCTTCCACTAAACAACAACGTGGGGGCCTCGTGGGAAATCAAGATAAGCACGGTGGAAAGATGAAAACGGATTAGATTTACATAGCGGCAGTCTCGTTGGTTTGAGGGCGCGCTTTGTTGTGTCTCCACCACGCTTTTGGTAAATCACTCGTCAAAGCTGAGGCTGTTTACCATCTGGTTTATGTGGTGAAAGCAGCGTGACGACTCACTTATGTTGTGCTAGAGGAAAGATTAACAGGTCAAATTGGCAGTAAAGCCTCCTGTGAACTAGAGGAGGTTTTGAACCGATAATAAGCCTGATTTGCCTCTTCACAAGTCAGATGTTAGGATATCAATTGTCTAAGTAACGCTTCACTTTCTCTCAAGTTTTCAACAGTTTTATTAAAGTAAATTTTGTTGTACAGTAATACTGTACATGTTTGCAAGCTCATAGTCCCACTCAGAGCTGTGGGCTCCATCACACGAGGGTCTTTGAATGGAAATGTAAAAGTGCCTCTGAGAAAATCCTCTTTTGGACAGTCTGCATTCTCTGTCCAGGAGTGAAACTGTGAACTCTCTGGGCCCTGAGCTAAAACTGAACCTGAACTTTAAACATGAACACAATTTTTTGTGCAATTGTATACTATGTAATGCAATGTATAATTTTTTGTTGATGATGTAATTTGTTGTAAAAGCCCTTCTAGAGACAGACATTGCAAACCAGCCAAGGCTATAAATGTTGTAGTATGCTACAAATCTAATGTGCGTACTTGTCCTCATCAAATAAACCAAATAAATAAATAAATTATTTAAATGCCCTTATTTTAATATAGCATATGAAAAAACATGATTCTACAGGTTAAGGGAGAGAATTTTGCTTCTAAACTATAATCGACCAATATTTCTTATATTTATATTAGTCAATACTGACTTTCTGGCAAACTAAAATTTGCTAAAACGGAATCACAATTTTCCTTTTAACTTTACAATGAAAACAAAATATATTTATCTAGACTAGGAAAGGCCTAATCTTTAACTGGACTGGAACTAATATTTTTGCCGACTTCTAGCTTGTAGAGAACTAACTAAAAAAATCTATTTGCTTTTATATTGCCACATTTCTTCTTCCTTGTTCTTATGGTTATACTGTGACTTTCAAATCCGTGCTTATTATTATTAGTCTAATAATCCTGACATCCTTCTTCGCGAGTTCAGATAGGTGTGATACTAGATTGTGTTTTCAAAAGCTTAATTTGATTCATTTGGTGATCAATTGATGTGATATATAAAAATAGATTTCGGTGCTTAAATTAAGTTTATATTGACTAGAGAAAACAATAGTTACCTATAGCATCAAATGTCCAGTTCCAGCAGCCTTGCTTCACTTGAAAACTACAAAAAAAAAGAAAGACAAACTAAAAGGATGGTCTTTTTATTTAAATTATCCCATGAATTAAGTCTTTTAATGTTTGTACATTTACTGTATTAATGCTTCAGTTCAACCAAGCTAAAGTAGAAAAATATTGAAACATACAATTTTCAGCAATGTAATAATCACCTGCACAAAGAAAAATCTGCATCAAATCCAGTCCAGTACCTTGTTTTAGGCTGATTATTTGTATTCACAATTCAGAGGATTGCTCAGACACAGACCGGTGGAGTTCTCCGTTTTGTGAGAACCACAAATATGTCATTATGATGTGTCTCAAGGGTTCACCTGGACCTGACTGCCATCGGTTTATCACTCCATTTGTCACTACCAACTGCATCAAATCCTCCAGCTAAGGCCCTGACTAAGCCACCATCATTATACTGTATGTTCAATTACTCTATTTAGTCTATGAAATGAGTAACCTTGTTAATACATTTATTTCAATATGAATTTTTCTGTCTCTCCACTTACAACATGGCCTCCACAGTCGCCACAGCAACAGAACCCACAATGCCATTATAATAACTCAATGGCTAAGGCTCCACAAGTGAATCCTTAACATTTAAATGTAAGAGCTGAGCTGCAGAATATGGGAGGACTTTGAGTAAATGTGAGCTTCAGAAACCAAGGCTCCAGCAGGAAACATGACGAACACAAATCCAATCACTGAGGAAAAAAACTCAAATAGAAAATTGTGACGGACATATTACCAGTCCCAATTTATTATGAAAGAGTTTTAATAAAATTAGAAGGCTGTTGCTAATTCTGTTCTCATGGTAACTGACAAATGGGGCGATTATAAAATAAGCTGATTTTGCAACTGTAAAATGACCTCCAATTTAGCAATTAAACTGTTCTCCCACTCACACAGTCACTCTCGTGTTTCACAGCTTCTCAAATGTCAAGACGAGTAGAAAGGAAGGAGAGAAAGTCATAATACATGGATTTAATGCCATACTCATAACTATGCATTGGACACTTAAAATGACTAATATCACATAAGTCAGCTGCGTCATCAGCTGATTCTATAGGGCCGGCTTTCTTTTCAAACAGATTACAGGCAAAAATGTTGGACTAAATACATTGTTGAGTAAGTTTAGAGCAGATATTTGATCTTTAAAATGAAGAAAAGACGATCCTACTGAACGAGGACTTTGAGGAGAACGGCACATGGAAGTTTAGTATTTTCTGAAGGAGAAAATACTAAACTTCTTTTTCTGTGAGCGATCCAAAAGTGTCAGAGTAAGTAAAACTACTGTATTTCTTGATGTTTGGAGGATTAAATATAATCTATGGCCCATGAAAGAGGCTGCATCTATATAATCTGCATTAGAAAACTGCTGTGCTGCCTCCCCGTCTGTAACTTTTGTGCACAACTTTTATGTGTTTAAAGATGAAAAAGACACTCGTCCTCATTGTTTTAATCATGTAAAACCTTGTATTTTTAATCCTAATGACATTATTTCATTGTAGTAGCTCATATTCAGAAGTAGAACAAAGGAAAATAACACTGTCATGAAGTTTTACGGTGGATGTACACTGACTGCGAGGCAGGTTCGGTTCGGGACACATGCGGGTTTCTTGCAAAGTGCGTATACACCAGGTGTTGTTAACTGTGGTCGGGTTTCATCCAAAGCTATACGTAGATTCACGCAATTTCCTGCAGAACACTTGTATAATAACTTGAAAGCCGCACCGGCGAAAATAGACTTCATGCAGATTCTTTACGCAGACCCGTGCGGCTCTTGCACCCGCATCAAACTTGCACAAAACTCACATTCAGTGTATATCCACTCTTAGAAAAAGGACGTTATTTCAAAAGTTTGCCGTCAAACGCTGAAATCTAATGAAATCAAGGAATTTTAAATGATGAGAACAGATTTTTTTTTTTTTTTTTTTTTTTTATGGAAGTAGACACTTGTAGGTCTCATTTGAAGTACAACATGTCATGACTCCAGTTGCACAAAGTTTTTGTAGGGCTGTGAATATTGTTTAAAATGAGCAAAAAGGCCTGGCAGAGAAGGAGGGTCAAAGCCAGAATGGGGCTGGCAGTGAAATACTGGATTGTTTCAAGAATGTTTGAATGATCTTTTATTGTCTTTCAGCTGATGCTCGAGTGCTCAAAAAATATCTATACATGAGTAAATAAAGACAAGTGGGCGAGGATACGTGGTAGGTAAGGACAGGGCTTTATAATGAAAAGAAGTGCCTTATCAATTCTGCAACAGGGGTCATTTTTTTAATTCTTTCTAAACCATTTTTGATCACTATTTACACATTTGTTTCTAAAACAGTAAGTAAAACTACAAACGTCCCCTTTAACCACAGTGAAGCAGTTTAGAATCAGGTCAGGTTCAGTCCAGGATCATCTGAGTCAGTTCTTTGCCGTATAGCACAGACTGCGGTAAATATGGAGATTTATTTGGCCAAACCGTCCAAAAGCTGAAGAGCTCTCTCAACAAAAAGTCCAAAGTCAGAACAGCTGAGCCCTTGAGCTAAAAGTCAGGCCTCCTAAATTCACCTGAAATTGTGAACGCTTGAAAAAACACTGCAAGCATAAGTTTAGTGAGAGGTGCTTGACTCCTGAGTGAGAGCGTTCTGTCCTATACAGACAGATACACACAGACAATGGGCACTTTTCAGGTTTCAGACTCTACATCAGTTTGAACAATATCAGCAAAATGTCACAAAGTGTCTGTCTGCAGCTCACTTCTGCTGGTGAATACAAAACTATTTTAACGCAGAAAGAATTATGTTATGATGTCGTCTTCTAATCAAAGACACAGTTAGTGGAGGGATGAGTTTGTTTATTTATTTTCAGCCAGGCTATGCCACAGAACATAACTTTACATTAGTGGCTAAATTATTCTGGTTAAGCTTTGGGAAAAGGTATCTTGTGTATAATATGAACAAATCTCTAGATTCTCTAATGTGGGTGCATATTTTTTCATTCATTCATTCATTGGAAATCATCACAAGAAATCTTTAAAAAAAAAAAAAAAAAAAAAAAGAAGAAAGAGAGAGAGAGAGAGAGAGAGAGACTGTAAAGAGGAAAAGTTTAAATTAAAACCCAGTTATACATTTAAAAAAAATTATTGGAGGTGTGTGGAGTTTGAAAACACTGTGGGCTCAATTTATGGAGAATCTTAATATGAATGCAAATCCTATCAGTTCATGAGGTTTTCCTTTTTTTCTGAGCTCTTATTTAGAGATTTTTCGATATATCGGCCGGCTGATATTTTGGGGCTGATATTTTGATTGCTTTTGTATGTTTTTTGGCGTATACTGATCAGGCACTTGTTTGGGCTTTTCTCTGAGGTGCAGCCACACTCACATTGATCAGCTGAGCTAGCTGGTTTGGAGAGAAACTATGGCTACGTTCACACCGCAGGTTGAAACGACCCAAATCCGATTTTTTTGCCCCTATGCGACCCAAATCGGATCTTTTTATGTCTGTCTGAAAGACACACATCCGATTTTTTTCAATGCGACCCAGGCCACTTTCATATGTGGTCCTAAATCCGATACATATCTGATCTTTTCAAATGCGACTCCAGTCTGAACGCTCATGCCGCTTTCATCCGACTTTTACGTCACACAACTCAACAAGTCAAAGCAGAAACAGCAGCAGAAGAAACAGAACTGTCAATGGAGGAGAGAGCATCCGCGCCAGCGTCTGCTAAAGCCTCGTAAAGCAGGACCGCCCGGTAAACTCCACGCACAAACTCCACGTGAGCCAGACAAGAGACGACGCTAAACTAAACATACACAGCCTGTTTAATAACCGGGCTTATCATACAGTAACTAGGCTACTGCAGTAGAGCATCAGGTCAGTCAGAGGCAGAGATGCAGGACAAACACGGAGGAGAATATTTCACTCACCTCTGGAAAGTTTTCAGATTAAACTGTTGTGTCATCCAGGTCCTTTTATCCATTCTTCACAAATCAGTCACATAAAGTCCACAGAACATCGCTGCAAATCCGTTTAGAAGTGTTGTTTGACAAAAGAAAAGCCAAAAAGCACGTTGCAGTCCTCTTGTGTTGTGTTTGTTTATCCGCGGCTCGGCCTGGTCAAGTTATAATAACGTCATTATCACTGGACTACTTCCTGTCAGCGTCGCCAACTTTCTGTATTTCAAACACATTTCTCTGTGACACTGCAGCACATTTACACATTAATTAATTCTTTGGACTTGTATCTATAGTGTTGTAATGTTCTGAATGTTTCCAACTCTGTTTTTGGACTTCTTAAAATGACAGACTTTATTTTGGACAGGAAACAGAACATGCTAACGTGCGCTAGCTTGTTAGCAGAAATTTTCAGTGATAGTATTTGGTCTTTGCGGCTCCGTTTCTGCACTAAACAGCCTGAAACAGACACAAACATGTCTTGGCTGTGTAATTACACTCTGTGCCTGTGACGTGGTGCTCTTTACTGCGCATGCGGGTCACTTTTGGGGCCACATCTCGTTCACACCAGAGACAAGTTTGAGTCGCATGTCTTGTGTAATGTGAACGACCACATGAAAAAATCGGAATTAATGAAAAAATCGGAATTGAGAATCCGACCTTGCGGTGTGAACGTAGCCTATAAGACTTATTAGTCTGCTGTTACGATTTTATCATTAATGTGTCTTTACGTTTTATTCTTGTTCTTCAGATTTATCCCTCAAGGGGCAATTCATTTAAGCAGAATCAGACAATAAAATTTAAATCAATAGCAGAAAAGTCATGCACTCATAACAGCGAGCATGCAACATCAGACAGAGTGGAGCTTACTTTCATTAGGTACTAATACAAACCTAGTCTCGCCAAGCCTAGAGAGTTTAATAGCTGTTGGGACAAAAGATTTTAACAGGGGATTAGTTTTGCAGCTTGGTAACGCATTACATCTGTCTGATGGTAACAAGAAAGTTTCACCTCTCAGCACGTGCTCTGGTGATGCTACAATAGTCTTTTTTAACATTTGCTGTTCTATGCCATTGACTGCAGCACAAGCTTTAATAAGTGCTTGCTTGTTTGCCGTATGAACAGTATGAATGCCTTTCACGACGCTATAAAATGATTGCTTCTTGGGCGAAAATACAATCGAGAAGGGGTTTTTTTGTTCTTCCTCACCCCAATTATGCTTTTAAAACTAAAATATGAAAATCAGTTTCCGAAATTGGCCTAGATTTTGAAATCGTATCGGCCAAAGAAAATCCCATATCGGTCAATTCTACTTTCATTGGGCACTTACATCAGGTCACATTCCATCAGCACCAATCATATTTCTGCAGACTTTATTAAGTTGAACAAGTCTACTAAAGCAAAAGTATTACCACTTTATAATATCACGATGTGGAACAGCCTATATTTGCCTATACATTTTGAATTTATTTTTACTTTATTTTGAGCTTGAACTTCAAATCTGTATGCTATTGAAATCATTTTAAAAAGTCATACATTTAGACAGCACAGACAAATCAAGAAAATACTATATGAACACTATATGAAAGTATTTATTTAAAATCCTAAAAATTTCAGAAAAAAAAAAACTAAACAACAGCTTCAGCTCTTGCACACAACTACAGCCACCGGCGTTGCCCACGGTTACAGTGTACAGACTCTTCTTCAGTACTACGACAGGTAAACCGTGTGAGACGCCGACACAGTCTCTGGAAATAGTGTCAGCGCATGAGTCACCCACCCAGACGTGCATAATTTAAAAGAGAGGGGGGGGGGGTGTACAAAGGAAGAGAGGGTGGGTGGGTGTAAAAGGTGTGAGGAGAACACACTGGTATCCGGGAGGCAGAGGAGTACTGTATGTAGATCAGGGCCCTGGGGAAACTGTGTGGAGTGTGTAGAGCCGAAGAAGAAGACCCCTCCTCAGCCAAACGTGGAGCAGAGGCAAAGAGGGGGGTGGTCCACATGTTCACACCTTTCTCTGCCATGAAGGGAGGTCGTGCTAAAAGACCCCTCCACAGCCACATTGTCTCTGATTAAATTGGCCAAAAACAGAAGAGTTGTTGGAGGTGTAATTATACTAATATTGACACCACCTGCTTTAATTAAAATATATGTATTTTATTTGCTTAATAAAAAATTTAATAAAAAAAATTGTGTAACTTCAAAGATCTACTTATTGCACATGCTCCAGAACGCAGAGCCAAACACCTCAGTTCTGAAAGTGGCAAAGCCTAATTTTGTGATGTCTTAAAGCTAAGCATGTTTGGACTGGACAGTACTTGGATGGGAGACCACTAAAGCAGTCCTTCCCAAAATGGAGGTCGGGACCCCTCCGGGAATTGCAAAGCAAAATTTAGGGGTCACAAGGTCATTTGAATATGTCATTTTACAATTACTACTTGATATTACTTGATGTTTTTGAACTGGAAACATCTCTGTGATTAGCTGTCCAGAGCTGATCACGGCAAACGTGAGGTTTTTAATAGTAAAGTGAAAACTCACGACAAACTCACGACAAACGCACGACAAGCACTGACTGTGTGGCTGGTTTTATTGACATTTTTTCTAAACAGTACGCGTGCTTGCAGTGTGTCCGAGGTGTAAGACTCTGCTAGTTACAGCTAACACTTCCTGTGACTCTACACAATAAAAGCCTCATAATCTGCAGCAGCAGAAAGTGCTTTATTGTGAAAGAGCAGTGAATGCTTATAATGAATGAAATCTCTCAATATTTTACACTTCAAGAGTAATACAATCTACAACTAAGCAGGAATGAAAGGTAAATACGTTATTAGAATGCAAAATACATAAAAAAATAATAATAATTAAAAACAATTAAATGTGATTAATTACAACTTTTAATCGCCTGACAGCCCGAGTTATGATTATTTATATGTATTTTTTAAACGTCTTAAAAGAAACTCTGCCATGAAGCTCCCAACCTTGACTTGAACAAACTTCTCCAACCGGACCGTGGTGAAATTGTATTGGTGACTCGACTCCAGACATTAGTTATCGCATAGATTCTTGTGCTAAATAAATGGAACTTCTTGGTTTGGAAAAGGACGACATGACTGTTCAGCTCCATCACATTTACTATCTACTGTATGATTAACTCCACTTCATGTGCTTCTACAAAATGACTCAGAAGCAAAGCACTTCCAAGACATCTAGGCTGGAATTCTAAATATAACTAAAACGTCGCTTGATATCTTAATATGACATAATATGGCACAAGATGCACATTTCACATTCTATCAATATTAAACACTGCATGGGAAAAATGGCACACGGGAAAGTGCTGCATAAACTGAGCTTGAAACGCTGCGTGCCGATGGAAACGAGAGCGAATAAACATTTCATAACCTTTGTATTGTTGCGTTACGAGGCTCATTCGACCCAGTTTCACGCAACTCTGGCAGCGCGGAGGTTTCAGACGTAAAGATGTTATCTCTATACACACTGAAGGAGTTTATTCAAGAAGAGGTTTAACCAATTGTGTCTTGTTACAATTGGGCTAGATTTTTATTGTATTTTTCCAATCACGACAACTTGATATGATGTTCTATTTTTACAAGAACCCGGCCAGGCCATCAAATAGAAGTGTGAGAAAAAAAAACCCGTCAAGGTCAGTCTATAAGAGCAGAAGAAAAAGATCAGCCATCGCTGTACGTGCCACTCAACTCAGACATGCCAGATGAGTTTTCCTCTTCATCACAATTCTTTATCGAGGAAATCCAACATGGCTGCTCTTAACGTCTTCATGGGAGTGTAGCTTTTGTTCTTAGTCTTATGTATAAATTGTGATCATTATGAACATTGTTGAGTAAGTCAGGGCAATAAGGTGAAAAAAAATCAATCGTGAGTTCTTCCCTGTGACAGACTTGCTGCTTTTTTGATGAAATTGTCATATCGTGATTTCCTTTTTCTCTATTTGATGCATCTGTCTGTTCAAATGTAGACTATTTTTCCCAACCTATTAGTCTCAGATTAGCTAAGTTTTCATTGCGACTTTGGGTTTCTTTTTTGAAGCTCCATTTGAACTGCGCTTTAAAGTCATAAAAGGAAGGAAGCTTAGCACTTTTTCAGGATTGATTCATTCAAATATATTTATTTATATAACTGAAACGTGGATGAAGCATGGATTTTTAGCACGTTTTCATGTCTAAAAGTCGTTATTAATGTAAGAAAAACACAGGATATTCCTAATGGTACGTTCACACCGGTCAGCGTCTTGGAGTCTTTGTGTCCATTTTCAGTGTTAAGTCAATGTAAACCCACATCTTGAGCATTCAAGCGTATTTGCAGTGTGTATTGACGTCTGGACGTTTGGACTTTCCGTTGACGCACTTTTAGGCATCTGAAAATCCATCTTTCACGCGCTGGAAGTCGGCGTCAACAGCACAAATAACTGGCAAAATTTTACGCATGTTTAGGCAAATAAGCTGTTAGCATTATACTGGTTTTGCAGCAACACACAATGTTCTAATTAATCAATTTTTTTATTAATAGATTATTATTGAAGAGCTGTGGTTGCTTGTTTCTCTCTGAAAATCTGGCAACACTTCTCAGCTTTTGACAGCTGGATTTAGCTGTTGATAGTGGATTGTGTTTACCTCAAAGACAATAGGAAAATAAACGATCTACAAGAATCGTGATAAAATCGAAATCGTGATTTGGCTCCAAGAAAATCGTAATAAACATTTTTTGCCTCATTGCTCTATGTTTGAGTTTCCATGAGAATTCTCCATGGCTGTAAAAATGTCTGTAAAGTTTGCCCGGAATTTAACTCCTGTAATCCAACAAACTCAGACGACCTCATAATTCTACTCCTGTGCAAATGTCTGTGTTTTCAATCTGTGAACTGCTTATGAATTAATTAATTAATGACTCTGTGACCTTTAGAGTTTAACCAAATAATTCGTACTATTTGTCAGAGATCATACAATCATATTGTCATTTTTTCGATGATTAAAAAGCTAAATATTAAACCAACTACAAAAAACGTAACTAGGAAGTACTGTGCACAGAAGGTGTTTATTTTCAAATTGTCAGACTTTAGCGTTAACACTGACAGACAAAGATATACATTTTTATAAACACACTTTGGTGAAATAATTTCCTCATTTGTAAAGTATTTAACATGTTCAACACCTCACTGTTTGCTGCCTGATCATTTTAGACTGAGGCAGTGAAACAAACTTAACAGGAAATGAACATGCCAACAGGAAGTTAGCATTTTGAAAACAAATAAACCAACTGACTTTAGTGCACAATACATCGTCATGGCAGCAGAGTTGAGCAGCTCAAAGGTGTTTGGGGCTGTTTCATAAGAAATCTGATGTTGTGGATGTGACGAGGAGCCACATTTACGCTGCCACATCTCAGCTCATTCACAATAAATCAAACCCAAAACACAAGAAATGCTCAAGTCATTGTCATAAATCAAGACGTATCTGTCGCCATTTCCGAAATTAAGTCTGTAAAACTAGAAAACAGGCATCAATTAACCTGTGCCGATGTCTTTTTAAAAAACTCAGATGTCGCGGAGTAAACACTTATGTAAATATTATCTATTGCGCGTAGAGCTTCTGTTTAGTGGTTTTGGCTTTACAAGATCTAAAGCTCCAAGTTTTTTTTAGTTTTTTTTTTCAGTAAAACGATAAGGCTGTGTATGAATGCCCACACTCATCTCCTAAACTTACAATCACCTCACAGTCCTGCCCTGTTCAGTGGACTTTCTAATGCCTTCACTTTTTAGGCGATTCGGACAAGCTCTTTTGTCCTGGTCACGGGTCATGTGACTATGACGCTTGGACAAAAAAAAAAAAAAAAAAGAATAGTGCTAAACTTGGATAAAGAAGTCTTATAGTGACATAAATGAGGTCCTAACAAAATCTTTCCAAAGTTATTAACAAATTAGTACAATAAGGATAAAATGTTTCTGTTTCTTGATTATTTTTTGCCAGCTTATCACTTGGTTTGGTGCATTTTTGACAGATTAACACATTGACCCGCACCTCATGTTGCTTCAATAAACAATACAAAATGGCAACCTTTAGTGCAATTATTCAATGGACAATGCAAAAATGATTGTATAAAGCAGATCACGTTATACAGAATTAAACATTTCTGCATAATATGTGCTGGTTTAAGATTTACAGATCAGTGGTACATGTTCCACAGATTGAGAGGCACTGCTTTCTGTAGAGGTCTTGCAGGTGACGTCGCATCATTCTAAATGAGTCTGAGTGGCAATAAATGCAAGAGAGTCAATGGAGAGAAATTACATTTTTCTCCTGTAAGAGCTCAAGATAAAGTTAAAATAGAGAAAATAAGCTGTGAGAAACAATTCAACCCACAACAACTCTGCAGAGCACTGGGTTTGTAACAGAAAAACAAAAAAGCAGATTAACAGTGGCAGAAACGCAAATAAACAGAAAGACTTTAGGTTCTCTCACATTTAGACTTTAGATCCTTTTCTTCCTAAAAAGATGTTCTTCGGTCTTTCTGATGAAGATATAAATAGTAGTCTGCAGTTTAATGTCAAAAAATTCCAACTACCATTAGTAATCAAGTTAGAGAAGCACTACATTGTTGCCACGACAACAGAAAATGATTGTTAGTTTGCATTGTGTTAAATCCAGGGATGTAAATTAGTTTTTCTCCATTGGGTTTATCACAAGTTTTTCAAATAATATGATGTCAGTAAATAACCTCTATAACGTTTGTTGAGATTGATATCTATGTTTATTTTCTTAAGCAACTTGCAGCAAAGAAAGTGTCCAAAGTATGTTCTCAGAATCAAGCTGGCGTTAACTAATAATAAGGCCTTAGAGTCGGCCAACATAACTATTTATACAACTGGCTCAAATAATCGAAGTTATGTTGTTTTTTGCACTTTCTCAAGTTTAAATGTTCTAGTCATAATGGAACACAAAATAAACAACTGTCTCTTAGCAACGATCCAATATCAACAAAATGAACCAATAAATGTAAACTTGGCTCTAGAAATACTTTTTATCAGCTGTTTTTGACACATGATCAACTTCAAGGAGACTAACTGGATCTACTTTTCTAACTTTGTCACCATAAACTAAGCCTTGGTATAATCTGCTAAATCAGTGTAAAAAGTCAATAATTCCCATGATGCATTGCAAACTGCAGTGACTAACCATACACATTGTTTCTGGTTTCATGCGAAACTTTTTTGGTAACTTCCTGGATAAGGCAGCAATAAGATGATATTCCCCATAAGGCAGTGCAAACAAAAGTGTTCTCCCATCTTAAGTTGTATTTGGATTGATTCATGCATGCTTGAGTAATCTGGTATTGTCCTGCAGCTGATGCTCAAATGCTCAGAAAAGTCCTGTTTTCTCTCTCACTTTTTAGATTTCCTTACAAAACAAAACCTAAATTTGGATAAAACATGGGGTTCGAAATAGCCACTTAAATACTGCTTCTTAGGTCTGCATTTTTAACATAAAGTCAATAGACCTGTTAGATATGTTTAAATAATTTTCAGTGAGCAAAATGTAAATTCATTATATACAATCAGTCATATTATTAAACACACACAACACAATGTAACTCCCTGAACAGTTTTACAATGATGTTGAGCTTTGTCAGAACTATTGTGTGGACACCAGGTTTAACATACAAAGCACAATCATTTGTAGAAAATACAGCCTGTAAATATATCAGCCTCAAACCTTCACTTAAAAAAAAAAAGCTTACTGTTACTGTGGCATCAAAACAGGCGTTGAGAATCAAATATGCTCCTAAGTTTGAAATGTTAGCCACCAGACAATCCTATAGCTTCCCCAAAGTAAAGTCTTCTTTAATGCTGTTATTGAGGTTATGTATTGACATTATATTCTTTGATTGTGTAGACTTTAGCTAGCTTGTTTGCTAATGACAGTTGGAGATTTGGGGCATTTAACTGTTGCACAACAGAAAATTCACTCATCAAAAATTTTAAACATATTTTTAAAAACGACAAGGTAATGAGTTGAAATGTGTGAGAAACAGAATTGTTCTTGTTGTTTATCCACTTTTCTGCTACTGTTTACATGATTTTCAGCTTTTACTTATCACATGGAAACTCAAATTCTGCAGTTGCTTTATCTTATTTTAGTTGTTTGGATTCTGAAGTTTTAATTCGTCTCCATTGACTCTCATTAATTTTTGCCACTCACTGCTGTCATTTAGAATGCAGTGATGCCATTTGCAGAACCTCTATATTACACAACAGTGACCACAGAGTTGTGTTTAATTTCATTATTAATCTTGCATCTATACCCAAAAGCTCAAAAAGCCTTGTTCCACTCTGTGATGTCATTAAGTAGTTTTAGCAATACCAGCCATTTTCAGCCTCTGGAATACACTTTAAATTTATACTTTTAAAAGCATTTGCACTTGACCTTATGTTCTCTTTTTTTCCTGTTGCAACAGAAGTGAAGATGCTTAAACAAGGCTAAAACATTAGCTGTAACTTCAAAGTTCTGCAATTCTAGTGCAAGAACTAAATCAGGTCTGAAGTTGTGACTAGTTTAAAAACACAGCAGATCACTTCCTGTATTACCACCTAATGACATCACAACATGGACCAGAGTGTTTTAGACTGTGAGATGTAAAATGCAGATTTCTGTGTTGAATATGCAGAATGAAGCAGCAAAACTCAACTTTAAATATGTTTTAAGATAAATAATTTGAAGACAAAGAAAAAAAATAGCATATAAGCTTTTTTAATGTGTAAAGAAGATCAAATTGTCTATTATGAGGCAAAACCTTTGACATGAATCGTCTCTTTTCGTTTAGAGATGAGCATCACAATGACCTCCAACAAACAGCAAAGACAACCATTTTAAACACCAACTGTCTTCTCCAAGAATAAAATGACTCCAAGTCGTTTCAAACCAAGCACTGCTACTCCTGATTCAAAAATGGCACGAGAACTGCCCAAGATTACAAGTGCACAGCTATTTTAGGCACTTCAAATTGCCAACAGAGTAAGCTATCACCCAGATTCATTACCCACAACACATTTTTTTGGAATCTTAGCAATGCTGGAAACGTCAGCGTGTGCAAAAGAGACAAATTACGCACGCGTCTGACCAGCACAGCGCGTCTTTACGTTCAAAACCGCTGCACATTTCGGTTCTCCAGACTAAAACCGGCTCTTTTTGCGCATCTCCCCGCCAGTGCGTCTCCTCTGCGCGTCTTTGGAGAGGGAGAGAGCATGTATGACAGCGCAGGAGACGTTTGGACGTGTCTCATCCAACCTCCACTGACTTCATCCCAAAAGAAAACCCACAGAGCAACTCCTGTCTCCAAAGCTATGCGTCACAAGCTCTCCAAACGTGCTAGTCAAGTGCGTTGCCACGTTAGGGAAAAAAAGTCAGATTTTAATGAACGCTTTTCCTTACCGTGTCCAGTGTCCTCCGCGCGTCTTCGGAACGTGCCCAAATATTCCTCTCCGCGTTAAAAAGCAGGTGCACTCATTCCCCAAAAAAGCCACGCAAAAACGCCAAGACTTTTCCGCTCCAAGAAACGACGTTAGAAAGACGCGTTCGCTCAAGTCCAAGGTTAATCCAGAGTTTCGGGATGTTTGCGAGTGAGAATCCAGATGCGGTGAAATAATTTTAGGTCCGTGTGTGTGCGTCCTCACGATCCGGGCTGGCTGCTGGTTCCCCCCTCTCGCCTCTCCGGTGCGTGTGAGAGAGAAAGAGAGAGAGAGAGTGAGAGAGAGATTGTGTGAGTGCGCCTCTCCTCCGCGTCGCTCGCTTCCCTCGCTCGCTCTGATGAGAAGAAGCGAAAAGGAGGAGGGAGAGGTGGGAAAAAAAGAGAAAAGAGGGGATGCGGTGGAGTTTGCGTGGAGCAGAGACGCGCCTAGCGGACGGGAAAGGTACGGCAGAGGCGGCAGAGGAAGGAGATGCGAGAGGAGACGTGGGAAAAGAGGAAAAGAGGGGGGATTTGGGGTAGGATTGAGGTGGGAGAGTGTTTTGTTGGTTAAGAAGATATTTTTGCATTTACAAGATACATAATATGTTCATATGCAAATCACAAGTTACATTTTGCAGTGTTGGACTTGAGTCAGGATTGAGACACTAGCCGAACTAACACTATGACTCGATTGGAACTTAAAGGTCAGGGACTTAAAATGACAAGTCGCTTCTCAAATAATAAATTCTGTAATTTTACATTAACAAGCTGCAACATGTCCTCTTTTTCTGTATTTTTTTATCTGACCAGAAAAAAACATATCCGACAATTGACACTTGAAACTAAAAGCAAAAGGGACATGACCTGGACTTGTCTCCATTAATTGGACGTGACTTGGACTTCTCACTCCTTATGTTGATATGGCTTGTTTCACGTTACGTTGACTTGATTTGGACCTGCCTCTTGTAAAGTTGACTTGAACTTGTCTCTTGTTAAGATGACTCGACTTGAACTTGTCTTGTTTTAAGTTGAATTTGACTTGTCTCTCTTTAAGTACTTGTCACTCATTAAGTAGACTTGACTTGGACTTATCTCGCATTAAGTTGACTTAGAATTGTCTCTAGTTAGCTGACTTGACTTGGACTTGTCTCATTAAGTTGACTTGACTTGGACTTTCCTCATGTTATGCTGACTTGACTTGGACTTATGTCGCATTAAGTTGACTTGACTTGTCTCTGGTTAAGCTGACTTGGACTTGACTCTCGATAAATTGACTTGACTTGTCTTTCGTTAAGCTGACTTGGACTTGAACTTGTTTTAAGTTAAGTTGACATGACTTGCACTTGAGGTGGGGAATGTTTTGTTGGTTAAAGGAGTGTTCGGTAAGTCACAATTTGTGTGGACTTGCAAGTCATGACTTTGAGCCAGACTTGAGTCAATATTTAGATGACTTGATAAAATGAACTAAAACTTGAGATCCGATTTGGACTTGAAGGTCAGTGACTCAGAATTTGATTTGGACTTGGAACTCTATCTCTTGAAATGACTTGATGCAAACATTGTGTAATTTTGCATAACAGACAGCATATCTCTCTTCTCTTATATAATTATACAATTAAAATTAAGATGTGGTAATTTACCATTAAGACTTGAAACTAAAACAGAGGCGACTTGGAGTTGTCTCTCTTTGACTTGAAACTTAACTTGCACTTTCCACTTTTATATAAAACATTTTTTCCCCCCAATATGCAAAGACACTGTATTATTTAATTTTACTGACAAGTTCAATGGAACATTGTGACTTTAAGTGCGTTTTTCTCAAAATGTATTTTTCCAGTATCACCCTCTAACGTGCCGTCTTGGACTGAACGAGATTGAGAAGGTTTAATGCTATTGTAATCTTGCTTCCTCTCAAAGACACAGATGGAGTTTTGTTAGAGATAATATTCCATCCCTCTGAGCCTCAGAAAACACTGTTCTGAATGTCCCTGATCAGACAGATGCATGTTTTTTTAAGTCTATAAAGACATAGATTTGAGATCAGTTTGAGCAACTTTCTTTATGGAGCTCATTCGTAGTTCTTAGTGCAAAAAAACTTAGGAGTTTTTTCTAGTTGTTATTTAATCTATAATTCTAATCTAATCCATAGAAAATCAATGTAAAGGTACCAGATGTAAAAGTCTGGGGTATTTCATACCACTTCAAGATGTAGCAGTGTGTTTTCAGTCTGAGAGAAGAATCCAAACTAAATATCAGAATCTGTGTGAATCACATGGATGTCATCCCTCAGGCTTGGTGCTCTCACTGGTGGAAATAAGGACTTTAATGAACATTGTGTAAATGCACTGAATTTAACCACAAGGCTATTTTTCATCCACCGTCTCCAGACAGATCTTATGTTAAAATAATGTACATACACAAATGATTTACATATACAGTCATGAGGGGACAAACAAGACAGGATGCAGCCAGTGTCAGCCTGAGCAAAGCTGCTCATCCATTAGCTTTCTTAATGAGCTATCACATGTAGCAGTAGAGGAGATAACTTATTGTCAAGGATAAGAAACAATGTAAACAAAATCCAAACACAGTGAGCAGAAATAGCCCATAAACGCACATTTGTTTTGCTGCTATTTTTCAAGAGCTGAACTCAAAGACAGAAAACATTTTCTATAGAGGGATTATTTGTTTATCGACAGGGGGGAAGTGTGCACAGCTTGAAAAAGAGCTTCGTCTGCCTGTTACTGCCTCGGTAGCAACACTAGCGTTGTCAGCTAACTACAATAGTCTAGAAGCAATAAAAGGTATGCTGCTAAATCCACATCCATACCTGATGAAACTGCTAGCCTCTATTCACATTTTCCTTTTTTTATCAAAGTTTTTGTGCAGCCTATGGAGGAATATCTGCAGGCGACATGCACCGCAGAGCATCAGGGTTATGGACAGATAATACTTCCATACACACCAGACCTATAGCTTTCACTGTTCACAAATGTGTCTGAATCTGTGCTAGTGAGAACTTCTCCTTTGTTGAGATAATCCATCCGACATCACAGGTGAGACATATCACAGTTCATGAATTTTGCTGTATGCTTTAAACAGCAAAACAGACTTGACAAGAAATAATGAGTATCTTAAAGTATGTTTTCATTTTAGAGGGCAGTGAAATCCCTAAGAAATAAAACTAAACATGAAATGAACATGAAGTCAGCATTTTTGAAAATTGGCTCTGCCCACAGACGTCAGTTGTCTTTTTTTTTTAATAAAAGGCTAACTTTCTTCGGTTTATATCATTTCTATGGCCTGATTTTTTTCTCCAACCCAGTTATGCCATACACCATCTCTTTGCATTGGTGGCTATGCTACCAAAAGTATATACGCATTTTAAAATATTTACTTAGGGGATTTGGGTATGATTAGGGTTAGGTTATATTAAGTTGGTTACACTTAATGATTTGAAAAAGCTATGCTAACCAGGAAGCAGCATAACTGATTTGGAGAAAATAAGAAGCATTTCTAAGGAGTTACACTGCCTCTAAAATGACAAAAATACTGCAAGAAAAAGCAGCGAACAGTGAGTTGTTTGTGGTTTTCTCTGAAAACACATTAAATACTTTACAAATGAGGAGAATATTTCATCAAAGAACCAATGTGTGTTTGTAAAAAGATGTGTTTGTCTGTCAATGCTAACGCTAAAGGCTTCAATTGGAAAATACAGCTTCTATGCACAGGGTCAATTGTACAAGGTCAGGAGGGGAAATTGGAAGATCCAGAGGAAATCTGTAAACATGAGATGAACTTTTGGTTATGAAATGATGGCACAACAGTAATACTGATCTAAAATAACTTAATATTAGAAACAATTACATTGACTTCCCATTCAAAACTGCACAAATGAAAATTCATTTTAGCAACATATGTAATGAATCTCGTTTTTAATTCACCTCAGAGGAATTCTCAGATATATTTTTAACTAAACTAATAACAAGGAAACAGTTGTAGCAAGTATAAAAGTCTGCTGGATAATCATTTCCAATGTAACAATACTGGCAAAATAGTTTTGGCAAAACAATAAAGAATCAATTTTTGACCATCTGTAAATACAATAAACTAAAGGTGCTTTGTGCTGTTGACTTCAGAGCTGAATCTGACCGCACTCAAGTCCAAATGAGTGGATGGACATGAAAGAAGAGTGAGCCATTACCTCTGCCCTTTCCCTGCTCTCCGGTAAAGTGCTTCCATCCCTGGAGCCGCACATCCACCTGTTACTGCCCTGGACATGGGAGAAGAAGTTTGTATGTGAACTCTGTGGCGACCTTTGACCTCTGAGAGATGTTGTCCGAAGCAGTTGTATGACAGAGATGGACAGGGTCAAACAGGAGAATGGTAAAAGTGCTCAGATGGATTTGAAGAGTCCAAACTAAATGGAGTGATTGTGACCACTGCAATACAACAATAAACCAAACAACAGTCCAGGCTCTTGCCCGTGTGTGTTTGTAGAAATATAAAAAAGTAACCAATCTGAATCATGAGAACACATTTTTATCTCAGGAAATATGAAAGTGGTGTCATGATTTTGATAAGGAAAGGGATAAGTGGAAGGTGGTCAAGGTCAGCCGCAGAACAAAAGATTTATAATGGTAAAAACATAATGTTAAAGAAAACATATGAGGTATAACAATAAATAGTTATGAATGCCATTAACTGCAGAAAAGTGCTGCTGATCTTTTTAAGAACATATTTAAAATGACAAATAACAGTTTGTGTGCGTCAAATTACAGTCAGTAGAATGTCACAAAAAATATGATTTTATACATACAAACATGAGTCCACTTAACACATTATGCGTTGGACTTGACACTTTTCAAAACAAAATATAATCACTCCTTTTTAATGAGCTAAAATCAATAGTATTAACTTTTAGGCGTCAGAGTTTTTTCAGTTTAAGTACATTTCTGTAAATATAGTCATAAAACCTTCACCTGGAGAATCCAAACTGATATGTCTCTGTATTGTTATATAAAACTATTGCTACAGAATGGCATTTTTCAGGCTTCTGAATCTTATCAGAAACAGAAAATCTGAAGTCTGAACACAGCCTGTAAAGTTTTTGTGCAGAATTGCTGGTTTGGTTTTAAAGGGTTAAAATGTTCTTCCATGCACACACAAAATAAACATTTTTTACCAACATTGTTCACTTTTTTGTCGAGATAATCCATCTCACCTCAAAGATATCATGATAAATAAAACAACATCATTGTGACACAGACTCTGCATCTGGTCCAGCTCTAGTCCAGCTCCGGTGTATCACCATGGGGTTTCTATGACTTCAGAAGCATGAGGGCTCTCAGACAGACTGTGCAGTCCAGTACTCCCCGCTGGGGTCCATAGACATATCTAATTTAATGTCTATGGCGGAGATCATTCACCAGGTGGACGGTGCCCTCTTCACAAATAATCATTTACCATTTGTGCCGTGATCAACTGTGGTGACAGCAGCAGCACTACAGGAGCAGCAGACTGAATGTGAGCTGTTCTTTACAAGAGGAACACAGGACCAGAGCAGAACCCAGAACAGTCTGAGACTGGTTTTAGCACAAAACCCAGTGACTTTACCATAAACATTCCCCAAAGTTGTTTCAAACAGATGCACAGTTAAATGTAGTGTTTATTTACTGTATTTTTGTATAGGTTCCACTGCTTGTTCTTATCATGGCTGGTGTTGTGCACAGTGGCATAAATGGAGTATGCATTTCAGGAAAACAAATCAGAATAAAAGACAAAGTACAGCAGCTGTCCAATCACAAATCATACCAACCTAAGTATTTACGCATTGTCCCACATTTGTTGTCATATATCTTTTCAGTACTAAATGTGCTGTTCAGATTCACTGAAGAATGTCCAAGTGGAGCACCAAACTCCTCATGGGGAAAACACAGTTAGTGCACTCTGCTGGCTGCTCTAACCTCTATAGGTGCTACTATAGCTGGGTCACCTCTCCACAGTTCTGACCTGTAGCTTTTTTTTGTCACATACCTCTGTCTATTTCTGCATATATGAGCAATAAAGCATTAGTACTCAGTTGCGATTGATTTTGTGGTCTAAAAATTCAGGCACCCAACTTAAACATATCAAGAAAAAAAATTTAATCCCATTAACAGTCTATTTCTGGGTGTTTTTTGTCATAGAAAATTCGTCCATATTTCTGTGTCAAACCTGAGCTTTGCGTTTGGACCCAGAGCATCAGAAATAGGTCAAACAGAATTGATATGCAGCCCATAGGCAGAATGTATGTGGTGTGAAGCGGAACGACCCCGGTGGCCCGACTCCAGGACAGAAAAAGTCCCACATGTCACCAAACTTTAGACGTTTCTCCTGCAGCACATTTTAATCACTTCTGAAGAACAGCTTAGAATCTTAAATCAGAGAAAACATAAACATGAGACAAGATATGAATTTAACTTGGATGAGAGACACTGGAACCTCAGGATCTTCAGTGGGACTAATGGAGGAGAAACTCTTGTTGTGTCCTAAGGCAAGACACTTCATCCCCGTGTTTACATGAGTACTTAAAATCTGAATGAAGATATCTTAAAATTAAATAAATTCTGTATTTAAAAGACCATGTAAACACTTAATTCCTACTGAATATGATTATTCAGATTTGAAGTAATCTGAAATAAAGAGTGGTTATAGTACTGTGCATGAACTTAATTCACGTGGCTGTTTAAGTTCAAAATAGCTAAATTCTGTTCTTACCCTGTTAGCATTAGCTTAGACATAAACACATGTCTTTTAAACAGACAAGTGTCCATTGGTGAAGTATCTCCTGATTTGTAAAGTCTTTAAAATGTTTCCAGTGATATCACCACAGCTCATAGTGAAACCTCATAGAAATTAATAGAACAGCAAGTACAGAAGTTGGCTATTTTGAAAATATAAAGCCAACTGAAGTTCTGTGCACAGAGCCTATTCCGCTTTTAAAGGCAAATTACTTTATTCCTTTCTCATGTAACCTTTACCTTTACTGACCTCCTCCAACCACATCATCCTTCCCGCCGTCTCCGATCCGCTGACTCTAACCTGCTCTCGTACACAGTTAAATCCAAGCATCGGACCTTGGGGATAATGCCTTTGCCATCTCTGCTCCCACCATCTGGAACTCCCTGCCCTTCACGTCAGAAACTCAGACTCCGTAAACACTTTTTAAAAATTGCTCAAATCTCCTTTTTCTTAAAACTTACAACCCGGACGAATTTGTCAGTTTGTCTTGTTATGTGTTCTCATGTAAAGCGTCTTTGCTTAACCCTGAAAAGCGCTATTTAAACTGATGTATTATATTATTAAAATTATTATTGAGAATTTTCCTGTAACGTAATACGTATGACCTCGTATGTGTCCATCAGAACTTCCTAACCTCAGACATTAGGTGAAATTAAAGAAAAGTGATTAACCCTTGCGTACATTGAGTGCGAGTTCGGTGCGAGTCATGCAAGACTTAGAAAGTGCCTCAAACCAATGCGTCCTTGTACACAGACATTGGAGCAGCGCGAGCGCATGTTTGAGAGTCTCACAAGGGTGCAAAAGGAATCCATACAGAGTTTTGTTTTGTTTATTTCCCAGAGGTTGCAGCGGTCTGATGCGACTTTCAAGTCATAACACAAGCATTCTTGCGGAAATCTGAGGGCGACTTTGGGCAAGGCACTTTGCAAGAGACGCGCACATGTCCTGAACAGTCAGTGTATGGGAGGTGTTAGCATGTTCTCCATGTAAACCTTTTTTGAAACTATTATTTCCATGTAAACTTAGAAGAAAATATTTTAACTTCAAACTATTTAATTCTGAATAATTCATTAGGAATTAAGAAACATCATGTAAACGTGTCCATTGTCCAGTATGAACCTGGTGAATGAAAGGTTGGTGTGGTCAGAGGAGCTGATATCCTTGCTTCTGTCAGTCTGCCCCAGGGCTGCTAGTATGTTGATGATGATGATGATTGATGATGATGATGATGATGATGATGATGATGATGATGTGTTTTGCAGACATCCAGAGGTAAAGCTAACAACCCTGGGTGAACAGAACTTCATGCTGTGAGGCTAACGTATGACAACCTTGAGTCAGTTCAAAATTATTCAAATTTTTAACAGTGCACATTATCGCTTTTGTGCCAAATTATATTACAACTGAACATGTTTCTGTAGTGTTTTCTTGTGCGAGAGTGTGCTGAGACGCAGAGGGCAGGACAGGACATTCATTTGGAGGTTTTTAATGAGGTCGTGAACTCTTCGTGCTAATGTCTTATCAGACGTGAATTGAGAGTCAAAGCGAAAGTCTTCGCAGATATTTAATCTTGTCTAGACTCCGGCTCTTTTTTGGCGACGCGTAAAAAGGAACATAACAAAGAAGCAGAATTTGAAAAGAAGTTTGAAACGCAGGTGTAGCTGTCAGTAAAGAAATGTGGCTGAAAAGGAAGACATTTGGAAAGTATCTCTATTACTGCTGCAGAAACTGGTTGTAAGTTTGTAAGTTTAATTTGGTCATTTTGTTTAATCCTCGAGGAGATTTTAAGAATTTCAATATTTTGCAAAAGTGTTAACTATTTCTGATTAATTGAAGTGTATCCAATGCCTTTTTAGAAAGTCTTTTATCAACTCATCACCGCTTTATTTTAAATAGCAATAAGGAGCTAAAAGACTGAGTTAAAAAGAAAAGATTCTTAAATCTAAGTTGAAAATCCTCACACAGTGTAGTGCTGCCTCTATGCCAGGGCTATTCGACTTGATTTACTGAGGGCCAGATTTTTCACAAGCCTTTACTTCTGGACCATTGTAAGTCGAGTCACTACTTTAAGCACATTCTGGTCACATATTAGACATGTTGTAGCGTCGTGCTGCATTTATCTGCATTGCCACTAGCTTACTTACAAAACTAGGCAACATGTGGCAAGACAAGACACTAGCAAGGTCTGAGCAGAGATGAACCCAGACTCAAACCAGATCTCAATCAAGACCAAACTAGGTCTAAAGGAAAGGCTACACTTGGCACATACCAAGTAGTGCCATACCTAAACAAGTAAATAAGGAACAAATATATATTTCAATTGTTTGGAAGATGGGTTGGGAGCCAGATTTAACTGGTTGGATCTGCTGAATAGCCCTGCTCTATGTGTTGTCTCACCTGCTATGAGGAGCTGTGATTTTATTTTTTTCAGCAGCTATGGTATAGTGAGCTCCTAAATGTCTATTTTGTTATTGGTGGTTACGTCTACGTCTATGCTCTGCTTCTCCTTAAGAAAAAGCTCTGGTGAGAGAGCCTCTGAAAAGTACAAAAAAACCAAGAGCAAGTGGCAAACACAGAGTTAAAATGGTAATACATTTAATTCGACCTTGTAGAGTGTCATGATTGTATCACTAGTTTCAAAATCAAATTTATCTTTGAGCTTGTCCTTTTATTTAATTGTTTTTTCTAATGTTATATGTCTCTTGTATGTTTGTGCGAGTGTTTGGTCAAAAATGATGAGGTGCAGGACCTTAAAGTATCCTGTATTTATACTGACCTTAACAAGACCTGTAAAACACATTGGGGTGTGATTTATTTATTTATTTTATATCATGTTTAAGTTATTACTCTCAAGATGCAGTGCCTTGGACCTCTTTGTCACCAGTGGCAGTTTTATAGTTTTATATTTTGATACGATATAACATAGACGTATAAAACAAAAAGTTAGTTGTCATCTATATTGCTTTTTTTTTTGTAATGTACAGTATCTCTCCATGGTCATTCACCATTTGAATGAGCAGCAACAACAAACACAAGGAGATCCATGACACAATCCCCACTACTTCTCCCCCACTACTTCTCAACACAACAAGTGTTGTTTAACACCTTTTATAAAATGTTTATGACTATGAGCCTATTTATCACATAAAGATAAGTTTGTTTGTTGCAAATTTTAATTTCGAGAGCAGGACTACACCTCTGTCGGTGGATACACTATCATTTAACTGCCAAGCCCACCCACACTACTGTTTGTGTTCACATTATAACAATCAGTCCAGTCTTCGAAGAAAACATAGATGTACATCAAATGTCAAAATGTATGATAAGCATGAGTTCATGTCTTTTTCATGTCAATATGTTACAAAACCAAAACGTAAATAGTGACAGATTTTGGTTGAAGCCACGTGGGACATTTTCTTTGAGTTTAAGGGGTAAATCTTAACCTAGTCCAAGCCCCAGCACTAAACTTACCCATTTTAGTAACTTGAAACAAAATGTACCAGTTAAACCCAAAGAAAATTTTGCCATGTGATATTAACCAAATTTGTTTTGGCTTTTTGTAACATATTGATGTAAAGTAAAATCGTACGTTTTTAACATTCCTTGTATATCTAGTTTTCTTCGGAGGCTGTGTTGATATCAATACATTGTTTACATCATATACTCGAAGGTTGTGTCAGTGCCAGTGAACCCTTAAAACTCATTGAGATATAAACTCTTTTTCATATGTCTATAATGTCTGTAATCAGAACCATATAATACTTCTAAATCACATTACATGGACGGTATTTCAGCAGCTCGGTCTGTGTTGCCAGTCTCACATTTCAATTCTAATCACTCGTCTTGCTCTTGTTGGATCAGCAGCAATTATCAGTGTAATTAAAAGTGTGTGTTAATATTTATGAGGCTTAGAACGATCACAGCAGATAACTGTGTTCATAAAGCTCTGTTATTACAGCAAATGACCTGCACAATCAATCTCCCGCTTTTGAGATGCAAAAACTGCAGTCACATTATTTTGGGCATTTATGACTTTTCCCAGGTACATCATGAAACTAATTTAAAGGTGCACAACTTTTAAGTGAAGGGGTCACTTATCGGTTTCCATGGAGATTCTGTTGTGTTTAAATTTAAGAGGTTAACATTATAGCGCGTTTTTCCTCTTCTTCTTACATAGTATATTTTTATTGTTGTTGGACACAGTGCACTACGATAGCGAACACACGCGTTTGAACTGTGCACAACACGACTAAACGAAAATCTCTAAGCACTGCTTTCATGACTGTTCTAGTGCGTATTCAATAAACCACTAAGGAGTCCGTTTAGTCCTGCTAGCGTTAACCGCTTACCTTAGCTTCACAGTAAAACATCGATAGTTTCCCAGGAAGTCCAGTCTGTTATCTTCACAAACATAAAATCCAAGTGAATAAACAGTCTGATCTATAAGAAAGAGTACATATACCATAAAATTACAAACATGTAAGTTACGTATGACTAGCACGAATTCACGACTTTTGGCGTGAATATGCCATGCGTCGCAGTCCCAGTTCATTTCTATGGTGGTTGTTAAGATGTGTTATTTTTTGTCCTCACGTGGCTTCAACCAAAACTTTCAACACTTTTTTATATTGTGCAATTTATGCAATGTATCATATACTATACGCAAAGAAGTCATGAGATTGTTCTTGTCATTATGCTAATGATGTGTCGTGGTATATATATGCTTTCTTTAACAGAGTCTATAAAAAAAATGTAGATATACAAAAATGTCAAAAAGATGTCATTTTTCATGCTTTTTCTATGTCAATATGTCAAAAAGCCAAAGGTAAATTGACTGCGAACCTTAGTTGACGACATGACATTTCTTTGGGTTCAACGGTAAATTTAGACTTCAAGTTACTAAATGGTACTTCTGGTCTGGGGCTTGGAAGTAGATTTACATAAACCGAGATTATGGCAGAAAAAAAACTTGCCTGTATGTCTCGTGTCAAGAGGACCTTGTGTCCTCTTCTGATCTTCCTCCTCCCTTGGCCAACACAGCTGATGATGCAATAAAATTATAGTGGTGAAGACAGTTGTATATCTGTGGCAATAACTAAAGACTGAGAAAGAAAACTTATGCTGCTACAATTAATAAATATACAGCTCGCATGCATTTTATTTGGCATAACCAGGGTTTAGGCTGTAAAATTGGTATAAAGAATTGAAAAAGAGAAAATTGTTCTTCACACATTATAAATACTATTGTAGCTGTTGTTATTTTCATCCCTGCACCGCTTCCCACTTGTTCCACTGCTCCACATGTACAACCATGTTCAGCATTACTAAAACATAACAGCAGCTCTGCACAGACACTGCTCAAATATTCTCCTCCCAAACACCTCAGGGACCCCAGACGCCAACCCGAGCGCCCCTGCCGTCCCCTCGAGAAACCCCAGCGCGCACCCCGGAGATCACGTCTGCGGAGAGGCGAGGAGCTGGCTAATCAAGCAGCTAACTCTCTCTCTCTCTCTCCACTCAAACCAAGCCGCGGCGACATTTCCACAAGAGGAGAGAGAAAAAAATAACTCAATTGAAAAATTTGATTTGCCAATGCCCTGTGGATTAACTTACTGTCTGTCTGGAAACTTAATCCCGACCAAACCGCGAGGCAAGAGCGATTATTGTTCACACGGCTCTCAGCGGCGCATGTAGGCAATTAGATTTACTATAGATTAGGCGCATTACACCAGAGCTGTTACGTGGTACTTGTGGTGTAAGTGGACTTGATTTTTGACCACTTCAATCATGGCTTCATCACGTCGGGTTGTGCGTATTGAAAGAGCAGGTAAATACATGGAGAAAAGTGAGTCAGATTGGATGCTTAACAGAAGAGTGTCTGCTTTCTCATCTGATAAAAAGGATTTCTGTGCTAAAATACTGCCATTTGTTTCTGGATGAGGTTCAACAGATTAGACGAAGATGAGGGGATGGTTATTTTAAAACAAGACTGAGTGACATATTTGGTGAATCAGGCATCAGGATCACTACATTTCTCTTTTCTTCTTCGGCCTTCTCAGGAGACTTGCTTGCTTGTACTGCCCAAAAAACGGTCAGTGTGAAGTTAGGTTACATTAGCAGTTTCGGGCCTTGATTTTTTGTAATAGTCCTGTTTTAATTTCTTGCTGCATTACTCTGCTGTGTGCTAAATGTGGAATTAGTTAGTTCATTACCTCGCCATGTTTGTTTTTTGGGGCCTATAGCCCTGGTGACGTAAAGGACGACTCGACCCAAGTGTTGCTCCATCTGAACTCGACCCCACGATTTCAGATGAACGATAAAGTGCCTGTACAAAAAAGCAACACAGTCCTACATGTTTAAAGCAGTTCCACACGTCCCCAAAGACCAGTGTATATTTTGCCAACTGTATTACAAACAGTTATTAACAATATTGAAGTAATGTCCAATTTGCGCGAAATAATATTTACCTAGGGACGTCTGTAAACTTTAAATTGACAGGCATTTAAATTTACAGTTTTTTTTACAGGTATTCGCACGAGAATACTTGATGTTTGTAATTTTCATGTTTTCACAGACTTTCCGGAAATGACAACAGATAGTTTATGGCAACGACTTTTACTTCATTCATGAAATGAGCATTTCTTGTGTTTTCAGTTTGTTTTAACGTGAATGAGCCTAACTTTCCTGAGAAGCGACAGCGAATGTAGCTTTCATCCGTTGTTGATCAGAATCACATCCATCAAATTTGTTACAAAACAGCCAAAGATGCTCTCTTTTAATCCGTTTACAGTGATAAAATCTAAACTTCCAAACTTTGCAGAATTCTGTTCATACTTTTCCCCAAACATCATGTTAGCAGCATAGTCATTTATAAACTGTTCATTGGAACAGAGACATTGGATTGTTGGATTGGAAACAGAGACATACACATTTGTACAACTTTATGAGGACGTCTGAGTTTGGCAAATATAATTCAGGGGAAACTTTACTGACAACGTCCATAATTATTTCAATATACATGAGGTACCTAGGTAAATATTAGGCCATGTGAATAGGGCATAATTCAACAAAATGCAGCCGGGATCATGCAGTAGTAAACCTGATGAAGCAGTATTTTGTCTTTCCAGTGCAATCAGTTTACTCTCTCTCATGTAAACAAGTTTAAGTCCAGTTTTTTAGCCTAGTCTGATTTCTTTGATCATGTTAAAGCACTGACTGTCCCTGCTAAATAAACAATAAAACTAAACTAAAATTACAGGCCTATTTAAGTTGTTGTTAATATAACACTGATTTGTTGAGAGCTTAGTCTGTTTAGTTTGAGTCGAAAAGTGTTTACCACAGATAATGTAATGATGTGGAGAGAATAAACATGTCAGCTAATCCTAAGCTAACAGTGTTAACACTGTGACCGTGTTAGCGCTCCAGCAGACTATTAGCATGACATTAGCGCGCTAACAGGACGCCCAGTGTCACATGTGAATGTGAAAGTGATGTGACAGGGTGGAAAGTGCAGAGCTGCGATCGTCTCCTCAGAGAGCAAATAAGGAAGAGTGTCTTTTCAAAGAAGGAAGATTTTGTAGTGGCTAAAGCAGAAGAATAATGTTTGCAATATTAAAATAAACATACTATAGTCTAATGTTGTTTAATCCAGATTTCCGGGCAACTCAAATAATAAAGTAATTTTTTGTTTTAATATAAACAGTGACTGAGTTTAGTCATTGGAATCACAAGATTGAAAAAGTGTGAAATGACCTTTAGGTATTTCATGATGACTATGTGACCATTTCATCCGGTTCTCCATAAATTTTAAACCCGTGGCCAAATTGTAGGCTTCTTTTGTCATGGCTTACTTCTGCTTTTGTGCTTGTTTAGGCCTGGTCTAGACTGGTGCTAGATCTAGTGTAGGCTTAATGTCATTTACATCTATTATTTTTAAACAGACCTACAATTCAAGAGGCTACTATTGTGTTGAATTCCTTGTTTTGGTGATTTTTATTTTTTTATTTTTATATTTTGTTCTACATTTGGACTAATTCTTGTTTCTGGTCTGGATTTAGTTATGTTTTCAGTTGCTAATGTGGCTAAATTGTTAAGTTTTATTTCTCTTAAGTAACTTTATAACTTGATTTCTGATGTTATTAGAAGGTTAGCTTGCCTGTCTTGCAGGGCGATATACTGTATATGATTATTGATCATCATCATATGATCATCATATGTGAGCATTACAACATTGGATGATTGATTGTGGCTAAATTAAGCTGGAAGTATAGGCTGACAGAAAATGTGGGCGGAACTGTAATGTGTAATGTCTCACCAGGCTAAAACTAAATTAAATCTAAAAAAGCCCTATTTATTGCACTAAAATAAAAAAACAAATTAACACAATCTTCAACTGTCAACATTTTTCAAACAATTTTCCAAAAAGTCAAGCCAAAGTTGCTATAAACACAGAATACATGGCAACTCTGGTCCTAGTGAGGGTGTTGTTTGCCTTCTTTCTCACTCTGGTGCAAATGGAATTCGAGCTAACTTGTCTAACCAGTGTCACCACATTTCTTCCAGTCAGTGTTTCAGTCACGCCTCCTCTTTTTCCCTTTCTGCACAGACAAGCACACACTCTACGAGACGCCATGGGAAGCAACAGCTCTCGACCTCCACAAGTCCTCATCGCAGGCCTGGATTCTTCCGGAAAGACCACTCTAATGTCCCATCTCCTCAACGGGAAACCTATGGCGACCTCCCCTACCATCGGATTCAACGTGGGAACGCTGGATTTGGACAAGAAGAACAGCCTGACCTTGTGGGACGTGGGCGGACAGAAGACGTTGAGAAAAAACTGGAAATTATACCTTGATGAAATTGAAGCGCTGGTTTTTGTGGTGGACAGCACGGATAAGGAGAGATTACAGGAAGCAACAAAGGCTTTAAAGATGGTCTTGAATGAAGATAAAATGGAAGGATTGCCGCTCATGGTTTTAGCCAATAAAATAGATTTGCCCAAAGCGATGAACATCCGTGAGATCTCGCAGCACCTGAACTTGCAGGATTTGAAGGACAGAGATTGGCAGATTCAAGCGTGTTCCGGACTGACGGGACTGGGGCTTGGTCAGGCTTTCAAGGCCGTCAACAAGATGATCAAGGGCTGAAGAAAGCGGACTAAGGACTGGACAAGAGGAGAACTCGTGTCGTAGAGTTTAATAAAATATGGATTTATCAAGTTTGACTTCTTGGATTTGTAGCTAGTGTTTTACAAAAGAGCTAAAGCTAAATATTAAATCTAAAGTGTTTTGGTTGTTAAACTGTTTAAAGTGGCAATGGCAATTGACAGTAACAACTATGGCCCATTTAGTGCAAACTGAGTATACAGACTATGCAAGAAACGTCAGCTGGCATGGTATATATTCATAGTAGCAAACTTTTGTAACGTGTCATGATAACGCTTCTTCCAATTCTTGAGTGTCAAGCAAACTTCTCCTCATCACTCATAGCCCTCTTTTCACCTTTCCAGAGTGTTTTTTTTTTCCCAGCAGAAAGTTCTAATGGAAATCACCATATTGAAAATGTGTGAAATTACATTGTATGTACAGTACAATATAGTATTTGCACTGGTAGATTGCACTGTGGTTTTAATTGCTTTGTCAATATTTGTTTGATATAATTTGTCTGCCTTTACTTTATCGTAACTTAACATGCAAGGTTTGTTAGTTGTTGTTTTTTTTAAAGACAGTGTAAATAAATTGTGGTGACTGAACTTTGAAAATGTGTCAGAAACTCTTTCAAAGTTTAACAAGCTAAGCCAGTATCTATAAGCTTTAAAATACAAAAACATATTTATAAAACTGGTGTGGCATTGCAAGGGTACTCTTAGTTCAAATTTATGAATGAAGGCAAGGCAGCAGGTGCCCGGCGCATTAAGCCCCGGAACCTGTGTAAAAAAGAAGAGTCGTTTATGCTAAATGATAGGCTAAATGCTAAGCTAATAACACAGAACACAGAGCAATAACGAGCCATCACCCGACGACTACCCCAGTCACCAGCTTCAACATCGGACCCCGGTGGGGGAAATGACCTGCCACACCACCAGCTTCAACGAGGGACCCCAGGACTGCTAGCCGGCGACCCACGGAGCGATGAGGCGCTGGGGCTCTGTTTCACCGCAGCACTACAGAAAGATCTCATGAAGCGTTTGCTAAGCTAAATCATTACACAAGTTGGAAAGCGTAACGGATTCGTACCTGATAGAGCAGAGGACGGCGCACAACCCGACGGCAAAGCCCAAACAGACCGACAGCTGTTGTCTCAAAGACAGAGGAAGTCCCGAGGTCAGAACAGAGCTTACTGGTCACCCTACTGGTCACCCACAACTAACCCATAATGTCACACTGGGGTAATGTTTTTGCTCTTTCACAGATTGTTTAAAGCATAAATAATACGTACTTTGTTTTTGTCTGTTATTACAGTTTAAGAACATAATAAAATAATCATAAAATAAATGAAAAGCTCCACATGTAGACAACCATATAGGGTTAGCAAACATGTCAGCACCTTTAATTAGCAAATACTTCTGCTTAAAACAAGTACAAACAAGACAGAAACACCCTAAGGCCAGTAAAATAATAACTCATCTCAACAGTGTTTTTGTTAAAGTTCATCATCCAGACTTGTTTTGAGCATTTCTGCAGCATTAGCATATCAGACAAGATTAGTTTTATTATTATTTACTTTTTTTTTTTTTAGCTCGATTTCAAATCCGGGTGTAGGAAACACTTGACTGGACAGATGTGTTTTTAAAGGACCCTTTGTTCCTGTGTATAAAGTAATAAAGAACATAGAACAGTAATTCACATTTTGTTTATCGTAAAAAACAAAACTAGGTCCATTGACTTCCTGTTCCACTGCAGAACATTTAAGCCCCATTTAAGCCATTACATTGAAAAACGTAACTTTAAGAATCAGCAAATTTTGAACTATACATTTTGAATTTTGACCACAGAACAATGGGCAGGGATAGGTGGTAGGTGAAAACAGGGATTCTCTGAGCCCTTGACCATCAACTGCAGAACAATACAAGGTTATTCAAACATGTAAGAATAATTTTAAAAACAACTTTGGGTAAAGTAATGTTGAGAGTAAACTTCCATAACATGGTTTCAAAAAGTCAGAATGTTTTAGATAATAGGTCTCCTTTAAGTACTTGAGAAGATGAATAAAAGAAAAGGACAATGCAAGTCATTCGTCTCCACAATTGTGCTCATTACTATTTAGTATGTCTATGGGTAAGGGGCCCTTTGGAGTACGCAAGCACTTACAAGGGGGTCATTGGATTGGCATCTGTCTTTAAAAGAAGGTGAATTTCAATGTTAACTGGAACTTAGTCTATTTTAAATCAGTATGAATGAATTAATTTGAAAGATTTGAGACATTTCTGTGATTAAAATTCTGGCCATATCATTCATTCAGACAAGGAAATCAACTCTCCAACATACCAAAAAAAATAGACATTTCGGTACATTCATATACTGTACAGTGGGCTAGATAAAGATGGACCTGAGCAGAGTTGTCTGCACTGAAAGGCAATCCAGTCTCCAAAGAAAACATAGATATACAACGAAATGCCAAAATGTACTATTATTACTATACTATTATTACGTTTTCACACCTTTTTTTACGTAAATATGCTACGGAAAGCCAAAATGTGAAATAACCACGAATTTTGGTTGAAGCCATGTGGCGACATTTTCTTTGGATTTAACAGGTAAATCTCAACAACTCCACTAGAGTTTTTTTTTTAGAGAAATTAAAAGTAAGTTGCACTAGCGGCGCCAGCGTGTGACGTCAGAGGATGGAGAGGACGCACCAGGTGAACGACTCCCCAATTATAGGGCACTGTTAACGCTGATTGGATAAAGAAGGGCTGCTTTACGCCATATCACTGCACGTGAATAAATGAATGATTTATTTATATAGCACATTTACACAGACAGATGTCTTCCAAGGTGCTTCACACAGTAAACCCCACTGAGTGATGGCAAGCAGCCCCGGGCAGCTGAACGAGGTGATTTGCCTTAACACCTGGCACCTCAACCTCCAACCAACGCATGCATATTGTACATTTTCTCTGGAGATTGTGTTGGCAAAAGGATAACAGCCTTAGGCCCAGAGAAGAGGTCAAGACCAAACCTCCAGGGCTCAGAAACCACAGATGACCACAACTCCTGGTTAAGAGAATGGGAAAATTGACAATATATTACTGTCAAACCCACTATTTTAAGCATAAACCCGTTAAAAGGTACTCAAGACAAAAAACTGTTGGAAAAACTTCATTAGATTCAAACGGCAAGAAAGCAAAAAAATTCTCACTTTTATCCCACAAACCTAGCTGAAGCCGACCTACATTTTCCCACAGCAACATTATTTCTGAGCTGAACTATCTCTTGGAGTTTGGAGGACTTTACACACGCGGAGGTAGATTAAATCTGTGTTGCCTTTCCGCACCGGTCGGACCACACACTGGAACTCACATGTGAATGAATAATACATGGTGTGCTGGCGGGCGCTCCTGCTTGAGATGACTATCTGCAGACCGGCTGTGGTTCAGGGGACCGTTGGGAATGCTCCGGCTCTACAGATGCAAGCTGTAGCCTCCAGATAATAGTTGAAAGTCGCACACAACATATCGGCCCTATTTTGTTCATCGACAATGTCCAAAAAACGCACAGCTCCTGAGTAAACATTTGCCGGTTATCGGAGCACAGAGCAGAACATAGAACAAGTGTAGGAGGAGAAGCTGTGGAGTGCAGTGACCCTTATTATAATGTATACAATTATTTTTGAATAGTGTGAGACTTAATCATGGCATAAGTGCATGTGTTATGTGAATATAATTATAGTTTGAATATGCATGTGTGCACTTCAGCAGAGTGCTTAGAGTTCTGGCTTCCTAATCAACATCAGACCAATCAACATCTCATGAGTTCTCTGGGTTGAGCTTGCATGTTCTGTGTTACTGTGAGTTCTCTGGCTTCCTCCCACTTCCAAAAACCAGCCCAGTCTCTGAAAAAACGTAGATACACAACAAAATGTTAAAAATACGAAAAACCTTGTCACAGCCAAATTGTAAATAACCACAAATTTTAGTTGAATCCACGTGGCGACATTTTCTTTGGGTTTATTGGGTAAATCCAACCAAGCCCCAGTCCTAAACGTATTTATTTTGGTAACTTGAAGCTTAAACCTACCATAAACTCAATGAAATGTGGTTTCAATCAAAATTCGTGGTTATTTTTGCATTTGCCGCTGATGTCGGAGTGAGTCGAAACTCTGCACAAAAGAACATCAGGTTTTAAAGTTTGGCTAAAAGGTTTTTGATAAAAAGAATAAGAAGCAGTATAGCTGGTCTCACTAGCGTGGGCCAGAATGACACTACTTGGCATATTTGAGGTTTAAAAATTAGTTTTAAGGAGCTGCATTAACCTAAAAAAAAAGTTTAATTTGAGCCAATTAAAAAGTTTCCACACATTTGGGGGAATTTGGAGGATTTTAAAATGTATTTATGTTTTTGAGTTTGGTGCAAATTTGATGCAGGTCCCGCAGAACTTAGAAAGTGCTTAAAACCAATGCGCCCATAAACACGGACCTCCGTGGAGGATGTGAGTGCAGGAAATGCGCGGGTCTGACGAAAGAATATTTTTTCCCGGAGACCGCAGTGGTCTGGTGCGGCTTTCAATTAATTATATGAACGTTCTTGCAGGAATTTACGTGAATCCGCGTGGCTTTGGACAAAACCGGACGGCAGTTGACAGCATCTGGTGTACGCGCACTTTGCAATAACCCGACATGTCCGAACCGAACCCTCCCAGCAGTCAGTGTACATCCAGCGTAAGAGTAAAAACTGATTCTCCAGATAAGTTGATTTAAGAGTACCTGAGGGTTCCAAATTTCCTTTTATCTTTAGCATGTCAGGGAACTTGATTGTTTGTTTGTTTTTTTATTAGATTGTGGGGAAAATGTAATTAATTAAGAAAAGTTAGACCCTCCACCTCATATGGATTAATACAATTTACATTTAAACAACTGCCTAAATGTTTTTTGAGTCAGAAAGTTTCATTTGGTATAGCCGGTCACTGTTTGATTGTGAAAACTATAATCATAAATAATTGCAACATTTTGATGTAATATTTCATCGCTTTATAATCCAAACACTAATATTTGATCTTGTGACATCCCTAGTACATAGTAATGCATCTGCACAGCCTGGTTTGGGTAAGATTATGTTGTCACAGTATCTGGCGTGTTTCTCCCATTACATTACTAGTGACACCATTTAAACCCAAGGCGCTGCTGCTGGTCCATTAGTCAGAGCTCCTCCTGTCGGATCGTCCCGGGTTGACCTTGGGAGCCGGAGGAATGTCGCTAGCTTTAATGATAAGTACTGTGGAGCTAGCATCACAGCTCCCTGCCTGGGTTTGGCCCGTGGTGCTTTTGGAGGCTCCAGTAGAGAGGACCAGGGTGGGCTCATGCAGTTTCATTCATCTCTGCTGTCTGAAGGCAAAGGAACTCCGCCAACCTACCTCCAACTTCTTTTAGTTCAGCACCGTGACACGGAGCAGCACTGAAACAGGACACTGGGAGGATGTGATAGTTTTAGCTTGTTTCCAGGTAATTTCTGTAAAAATACTTTAATCTCAGATTGGTTTAGTTTTGAAGGTTTTATGTGCAAAAACAATTCCAAGTTTAACTTTTATTTGTTGTTGTAAAATCTATCGACTTGAGATCTCCGAATATACAATAAATATAAACTGACCAGTCACAGTTAACTGTTTTGGAAAGCATTTTAGATATAACTTCATGCTCTAATTCATTGTTTGACTAACATTACATGCTCCCTTACAACTACAAATGCACTTACACATCGGCACAGTATTTGTATGGAGCAATATTCATAGTATGTGTATTGATCATTATTTAGGACCTTTACTTTAACCTAACCATATACAAAAAATTACTTCAAACTGCCTAAAATTATATGTCAGTTGACAAAACAGTGCTGAAGAAACCTGGCTCTACCAGACGGATTCATACAATATTTGGGTTTTTGTCAAAAGTCAAGGCCAAGACCCAAAAGCAGATACAGACAGAAGACAAGTTTATTGAATCCAATGGCACTCAAGATTCAGGTGGGCAGCTTGGTGAGGAGCAGGAGCAAAGTCTGGAGCTTGAGCTGAGGTCTGTGCAGAGGAGAGGTTGATATTAGCAGGAACTAGGTCCACAGACAAGGTAAACAAAAAACTGGACAGAACAGATAATATAGTCAACCGTAGTTACAGAGTGTCGATCTGGCAAAAAGTGGGAAGCAGCACTGGTCTTTATTCTGAAGAGGTGAGTATTTTAATGATCAGCTCCTGGTATGCTCTGGAGGTGCAGACTCCGCCCAGCTCCAGACTGACAGTAGCAAGAGGAAGGGGGAGGACGAGGCACTAAACTCCATCTGGAGTGACCTCTGCCGTAGGGTTAAAGACAGTCATCGTTAGCTGGGCCATTTACAGAACATCATTGTGATGTGGGTGGAAGTGCATGTTTGAACCAAAAAAAAAATATTGCAGCGCTGATGGATGTCATTTGGCAGATTTTAGCAGAAAAATGGACCATTGTTACTTTAGCAAACCTGCACACAGAGAAGATGTGTGCATTTTGGACAAGAAAGACGTTTGTGCATTTCCCTTGATTGCATTTACAAAAAAAAAAAAAAAGACTTCTCAACTACTTCTGGGTTTCAATGCTTTAACCAATCAGATTCAAATATTGCCATGAGGTTTTGTTTTCAGCAGTGGTCATTCCAGATAACTCAATTCAGAATTATGCACTTATCATTATGGTCTTAGTGCTGAAGTGCTTGACAAAACAATGAATTAATGATCCCAACAGCCCAAAAAAGGTGGAGTTGCTCCAGTGTTCTAGTTCTTTTCTGTAGGAATGAACTTTCACCTGACTGCCGCAGTCCTTTTCAGCTTCACAAATGAATAAAACTTGCGAGAGCACAAGGTCTCGTGACCACCGATTAAAGACACTGACAGCAACAGCACCAAATGAACTCAGAGTTCAATGTGAGATATCTTCTATGACAGGATAGCCCCGTTCAGTTTGAGTCACACATGTACAGTATTCATGCTGTCTAATCAGCATCTTCATATGCCACACCTGTGAGACTGTGGGATGGATTATCCTGGCAAAGTATTAGAGATTTAGAAAGAATCGTGTTTGAGAAAACTCTTTTATTTTTACAAAAAGTATGTAATATCTTCATGTTGAGCATTCAAATGAGAACATTTGTCAAACCTAAGCCCTTGTTTTTGATTTATTTTGCAGTATTATCATGCGTCACGGACAGTAACTACATTACACCAGAGCATGACACATCTCCTTGAATCGTATCTGACTCTGCACCACAGGTCTGACTGCACGTACTCTGTAATGCATGCTCTGAGTAAAAGAGAGGGAGAAAAGAGGGAGGGAGAGGAGGGGAGGGGGAGGTAATTGATATGTCCGTTTGATGAGATCCAGTCAGGAGAGGACGAGGACCCGCGCGCCGCCAATGTGATAATAGCAGTTATTTGTCAGCGCCATCACAACCAAACTATCCTTAACTACAATTGATCAATCACTCAGCAGCCGTATTGACCGCAGCGCCACACTGAGCCAGTCGAGTGGAAGTCAGAGCATTTGTAAACAACAGGGATAAAGATGGTTTGTTTAAAGGGCCATGGATCGGGCAATTCACTCTGGCTTAAACACATTTCTACTAAAGATACAGTAGGCCAGTGCCAAAGGAGTGAAAGTAACTGTAGAACTCAAGCATCCATGTGACTGAATTTGTTTTGGTCTCTACAGGACAGAAAAGGAAGAATGGAAATACAAATAAGCCTGATTTTTTTTTTTTTTTTTTTAATTTTAGAGTCAAAAATAACTTTTTAAAATCACAGTTATTTAAAATAGAAAAACACTTACTGACGTGTGTGTGCTTTTTCAGGAGCTTAGATTGCATACATTGCAACCTATATTAGCTATTTCTGGACATTTCCTTTCCACCTTCATTAAGCAAGACAAGGCAAATGTATTTCCATAGTAAAAGTTGTACACAAAGCAATTCAAAGTGTTTTACAAAGCAAAAAAGATGCACCAAAACCACAATGCAAAACATTGTTAAAAAATATAAAGTCCGAGATGGTTCATAAGGCACTTACATGTCAGAGATGTACTTTGGTGCTAGTTCATGGAGAGACTTAAACACAAGCAGAGCTGTTTTAAAGTCTATCCTCTGAGCCACAGGAAACCAGTGCAAAGACCTAAGGACACGACTAATGTGATGGTATTCCTGGCTCTAGTCAGGACCTGAGCACCATGTACTGCGGTTCTTTAGCTCATATGGATAGGCCGGTGAACAGGCTGTTACAATAGTCTAACCTACTGGAGACAAATACATAATACTATCTCCAAGTCGGGCTTTGACACTATACCTTTGACTCTAGCAATGTTTTTAGATGATGAAAAGCTACTGATGTCAATGACATGATGGCTGTTAAAGTTCAAGTCTGAGTCCATTATTACCCCCAGATTTCTAACTTGACTTTTCAGAGAGAGAGACTGAAGTTGACTGCTGACACTTTCTCTTTGTTTCTGTGGCCCAAAGGTAACTTCAGTCTTGTCTGTGTTTAACTGAAGAAAGTTGTTTTGCACCCACACACAGATCTGTTGGATACAGTGCAGAGTGAATCCACTGGCCCATATTCACCCGCTGTTAGTGACACATAGATCAGCGTGTTGTCTGCATATTTGTTGTAGCACACATTATTTTTGCGTATTAAATTATCTAAAGGCAGCATGTAGAGATTGAACAGAAAGGGTCCCAAGATTGACCCTTGGGGAGAACCACAAGTCAAGTTTCCCTTGTGTGAAATATATTGTTTTCTATTGTGTATTACATGACATTTCATCCTTTTATTAAACCATAATTTTGGAAGCTACTGCATTTTCATTCTCTTACTTAGTGGCCTCGAGACTACTTTTGTAACATGAGTCCTATCAGTGACTCACATTTGAGCTCAATCTTGTCTTGGTCTAAGTTCATACATGGCCCCAGGACACTGACTGTACAATAAGATAATGTAACTCAAGTTATGAAATGTGAAACTATGTTGTGTCAAATGACCCACACCTAATAATAAGTTCTTGTTTTTGTTTTTTGCAAGTAGTCTCACGGTTTTGTGGTCTCGGAAAGGTCTTGGTCTAGATTAGAGTGGTCTTGAATACTACACTACAGGAATTTGTTAAAATAATTCTCAACAAAGTCAGTTTGGTAAATGTACTGTGTTCACAAGTGTGATGCCTTGGAATCTCCACATCCTGGTACTTTTTTATGCAAACAGTAAACCTGTGTGTGACTTTGTAAAATTCCTGACATGCCACAGTATTTGTCCACACGTCTGTCTCTCAAACCATGTAAAGCCGCTCTGATGTAGAGGATAAAGCATGTACAGAGCCAGATGTGAACAGCCTCCTCAGCACTATTTAGGTCAGCACCTCTGCACAGCACAATCTAAACAGGTGTTCCTCCACAGCTGTCCAGAGCACCAAGCCCTGTCTGACAGTCTGTGTGTGGAGGAGGAGGTGGAGCAAAAGTGTCCAGAGCACCAACTCAAGCCCAGTCTGACAGTCTGTGTGTGGAGGAGGAGGTGGAGCAAAAGTGTCCAGAGCACCAACCCAAGCCCAGTCTGACAGTCTGTGTGTGGAGGAGGAGGTGGAGCAAAACTACAATTCAAAGTTTAACAACTACCTTGTAACATAAATAACCACAATCCTGACACTGAGTAACCTAAATTCTGAGGAAGGAACAAAACTAGATTTACAAAGAGAGAAGACGAGGTGGCAGTGTAGTTGGGACTGTGGCCTCACACCAGAAAGTTTGCACTGACTCTTATTCTCTGTCGAAAACATTGGTATATCTTAATTATAAGTGGGTTAGCTAAATAAGCTTCTGGGAAGTTTTCTTTAACATAATGTATCTTTTACCAAAAGTAAAAGTTATGTGAAAATGTATTAACATTTTTGTTGCAGTGGTTCCCACAGTAGGGTATAGGGTCCTCTGGGGAGCCTGAGGGGCTCTGCAGGGGAGCCTCCTAAGGTTGTCCACACAACAAGCATAACAGAAAATTCAGTTTGAAATTAATTGTATATCTTTGATTTGATTAATTTATTATTTTAATTCTATATACCAAAGGCTAGTAAAAAGGCTTCAGCATTTTGCTGTTTTTGCATCTTCATTACAGAGCATTATTTAAGTCAATTGAGGGGCCGCGGTTCTGAAAAGAATGGGAATAAATAAAACAAAGACAACATATTTTGCTTGATGTTTTGTTTTTCAATGAATAAAACAGTCACTATCATTAAAATTGTTTGAAACCCATTCATCGGCATTGTCCGGTTTGTTTGAGTTGTTTGGTGCTGCACCTTTGACACTGGAACTTTCTGACCGACTTAAAACCATATTGCAAACACTCCATCTTCAGAATCCATCTGACAGAACGACAGCAGGTTAGCCTTTTATAGCACTGCTTTTCAAAAATGTGTAACTCTGTATGGATAATTTTCTACGTGTGCACAATCTTCTGGTAATTATATCTCTGGAGATCTTGAGACACGAGAACTTTTGTCCCTACTGAACATTTACTGAAGTTTTTATTATTTATTCAGAAAACCTCAAAATAGCTGATTAGAGACCTCAACCCATCATGCAGTGTTTGTCTGTGTGAAATCCATATTTACATTATACTTTCAAATGCAGTAAACATCAGGGTGCTCTCCAACTCCAAAATCCACCTCTGCATTTGCATATGACAGAAGCTTTCATTGGGATTCATGGCTTTCCAGAAGAAGCAACACAAGCAGCCTACTTCTAACCGTTTTTTATGTTTGCGTAGTAATGTTTGAGTTCTATTTTGAGTTTAAAGAAAGTTTGGTTTGAAAAAGTGGCTCTACACGAGTCGCTTGAAAAGTTCCCAGGTGGGAGGTAAAGCACAAAGCCTGGAGTCACACACAAGGAAGAGAATTTTTACCCAACAGATGAGAACTGATCTAATATTCAGTGAATGCAAAGAGGCAATTACTGCTCATAAATCAGTCCAGAAATTAGTCATAGTTTTCTTTAAAGTGCTGTTCTGTAGTCGATTACTTAGTCAATAGAATCTTAGCTGCACAAATCTTTTATTTAGATTATTGACTTATAATGAACAGCAACAAAAAGGAGACAACAACCTGAATTTTTTAGATTGAAATATTGGTCTATTCTGTTTTTTGAGATACAAATACATTGTTTTTTTTTTCTGTATAAATTGTTTTTTTTTGCATGAACTCCAAAATGTACTTTGGTGCTAGTCCTTGGAGAGACTTAAACACACGCAGGGCTATTTTAAAGTCTTTTCTCTGAGCCACTGGAAGTCAGTGCAAAGATCTAAGCACAGGACTAATGTGATCGTACTTCCTGGTTCTGGTCAGGACTCAAGCAGCAGCGTTCTGGATGTACTGCAGCTGTTTTACAGCTTGTTTGGATAGGCCGGTGAACAGGCCGTTACAATAGTCTAACCTACTGGAGACAAATGCATGGATAAGTCTCTTCAAGTCAAGCTTTGCCGCCATATCTTTGCTTTTGGAAATAGATATAGTAAAAAAAAAAAGTTTAGATGGTAAAAAGCTGCTGATGGCAGTTTAAGTTCAAGTCTGAGTCCATTATTACCCCCAGATTTCTAACTTGACTTGAAGGTTTCAGAGAGAGAGACTGAAGGTGACTGCTGACACTTTCTCTTTGTTTCTGTGGGCCAAAGATGATAACTTCAGTCTTGTCTGAGTTAAATACTGTATGAACAAACTCAGATTTCCTGTGTATATGCCATATGTGAAATAAATATGTTTAATCCGTACCCCATCTTAAGGTTGGCCTCAATCACAATAGCTTTACAAGAGTTTATATGAGTGTCCTTAGAAATCCATAGCCATAGGATACTTCTGTTCAACCAAACACTCCTTTGGTGCGCAAAACAAGTATCTACACTCACACTGAAGGCCCACTGAAGTCAACTTTTCATTCACATTCACCAATGAAATTACTTCAGATGTGCAGTGCAAACATTGTTAAAGCATCCATTAAAGTGAAAATTAGCAGAGCCTCATGCCTAATTAATTTAAACAAGCAAAGCTCTCTCTTTTTAATTTATTGGTAAAGATAATGGTTTAGGGACAGGCTAAAAAGATCCTTGGGTTTTAAAACACAACATGAGCTCTAATATTAAAAGCCGATGGGACACTGCAAACCAAATTTCCTCCAAACAGACATTTCATTATTGGTGCTAAATGCATTCTACTATTTGGGTTTATGAAGCTTTTAACTGAATACTGACCCTCTTACAAGCAGCAGCCTGTGGAAGTCCTGTAGGTGTTCGACAGCGATAAATCCAGTGTGTCCTTCTTCTCCTGTACAACACGACTCCATTAGCCCAAAATGGGTCAGCTTTAATCCAGCGGCAAATGAAAAAGAAGTGAGAAAACCTTCCATTTGTGATTGAATCCCATTCCTGCACATGTGAGCGCTGTGGGCAATCATTAGTCTCGCAGGTGGGCTATAACAAACGTATGTGCGTGCGTCGGGATAGAAAGTTATCTGCTGAAGCGGCTTAGCTCATCAAGAAAATAATACATTGGATACGGCCAAAAAGGAAGTCACATTTTTACATTATGTTCTGCAGAATGAATTGAAAAATGAGTCGGCACTTCAAAGAGAAAAGTGAGACTCAGACTTGTGCTTCCTGCAGGCAGGTTCTGGTCATGGCAGAGACACACCTATAGACCAAAGTGTTCTATTCTGGTAACCAATGGAGGGAAAGTCTGTACCAAGGGCGAAGTAAAGTGATTGAATTGAACAATGTAGTCATGTCTTTTTTACATGTTATTAGTAGTACGTTCTGCTCTCTCTCTCTCTCTCTTTCTGCCTACTCAGCTTCTTGCTCTTTCATCTTCACTTTAGATTTAAAAAATACTATAAGCATAATTAAATGTTTGAAACTCTATCTGTATGTCCATGGTCCCAATATTTCTACCCAAAACTTAACAAGTCAACAAGAAGTTGTTTTGTGAGGGATTACCAAAATGGTGACTATGGGGCTCAACATCAGCATCTACTTTAACTTTTAGGCATTGCTGGTTAATGTAATTTAACTTTGGCATGACTTTCAGTTAAGTGTCTAACCTGGCTCTACCAGATGGATTCTCGCAGTATTTGTGAAGGCTAGATAAGAGACTCCCACCGTACGGTTAAAAATTTGTTGGCTTTGACAGCCGAACCAGTGGTTTGGACGGAAGCACACATTGGAACTAGAACAAACATGGCAGCGCAGACAGACGTACTATTATAGACTATTTTGATTAGTGCGTTTTTAAACAAGAACAATGTGCTTTTCTAAAACAATTTAACCAAAAAAGTGTTTTTTTGCCACTTCTTTTTTATGTGTCAAATTCAGAGCGATCCTTATATCAGTCAAAAATGCATCAACTCTTTTGTAATTTTAAGCATAGTTTGGGTCAGATTGATACGTGATCAGATCAAATATACTTTTTTGCTTTAGAGCTTTTGCAGCATCCTCTTTTTTAGAGACATCTGGCTGCAGACATGTATCAGGAGTCTCCTCCTCACGTGACCTGTTCCAGGAGGTTTTTATTAACCGGATGTAAGAGAGGCATCTGGCTGCAGACCTCCATGTGGAGACCCCTCTTGTGACTTACTGTCTTTCAGAGCCCCCTAAGGCCCGGATGTTTACCCATATTATATAGTCTGACATGAGCCAATGTTATGCAGGGTGTTGACTTCTGCATGGTCTTTTTACTCCTTCTCAAAATGATACATTTTCATTAACATTGTTGCTTTTTTTATGTATTCATCACTGTGATTGTTTTTGAACGAAAACACCAGAAAAAAATTGGACGCCTGGAAACCACATGAATGTCAAACATAAAATAATAAAATAGTTTGTGTGGGGTTGTAGGGGTGCAGTTGAACAGGTCTAGATTCAAAAACAAACTGTAGGCACATCCCGACAATTAACTGGGGGAGACTATTGTACTATGTTTTAGTAGTGTAAACCAAAGCAGAGGAAAAGCTACACAGACATGGAGAGAACAAGCACACTTTACAGAGAAAGCCCTCGTGTCACCTGAACGTCAAAGTCTGGACCTCAAGTTAAGAGCACAGATCAAATCAAACATGACCACAATGTTATTACACAGAATGACATTGTTAGGGCTTGTCTGTCTCCACTTTCAGGGATGAATGACAGCAGCTTATTGAAACAACTCATTTAAGACTGTCATGTCCCAGTGAGCTCCCTCGTGGATTTAAGGCAAAGCCCCAAAGCAAATCTGCACACTAACAAGCATGAAACGTATCAGTACAATATAATTATGGATGTGTCATTTGAAAAGACTGTACCACAAATGCATGTTTATAAAGATATGAAAAAAAAAAACTGTTGTTAGTCAGAGTTTTGTCATGAACTCCGGCTCTGACAGCATAAAGATTTGGAGACATAAAAGGCAAGGGGCACGATTAAACTGTCAGTCACACAACACTATGCTAAATATTACAGTCAAATTAGTATGTGCCACCAGTATGTTTAAGAAAAAGTATATGATGGAGCACAAGGGGTGGGCAGCTGCTGCATTGTCACGCAGTTTTAAGTTTGCAGTAATGGAAAGAAAACTTTGACACAAGATTCAAAAGATAAGTGGCTATTTTCCAGTTGACGTCAGAGGAATATGTCTGAGCCTAAAACATACATACATTAGACATGAATTAGTACTTCTAGTCTTGTAGCTCAGTAAAATGTGAAGCTGTAATCCATCACTTTTGGTCCTAGTTCACACAGTTTTTTTGCTAAAAGATTTTGCCAAAAAGTGTGCGACAGCTAAATTATTATCAATTCCCTACAACTTTTACTTTATTTTAATTTGATTTGTTAAGAGACAGAACCACATCATGGACTGGAAGAATGCCAGGGTCATCCGTGCTGAGAGTAACAAATATCACCGCTGGATCAGGGAGGTCATTGAGATCTGCAAACGAGGACCTAACTGCATGAATCGTGACGAGGGAGCGTACACCTTATCACACATATGGGATTCTGTCCTGGAGAAGACGCCAGACAGTAGGGGGCGCAAGTTCACTTTAATGTCTGGCAAAACTGTGTAAGCAAACTTAAGCAGACACGGGAAGAACATGCAAACTCAACACAGAAAGACCGCGAGCTGCCTACGAGTCAAGCCTTCTTGATATGAGGCCAGAGCGCTAACCTCTGCGTCAATGTGTCGCCAAACTAAAGGTTCCAACATGTTGCTTGAGAAACTTTAGAGTGAGTGTTTAAATGTATGAAAGAACCAACGGGGAGCTGGAGGTGCAAACCTTTTCATTTCATCATGTCTACAATGAGTCAGTGTAATCAGGGCCTTATTCTAGTGAACACAGTGTGGTTCAAGAGCGTAAGCATGTGTGTCAGTACTTGTTAAGTTTCTGTGAGGTCAACTTAAATTTAAAGTTACAAAATCAAATTCTCAAGTTCATATTTTACAGAAGGTCAAAAGAGGAGAACATATACAGTCTGCTGTCTCCACTCGGGTTGGTTAAACACAGCTTCATCTCTGTTTGCTGATTGGCCAATTGTACTTCCTGCTTTTATGGAATCATCTGCAGCTCTGTGATATCTGACTTATAGCTGGAGTGAAATGAACTGAGCTGAGGCACTATTTTTGTGTCAAATGTAATGTCATCAGATCCTGTGAGAACAATCTTGTTCTCATTACATCTTGTGACATCTCAGGACACATAATCTTGTCCCATCATTACTATATTTGAAAATTACCAAAAGGATTTAGAGTAAAGTAAGTATTATTTGATTACAGTTCTTATACATTCCTCAGGGACAATGCTTACAAAACATCAGTGACAGGTGAATATGTTCCATGTGTGGTCCATGACTGTAACTAAGGCAATTACTTTTGAGGATTAGCATTTGCCTGTTCATTACACTTCACCAAACCTTTCCATTTTTGCTGCTGTTTTAATCAAAGCCCTTCAGCTTGTCCCCACATCAGGCTCACAACGCAAATAAGTTGTTCTGGATGACAAATTGCATGATTGTGTCACCTTTAGTGCTTTTGTCGATGAAAATCACCTCAACTCGGACGGCTTAGATTGAAATTACACTGCGCTCCAGGCTTTACCGCTCTGAAGGAGACTGATTATCCTTCATGGACTATGTTTGTCTGCTTCAATTAGCCATGCTATTATTCCCGCATGCAGCCGGAGAGGGAAACACAGCACAGATGCTAACTCAGGTATGCTAGCTTTAGCGCCCCCAGCTCCATAATTATGTTCTAATTGGGCCACGGAAGAAAAGCAGCACGGGCACTGTTCCTGGCTCGGCTCTTTCAAGTGCTAATGGATTATTTATCTCTAGTTCGGACCAAATCCTAGCTCAGAGCAGAGTAACCAGCTGGGACCAGTGAATTCAAGTCATTCCTCATTCAGATGGATTTAATACCACTATTAAAGGTTGCTCACCGGGCAGAGCTTTTTCCCTTTATAATTGTCCCTGGTTTATTACAAAAGAGCCAGGTAATTTGACATGAATTCAAAAGTGCTGCTTAATGAAAGCTATCGCGTAGAGAGCAAAATATGCCAACTATTATTTCTGTAAAATTGATTTTTTTTTTTTTCTCTTTATGAAAACATATCTACTAGCTAATCTTATTAATCATTTTAGTTATGTCCAACTAAATGAACTGAAACAGGGTTGTGCAAACTTTTCTAAGGCTGTCTTTTGAATTAAAGGTTGTATAAAACACTAAAAATACATGAACTTTGGACATAGGTGAGTTCTGAGTGTTATCCAATTTAACCCAGCACAGAATTATTGTCAAAATGTCTGTTCGGGCTAAAAAAAAATACTTCAAATAATTGGTTAAGTTGTTAGCAGTTTGCTGGTTAGTTATTTTGGAGGCATGATTCTCGCTGCGACGAGTTGGCCATTGTCCAGGGTGTTTCCTCGCCCAAGGCCCAAAGTTACTGGGATAGGCTCCATTCACCTTCAACCCCTAATGGGAACAAATGTTTGAAAATGAATGAGTGAATCTTTCTCTCTCCACCGTCTGTGACACTTGCATTTACCAGTGTTTCTGGTGCAGGAAGTTCATATCACGACTTCTGCTGCGCAGCGCTCAAATATTTGTGAAATATTTCAGCGTTACGTTTACTTCACTCATGATTGCCAGAAAGTTATAAACTAGACCTGGGCAAACTGCGGCCCAGGGGCCAGATGGGACTCTTGGATTGTTTCAATGTGGCCCCCAGCACATTTTATAGAATCAGTTTTACTCTTTATATTTCTTTTATTTGAGTGACTTGGCCATTGAGCACATATCTTTGCTTGTTGTCCAATTTTATCACCATAAATTGTCAAAATAATACATTAAAAACCGTATGATTTACAAAAATGTGCCGAAATAATGAGAATTTGTTGTACCAATGACCGTGGTCCAGCCCTCCAACACTTGTCCCGGTTCAAAAGTGGCCCACTGAAAAATAATTCCCCACCACTGTCTTAAAAAGATCTTGTTGCAATAAAAAAGAAGCAGTGCTGTCACTTAAAATATGACCAATTCCTTCACCTAAAATGATTCAGTTGAAGGTCTATTGGGTTTGACCACGTAATGACATCACAAAATAGAACCATGTATTTCAGTGCACAAAAACTAAACATTGAAGTTCTTAAAAGTTGATTTTGCATGATAGGTCTTCAAACGAGTGCCCCTTCTGTGTCATCTCTGTAAACTTATTGAACAGCCTTCAGCACAATCACTTAGTTTTTCCTCTTCAGGTCTCTCCAGATGCCTTCCTCTTCTCCTAGACGGGCATATTCCTCTTTAGACGTATAGGGCACGTACCTGAGGACAGCACGCCGCAAACGGAGCAACTTGAAACCGCGGCGCAAGGTCAACAAGTGGAAGCGCCTGAGGGCTTACAAGAGTCCCGGCTTATTACTGCGGTGGAGAGCCGGAGAGGGGCTGGAGATAAGAACAAACGACTGTGCGAACGGGTTATGCTGCAGCAGAGAGAAAGAGAGAAAGAGGAGGGGCGGAGAAATCAGGACAGAGGGCCCCGCACGCCTCCAAAAGCCAAAAGACAATTTATCAGTTTGGATAAAGCTGCTTCAATTAAGTGCAAATGACAAGGAAAAAGAGTGGAAAGTCTGGAGGGAGGAGGAAGGTGAGCGCTGCGTTGCTAATCGGGAACAATTTGTCATTTCGTAGCAAGGTCAAGCCGCGAGAGCAGGCGAGTTGTATAAAAATCCACAGGGCTAACATCTTTTTCGGCTCCCCATCAAACTCTATCTCCAAACAAAAGGACGCGGCGAGCACATTTGTTGTCCTTGCGAGGCCCAGAGTAAACAGCCCGCGCCTTCAGGGCTGATTTAAATTCACACCTTCACACAGCTCTGTCTCCGCAGCCGGGGAGGAGAAAACACAATCTGTTACTAGGTTTTTGGCACAAGATTAAAACCAAACTAAAATGTGCTCGATTTTGGTGTCCACAAATACCAAGGTTTGCCTCGAGTGTAAAAAGAGGGTTTTATAGTAGCAGGCGCAGTTGTAAATGTTGCTTTGTCAGCCAAACTGTGCAACAAAGCCAAGTAACCAGTCATATTTATAGTGCGTTTAGCCTATATAGAGCCCTGCCAGACGCTCAAAGTCGTTTTACTATTTCATGTATTATTCATTCACTGCACTCACTTTGTGGTGGTAAGCTACTTCTGTAATCACAGACGCCCTGGAGAACACGCTCTTCAACCACCAATCACTCACTTACACAAGCACTGTCCAAAAAATCAATACTTAGATTAGTAAATAAGAATTGATCAAAGTTTAGTTAGAGTGAGATCACACAATAAGGTTAAAGAAACGGCTATTTTGGGTTGAAAGTGACATTCTGACATTCACTCGTCGAACATGAGACGCTTTGGTTGGCAAAACATTTAAAAGGTAATTGTCAACATGCTAAACAAACCATAAAAGACAATGATTGTGTTTTGTTGTGTGACTGGATGTGCTATCAGCTTTGATAAGAGCAATTCAAAAAATTTTTCGACCAAGTTACAAAAAAAAAAAAACTACAACAAAAAGAAAGCTTTGAATTAAAAAAAAAGCAATGGAAGCTAGTTTTACTGCTGCCAGCCAATCAGCTGCTGCTATTGTCTACATAAAGTCAGTTTAGCTCATTATGGTATCAAGTCTTTTCCTCTGTAGTGAAATTTGCTTAGACAATGTCTTGTCTAAGCAAATTTTGGTTGGACTGGTCAGAGCTTGAAACGGAAGTAAATCTTGAGCCGTTAACATGGAAGCACCTTCCACCATTTACGAAACCAAATAGATTGGATAAGAATTATGTCAATGCTGATCTGGTCTTTATTGTATCATTTCTCTTTAATGTATTTTTTTATGAACCATAACATCAACCTTACCAACCTTATACAACCACTGAGCAAAGAACAATTGAGTTGAGTTTAACACTTATTTCACATCAGTTCTTTTTCTGTTTGATTTTTTTTTTTTTGTCACGCCATGGGTAAACACAGGATTTACATTTATGTGACTGCAGTTGTGTAAATGTAAATGGGGTGCACGGTAGCCAAGTGGTTAGAGCTCTGGTTTCCCAACAAGGAGGACGTGAGTTCGACTCTCGGGTCGGACCATAACAACATCTCACGATCTCTCTGGGTGCAGTTTGCATGTTCTCCCCGTGTCACCGTGGGTTTTCTCCGAGTACTCTGGTTTCCTCCCACCTCCAAAAACATACATGTTTAGGTTAATTGAGCATCACTGTAAATTTCCCTTTGTGAGTGAATGAGAGAGTGAATGGTTGTCTGTCTAACCCTGCGGCAAGTTGGCCACTGTCCAGGGTGTTTCTCCGCCTAAGGCCCAAAGTCACTGGGATAGGCTCCAGTCACCCGCAACCCCTAACGAGATAAAGCAGTAGAAAATGAATGAATGAATGAATACAGTTGTGTAAATGTCTATAGTTTTGACGTATTTGCATTATTAGAAGTTGCATAAAATGATTTTATTTTGAAAGCCACCAGATGCACTTCACTAGCGGTCACTTGGTTTCCTGTCTGCCGAGCTCAGACTGGACTCAGTAAAGAGGCACTCACACACCGGAGACTGAATGCAGTGTGAACCAAGTGTATGGGTGTGTTCATACTTTCTGGATTTAGCTCATTAAAGATGATTTCTGGAGTTCTGGAGTGCAGTTGTCCGGTTAGCACAATCCACTTGAGAAAGTGTAATCGCTAACAGCAGCACACGTGTCCAGGCGAATCACATAGAGTCAGTTTCTACTTTGCATTGCATTGTGCTTTTTATGTTGACCATCTTTTCAGGACCTGTAGGTCTCCAGGACTCGAGGGTAAGCTTCATGACATCTGTCAATTAAAAAAAAATAATAATGTCATTATCTTTTGTTCTATTCTGCCTATACTGTATATTTTGCTTTTAAGACCTAATTTAGTTTATTTAGTTTGGCAATAATAATCTGGTTAAAACTATAGAACTTTCTGATCATGATTTCACAGGCTTCTTTCTCTGCTTTCACTTCTTGTTCCAACTCCACTATGTTCAGTGTTTAACCAGGACGCACGACCCTGGCTGCTGAAGCTTGTATATTTGCACGTGTTGGAGGTCAAAAAGTAAAACAGTCTCATTTGCAGTGACACCGCACACGCTCCGTGTGACGTTTGTGAAATGACTTTTGTGATTTGAAAGTATGTGGTGGACCCGGGGTCCTGTTCTGGATGGGTGCGCTGCTTTGGTATGTGCTGCTGTTGTTTCGGCTTCACTGCTCAGCCTCATGTCGCGCTCCATTACCTCCCTCCGCACACACTTCTCTCTCACAAAACTTCCAAATCTGACACTCTTCTTTCAGGCCTGATCTGTCCACTTTCCCAAACTCACCTGCCGGACACAGCAGCCATTAGAAGCACTGTGAAGGACGATAGTGCAGCTGCTACAGTATGTGAAAACAATGGCTACCTAACATCACACAAAGAAAAAGATAAAGTTGTCTCGAGTCACAGAGCTCTAAGTCAAGTTCTGAGTTCTTAGCTAACGCATTCTGGGCTTCATAATTGTTCATCATGATGTGTTTTAGTGTTTTTTTTCACAGCTGTTAGCTGCGAGATGAGTCTGTATGCTGACAACAGTTAGAAAACAATTCTAAAAACAACAACAGACAAAGTTGGACACAAACAGGACATTATTAGACATAGACAAGTCATTGCGGTTTAATTTCCACTTGAATAGATACGTTACCAAGATATCAGTGCTAGGGGAAATTGTTTTTTAAGTTATTATACAGAACTGTACAAACTGTACAAACGCCTAGCCAATGGCACCATGACTAATCGAGAAAGTTGGGACGTTTCTAGATGGGCCACATTGCTTTTAAGCTGGTGGGCTCCATGCTTCAGAGAGAGAAAGGGAGCGACGAAAGGAGAGAGGTTAAGTTTTGGTCACAATGATCAGGACAAATAAATCGCTCATGGGTCGTACGAAACCTGAAGTTGTTTGTGGAAAGGAGTTTTTCTACAGTCAGCTGCTTTTTAGCCTGTGATTGTTCCGTTTTTAATTTGTTCCTGCATCTGCTTTGAGGCTATCCTAGTGCAACTGTTGTACTGTTGTGTGTAATTGTGTTTTGTACATTTTTCCAAAGTAGACAAATAAAAAAAAATTAATCTAAATTTGTATAGCTGCTTTTTACACTGCAAATACAATTTAGGTGATAAATCTGACAACTTCTTTATCCAAACCTTTTAACACACGGTTAGTATCAGAAAGTATTGATTTTTGATTTCAACTAAGGCTTCAAAAAACACTTTTTACAAACAACAAAGTGAAACTTGAAAGGACCACCCAAGCTTAGCCAATCAGAGCGCAGCGTTCGGCTCCTGATGTGAACTAAAATTCTTAATTTGTTTATTAGGACAATACTCTGTGGTCTCATTTTTTCACCCAGTGCTGCATTTACCATACATATAGTTGAAAGCACAGAAGTTGCTAAATAATTAAATAATAACTTAGTTAGTTAGTTACACCAACTTTAAGAACGTTCCACGGACACACACAAGAATGACAGGAAATGAGTCATAGAGATGATTGTAGGACCAAGGCTTTAGAAAGAAAAGACCAGTGCAGAACTGAGTTGAGTGATCATTAAGAACAACTCAATGTGTTTTCAGGAAGACAGGAGAGTGGATCATGCTTTTACTCACAAACAGTTCAATGCCCTCATGATGTAGCGGAGAGCTCCTGGAGGCATTTATAGGAAAAACAGGAACGTAGGGACGTCATAGAAAATCTTTGTTCGCAATGACTAGGTCGATGTTCTTGTCAATGTTTAAAACTGAATGGAATAATGAAAATGTAAGTGAAAAAGGGATCAATATGGCCTGCTTCACAACTGTAGTAATATCATGTGGATAATGTTTAAGCTTATAGACACTAAAGAAAAACCAGTCTAATTTCCGTCACAGAGAGGGGGGTGTAAATACAGTATAAAGATTGGTAAAGCTGTTGTTTGCAGCTGAAACTTGAGCAAGACTAAATTTGGCATAGTTTGTGTTTTGACAATTACTCTGCAAAAGCTGAAGGTAATTGGGCTTATGCACTGACGTCTTCCGGTCTCAGATAGACATAGATCGCTACATCCGGTGGTATAGTTACCATAGTGACACAGCTGTCTTCTCCAAATCTGATGGACATCAGATGTGGGATTTTGGGCAGTCCTGAAGTATTCTCTTTTAAAAAAGATGTTCTCTTTTGTCATCTGTTGTAGGCGCAGGTGTAACAGCAGAAAAGGTGCAGCTTCTGAACAGGGTTTTCATAAGGAAAAGTTGTAAAAGTGAGCATACTACGCAAACAGAAGCTCCGTGCACATACCAAGACTCACTGTGTTTGTGAGCCCGGACAGAGGAGCTGTGGGCCGGGAAGAAGAGAGCACACTTATCGCTCAATGTTGCCAGACTTTTAGAGAGCAAAAGCCACATCCCACTTTTGTTCGCGGGGCTCGTTCTCTTTTCTAACTTTTCCTCATGAAAACCAGGTTCAGAAGCTGCACTTTTCCTGCTGTTACGTAGGTCGCTACACCACCGGATGTAGCGACCTATGTCTATCTGAGACCGGAAGATATTGAGGTAAAATAGTTTTAGGGACCTTTTTTCATTGTAAGTTTACAGTAGAAACTGAGTCTGATTCATCTGAGAGAGTAGTTTGACTAAGAAGGCTACAATGTTCCCTTTATCTTTATCATTTCCAGGTGCTTTTATCATTAAAAAAGAATCCCTCCAGAGGGATGTCGGACTGACAAGGGGTTTTAACAAAATCCTAATCTAAACTCCGGAGTTGTAGCAACCGTAGTACGAAGGCTGGACTGTGGCGGGAGATAGAAGCTTAATCCGTGAGAAACATCTGTTCTCTGTCAGAGTTTGACAGCTACTCGTGCACATCTTATGTTTTGTTATTTTTGTCAAGCATTGCATCATATTTTTTGTCAAGCATTACATCACGCACAGATGTTTGCAACAGTGGCCATTTGGACCTGTTGTGCAATGTTCTTGACTAGGGGTTGTGTGGTTTGAAAGACCCAAGAAGCGTTTTTATAACACGCTTTTTACATAGCGTGGCACAGACACATCATCCATAGGAACACACTGACATGAGATACTATGGTCAATTTTTCTGTATTTATGTGAGTAAACTACATTGATGACCTATTTACAGTGGTACAGATTATTGTAATTTCAGAATAGAGGTCTTAGCTAAGCCGATAACCAGTCACTGTTTAGGCTCATGAAATTTCAAAGAAATGTATTTTATTCATTAGATATTAAAAACAGAAGCCTGTGCGTAGGGTGGATTGTACTCCCACACTCAGACAAATGCTTCTCTTTGTATATTTCTCTTAATTGTCCAAACTTCGAGCCTAAATCTCTCAGAGCCAGCCTGAGCAGAGAAAGAGAATGATTTGTCTGTGCTGTTTTATTGTGTTTTGCTCTTCTGCCGGCGACACGGGTCACGACACCGCCGATGTACATTTTATTTCATAAGACTCATAAATCAAATGAGATCTTCCTCCATTGGTCACAGCGCTCTCCACTCAGCAACAAAGAGCACAAGTATAAGGAGAGAGAAAAGGACTTATCAGATGACGACAGTGCTGCAGGATGTGTTTAGAGAGAATAACCAGTCATGAGTAATACGCTGAAGGAAGGGTTTAAATGTGTTATAGTGTGCTAAACCAAGCTTTCTCTTAGATTCAACTGTTGTTAAAACAGAAAATAACACATATTATTACATTGACTTGTTTTATTTTGATGTTTTACATTGACTGTTATTTCACATACTGTACATTTTGGCGGCATTCTTCGACCTGGTTTAGTGAGAAATAAAAATTCCATCTGACTTCTCCAGGACAGCTTCCCAGTTTCTTGATGGCTAGGGTTAGGGTTATTGTTTATGTTTTCTGTCAGATCCCTCTATAAACCAACGTTTGTGCCTGGTATCATACACTTCATTAGTTGAGTGTTTGTTTGTTTGTTCTTTGCTTTATTTTTTGTTTCATTTATTTTTTCCAAATGCTCCTGTCCTACTACCCTTTTGGGAGGTGTAAATACTGCTCCAGTGGTTTACTCCTGCCGTACACTGAGTGCGGGTTTGGTGCAAATTGAGTTACGCAAGACGTAGAAAGTGCGTAAAACCATGTGCTTTTGTACACAGACCTCTCCGAAAAGAATCTGAAGAGAATCTATCTGATGCAACATTCAAGTCATAAAACAAGCATTTCACATGAAGCCGCGTGGTTTCGGGCAAATGTGAACCGCAGTGGGCTGGAGCTGATGCACAAGGCACGTCGCAACAAACTCGCACATGTCCCAAACCAACTCACCTCATGGTCAGTGTACTGGAGGCATAGGGCCTGACTGCTGATAGTACCAAGAACCTGGGGGTTTAGAAAAAAACGTAAAGTCAGTAAAACCAGTCACACCTTCCATGCGACGTACAAGTGTTGTGCACGAGAAAAGCTGAAGCGAAAGAAACCAAACTTTTTGTTATTTGTCACAGGCGTAAGCGCGAAGAAATGTAGAATACAAAGAAATCAGGTTTCTACTGTGGTATTTGTGAATTTGCCATCAGCACAACACATCCTGGGACAGACATGGACTGTAATGCTTCAGAACGACTGTCTATATGAGTTTCTAATTTACTTTTGAAAACCTTGTCTTTGCCATGATCAGGCTGATCAGAGGGTGAATATAAAACCATGTGATTACAAGAGCATAAACACAGACATACAAATCTGAACAGTTTTCCCATAAAAAAAAACCAAAATAACAGGGTCATAGGTTGCTTTGACATGCACACATATTCTGCTGCATTTGACAATGTGTCTGATTACTATTGCTTTTGCCCCCTGATAAAAGCAGGTAACAGTTTGAACTACAGATCTCAGAATACACTGCATCCTAGCGCTGATGAGAAGAGTCACATTGCCAGAATGGATAATAGAATGATATAGAATTATCACAGACTATTGCCATGTTTGAATATAACACAGAAAGACCGCTGTATATTCTAAAAATGTAACCCACTCTCTGACTCCATGAGAGGCTCCGGGACATTATCTATTGCCTGTTTGCTGTTGGACAATCTGCTTCTGCCCTATTGACCAATGACTTTTTAAAGATTTTGTAATGTTTAGTTTTGCTATTGGACGAAGAAGAGAACCTAAAGCCTGAATAGTCCAGACTTCTTGGAAAAGATCTTCAGCTGTTTGTTTATCTATACAGTACGTATATCTTTGGTTGCATTATCAACATGGGATTCCAAATGAACATAAAATCATGTGACCCTCTGAGAAAACATGTCTTTGTACGAAAAACAGTGCAGTTCATCTCAGTGCAGTTATCCAAATTTGTAGATTAATGCTATAGATTATTACGTTAATCTAAAAAGACATTTGCTGAGAGGTTATAGGAAAAGACTGAGACTAACATTGGACGCTGATTTGTCAAACCATCAATATATCATCTGAACAAACTAAGAAATAAAATGTCTGTAGTTGAGATGGAAGCATAGGCATTGTTCTCTTTGCTAATCCACAAAGCGGCTCAGTGTGCGAGTTTAAACAACCAAAAAAAAAGTCTGTTTTTCTGTCAAATGCTGGAGTAACTGCTTTGTATTTATCTTACAAGAAAATAAACTCCAAACGCCGTCAGACATTATCTCTACAGTTCGCCGGAACAGAAGCAAACGGACAGAAAGTGCTGGATGGAGACGGGCAAAAAGCACAGCTGGTGAACTCTCGGAGACGCGATGGAAACTGACAGAGCAAATAAAATGGATCAGGCAATTGTGATTCAATAGTAGGTAAGGAGCAGAGAGCTGTAGGTTGCTGCTCAGGCTTTACTGTACCACTGCTATTAGAATCTACAAGAGTGGCAAGGGATATTCAGCTGCTTTGGATTCACGCTCAAGAGAATTACCGGCAGCTGCACATGTTTGGGGTTGGCAGAGGAAACTGAAGGGGCTGCAAACAAGAAAAAGCACCACACAGGCTGGGAGCAACACCTAGAATCTGGAACAACGGATGTAGGTAGGGTCAGTTTTATCAATAAATATTTTGATGACTTGTGGTACTTACTGTGCTATCTTTAGTGCTACTGATACTTAGTGGTAGTGACGTTTATGATACTAGTTACGTTATCACTTTACTTAAATATTTGACCATTTGCCAAGTCAAAGCGCACGGACCGTCCACTCCACTCTTGTCTCCAAGTGCACAGCGGATCCAACTCTGTTCATCCCTGTTCTTGGTCTTTGAAAGTATTGCAACCTGGTTTGTGGGAGATGCAACGAGGAAAAGACTGGTGTCAGCGAGCAGGACAGAATAATGAGTGTGTGTGTAGAACCGGGGCTTCACGAGGACTTGTGTTTTCTTCACTGTTAAAAACACGGGTTGACACGGTGGCGCAGCGGTTAGCGCTCTGGCCTCATAGCAAGAAGGTTCTGGGTTCGACTCCCGGGCCGCCCGGGCCTTTCTATGTGGAGTTTGCATGTTCTCCCCGTGTCTGCGTAGGTTTCCTCCGGGTACTCCGGTTTCCTCCTACAACTAAAAACATGTCCATTAAGCCTCCCCTGACCCTTCCCCCAGGGCTCCCTGCAAAAGAGATTCTTAATCTCAGTGGGACTTCCCTGGTTAAATAAAGGTCAATTAAATTAAAAACGCTCTGATCAAACGTCCCACAGCTTAATGTGATGTGGACAGAAGGCATTTCAGCTGTATTCAGGCCCCACACACGCACACATACTAATATTTAGCTATGTTTTATTTATTTATGTTTTATAAAATGTATGTTTTGTAAAATTAAAACACCTATGTTTAGTTTGATTACAACTGAAACTGAACTGTTTCTACTAATAGCCCAAGCAAAATCCTCCCACCTTTGGATCTTTATTTTTTTAGTTGACGTGACTAACACTCTTGACTAGTCGACTACTAAAATTCAGTAGTCAGGCAATTCCTATTATGAGCACACAGTACTCCTTATGATAATATTCCAAACTATAGGTTTCATTTTTGTCTGAATTGTGTAGTTGACTGTGTTGCACTGTGCATCTTAAATAACTATATTTATTTAATGATTGCTCTAATCAATAGACTATGTCATAAGTCAGAAACCTCATAGTGAGCCCGATCTCACAAGAAAGCGTACATTTACCACGACATTACACAATATGTAAATTAGATATGATTAGCACAAGTTCATGACTGTTTTGCGCAAATATAGTACACATCACAGTCCCCGTTCATTTCAATGGTGGTTGTTAAGATGTGTTCTTATTTATGAATATTAATGAATCCTGATTCTAATCTTAACCTGCCCCAAGACCCAGACCTAATCTTATCAGTTTTAGTAACTTTATGCCTGAACTTACCTGTTTCACCTGAAGAAAACGTCCCTACGTGGCTGCAACCAAAACTCGTGGGTTTTTTTTCGCTGTCAAATCTCGTGTCATTTTTACACTTTTTCATATCGTGCTAAATGCACGGCGTAACACAAGTACTAAAAACAACTGTGAACTCGAGCTCAAAATACGCTGTTTTTGTGTCGTGGTAAAAGTACGCCATCTAGTGAGACTGTGTTGTCATAGTTCTTAATGCAAACAATGCATGGTTACATGCATCACCCAACTCTGTCCTTCTGTGGGCAAAACATTTCACTTTGAATCTGTAGACATAATATAAACAAACTATAATATGCAAAGTAGCATTAACTTAGAATTCTTTACAGTGAGGCTTGTCTTGCTTCGTACATTATAACCACAACTGCACCAGACCTATACACACCAGTACATTTATTTCCATCGCTTTTAGTCAGTACAAAACATTAACATTGCATTACCCAAGCCACAACCCACAACAGTGCATTTATCTTCTTAGACTTACAAACTCCAGCTTGTCCAACAGCACTTTGCAAAGCCGCGTAGAAGCGTTGCTTCATATATCTCTATCTAAACTTTGTCTGCTGATGTATTTTTAATCAGAGAGCGTCTACGGCTGCCGAGCGGAGACTTGACCCTGGTGTAACGCGTAATTGCTATACAGCTGTTCTGTCCAGGGAGAGCACCTTACACGGGTCCAAGCAGCCAGCATACATGCGTGAAACATATGCTGCTAGTTCATCATAACGTGACAAAAGCACAAGTCGGAGATGAGGAGGACGGAGCAGCGATGCATCTATCACTACTGCATTATTTATCCACTGCTATCCTCCAGGTATTTACAGCTGGGAGTGCATTAGCAGTGAAGAATGCGGGCTGGATAAATGAATATTCTCCTAGATTAATACACAGATCACAGAAATCCTATTGGGATAATCTAGTGTGCGCGGAGAGGCCCAGAGGTAGACTTTACCTTGTACAGCAGCTGCGGCAGATTTGCTGAAATCCATCTTATGGCATATGTTTAGGATTTAGGGCTGGATTCGAAGAAGAAACTAAACATGTTTGGTTTGTTAGTGCGTGTTCCACTGACCTGCAAGATATCATTTGGTCGCCTTATAATTTAAAGGTTCTATTTGACATTTTTGTCAGATCTTCCTGTTCCTGGGTCACTTGTGTAAAACTGTATCTCCATATGATGACAAATTTCAAAGGCTTAAATTGGTGTTAGAGAGTTCATCACCAACATCACGAGCCCGATCTCACAAGAAAGCGTACATTTACCACGACATTACACAATGTGTAAATTAGGTATGATTAGCATGAGTTCACGGCCGTCCCGCCCTAATTATAGCTAACCCTAACCCTATTTGAATGGTGGTTGTTAAGACGTGTTCTTATTTATGAATATTCATGAAATCCTGATTCTAATCTTAACCTACCCCAAGCCCCAGACCTAAACTTACCAATTTAGTAACTTTATGCCTGAACTTACCCGTTTTACTTGAAGAAAACGTCCCCACGTGGCTGCAACCAAAACTCGTGGTTTTTTGATGCTGTGAAATCTCGTGTAATTTTTACTCTTTTTCATATCGTGCTAAATGCACGGCGTAACATAAGTACTAAAAATAGCTGTGAAGTCGTAGTCCAAATACGCTGTTTTTGTGTCGTGGTAAAAGTACGCCATCTAGTGAGACTGTGTTGACATCACAGTATTTTAAGTTTTACTGTGCAAAAACTGCAAAAATACATTGGAGTCAGTAGTGAGAAAGGGTATTTTATTCAAGATGAAAAAAGTGCAGCTAACAGACAGGCTACTGACCGAAAACAATCAGAAAACTGAACAGTGAGTTTGTATGTGACGTGTAAAATGTAAACAGTCTCTCATTTGTCACAGATTTTAAAACAGTTTAGCTCATTACTTTTTCTCTTTTTACAAAACAGACTTTTTTGCATCTATTTGATGAGAACATACATTATTTGTTGTACTGCAGTCAAAATGCCCAACATTCCAACAAGTTAGTGAAGCTCTGCACTGTTTTTGAGGCAACAGAAAATCTGATGCACAGTTCTGCTTCCAGCAACATTTGAGGAGTAAAGTGTAATGCACCATGACTTCTATATAACATATGAAGGGCATTTTCAGCATTCCAAACATCTACAAAGAGGTTGGACGCAAGTAATTTCAGTACAAAGCTCCTTCAGACTGGAACAAGCAACTCACATACAGTATTGAAGATCCACAACACCTTTGGTTTATTTAAGTCATCTTTATTTGTTTATTAAACTCTTTGTCAGTGTATTTAGTTCTATTAGTATTTTGAGTGTTATTTATTTCTATTTTTTAATTTTTGATATTTAATGATTAACTACCATTGTAATCATGGTAGTATGTTTCATATGAATATACTTACCAGCTAAGTTGGTATTGTTGTCACTGGTAATGTTCTATTGTTGTGTTTAGTGATGTCATGATATGAAACTTTTTCATGTCATTTCTGTGTTTTGTATCTGTACACTGGCAGAAGTGTGGAGCGATGTAGGAGTGAGAAAAGTTTGTCTTGTCTTGTCTGTATGTTATACTGTATATTGTTTTGTGTAAAATGTGTGCAATTTAATTTAATTGATTGTAATTATCATATGTTATATGTATTTGAACTCCTTCGTAATTGGCACATCTCAAGGGGCATGCCATAAATAAATTGAAATTCTTGATCTCACACAATGTGATCACATGCAGGCCAACTCAACCTGGTCCCAAACCTGATCAAACCTACAGACAGGTGCAAATGTGCTGGTTTCTGATTTCATTCGTTCAGGAGAGCAAATGCTTCAAAGTTGTCATCACGACAGTATTGAGTTAAGCCCTAAACCCTAAAACCTGTTCCTAAACTGGTTTGTTGGGTTCTAAGATTCCCCTCTGTTGTTGTCTGCTTCCTCTCTTTGGTTTGAAAATGTTTGTAGCGAAAACTTGATCATTATTTGATGTATTTGGACTGCGTCAATTTCTTAATTCTCGCTTTATATGGCAAGTTCGATCTTTCTGCAGGACTGAGCCAAGATTTGACAAATGTCCATCCTCACATTTACAGAGTTTCACCTAAAAGTCATCTCATTCCTCCCTATTTTAATCTGCTTCAACTGGTCCAACTTTTTGACTTTGTAATGTTTTTTTGTAATTGCTCTGTGTTGCATCAATATGACATTTAAGTGTTTTGTCCGAGGACTTTCAAGTACTGACTAGGCCCTATCTTGTCATTGGCAAGTAGGTATAGCCACAATTCTTCACCAAATCCAGCCTCTGTCTCCATTCAGGCAGAGCTTGTTCTCTCTTTATTAGAGTCGATCAGACACAAGAAGACAAAACTACAATGTCTCAATTTTAACCAAGTGTTTAGGAAAATAGACCAGTCCATTCTGAGATAAGAACAGCTTTTACAGTTTTGTTGCACAATGAAAAAAATAATAGCTATATTGTGAAAGTGGCTAGGACAGGCTCCTGCTGCTGGCTCAGAGTCAGTTACCACATCAGCCTGTCCTGAGTTTGGCTCCAGGGCTGGCCTTTGGCAGGTTAAACAGCTGCACAGGAGCAGTCTACAGAGGAGACAGGAGCAGCTCTGTGGAGGACATACCTGAGTCTAGTGTTTCAATCATGCTCTGACAGGTCATAACATGCAAATTTCTACCTTGCACAATATGAAAATCACTTTTGCCAGACATTATTTTTAGATATTTAGAAAAAAGCTGTCCTACATATAGTAAAATGTACAGATCATGTTATTCAATTATCTTATCTACCTCCATCACCTTTGATTGAATTTGATCATTCCAAGAACTTCTGACAGGCAATAGTTTGAGCAATTTCTTTGTAATTTCTTGTGGGGAAAAAATGTTTTTTACTATCAGGGAAGTTTAGGGTCAGAACAGAAATGTGTATATGCTTCACCTAAAAATCATTTCATGCCTCCTATTTTATTCAGCTTCAACTGGTCCAACCTTTTGAGTTTGTAATGTTTTTTGTCATTGCTGTGTTTAATCAACATGACATTTAAGTGTTTTGCCGAGGACTGTCAAGTACTGACTAGGCCCTATCTTGTTGACGAGCAGGTATAGCCACAATTCTTCACCAAGTCCAGTCACACAGCTTCAGCAGTGCTTGTTCTAAATAAAACAGATGTAACAGTTGGTTCTAAACTTGGCTGAAGATCAGAGCAGATCTTACAGAAAAGTAAAAAAAAAAAAAGATAATAAGAAAATGATAAGTATTATACCAGTTTTTATTATAGTTTTTTTTTTTTATACCAGTAAAAAAATAGCTTATACCAAAAGTATATACAGTATGTATCAGTATTGTACACCATGCTAATTCTTGTGTTTTTGGGTGTTTCAGACCAGAAAACTGCAAAAAAAGTTTGCTTGTTTGATCTGAATCTGATCGGGATTAAATCATTTTCAGTTGATTGGTATTGTATTCCCACTGCGCTGCTGTTAAGTGGACTTTAAAACATACACTAGACCACATAGTGAGAATCAGCGCTCTTATTTATCTTGTTTGTTCATTTTCATAATGGCCTTTTGACAACTGTCATTAGACTTGTATTTAGGTCTCTACAAAAACACAGGTCCAAACCCAGACTCCAGTTCAGCGGTAAGGCGCTCATTTCAGCCTGTGTGTGGAAAAATACAAATTGGAACTCACGGGAGGTTGTTTTTTGGCAGGCAAAATACATCTGAACTTTACTCTAATATTAAAAAAATCTGGCAACTTTTTATTTTTACTTCTTACATTGTTCACAAAATATCTGTACTTTATTCTTTCTACAAATTAAAAACAAGTGAGTTACTTTTTTAAGTCCCTCTTAAAAGCGATGCAGATCTGCAGTGATGTCGCTATATCGTGACTTTTTTCTCGTTAACCAAAATAAAAATACCCAAAACCTTCTAATATTCCTCATTTGCCACATGATGGATGAATTGTCTCACTGTCAAGCCCATTTTACACTATTATACATCTAATACCAACTTTATAATTTTACTTTTTTACTTAAGTAAATTTGCACATGTTAACTTTTCTACTTTTACTCAAGTAAAGTTGCTTCTGCAAGACTTTCACTTTTACCAGAGTAATTTTTCAGACAAGTAACTGTACTTTTACTTAAGTAGTGAACTTAGTACTTTTGGCACCTTTGGTTGTAGGACAGGTTTGCCCTTGTGCCTCTCATTCTCTGGGTATTCTGATGATTGCTCGTCAAGTCCAATTAAGCGCATGTTTTTGTGTTTGTTTCAGATCGAGGCCGTTCGTATTCAGACTATAAGCGATCTGCACCAGAGTCTGTAATCTGTGGTCTCAGCTTGTTTGATTCTAATCAGAGTTTGCTTGTCTTTATCCACACCTGACAAAAAGTACAGACTTTCCAGGGAAACAAGCTCTAGACTGTTTTAATTGGACCAAATTTTGTAGGCGTGAACACGCCCGAAGATACGCATGCTGCCTGTTAGAAAAAATATTTTCTATGTGTGTTTAAGTATTGATCATTTCAAATCATTCAACTGTTTAAATGATGTGATGTAAAATGCATTTAAGAAAGAACTATAGCTAAGGGTTAGTGTGAAGAAAGCAATGGACTGGTTTACAGTTGACCTCTGAACTGTCACAGACTGCTGATCTTGTTTAGGTCGACAAGGTACAAGTTCAGACTGTGGCCTCAGTCTCAATATTTGGATGAGATCATCGAGTGGACATTCTGAGAAGAGACAGTGACAACCAAAAATGGCGTGAACCTAAGACTTGGAGGACCAATCAGCTTAAAGGCGTACTAGAGGATTTCACCAGAAATTTGAAATTCAACGGCTGTTTGTCTATCCTAAGGCACTGCGCATGTGCCACACCCCCTCCCTCCTACTCCGCTCCTCTAGAGTGTCCGCCCACCGAGCAGCGTGAGCGCGCACGCCTCGGCTTGTCTGCGGATCTGTTTACAAGAAGTTACAATCATACTGGACCGGCGTTTCTGCTTTTACTGTTCGGATTTGAGCGGAATAAAACATGTCGAACCCTGACGTTAGTAAGTAGCACAAATCTACATTTTGTTATCACGCATATGTATTTTAGCTTGCTTTAGCTGATTTTGTAGTAACAAAATCAGCTAAAGCAACTAATGCTAACTGCATCGGGTTTGTGATGTGTGCGTGATTGTGTGCGTTGTCACTTTCTGTTGTATCAATAAAATACAATTTCCAGCTAATTACAAATGACATCGTAATGTTGCGCAACGTGTGGTCTCATACGTTTCCCTTTGGCCACAAGGCAGGCCTGGGGAGTCAATACGGAGCGTCCCAGGCAGTCCCAGCACATCTGCATCCCCCGGGTGTTCGAGTAGAAGGAGACGCAGGACAGCCAAGTCACAAGCACCCGAGAAAATCAAGAGCAAGCACTGGCCGAGGAAGACAAGAGTCGTGATGGACTGGATGGTCTAACTGCTCAAGACTTCCAAAGGGTCAGACGTCTATTGGACAAGAAAAAGGAAGATGGACAGGTATGTGTTTTGACCATTTGATCTGTGTGAACCATATTATGTTAGGACATTGCGGTGATTAAAGTACACAACAATTGTACATCACTACACAGTTGTAAGGTCTGTCTAACATGCCAAAGCAGTAATGAATGCACTCTCACATAGACCAGACTTACAGGTTAGAAATATATGAGTGAACTAATCAGTCCATAAACGACATTTATAAAAGACACAATCAGGGTACCAAATATTTTTTCTGTGTGTTTTAACAGAATAAAATTAGAAGTCTGAAACTTCAACAATGCTGTGAACTTCTTCAAAGATGTCCTGATCAGAAGAGCCCAGTCTACCATTTGACATCCTCAGCCAGAACCCTGATCCAGGTCCAACAGGTTCACCCACTGCATACAAACTGTGGAAAGTGCAGAGAGATGCCCACTCGACTGGAGCAGAAGTGCTTTGGGTACAAAACATTTTCTTGTGTTGTAAACCGTCATCATACCTCAGAAGATTGATATTTGCACAAGATTATAAGTGAAGTTTTTCTACTGATGTGTTATTTCAAATAATAAAACATGTTTTTTGTGTCATTTAGATGTAGTTCGAGTCATTTCATATCCATTGTGTGTACTAATCAGAGAATATGTACCATAGCAGTTTGTAATATATTCCATAATAAAACTGACTGAAAATTGAACAAATAATATAGTGAATAGACAAGAATATACATAATACAAATTATGAATGACATTAGACACTGCCAAATTCAAAAAGTCACTGTTTATTTACAATTTTACACAATAAAAAATAGTCATTGTTGAGGTGGTTGTCCTGTTGAAAAAAAAAATGAAAATATTAATTATGAAGTGTCAAACCATTTTATAAACATTTTTATTATAACTACAACTCATTGTAATGGATTTATAAATGTGACCCAGAACAATATACAGTTATTGTATTATCAGGTTAAAACTATCAAACATAGTTGGTCACAGAGCCCTCTGCTTACTTTTTGTTGCTGCAGCTGCTGTATTGATGGTTCAGGGGCACCAGACAGAAGTCCAAAGTGGTGAAGATCATCCAGTCTTTCAGGCATCTTTTTGGATAAACCTCTGGCAGCTAAGAGTCATGAGTGAAGGTTGGCACTTTGTAGGTCAGGGATGTAGCTTTTTGTTGTTTTTGATTGTGTTCAATCGCCGCATCTATGATCTTTTGTTATGCATCCTGCTGTATCTACATATGTATAAAAAGAAGAAACATTATGTCCTACTGACATATGCCACATCTTGGATGTACCTACAGAGACAAACAGACACAGTCAAAAACACTTACTGCTGTGTGCAACTGGTTTTGTACTTGGCCCTCGACTGAGATGATGGCTGTAATCCAGGCTGCAAACATGACTCGATTCTACATCCTCCTCTTCCCATGATGATGATGTTGAAGATGTAGACGATGACAGAGGCTGTGGCTCCACGTCCAGGGTCCAGGCATCATCATCCCAGTCAATTCTTCTGAAAAAATACATTTGCACAATTATGGTCAAACAAATAACCTAAAATAACTAGTCTGATGATTTAAACTGCACTAAAGTGATATTTACCTTGTACCTTGTGCTTGTTCAGTTTCCCCTTTGGCACCACTACTGCTGCTAGTTTTTCAACAGAAAAGTCAGCCTCTCTGAAATAAACACAAGACAAAATACAAAATATTCTTTGTGGCTGTAACACTCAACAAACAAAAAATCCATACAACATGTGATGATTTTAATGTAAACAATTGAAATAAACAACACTTACCAATCATACAGGGTCTCCTCCACAATGAACACAGCAGGTAGAAGGGGCCTTTTCCACTGTGTGTGTGTGTTGATGTCATAGCACTTTCATAACTGTAAAAAGATGTTGATGAAAAACACATTAGTCCTTTCAAAATAATTGATATACTTAGTAAAGTTTTTCTTTTCAGAAACTCCACAAAAAGACACGACTTGGTACAAATATCTCTAAATGAGAACTGAAGTACTGTGGCCACTTTTTATAAGCAGTGATATGCTCTTCAGAGTAAGAATTTTGGAAACATGACAATCATTAGGCAGATTTGAGAATTACCAGCCACAGATAACAGGTTCTGTCACAGTGTAACAAATGTTAGCGATTATAAAACACTACTGTCACTGGGCTCACTTGATAAGACAAAGTTGGAGTTATAACGTGGACTTTGTTGTCCAAACTAGCGGTGTATGTGGTTTCCTACTTAGACAAACCGATTTGGTAAGCAAATAAAAAAAGAAGGCAGTAGTTACCTGTCGAATAAAAGTTTTGATAACGAGGCATCAGTCCGTGGTACAATCTGAGATTTCAAAGCACGCTGTAAACATCCCCAGGGCAAACTCTTGCCTTATTTCTCTCCGGTAAAGTCCGTCTTTTTCGGCAACTTCAAAGACCGTTTTCCCGTTCTCCTGTGACTTTCAGCCATTGTGTCTGCTCACACACGTAGAAGCGAAATCGGAATGAAAACAAAAGCAACAAACTCCTTTGAAAAACTTCTTCTCCATGCTCGGACTTTCAAACATACTACTGCGCATGCGCCGCTAACAACAGGAACGCGCGGATGACGACTGTAACGTAAGCACGTTTGATTTGAATGACATGAGCGAGAACCAATCCTTGACGTATTCCCTACAAAACTCACAGCCACGATTGGAGCTTCGAAATCCTCTAGTACACCTTTAACTAAGACACTTTGAGCTCTGCTTCTTTGTGAACACGCAGCTGCAACGACAACGCGAGGACGTCAAACGAAGGGACAAGATCAAGATAGAAATGTAGGGTTTAGATCAGGAAAGACGTGTTTTTGTAACATTGCACGTTTTCCTTTTGAATTCTAAGTAAATCTTATTCTAATTTGAATCTTTCCTTCTAACACTGCCCCAGTTCATTTCTATGGTTGATGTAAAGACGTCTTATTTTTGATTAACAAAATCCTAATCTTACCCAAGACCAAGACCTAAGTCTAAACTTAAACATCTTTCTAACTTCAGACCTAAAATTAGTCGTTAAACTCAAAGATTGCCGTAAGTTGCAGATTGCGCTTTGGTGATTAAAAATGATGACAACACATGAACACAACTTACTTCACCTCTGCAATTGCAAATAATTCTAGACTCTAAACCCCTAAGAACTATTCCACTGGGATCAGAGAACGAAAAATACTTAAGACCATCTTTGACAGAATAGCCACATTCATTACACATCCATTTGTACACTACAGGTTTCAAGGTGTTCTTCCACTGCCTGCACCTCATCCAAGTCTGATCCTCAAATCCTATTACAGCGACCTCACTGCTCTCATTTGTTAATGTTCACTCCATCATGTCTGGTCTGTGATGTTTGGACCAGGACGTGTGCCAGGAGACTGCTGCTGCTGTTGCTTGTTTGAGAGATAGAAAGACGTCTTATCCTTAAAACAGGGGCAATTGGCTGGAGAGTGTGCGTTTGTTGACAAGACTCATTGTTCTAAAGCAGACAAATACGAAATCCTGCCAAATGTGTTCCGGTGCCAAAACAGAACGGCTTAGCTCCTGTGATATAATACTGCGGCGGAAAAATTCAGCACTGCCCCAATCCAGCCACATTGTGTACAGTCGACGAGGTTCTTAAATAAATCCTTTGTGAATAATGATACACTGACCCTGTTAGCTGTCATTAAAGGCATAATGACAAGGCTTAGCGCTCAGAATGAGGAATCCTGTATCATTGCTCCAAGAATGATTTACTTAAAGAAGAAACGTATAACAAGCCAGGCCAATTTCTTCTAATATTTAGAAACCTTGTGTGGAAAGAGAATAGGGCATTGAGAGAAAAAAGAAATGGTCAGATTCCTGTCAAATCAACAAGTCAAGCGCTAAACCCTGTAAGTCTAGACAGACTGAGAACATTTACATTCAGTAAATGTCCCTTTTCTAACAAAAACTCGAATTAGCTTTTTTTCCCACTCTGTAAGTTTTCAGATAAAATTTTGTCTAAGTAGAAACATATGTTAGTAAATTAGATGTCTTTGTAAAAATCTGTTTTGTCAATGGCTTACATGAGCACAACATAGATTATTATTTTTTGACCAAGAGGAGGGCCTCCACCTTTTTCAGTCCATGGAAAAGTTACTCCTTTAACTATATATATTTTCACATCATAGCATAAGTGTAAGTTAGAAGTAAAGTAAACTGTTTTGTGAACAGGACCATGCCCTTGCCAAATTTCCAAACCACTCCTCTAAGTCAACAGAAGTCTTTTAATGTCAGCTCAAAAAATCTGTCTCAGTTTGACTCTAGCTAACTTTAGATCGAGCCTAAAAACCGAACCTGACTGGAACCCCACTCATTTTCTGTGTGTCTAAGCACGAGCGCGAACGGGGTCCGCTCCACCTACTCAGTAACACTGTGGCTCGTTAATGACAGAAAAAGCACATAACTGATGTGTCTTATGTGTTTACATGTATAGTTTGTTCCCTGTACCGCTCTTGTCTTTGTTTGTTTGTCTTTCTTTCTTTCTCTTTACTTCTTTTCTCACTGCGCCTATCATAAAATGCAAACTTACTCTCTCTTTCCTACTTACTATTTAATAATAATTTTATTTATATAGCACTTTTCATACACCAGCAACTCAAAGTGCTTCACATCATTCTAAAAATACATTAAAAATACAATAACAACAATATATATTGATAAAATAAAATTAAATGTAAACATAGCATATAAAAAATTTATATTTCAATAAAGAACCAGTTTAAAAAGGACTGTCTTAAGCCTCAATTTAAAAACACTAAGAGAAGGGGCCTGTCTCACAGTCTCAGGAAGGCTGTTCCAGATCTTAACTGCATGAAACTGAAATGATGCTTCCCAATGTTTGGTCCTAACTCTGGGCACCAACAAGAGGCCAGTCCCTGAGGTCCTCAGAGTTCGAGTTGGCTCATAAGGCGCCAACATGTCGGAGATGTACCCCGGCGCAAGACCCCGGAGCGACTTAAACACAAGCAGAGCTGTCTTAAAGTCCATTCACTGAGCCACAGGAAGCCAGTGCAAAGACCTAAGCACAGGACTAATGTGATCGTACTTTTTTTTCCTGTCAGGACTCGAGCAGCAGCGTTCTGGATGTATTGCAGCTGTTTTCAAGCTCGTTTGGATAGGCCGGTGAGCCGGCCGTTATAATAGTCTAACCTACTGCAGACAAATGCATGGATAAGTCTCTCCAAGTCAGGCTTTGGCACTATACCATTGATTTTGGCAATGTTTTTTAAATGGTAGAAAGACGATGATGTTATTGACTTCATGTGGCTGTTAAAATTCAAGTCTGAGTCCATTGTTGTTTTTTCCTCGCTGTGCACGTACACATACACAAGCCTTCTGTCTCTCTATCTCCTGCCAGAACATATCAAACGCTGTTCCTTCTCACATTGTATATTTGTCAACTTCAAATCCTCACGTCTTGTTTTTAGAAAAAGAGAACACGGCGGAGGTTTTGTGCTGTGTTCTGGAGCAATTGTCAATCATCCGCGTGTTCAGTGCTGCTCTACGTCTTGACCTGAACCTGGAGGAGCCGGGTTTGGGCTCCCGTCAAGAATCTAAGCTCTACCTCGCGCTCTAGTCTACTTACTGCAGGGCAACCCCCGACTAACAGATCCCACAATGCATTGCAGCCTTTCGCAAACGCGGCCCCTCCCCCATTTGCCTGTGAAGCAGCTCCAGAACAGACATCGCAGAGAGAATGAAACACTTTGAAAGTTTACAACAAAATCTTCCGTTACACAAACAGAAGATTATGAGAGCAGACTGTTATCCAAACTCCATCCATGGCCCCTGGGCTTGATAGTTGCACAAAAATGTCACCACTTTTGATAAAAATTAGGGTTAAGCCATAGCACTATATCTGTTTAAGTAACGAAAATACCACTGCTATATAGTCTATGTTTGAATTTGAAAGCTCTACAAACTTCTGAAACAGAATTTGAACCACAATTAAACAAAGACCAGATCAGTAGTAAGAAGAACATTTCAGCATTAAACCAGAACTTAAATTGGACCCAACTAAGTCTAAAAGTTTAAACCGGCAAGCAAGAGAAAGTATCTTTTTGTAACAGTGGGAAAATGGGTTGAGGGCCAGACCAAATCATTGTTTTTGAATAAGCCTGGCCTAGATGATTCTGCTACTCACCGCGGGCTCTCACTGCATCTAGTCCATTCTTAGTTTACCAGTATTTCCTTCATCAGTTTTCTCATGAACTCCCATGTTGAGGGTGAACTCTTGTAAACTTGTTGTCTTGCAATGCTGGCAGTCTCCATACGAATGTGCATCCTACATATGGTTCCTTTAATACTGTGTATAGTTGTCTGTCTTATAAAGTTAAGTGTATATGTTCTGCCACAGGTCACCTCATTATCTAAGTTGCGTTTCTCAAACCTTCTCGGTCTCATTTCTGCATCTGTGTCTGAAATCGGTCGCCTCACAGTGTCGACAACACACTTTGAAAAGAATCAGTCGGTGGCAGCTGCTGAAAGCCTGTTTTGTGAAGGTTCTCTGTGCTGGCTGTGCGGACAGTTCAAAGCTGCAGAAGAGTAGGAAGCCACAAGCTAACAAGAGCTGTGCTACTCTACAACGCTCACTGCAATACTACAAATAGAGATTTTCATTCCCCTGCCGAACACCTGTATGTAACACCTATCTGCTCAGAGTGTAAAAGGCAAAGGCAAAAGTCAACCTCTTGGAACACAATGCTATGTTCTGATAGAACTTGAAACAGTAACAAGGTATGTTTGTAAGAAATAAAAATGTGTTGTAATAGACAATGTGCAATTGAAGTGTTGGCGTGAGTGAAGAGCCAATAGAGCAGACATTATTTATTTATTTATTTATTTATTTCATTTCATTTATTTAAAAAGGGACATTGCACATTAATGAACATATGTAAATATGCCAGATTTACCCATTGGCTAATTTAAATCTGTAGTCCCTTGACAGGTCGCTGGTGCCACTTAAGAACACACAAACAAACAAAACAACAGGACAAATAAAACACATAAAATACTGATTACACAGAGGACAGGAGAGATTAAAAAACAAACATAAACTCAGGAGGGTCACACAAATCACAATTTACAACACATTGAATTAATAAAGTGCTATGGCATATTTAAATCAAGTTTAACAGTAAAAGAGTTATATGCAGATAAAGTGCTAGGTGTATTGCATAAATCCTATTGCACAAGTTCTATTGCATATTAAATCCTATTGCATATTTATCCTCCCACAATTTGAGAAATTCCAGTGTTGCAATCAACAGCAAGGGGATAGAAACATGCAGTCAAACAAGATAATTATTTAATCCTTTCACTTATGTTTTCTACTTTCTGATGCAGATGCCATAGATTCAGCCTCTTTTATGGGACATACAATATATTGACCAAACATCCAAACATGAAATGGAGTAGTCTTATTTACTCTGACCAGTTTTAGATCCCTCACGAAACAGAAAGTTTTGATTTTCATCTCCAGACTAGTTGCATGGGTTGTTCTCCTCAGAATCTCATCTTTTCGTGATTTTAATGATAAAATATCTGCTAAGCTTAATCAACAATGTTTTCAGTCCAGGATGTTTTGCCTTAATCAGTTTGAAAAGAAAACCGGCCTCCAGAATCAGCTGATCACATAAACACAGGCGACTGCCTTGGGTAATGAAAAAAAAATAAATCACATGCGTTTCCCGGTCATGTGACCTTATCTGGATCATTGTGCCACCTGCTGGTGAATCTGTGAAACTGCATCATGTATTTGACTGTAAACAAAGTCAGCAGGTGTATCAAGAGAGCCTGACATCGCTGTATAGAACAAAAGTCCAATGACAGAAATATTCGTCTGTAGCAGGCTACGGATGGTCGCACAAGTCTCTTTTTTATCTCTTTCCTTGTAAAAAGTAAAATAAAAAAATAAAACTCTTATGTACAAAAAATGCTGTTTTCCAGAAGAATAGATGGATAGACAGGTAAAATAAATAAAGTGGTGTTAGTATACTATATTATAGAGGTTCTGCAGGTGACATGACATCATTCTAAATGTGAGTGCTGAGTGACAATGATGCATGAGAGTCAATGGAGAGAAAGAGTAAGAGTTCAATAAACAGCTAAAACAGGAAAAATAAACTCCAATTTGATAACAAATTCAACACACAACAAGTCTACTGAGCACTGGGTTTGTAACTGACATGTAAAAAGAGAAAATTAAGAACCAACAATTGTTGAGACTTTACCTTCTCACGTTTATCAGACGTTGAAATCACACACAGTTGAACTTATTGCCTTTTCCAACTTAAAACGATGTTTTGAGTTTGTTTGTTTGTTGCAGTTAAAATGAACTAAATTATCAACTGCAGACAAGTTGTTGCCACGACAACAAAGAAATAATTTGAAGAAATGCCACTCATTCTAAAATCGTTAGGCATTTTTGGAAATAAAATGATGTCAGTGCATAACCTCTATAGTACTATGTAGGCTACAATATGTGACACAGCATACGGACAGAATAATTACATCTTTCATATTTCCATTGAGACAATCTGACTCTCTCAGGCAGATCTTAAAAGCCAGATCTGTGGAGAGGCACTCACGCTCACTACAAAAAAAATGTTTTTAAGGGTATTCATTAGCAAATGCTAGAAAATAGATACGCAACCTTTACAGAGAGTTACAATAACATTCGATAGCATGCTACTTAACAACAGAATTTCAATGTAGCACATAAATGCATGACAATAAAAAAGTTTATTATGTGACTGTGTTCATGGGATCAAAGTGGCATCCAAAGCCAAACGCCTCCTGATCACTGGCTTAGTAAGTCTAGTGTGTTGTATATTGTGTCTGCTCCAGCCACAGTAGTACATGTAGAGAGAGAGAGAGAGAGAGAGAGAGAGAGAGAGAGAGAGAGAGAGAGGACTTATCTGTGGTGGTGGTGGTGGTGGTGGTAGTGGAGCTCTCTGCGGCTGCTTGTAAAGGATGGAGGAGTGCTGACAGATTAGTGGCTGTCACAAGAGATACTTTCTATTACAGAGAGTGTGAACTCTAATAACAGCCACGGAAATGGCTCAGAGATGTTCACATTCTGCTCACTGCTCCATTACAAGACGCCGCGTGTCTGCTGTACGACTTCTATTTCCCTCTATGGACCAAACTTCTGCTGCATTGAGTTTGTGCTACAGGGTTTAAGATGAAGTTTGACATGTGAGTTCAAGGGTCATAGATTAGGACACAGTGCTACGACTTAAGGGAACAGATGTAATAGTGATTTTTGAAAAGAAAGGTCTGTATTTACCTCAATAAAGTCAGTGGGCCTCACTCATGAAAGAGTGATTAAAAATTGTGCGTAACTTCCACTTTAAGAAGATGCTGAGAAAACTCTTCACGACAAGTTCATAAGAAGCCAAATTCCTTCCAAGGTTAGGGATGTTCATCATGTCTTCTTAAAGTATTTATGAAAGCGTTTTCTTCTATATCAGACAAGAATCGGCAAGAACCTGACTAGTTTCGACGGCCAGGTGACGTGTCTTATTAGCTGCTGTTCCTAAGCGTGGTCAGCCCAGTGGACCTGTGAGGTTTGCTCTTCTTGAACTCCTTGTGGCTACGCAACCCTGCGGAGCAGACTGGAGCGGAGACAGTGGGCGAAGGGTCTGCAGAGGCTGTCGGAGGCGGTCTGGGGCGGAGCGGAGTTGAGCTGCATGTAGTGGGATCAGCGCGTCAAGCTTCAGGAGACACACCTCTGTCCGATCAGTTCAGACCTGGTCCAAACAGCTGCTATCATCCTGTTTGTTGTTTTTTTTTAAGGAAGTTTCATCAGCCACCTGGATGGATAACATCTCTTTCTGCAGGCGACAAGAGTGACATCGCCCGATAATCCCAAATTGAACCCTGCACATTTATGTTTATTTATTTGATGTTTATTCAATATTTTTGAGTAACAATATATGACACTGTAGTGGAACACTGAAAAAACAAAAAACACTCAAATCCAACAATTCCAAAATTATATGTGAATAGCAACTATATTAAAAAAATCCTCTGAAAATGGCAGTGAATATGTAGTTATAGTAGGGGTGTAACGATACACCTAAATATTCGAAGTATCGATACACAGCCCTTACGATCCGCTGCATCGATCGGCGTTCAACTAGTTGGCCTTAATCCCAGCCACACATCGATGTGACTTTGAATCGCTTCGAATCTAAGCCCAAAGAATCGATTTATTTAGATATATGGCGAAACATAAACCATACAGACAAACAACATTCTTAGTCGTTTATTTTTCACATAAATGTTTCTTTAAATGCGCGTTTAATACGCTGGTTTTCCGCGCTCCGTCATCATCAAGCGCCTGCAGCACTTGTTTCACACGGAATCTGCTCCCGGACGGAACAGATGCTACACAGCCCAGCGGAGGAGACGGACAGTGCCCATCCCGCGGGCCCGCGAGAGCGCACTGAGCGGAGACCATGAGGGACAAAGCCGTAAAGGCGAAACAAAACTGGCCCACGGAGGTAACGCCACGAAACGACTCGAGCGAGCTCCGAAAAGAACCAGACGAGCTGCAAACACGCCGCCGCCGCCCCCCCCCCGAGCTGCAACGCCACAGTCATAACACAGACTCGCGCTTTTGTGCAGGCTTAAGACTCCGCTGCCAGTCTGTCACATTTGGGACATATGACGTACTTAAGACGCAACATCACCATGCTTTGGGTCAAAACCACGAGTCTGCAGATGTTTGTGGATTTAATATTGAATCTAATGATACGTCATGAAGATACAGTTCACTGACTCCCGTCTCAACAAACTTCTGCATCTGTGTGAAAATGATTCAATAAGATGGTGAAATGTGAGTCACTTATTTTATTATGATACTAAACTTGTGTATTAAGGGGAAAAGTTGCATTTTTTTATGTGCAATGAAAAATAATTGTGTCATTAAGCTGAATATATTTAGTACCCTTATACTTACCCTATAATTGTATTAATTGTTTTTGAGTTTTTAATTTAATGCAAAATCTTGGTAATGATTTTATTTAGGTCGTAATTTATCAAACTGAATCGAAATATCGTTTTAAAATTGCTGTATCGTTTCGAATCGTATCGTTCCCCAAAACCCCAAAATCGTTTTGCAATCGTATCTCTTGGCCTCATATCGATATGTATCGTATCGTTGTAAAAACGTATCGTTACACCCCTAAGTTATAGTATATAGACTCTGATGTGGACACTCCCAATTTTACATTACTGTCTGAATAGCTGTAAGTACTTTTTTTTATGCCAGCTTATTTACATTACCATTTAAAGTGAATATTCTGTAACAGTCTGAGCAGCCGCAAGGCCTATTCCCAGCGTGTAGTTTTAGATGCAAATGTAAATTACACCATAGATCAAACGTTTTCCCACAGATAGAACAGCAGTAAGGTTTGTGTCCATTGTGTGTCCTTATATGCTCCATCAGGCTGAGGTATTGAGCAAATCGTTTTTCACAATAGTAACACTTATACGGCTTTTCACCCAAATGTATTCTGATGTGTGCAGACAGGTCATGCAGCCTCATAAAACCTTTATTACAAATTGAACAACTGTAAAGTTTTTCTTTTGATTGTATTTTCTTATGGAACTGTGTCTGTGTAACCGGTGTTGAACTGCTGTAAGTTCTTTCCTCTCCAAGGCTTTCCATCTGTGAAAGTGACTCTAAATTAGATGTTGAACAGCTGTAAGGCGTTTGTTCAGTGTGGCTTTGTGTCTGTGGTGCTGAGTAACTGCAAGGTTTTTCTCCTGTATGATTTTCTAGATTAAATTTTTTCTGTGTAGACATTGAACAGCTGTAAGATTTTTCTTTAGAGTTGCTTTGCATCAGTAGTGTTGAGTAGCTGTAAAGTCTTTCTTCTGTGCTGCTTTCTTTGTCTGAATGTGCCTGTGCATTAGAAGTTGAAGAGCTGTAAGGTCTTTTTTCAGTGTTGCTTTGTGTCAGCAGTTTTGAGTAGCTGTAAGGTCTTTCATCAGTGTTGATTTGCGTCAGTAGTGTTAAGTAGCCGTAAGTTTGTTCTTCTATGCTGTTTTCTTTATCTGAATTTGTCTGTGTATTAGAAGTTGAATAGCTGTAAGATCTTTTATCAGCGTCGCTTTGTGTCTGTGATGTCGAACAGCTGTAAGGTCTATCTTTTGTGTGGCTTTCTATAGGTGAATATGACTCTGTGTTAGATGTTGAACTGCTGTAAGTTGTTTCTTCTGTGTTGCTTTGCGTCAGTAGTGTTGAGTAGCTGTAAGTTGTTTCTTCAGTGCTGCTTTCTTTATCTGAATTTGTCTGTGTATTTGTAGTTGAACAGCTGTAAGGTCTTTCCTCTGTATTACTTTCTGTCAGTAGTGTTGGATTGCTGTAGGACTTTTCTTCAGTGTGACTTTGTGCCTGTAAAGTTGAACAGCTGAAAGGTATTTCCTCTGTGTTTCTTTCTATATTTGTCTGCTTGGTAAACGTTGATTTGCTGTAAGGTTTCTTACCAGTATGTATTCTTTCAAGGTGTAAATTTATCAAAAATCTCTGAGAAAATGTTTTATTACATATTAAACATCTGTAAGGTTTCCTTCCTGTGTGTGTTCTAAGAAGTCTGCTCAAATTTCCCATGAATGCCTGTTGACATAAAGAGCACTGTTGTTTCTTTGTATGAGGTCGTGTCTGGTGTCTGGAGTTTACAATGACACTCCTCTCTGATGCACAGTTGCTTTGTGCAGTGGTGTTATTGGTGCTGGTCTTGACTGGGCTGGAGGAATCCTGATCAGAGTCTGTGTCCATCTGTGAGTCTGAACAGATGACTGGAGCTCTCCAGTCTTCATCACTGTCAGCGCCCTGATGCTGCTCTGTGTCTGACTCTAAGAGGAACTCCCAACTGTTGTCTTCTACTTGTGTCTCTTCTCTGTGCACGTTGGGTCTTTGTTCAGACTCTGAGATCTCTCGCGACTCAGAGAAAGGCCTGGAAATAAAACAAAATTAACTTAAGTTTAAAAAATTATAATAAAGTTTAAATATTTGTTGTCCCTAAAGCCTTCTGCACACTGTGGAAGTTTTGGCTCGATTTTAAGCCTAAGGTGCCCCTCTACAAGTACGAGAAGGTGTGGCCAGAGTAAGGATTTTCACAAGAGATTTTTTGTCGTTTCTCTCCTTATGTCTGTACGTCACTGTAACTATTTGTCAGGAGCATCATGATTAGGTTCACATGCAGCACGAGCACGAGGATCTTTACAACAGACAACATCTGGTTCACTGCCTTGTGACAACAACTCTTAAATCAAAGAGGATAAGGAAGAAACATTGCCTCATCAGCTGTAAATAAATGTAACGCTTTGTGCGTAAAGTGCACGTAAAGTTTTCATTTTACACTCACAATGCATCTGTGTAACAGCTCCTGACATGGATCTTTGCAGTGAGACACATTTTTTTAATCCAAAAAATCTAACTTGTAGCAGAACTATGCAAAAAATCAAAGTAGCTTATTGCAACTGATGAGCTAAAATGTCTTCTTTTTTTATTTTCTTAATAGCTGAGGTTGAAAGAACGATGATAATGATTTCCAACTTTTTCAGACAAAACCTTCAGATTCTAAGAGGATGAGATGATACTTACTCTTGCTGCTGATCTTTCTTCTGTTCCTCAGTCTCTTCTGAAATCTGTGGAGTCTTTGGGACGTCCTGGTTAAGACCTGGGTCAGGACTAAGTGAGACCACACCTGAAGGACAACATGTGTGTCAAACAAGCTTTACATTTTAGATGTTCTTTCTCTGTTGTTAGCGACTGGTCTGATAACAACAGTGGGTCTCTGTCTAGCTTTGGTTATGATGTTTTACAGATTTTGGTGGAGATAGAGAATAAAAGTGCATGGGGGAAAGACAGCTTAATTTTTCATTACAGATCTTGTCAGTGCACCCTATTCAAAGATGAAAAAATAAAAAATATAGCAATTGAAATGTTCCTCTATGGTCCCAAATTCAGAGAATGACTGAGGAAAGATGCATTGACTTAGTTCAGCTGCTTTTGTTTGAGATATTCTTCCAGTTCTGCTCAAGTAATGTTAGGTTGACATGTTTTGCCGGTTTGTGTCATTGTGATTGTTGAAAGTCAAGAGTCAGGACACCTCATATGAACTAGGGGGAAAACTCTTGAAATTGGACTATGCTGCGTATCCAGTTATTCAAGAGGGTTTGACGTGACAGTAGTGTTTTTTCACATATTTGAACTGCTTGGCCTGCAGTTGTCCTCAGAAGACTCACATGAGGTTACTGACATGCCTTTCTGATTGTCTTTGGTGCAATTGAAAGCAATCAAAACAAGAAAGGTTTCACGAAAAACAACCAATTGTCAGACAAAGAAAACTGAAATATAGTTTACATCAAAGACTAAATGTAGCAGTTGTAGAAAAGACAGACTCACCAGTTCTGCACAGCAGGACTCTGGGGCTTAGAGCCGTCACCAGGAGGTTGTGTGTCTTCTGTTTCTGCAGTTCCTCCTCGTACGCCGCTATCGTAGTTTCAAACAGAGCAAAGACCTCCTCAGCAGCTGCAGTCAGGCGCTCACTCACCAAAGCTCTCAGCGTTTGGCTTTTAGACATTTTTACCTCCAAGGACTTCAGGACTGGGCCGGGTGTAAGGTGATCTCACAGCTACGGTTCTGTAACTGAAATTCAGTTTTGTTTTACTGCAGGATAGGCATGCTATTCACATTATAAATAGGGCATTTTTCTTTTCTCTTTTTAATTTATTTTTTTATTTTTAATTTATTTTTATTTTATTTTAGTTTAGTTTTTGTAGGGGTGGGGTAACCTGTAGTTCTTGCTTTATCATTACTTCTTTGCCACCTTCCAAGTAGCTCCTTAAAGTATTTTAAGTGAAGCTGGAGACCCCTGCCATGCATGTGGAAATTTGTCATCTGCATTTAACCCATGCACCCAGGACCTGTGTGGCAGCGCTGAAAAGTCAGTCTCTCCAGATCCTCTTGCTAGACTTTGTCAGGACAGTAGCAGCAGGATTTAAGCCTTTGTGATGGACTGAGGAAGGGACAGACCCTCGCTGTGTGTGTCCTCACTCACGTAAACTGTGTATTTTGTCTGAAACTGCCTTTCTGAAGTGACCCCACAAACATATTTACCTCACATCACAATGTGACCAGCCAGACCAGACCTGCAGTTAGACTGGTCTTCTGGTCCCTCTAAGCCTCCTGTAATAGTGAACATTACTTTTGCTTGATTAGTAGCACCCGCACAGTAAAGTTAACTCTTAATTCTAAGCAGTATTTATGAAAAAATAAAATGTCTAAAACATTTGATTTCTATTTTTCCCTGATTTTCTGTAATATCATGTTACTCATAACATTCTAAATTGTTTAATTGTGCCTCTTCAAATTTCTTTGTATCTCTAATAAAATTACCAAGAAGTAAATCTGGCTCTGACCATTTTTCAGTTGTGGTTGCCCCAAATATGTACAATTTTGGCTGTTTATACACAGAAAATGCGTTTTATTGTATGACAATATGAAGAATGTGTAATACAGCCGAGAATCAGAGGTTATAACAGTAAAAAATTAATTCATTCAACATTATATATTGTATATTTAGGTTTTTTTCACCATACAACATGACATCACAACACAACTTGCATCAGATCAGGCTGTAAACATTATCACAAACACAACCTCTGAATCATAATGATGCTGTGATCTCAAAGCAAAATGTCTGAAAATGAGTTTGTAAAAGTCACAGATGATTTTACAAGAGAAGTTCTTAGATTCAGGTACTTTCATTTACTTGTGCTCTTCACTCACCCTCAGCCTGGCTCTCGCTGCAGCCTCTGACAAATCTGTTCTACGTCCTGGCTAGAATCCCGCCTGATGGACCAGTTGTTGTCCTAGTTCTGCTTTTATGTTGGGTGTAGAGTCGATCTCTGCATGAGTGTGATATGCGTGAGGTATACAGCCAGTTTACCTTTAGACGACGTGGCATGTTTAGACCAGAGGAACTGGTCAGACCACTGTGGAATTCCTTTGAGGCAAAAAATATTTGTGTTTCTAAGAAAACAGACATCTCAGTCACATTTTGTACATTTTGTTCCTCAAAGGAAGCAATGTGTCATTCAAACACAAGTAAAAACCAGATGCCTACAGTTATGTGTATACTGTTACAGAGTGAGCACACAGATGTGTACAAGACCACGAGCAACCACACATGTCACGCAAGCACATGGACCGAAGGAAAGAAAAGGCAGAAGGCACTTGTCCTTACATGGTCTGGCGCTGAGGAGGAGCAAGTAAATAAATCATTTCATTCATTCATTCATTTTCTACTGCTTAATTTTCTAGAAAAGTGTTTTTTAAGCCATTATGGGAGCTCAACAGTGGTTCAGAAAGTATTTTGCCCCATTGTAAAGTGCCATAGGCTTTCCGAAAATTTTAAATATTAATCACGGGCTAGCCAGCTGTGTGCTAAGTCAGATCCACAGCGCGGTTGTCTTTAGTCTAAAAAGAACATCTATAACTTGAAAATGTCATAATATCTTCATACTTTATAAAGCTGAAAAAACATTTTTAAACAAAAATTACAGGTCTTATGCTCGTGACTCACCACATAGCTAATACAGTCTCACTAGATGGGCGTACTTTTACCACGACACAAAACAGCGTATTTTTACCACGACTTCACAGCTATTTTTAGTACTTATGTTACGCCGTGCATTTAGCATGATATGAAAAAGCGTAACAATGACACGAGATTTTACAGCATTAAAAAAACACGAGTTTTGGTTGAAGCCACGTGGGGACGTTTTCTTCAGGTGAAACGAGTAAGTTTAGGCATCAAGTTAAGAAACTTTGTAAGATTAGGTCTGGGGCTTGGGGCAGGTTAAGATTAGAATCAGAATTTCATGAATATTCATAAATAAGAACACGTCTTAATAAACACTATTGAAATGAACGGGGACTGTGATGCGTACTATAATTACACAAAACAGCCGTGAACTCGTGCTAATCATACCTAATTTACATATTGTACATGTCGTGGTAAATGTACGCTTTCTTGTGAGATCGGGCTCACATAGCTGCTTAGCCCCTAGGACATTGCCAACATTTTAATAAAATTTTTTAGTCAAATCCCTATGGCAATTTAACAAGGGTTCCGAAATTGTGGAACCAGGAAGTAGGCAGTCACTGTTGAGCTCTATTGCAACCAAAGATAAATACATGTCAATATTAATCATGTTGTTGAAAGATTTAGGTGAGCAACTTGTCGGTTTTCAAACCTAAAGCGTGTTTTGCAGTGTGAAAATCAGCTAACCTCACCTTTAATAGAAACGTCCATTTAGTTTTTTGTCACCAGTCGCTTGCATGATTGTTTTGGGGGTCCCAGTTTGAACCTTTAAGGAATCCATGAACTAAGAGACCATTCAAGTGACTAAAATATCTCATTTTATTTTAACATTTACAATGTCTTTTTTACTACAAACAATATACTCAATATTCCTTTTTTTTTTCACGACAACAATTACAACATTATCAAAGCTCAATACATTGCACGCATCTTAGAATACAGCTGATCCAGTATGTCCAAAGTTTGATTATCAGTGGCCTTCTCTTCTCCAGTATTCTGATGTAGACTTTACCAAGGCCAACCACAAGGCTAACCACATATCTAAGACTAATAATGTACTGTCCCTGATCAAATAATAACCTGGATGTGCACATAGTTTACAAAAATATGTCGTTTGATTTGAAGTCAAACTGGAGTTACTACAGAGCGCTCAAACACAGAAGTATGTGTGGCCCCTGGTGTGGGAAACGACTGCAGAGGAGTGATAAATGGTACAGCAGAGACAATAGTGGGTGGCTGTTTGTTGTGTGTTATGTAACCGCTTTGCTTCCAAATACACTACTACTACTGACTAAAATCACCAAAGAAAGACGTCAACCGTACACATGCAAGCCAGAAATACTGCAACTCAAGTCCTGCTTTAGTTCTGCCTAAAGATTTAACTCAAGAGCTGCCAATTGTTTGTTACCATGGAGATGCTATGTTGCTGTAGTGTTTTATTTATCCTGGAATGCTCAAATTATCTATAGATACAGTGGGGGAAACGATTTCTAGTTGAGTCACAACTAAGCCTTAATGAATGAATGTTAAAGACGTCAGGCAGTGCTAGCATTAGCGGTGTGAATCTGTGAGTGTCAGGCTATTCGATTCCGATTCTTGGGATTCAATTCAAAAACGATTCTTGATTTTCGATTCTAAAATGATTCTCAATTTATTTTAAAAGCAATTTTTATTTGTTTTTATTTTGTTATCTAAATACAAATGTTGGTGGGGCTAATTTATCGCCATCTTGCAATCATTACACTTATGTATTTGTCAAAGAATACATTTATCAATGCTTTAGAATTAATTTTGCAGTATTATGTAATAAATGGGTCACTTTAAAGTTAGGGTATAACTAACTTTTTTAGTCATAAATCAGTAACCTTTGTGTTTTCCACAAAAATATATGATAAATGCAGAACTTTATGAAAAAAATGACATCACTGTGTACTGACTGAGTTGAATAATAAAGAATTTTAGTTCTTATCAGGAGCCGAATGCTGCGCTCTGATTGGCTGAGCTGGGGTGGTCCTCTCTAGTTTCACTTTGTTGTTTGTGAAACATGTTTTTAAGCCATAATTGCAACCAAAAATGCCTCATGTGGATTTGGGAGGGGAAGCTTCAGATTTAAAACCTAAATTGTGCTGAGAGAGAGAGAAAGAGGCCGCCCAAAAGTTTTATTGAAATTGTGACACAGATAGTTTAATACAAGATAGTATATGTTTAAACTCTGTAAAGAAAAACCAACATTTTAGACAAAGTTGTTAAAGTCTGTCAGTTAAATAGAACTTTCACCAAATAGATTTCTACTGTATTATAGTTTTTCACAAGAATATTTTCTATTATACACTTTTTTTCAAACTGAAGCTGCTGCTCAGTAAGCATTTGCCTGTGATCACTGCTCACTTGTCACAGGCGTGAGCATGTTCCTGAAGGAAAACTGTACCCCCACATCTGGCTGAAAGCCACACTTCTATACTGACAGTGTATAGAGCTTGGAGAGAGCCACTAGTGGCCAACAGAGGAATAATTAAGACCATCTGCTAAGACCGGCTAGGACAAAAGGCAAGATCGGGCTGAGGGTCACTGACTTCAAACTCAAAATCAAAAACCCCAACTCTTCATATTAAACAAAGCAGCAGATTTAAACTTACTAATTTATATTCTTGGAAAGTGGCTTCATAACAATTTTGAACCCAACATGTTTTTATTCAGAAAAAAGTTTTACTTTTGGGCAGGGATAGGGGTTAGGCATAAACAGGAATTTTCTGAGCAGTCAAGGAGAAGTTGCAGAACAACATCAGCTAACTCAAACATGCCATGAATCAATTCAAAAAACTTGAGAAAACTAATCATGAGAGAACGCTTAAAAACTCGGAAAAGTGGATTTTACACAATATGTCTCCTTTGCAAAAACACACAAAAAACAATACAGAAGGTTGTTGCTTTAGCACATTGAAGCTCACACTCTCACTCCAAATAATTACCTTTTCGTCTGGGATGGATTGTCGGACATTCTCCAGGTAAGCGTTGATATTTCAACATTGGTGAAGCGCAACAAAATCTTCGCAAAGTCCTCCTCACTGATGGTGGTCATGCCTTTTGAGTATGTCAGGAACTCGATCTCCAGCACTTCTGTTTGGAGGTTGTCCATAAACCTGAACACAATTAGCAATGACAATATGCACTTAGGAATGTTCAATAATGCAAATTTATGGTATTATCAGCGGTGGCATCACAGCTACAAGTGTAACAAAAAAAAGTGCAGCGACATTCTCCACAATGATTTTTTTTCCCAAATAACCAAAGAAAAGAAAGTCGCGCAGTGTGAGTTGACAAACCTCAATGTGACAAAAAAAAAAGGGGATTTCTGCAGGTAAGCAAACTAGAAGTGAGTCAACACTTTTTTATTAAGCCTCAAATGCACTTCAGCATTGATTAGACTTTTTATTTGGGTAAATGACTTAATCAATTTCTAAACAATCAAAATCTATTTTCATTGATAATGGTGATTCTTATTATTTGTGAAATGAGATGAGAGAGAAAGCGAGAGAGAGAGAGAGAGAGAGAGAGGGAAAGCGAGAGAGAGAGAGAGAGAGAGAGAGAGAAAGAGTGCTTTTAAAAACAGTTTGCTTCATTCATGTTTTAATAAAAAAATAAAGTAAAACCATTGATTTTTGGGTGTTTGTGACTTGAATTGGCTTGTCATGTACAAATTTTCAAAAGACTGGAAGTCAGGGCAGAGCACATATTTTCATATTTTTTTTTAAGATTCACATTATTTACATCGTTAGTATCAGTAAACTTTGAATGTACAAGGTTTTATAATAAAATATATTTCACTCAAACTTCATCAAAGGCGCTTTTTAAAGTGAGGCTAAACACACGTTCAGAGACTAACTCCGCCCACAACTGAACCCCAAACAGGCTCGCAAAAGTGGGAGATGCCCGGAGGCCTTTTAGAGACGCCCAGTGGGTGTGAACAGACATTGATTGACAGCACCAAATATAAACAGCATATGGCAATTATGTGACGGAGCGGTCCGGGTCCCTGACAGTCTATCTGAGGAAGCTGTAGGCCTACAGCACAGTCTTTGCTTTACCTGCACGTCAAGATTTTTTTAACTTTACAAAACATATGTATTAAACCTTTGCTTTAGTCTACATAGGCACATGAGCTTATGATAGGAGTATTTTCTAAAAATGAAAATGAAAAACATTCCACTGACGTAGGAATCGAACCAGCGCATCGTTGCACAAGCAGCTGCACATCGCACCACTTGCTCAGCAAACTGAGCCAAACCACGGCAGATATCAATGCGCAGCGAGTGATCCTTTTACAGCTCTCCTCCGCAGCGGTGTCAGAAGGAGGAGTTTATTTATTCCCTCTGCCGGCTCGTCTGCCGCGTCAAGGCACTGTGACGTCAGAGGGTACTGAAAATGCACTGACAGCGTTTGCCCTGCGTGGCAGTACAGCCGCGGTTTTTACACACATAACTGCAAAATGACCGAGTTTGCACAAAAATGTCAAAAAAAGGCCTGGAAACAGTAGATAATTCAATTTTGACCCCATATACACAGTCTGACAGTGAAAAAAAGTGGATTCTGAGTTTAGTTTCTCTTTAAAGGTACGAGGCAATCAGATATCCAGATAAAGCAGATCTGTGTGGGATTTATTAAATAAACTCTTATAAAATACAATTTGGCCACAAAATGGTTTCAAATGTTTAAATATTGGGTTAAACATTAGTAACCATTTTGCTAATGTTCAATTTTAAGATCCTTTTATCTACGTTTTTGAGTTCAATTTTAACCTTGTTTCCATTAAGTCATCGTTCCTTCACTCCTGTAATGGCAGTCAAGTTTAGTCACGTGATGGAGGAGTTTTACATCTGAACATTTTGATGTTAGATTTGAACATTAGGCATAAAATGATCATTGTTTGACAAAAAAAAGAACTTAATGTTCTATAAAAATTGGCCGCATCATTACCTGTAAAAGTCATCAAACGTCAGCTCTGCTTTTCCTTTCTTCCCGAAGAAATGGACCAGTAGTGTTGTGTCAATTGTCATGTTTTCATCTGCTCGCTGTGGATCATTGGAGAAGAAACTCATGAGTGAAACTATTTAGTAAAACACTTGTGAGCACATTCACTAAAACAAAACCGCTGGGGCCAGGCGAACAGGAAGCGTCTTTTTAGCCTTTTCTTAATAAATAAAACAAGTAAACAATGGCATTCAGTCCACACAAGCTTAGCATCTTGGTCAGGCCAGTCGAGGCAACAGTTATTCATCTTCAGTTAAATGTAGGGCTGCAACAAGTTAATTGATTAAGCACCACTAATCAATTAGAAATACTCATTAACAAAATTAGTAATCAAATAATCTTTAAATGATATTTATAAAGGCTCAAAACAACTTGCCCTGAGCTGAGAACAACCTGACGAGGATGAGAGTTTTGGCAAAAATCTACACCCCAAAATGTTTTAAAGCAACATTACTTCAGCTCAAATTTAGCAAAAATCTTGTTTTCAAGGGACATTTGTGTTCTAAGTAATCATTATCCAACTAACTGTCCAACTACCAAAATACCCAAATAATTATTAGTTGCAGCCCTAGATAAGTAAATAAAAACATTTTAATCCTAAGCAGCCTAGACTGGCACTGCAAAAAAGCAAAGAAAAACACAACTTGCAGGTTACAAAAGCAAAAAACAAACAGTGAGCTGCAGTAAAAGGAGGCATCATTGTGATTATAAATATTAAAACTGCCAAACTGTTTTATCACATGCATTACTGCCACACTTGTTGACAGATGTCATGAAGACATTGTGTAATAAAATGGCACGCTCACAAAGTTGTACAAGCAAAAGCAGCAAGTTCACCCTTTTCTGTCAAATAAGCTACATAAAAATTGCACACATTGACCATGCCAGAAGTTGAGAATTCCAATGTTTATAAAGACAGAGAAGGTGTTTGAAAATATAAAAATTAATAATAAATTTCTCTCTCGTGCCACCAGCCACAGTTCCTGTTTGTATCAGCCGTACGTGCCAACAGAAAAAAAGACTCAGTGGTTAACAGGCCCTCAAAGGAGAACAAGAGCAGTTATGCCATTTCCATAAACATATCCAGACTGCTTCAAGTTTCATTATCACCACGATGCCATTCGTGGCTCTACCTCAAGGACAAAATCCTACAGGTCAATCATGTGAGACCAGAAGAAAATGTCAAACAGGATGTCAGCATATTGCAGTAAAGACATAAACCTAACATGACTGACAGATGTAGCATTGTTTGTGGCCGCGATGCATTAAGAATGACCAAAGAAATGTTTGAGGTGTTGTGTATATTCTCAAAGCAGAATATACATAATCAGCACTATAATGATAATGGCTGTATAGAAATATGGACTAACCTAAACTTCAGTGCAAATTGAACTTTTTTTTTTAGATAATAGGCTGGATGGAATGGTACAATAACTAATTTGGGAGCATTTTATTTGTAGGTTTTAAGTGCAAACTGATCTTAATTCATCCAAGGTTTGACAGTGAAAAATTTTTTAAACCAGGCATGTCCAAACTCCGGCCCAGGGGTCAAATGCAGCCACCAGACCAATTTTTTGGCCCTCAAATGTCCTGAACATTTGACCCAAAACTTTTTTAAGTCAATATCAAGCAATTTATTTTGTACTAATATGATGATAGGTCTAAATAAATGTTTTGTGACTCAATTTAACATCTTCTAAATGTAACCATTTGAATATTTTACACTAGATCGGCCGTCCGTTTAGTCTGCTTTCAACATGAGGCCCTTGACGAAAAAAAGTTTGGACACCTCCGATTTAAACTCTCATCTTATCTTCAAATTCAACTTTCTTCTTATAAAGTATTACGATGCAAATCCCTATTAGATAGTAGGATAACACACATAACAGAATTCAGTTCCATCCTGGATGTTTTTGTGACACACTGGATTCAAAATTGTTCCAAGAGCTCCTTTTTCCTCATACCCAATAAAATATATTCTTATGCTTTAGTTTATAAACTCATCTCCACAATATTGATACTGTAGCGTTTTTTGTTATTGTTTTGTGCCTTGCTACAGATTATCATCTCACAATTCTAAGGACGCTTAGAGTCTTATTAAATTGGCCACACTGTTGATTTATAATTGACTCCTGATACAGTAGATGCTCTAATTACAGACATAAATGCTTTTTCTGTGACACATGAAGTGATCATAGAAAGCAGACAGCCTGCAGATGTTGTTCTTTCCCAAACATCCCTCCCTCCTTCTGCATCCTAAAAGTCTATTGCTCTTAATGACTTTTATCGTTCCTGGAAGTGTGGCAGCATTTGCGTGACCTCACCTTACGACTACTAAAAGCTACGTAATGTTTCTCACGCCCACGAGCCACGAGCCAACACCTGGTCTACGCCTGTGTCCATCCACGCCACTGTCTATAAGCTTCAAGCAACTTTGATCACAACGGGAAAACAGTAATTACTAAATGCTCCTCCTCAACCTCCCCTTTGAGTAATAGGTCACACTGTCAGTCAGTCACACCTCGAAGGGATTAAAAACAACTCTTCCTTTGCTTCCCATGACCTGCTTTCTTCTTTTTGTTGTCCCCCTATCAACAAACTATTTCTTTTAGCTCTTATCACTTATTTCACTCGCTTTCTTTGTGGGCCGGTTCGAATTACCCAGAGTTCTTTTCTGCTTTGTGGCGCTGTCGTTTTGAGCCGTCAGTGCCTCCTTCACCTGACAAACACACAGGTGAGTTGCTGTCACTCAGTCCCTCCTTCTGCAGACAAAGGCTCAGAGGAATGGTAATGGTGACTAATCTGTTGAGTAAACACTTTGTCCTTTAAATACAACCTGCTGCTGCCTACGCTCTTTTCCCCTAAATGTATTTCCCAAACCCCATTCTGCCATGCACTTTGTTGGGTTAAGTTTGTCTGACTGATTACTAAAAATCTTTTTATTCACTTTTTTAGTGTTTGATCAACAATGATGCAGCGTAAAGATTTAGTTAGGCCTAAATAATGGGATGAGTTACCTTTTTGTCTATCGTGTTTACCAAGACTTACTTTTGGCATGTTAATCTATAGCTAATTTTCTGTGGGACATTTAAAAAAAACGTTAAGGGCTATATTTATTAAGCATTTGCTCATGTACAAAACAGGTTAGTGGGAGCAAAAACTTGGCGCAGCTGACATTTTTCTTTCACACAGACACTAAAGATGCAGAATTTGAGGAGGTGCATATTTCTTTTGTGTAATTTGTAATATGTACATCTTCCAATATTAAAGTATGCATAAATTGCTCGCAGTTTGCACTCGCAATTTAGCACCTGGCTTGATAAATCAGGCCCTAAATATATTAAATGGATGTTGCCTTAAATAAGCACTTGAAAAGCATTTAAACCATTACATTAACTTCCTAAAGTCATTACTGTATATAAAGCAATCCTTCATCATTCAGCATTCTTTCCATGACCGTCCAAGCTACATACTTATATAGATGCTGACTGAAATATGGTTTTGACATGAATCACAGATTTGTATTGTATTTTCAGTGGCAAAGCTTTTCTTTCTGATTCTATGTAACAATTTGATCAACTCTAAGTCAATCTTTTATTGTTTAGTCTACATTTTAATGTCATTGTTGTCATCTTTATCATCTTTTCAAAAGTCTGAAACCTGAAGTGTGTTTCTGCTTCGCTTGTAAAGTTCCACAGCATGATATTAAACTTATTGTAACTGTGAACTCTTGAATATCAGACATTTATTGGGAGCAGAATCACCTCTCTGAAGAGCTGAACTGTGAGTTGGAGTTCATCTCTCTTGTGTAGCCTATTCTGCAGACATACGTAGGAATATTTCAGGCAAAACAATAATCTTTCTAAAGAAAAGTTTATCTGTATGTGAAACTGGCTGTGTTACATAAGGATAGTTTTTTTTTTGTTTTGTTTTTTTTATAAGGATAGTTTTAATTGCTGTATTTTTCTGGGTGTTTATTCTTGAGACTGGATTTTGTTTCCAATACTTTATATAATTTATACGGTCGAACAGAAAGCATAGATAACTGGCAATAAGACTTACAGGTATCCCACAAGCTCATTCAAAGTTTGAACCTCCTCAGGCCTGGTCTAATTTGTCTGTTGACCGTCTGCGACACATGAAAGGCAGCAGAGAGTAACTACAAGGTCAGCCTCATTACACTCCACTGTCATTACCTCCACCTATGTTTCCGCTAACACTGAAGCGCTCAGCTTATCATTACAAAGCTAACATACAGGCTAACATGCTAGCTTAATCATTACACTCTTGAACTTCCACTGAACCAGCAATAACCTGGATATACAGATAGATCACTACTAAATAAGATCTGAACTAGAACTGTTAAATAAATGTTTTTTCACCAAAATGTCACAGTAAAACAGGACGGACACACTTGCCACACTTAAGGCACCAAAACACAACACAGTTTCACAACAAGAAGCACATTGATCAGACAAAAAACATGAAAAGATTAGAAGGACTTAAGCACCCACTGAACACAGTCAAACACAGCTTGAAAAGGCTATTCTATTGAGTTAGTAATGCGATGGAACGAGGATTTTGGAAAAACATAAATCTAGCGTACTTGGATAATGTAACGTTTGGTGCAAGATGGGAAAAGACATGGGAAAATTGGTCTATATTTTCTAATTTTAGTCTGAATATAAAAGAAAAATGTTTGTCATGAAAGAAAAGTAGAAAAGTTAATTTTGATCAGAGCCAGACACCAGAATAAAAGCCATTGGGCAAACTGTCATAAACAATTGATAACATCTTAATTTAAAATGTTTAAAAATCTTGCTAGATTTAGATTTTAAGATAGGATTGACTTTTATTCCACAATTGTCTGGCCTAGTGCCACTAATGACAGTACAGGGATGGTCTTAGGTAAAATATAAACATGAACAACTCATGTGGGATGGGCACAGATGATGGGACAGAGGACATGGGTCTGTGTACCTCTGCCAGGTCAGAAAACAGCACTTGACTGGCCCCTCGCCTCAGAACGTCCCAGTAACTCCGCGCCACAAACTCCTGACACTCTTTTTAAGCACCTGTGGAGCGGTCAAGCAGGGCCAAGGTCAGTCCAACCAAAGCAGGAAGCAGGTGTAATACTAGCATCAGATTAAAAACTTATATCTGATCTCTGCTTTATAACAAGTGACAAGATATAGCCTATTTATAGCAAAGTAATAAACATCATTACTTGAATAATTTGACAAATGGACTCCTGAGGCTGCTGTTCTCAGAGCAAATGCCTCAAATTTTCATTACATTGAAATTCAAATTAAAAAATAAAACTGTATGGAAGATCAATCTAAATTTTGAACACCCAGAATGATCTTTTTTAAATACAGTGTTGCAATTAAGAAAACTGATGAAAAAAAGTAAAATAAATCTGACTAGACAAGGGCGGAGTGACGAGAGTAGAATTAGACAAACAAACAAATAAAAAACATTCAGGCTATTAGAAAAGTTTATTTACATTGCTAAAAAGTCTATAGCGTTGACTATGGCTGAGCCATTACTCGAAAAATCGAGAGATCGAAATCAAATCGAAACAAGTCATCAGTTATTTGGTGGTGGGTTTTGAATCAAAAAATCAAAAACCTTTGTCAGTAAAAAACTTTGAGGCAGAATATTGATATAGTTTTTAAAAAAATCTAATAAATGGGACATAATACATGTTTTTGTTTTGTTTATGTTCATGAAGAGCATTTTTCATTTGTTTTTAAGAAAGGTTAAACAAAATTGAATTGAAAATCGAGATTGATCAATATGAAAAAAAACAATGTGATTATATTTTCCCCCAAATCGCCCAGCCCTAGCGTTGAGAATATTTTATGCAACCCCAAATTGGTTTAAAAGTGGTATTGCTTCACAAACCACCAAAACATTCTGGTAAAAAACAAAAAAGTTGTGAGTTTTTGCACTATAACATATATTTTGCTTTTAATCGTAGTCTATTTGAGCAAACATTATCGTCTGTGAGCAATATTGGGTGCATTGTTCCTCTGTTGAAGCTGAGGCGCTGACCACCCACTTGGAGCATTTCTCCAGGGAAAAGGCAGCAGCGGCCATTTTATCATGACCCCGGCCTCCGCGCTTAACTTCAGCGTAACAATGCAGCTATCCATCACCGACGTGACAGGACAACGAGTGCGTCTGCGCCAGTAAAAGAGGCACACTCCACTCCAGCTTAAATCATTGTTAAATTATTGCTGATTTATCTAACTTATATTTGATTGCCAAAGTGATCAGTGCAATCGCGTTGGATTGTAGGGCTCAACTGGAGACTTTATAGTCGAAAAGTTAATGAAATGCAGAGGAAGTATACATTGTAATAAGATTTACAACCCAGAAAATAATTACACAAATGTATTTATCGTTTATTTAAGGTGGGATTATTGGAATTTTAAATACACCAGTATATTACATCATTAATCCTTACTTAATTAATTATGTATCAATTAAAAAATGACTAAGGTATTGGAAAAAAAAACATTTGAAACTTTAGAATACAGTATTACAATGTATTTTCGCAGTAGAAACCACAAGATAGAATGCAAACAAATATTTTTACAGAAGCAATGCAAATAACTGCCTGTATTCAAATATGTGGCTTTGTTTACGTGTGACTTGCTTCAAGCCCAACGCCCAGCCTTTTCGTCCTGAGCGGCTCTGACAGATGGGCAATCTGCTTCCTGAATTTAGATTTTTTTTGTGTTTCGTTCATTCATTCTTTTGTTTCTTGTCATTGAGCAGAGCACTCACAGCCAATGATGACGTAGCAGAGGTCAGGGTTAATCTCGGTTCAAAGACCGGCCGTGCACACAGAAAAGGCCGGCTGACAGTTAAAAGGAGTTGTTTTAAAGTGCTACCAATGAATTTTCAGGTAAGTTAGACGGACAAGGGACAAGGTAAATCCCCCAATAGAATCAAACACAAAAAGCTAAAGCAATATAGTTTTTGTGAATTATCCACTGTCTTTGTTATTAAGAATAAAACAACTAAACAAGATTAATATTAAGCAACAAAGTAAAACACATTAATTGGACATTCTCTTTGGAAAAACTGAAATATATTTCCATCAAAACGGATGTGTTAAATACTGAAAACATTTACTACTTTAAGAAGTTCAGAGTAATTGCTCAATAGGCAAGAGTGTGATGACTAAATAGAGCAGCATATCAAAATGGAGAGAATATTGAGGATGCTGTTTATGCTAAATTTATCATGAAAAACTTAATTCTCAACAATTTAAGGTGCACTGTGCAACTTTTTGATGCCTTTGTTACACTAAATAATTAATAAAAATCAGCATTTTTACTTTAAGCAGGCTTGCAAGGAGGGCTCAAACACGTCTGTTTCTGTAGAAAAGCAACTCCTTTAGCTGTTTTTTTTTTTTTCATTTTATGGCATAAAATATATTTATCTCCATTCAGAAATAATTGTTTTAACTTTCTAATTCTACTGAATTGTGTAGATGACTTTTCGCCTCCAGAAAGTTACAGAGTGCACCTTTAAGAGTAAAAAAAAAAAAAAAAGAAGTAAACTAAGCTTTTCTTTATATCGCTATTTGGAAGTTTATCTCTTGAATTTGTTTCTTCACTTTTGTGATTCCTTTAGCAGACACTTCACACACATCATTTATAATCAGAGGGGAGAAATACTCCGTTACATTTAACTGAGTAACTTTTTGAAGAATTTGTGCTTTTTAGACTTTTACTCACTATTTGAGTCATACTTTTACTGCAGTAACCGTCTCTTTTACTTAATATTTGGTTACTCTGTGAGTAAACTTACAAAAATGTCAAAAAATGTATAGCTATATGATGTTTTTCTCCCAACAGGCAATTTTATCTATTATATACATATTTTTTTTTATTTAAGATAAAAGTCAGCAAAATTGTATTGTTTCCCTTTCCAATTAAATACACTTCAAGTTAATGGAGATTTTAACTAAAACGCCTACATGTCTTAACACATTTTATTGGATTAATATTGTCTGACTATTGAGGTAATAAAACTTTTTTAACTGATCATGCCTTTAAATTCCCATGATATGTTGCTTCCCTTTTAACAACAGTTATAGATAATATATATATATATATTTTTAGGGGCAGACATGGTTTGAGATACATACGCTGTTCACGGGGGCAACCTGATATCCATACAGCTGCATAGTCTGACACAGAGAAAGAGACATGAGGAGGAAGAGGACAGGGCATGCGTTCACACAGCGGGACAGGGAGGAGGAGGAGGAGGAGGAGGAGGAGAGAAGGCAGAGCAACACGTTAGTACATGCGAGGAAAGAGTCTGTGGATACACTCTGCAGGAGGATGTGTCACTCAAAAACACATCTGGGACACACTTTTACAACACACAGTTAACATTACAGTCCCACATTCCTCAAGTCTGGCTGCACTCAGCTACCAAAGGGCCTATGACAAGCATGATTGTCTATTAAGGATTTTATTTGTTTATTAATTGAATATATAGAAAAGAAAATTTACTGACATTTTAGAGATCAATTCAAGCAAAAAAAAAAAAAAAGATGTTTACATAGCCTATATTAGAATAGACTTTATCTATTATTGGAGTTGATGCTCAGTGTAAAACATATTTGCTGAGTAATATAAAGTAAACAATCAAAAAGTACAATTCTAGAATTAAAACAGGCTAAATTATACTTTTTTTTTTTCTTAGCAAATTTTAAATTTTTAAAGAGAACTATTATGTAAAATCTACTTTTCTGAGTTTTTAGCCATGTTACAACAGTGTCCTGCAACTGATTCCTGATTATTCAGAAAATTCCTGTCTTCACCTACCACCTATCCCCGTCTATATGTCTGAATTTACTTGCGATTACTCAAAAATTAGGATTGCGAGTAAAACATGTAATGTTCAAAATGGTAATTTAAACACTTTTCAACAACAACAAAAATATTTTATAAATCTGTGGCTTACTTAAGTTAAATTTTAACTTTTAACTCAATGGACCTGTTTCTATTTCTAAGCCATTTTATCTAATTTCTGTGTTTGCAATGAACAAAATGTGAATTTTTGATCCACATATTTTTCCTAAATATATAGAAAAATCACAATTCTTTAAATATGGTGATCATGTTCAGCCTGTCATTATGAAATGATGAGACACTTTGTAAGTTTTTCTGTAAGATTGCATTACAATGAGCATCTTTCAGACAAATATCATAATTTGTATTACTAAGATTTATGTCGGCCAACGCTGATTATACTAGATGGATTTAAATGATGATAGATAACAGTAACTAATAGTTTTTTTCCCTTTCTGTGGTTACTTGAATTCAAAAACTGCCTTTAAGAGTCAAGAAATACACTGAAAAATAATAAAACATTGTATTGGCATTGATGACCAGTATTGTCCCATACAGTGTATCCAACCAATATGTCACACATACAGTAAGTAGTAGGAGTGTCATGCATTTAGAACAAAGGTTACACAAATGAGCTTGATTTAATTTGGATGATGTTTTGCAAAAGCATTTTAATGCATCCAGATAAAAGGACTTCTGTTCATGTGAGTTTTTAATAAAATGATTTTCAGATGAATTAGTAAAGATATTTCAAATATTATTTTAAAACTCATTAATATTAATGTTCTTATGCTGACATCGCGAAAAACATAATAATTGACTTATATTTTCTGTACTGTCATGTAAGATCTTACTTCAACTGTGACATCTTTTCTTACCAACTGTGCTGATTTTTCGGCATCACCTTTTCGTCCTCTCTTTCATTCTTTTTGCGAAATATTTCTTGTAGCTAAAAGATAAGGCAAAAGACAATAGGATATCATTAAATAAAAACAATATTGTGACTGTAATGCTCATTTCTGCACTAAAACATTGTGTACTGCAGGTATCAGGAGCTCACCACTAAGAACTCCCTCTTGTCCACCATCTGGTTACCGTCTGCATCAAACATATTGAAGGCAATCTTGAAGCCAGCGTGTGGTTCTGGAGGACAGAAGCAGAAGGCACACAAGGTGAGTACATGGGGCGTGAATATGGGTGAAAGCACTTTAAATCACACATACTTTGAGGTAAATTTATAGCAATAAGTCACCTCTACTTTAAATGTGACTTCCCTGGTCATTTTATATGAATTATTCAAAGACTTTTGACAGACTTTTGACCGCTTCAGCTAAATCAGTATCCAAGTTTCAATTACTTTAGTTTATTTAGTTTGTTTAATTGCTTGAGATGCATGGAAACTGGGGATTTGTTTAATCAATAATTGAAATGATTTAATTCACAATGTAATAACGACAAAAAAACATGAGAATTTTAGAAGCAAAATTGATTAAAGGGGCACTGTGTAAGAAAAAATAAAATAAAGTGATCCAAGTAATGTCCACTTTTGAACACCAGGGGAAGCATTTCCAGTGCATTTTGCCTATCTACCATGCTGACATCTAGCGTCAATATTCACATTCCGGCCCGTAATAAAACATTTCAAATGAGTATAAATGGATCACAATTTTTGTGGATTGGTTAACAGTGCTCTCTTAAGTATTCATGTTGTAAAGAATAAATATGATTTAAATGTTTGTGGACTATAAGTGATAATATAAAATTCCTCTCAATCTTACACAGTGCCCCTTTAAGAAGAGAGAGACGCTCAGATTTGTGATGAATTGTTACATAGTAGAGAACAGGAATTAAACAAAAAGTTAATTGAGGCTTAACTGTGATGTGTCTTCTCCCTATAATTGTAGCACTCCAATTGTTAATGTGACATCCTTAAGGGTAATTGAGTATTTGGTTTTAGTGGTCAATAATCTTAGTCTCTAAAGTACTGAGCCATATTGACCAGTATACATTTACAAAAATACTTTATAGATTTAACGGCTTAATCAATAAACACATGCATGTCGAAAGTATTGTCCTAAATTAATCTTGCAAAGCGTGCAATGTGCGTAAAGTAAACTGTAAAAATTATAAACACAAGGGCTTAAATAGACTCACTGGTGAGGATACAGAGCAGAAAAAGGTACTCTGTGTAGGAGATGATACCTGGTAACAACAGAGACAGAGTTAAAGCACAGGTCACACACAGCTCATACACAATGTTTACAGATGTTCAAAGGCCACAGATCTCCTAAGACACGCACATAATCCTTCCTTTCATGGAGATAGCATCTTAAAATGTGTCTTCTCGAGCTGCCATCAGCCATTTGACCACACACCGCTTCTTTTTCTACACCCCGAGTGTCCAAAGTAAAGAGAGAGATTGGTTTGAGTTTGTGTGTGTTTGGATAAGCAAGTGAAAAATGTTTTAGGAGGTGATCCTTTCTTGCCTCGGGCCCATTTAGGAATCTTTGTAGCCCCATCTCATCTCTCTTGGCCTCCTTTTTTCGCTTTCTGTCTGATGGTACAGATAGTTCGGGGTGAGTGGCTTGAGTGTTACGGGAGACTGCTTTCCCATGTGCGACAATGTGAGTGTAGGTGAACATGACACCAGTAAAAACCAGTGTGCGCCTTGTGTGTTCCTGATGCTTGACCGCTTTGTGCCAAGGAGCTGGTCTGGAACCAAAGTCCCTTTTCCCTGTGAAGCCCGAGCCCACAGAAGCCCAGGGTCACACACTCACTGAAGACTCCGGTTTCTGAAATATACAAAACATGTTTACACTAACTCTTTGTCGGTGGATAAGTGAATAAAATGCCATCAGGGTTGCAGTTATTTTTATAGACAGAGGTATTTATTTTCTGATTACTTTAAGTGAAAATTAGTATTAACTGGCAAAAACTGGTCCAACATATTTTTATGAGGAGAGGTTATGCCTTTGAGAGAATGTGTTTTGCATCAACAGGGGGCGCTATGATAAATGCAGCTATTACACAAGGCTTCATTTACAAATTCAGGAGCTAAATTCGGTGTGCAAACTAAAAAAAATCCAAGCACTATTTGTGAGTCTATTGTACTTAACGTTACACTGAGAAAAAAAAAAACTAAAAGACATTTTCCACAAAACCAAACTGCACCGCCTCAGATGTATCTTTTTTAAGATTCCAGATCATTTTTATTTTGTTCTGAAGGAAAATTGCCTTGCCATACAGGCTGTTATATACTGTAGAAGAAAAAAATGAACAAACAAGAAAAAAAAATCTCACATGTATAGCACCACTTCCATCACTGCTCTGCTCTGGCGCCTGAATTTAAAGATACTATACTACCTGTGTTTTTTTTTAAATAATAACAATAAAACAACTTCAAATCAATTTCCCACAAGCACAGATATTTTGTTGATGTGACTTTTCAAAACACATTGCAGTGAACAATTTGAAAGACTGAGAATGCTTTAGGCTAGTGAGCTAACATGTGACTGATATATGAAGTTTAAAATTAATTTGCTTGAATTTTAAGGAAGCAAAAATTTGGTAGCTTATAGAACCTTTATGAGATTTTCTGATATCTGGAGGAAATACTTTTTATGGCTGTCCTGGTAGCTTCTTTTCTTTTGTTTTTTGTTTGTTTCGTTAGAACCCTGTAGCTTTGTTGAGAGCAGCTCGTTTGTGAGCAAAAGACATGAGATGAATTACCGTAGTTATAGTTTTTCTCACTGTATGATACACTCTCTTCAAATATGAGCTGCAAAGATATGGGTCTTTGTGATTCAAAAATGTCAGTTGCATCAAGCTTTTGCTACTCTTTTAGCATTGTTAGCTCAACATCAGATGCTTGATAAATGAGGCTAGTATGTATGTATGTATGTATGTATGTATGTATGTGTATAGTTGTACAGCTTTACAGTATTCAGTTAGTGTTCTTTACTTTATAACTGTTTGTTTTGTCAGTGATATAAATAAAATAAAATAAAATAATAAACAAGGAAATTAATTTGAATTTTAAATGAATTCTAAAGCTGGGTCCTCCAAACCTTTCAGCCTTGGATCTATAAAATGACCACGTTATAACAAAAAGAAATAGATGTTAGTAAAAAAATAATAAAATCATAACAAGAAGTTGTAAAACCATTTAGAATGGAGTGTCATTGTAGGTATTTTACTATGTCATTTGATCCAAGTTCACTAAAACACGCAGAGTCATATTTGTAATATTACATCTTGAAATTATCTTGAGAGATTATGTTTCTTTTCACAGTTAATATTTTAAACATGTCTGAGAAAATTGATCATCACAAGTATTTTAATGCACAGACCTTAACTTCAAGATAGATAGAAATTGCTATTTCGATTTGACTGCAATCTTTCAATGCTAGTGTTCATGTTAGTTTTCATACTGCTTGTTGGACTGCTTCGCATTGGTGTTGCTGTTTACTGAAGGTTGAGTAAAACATGATTGATCTCACAGTGCCAGGACAGCGCTCTCAAACTTGCACCGTCTGGTTAGACAACACTTTGCATTCCTCTCAATGACACGCAGCTTTGTCAATCTCAGAAATGTAAGGCTCTTTCAAGGATGTTCACTGCCCTTCTTCATCAAGGTCCTAGAGAAAAAGCATGCCCAGACACTAGCACTCACTAAAGTATACCAACCAAGGGTGAGGTTCACAAGATAAAAGTCAAAATTAACCAATATGTTCTAAAATTGTGCATTACAGGATGTGTGAGAGTAAGGTCTGCGTGTGGTCCTGGCCTGACGCCACAAACAGCTAAAACAACCAATGTCTCAGTCTTTGATAAAGAAATAGGATAGTCTTACTCTTTTCTTTATTCTGTCTCCTTGCTTCCATTACTGTCGTGTAATTGAACATTGAGTCGCTTTTAACATTCTTTGGTTTGTTTTTTATTCTTTTTTACAGCACATTTTCTGTTGTCGGTCATGCCCGGAGCCGAAAGTTAAAAGTAAACCACAAGCTTTGACATTTAGATATAAAAGATCTAGTGTAATGATTTCTAGGCTTTATTATTGGAATCTATACCAGCAACTATTGGTCCAGGGCAGTGCAATCCTAGGCAATCGTTGGTCAAATATAATTAAATTTCTTCCTAATTCCCTAATCTTTTACTCATTCATTCTAAAAGTAATCTTGGAAATAAACATATTGCAGGTGAGAGACATGGTTGTGATATTGTAGAAAAAACAGGATCTGTGTTGCACATGATGGGTTATATTTAACTCAAAGTGTGTGGTTAATTATCACTACAGGGAAGCTCATGCTCCACAGTCTTCTGCCTCAGTCGTGATGTATTTCTGTCCTCACTAAAAAGAGGAAAGGAGAGAGGGTTTATTTTTAGTCCTTTCAGCAGGTAGTTTGGCTCGAAACAGGGACAGCATGGCTCCAAACCCGGATTAAGAACACCTACAGGGAGCCGCACACACTTACAGATAGCTATATAATACAGTATGCTCTGCACGGGCACAAAACACTGACATTTACTAGACTCCCAATAACATGTTTAATCAATAAATAAAGCAATGGTTTTCAGATTTACAGCTACGTGGATTTTACTGGCGTGACTTACCTCGTTCTCTCAGATTACGAAACAGCTTGGATGATCCTTTCCAAACTGGTGGAGTTTCCGTGAGAATCTTTTCAAGTTCCTGCAAAAAATATATAATACACAATTCAAATATGATTTTGTTTAGTGTTCATGTAAAAGAAAATCAAAGCAACAGTTAAACAGAGAGGGGAATGATAGTGAATGTAAGATGTGTTCTTGGATAAAAACATAATGAATCTAATGCATATTTTAGTGATTTAAAACTGCAGGGGACTTTCAAGATAGGGTACCTGATTTTCACACAGCAAAAACTTGAAATAGGTCCAACTAGTTCCTAACACTCACAAATTTTTAAGCACATAGCAATATCCATGCACTTCGTTTGTCTGTGCATACGTCTTAAAAATATATTTTAACAGACAGCAAAGTGAGAGAGGAGGTGAGCACCCAAACACAGCCAATCAGAGCACAGAATTTCAAGAGCGTCTGGCTGCAGGCATGTGCCGCTCACCTGTCTTCACAGAACTTTTGCCATTGACCAGAATCACCTCTTCTCACACGTGCGAGCTAATGAATGTAATTTTCAACATTTATTCCCCAAAGACAGGTAAGGTTATGGTTAGAATTAGGACTGGGGTTAGATCAGGTAATTTGGGCAAGTTTACAGCTTTGTGAAAAGTCAAGAGTTGCCAAATATGAGCATCCGGTCTGTATGGAGCGTTTTCTCCGGCCTTCAGCGAGAGGTGGTGCTGACACCTCTTCCGATTTTGGCTTTCAAAGAGAAATAAAACACTTTTAATTTTGATTCAGATATTACACTGTGGTGCTACATTTACAGTGTACTTTAAAGTAGAAAAGACAATGTTTACTAATTTGCAACTACAACATTTTGCTACCCTAACTTTAAGCACACAAAAAGAGCTTTGAAATTAATAGAATATCTTGTCATTTTTAAAGTTTCTGTATTAATAAATAATTACAGTATCTCGTTTTACAAAAATGAAAAACTACTGAAAACAAACTTTCTGATGTTGGGTTAGCAAATAAGTAAGAAGAAGAATAACAATCAAGATTTATCCTTGGAAACATGTAAAAGATTAGTGCAACTTGGGGTAAAAAAGAAAGCAAGAAAAGCATTTGCAGTGAGTTTCCCACCTGTTTGGTCAGGGACTTCCAGGGCCTCTTGTCTGCAAGAGAGAAAGAGGAGAAGAACATTTGGGTGGGCTTGCCCTGATAGCATCTGTATGATCTAGAAATGGGTTTTAATGTGCCGCGTACAGTCACAACAGACACACACACACACACATCTTCAGTGTATACACTTGTCATCATTACAGCCCCATTTGTAGTGTCTAAAGTGCCCCGTGCTTGGCTTTGTAGTGTGTGGAATGTCCCAGTAAAATGGCATACAACTTTTTTGCTGTTTTATACAACAAGGTTCATCTAATTCGACTTCAAAGGGCGCATTAGAGCATGTAGGCTGCGAGAGGGCTTTGTGAGGCCATATCGTATGTCAGGGAGTAGGGGCAGACGTAAACACACACAGACAGGTGCACTGTTTGCACGCAATACAATTATAAGCACAGGACAAGACAGCAGAGCAGATAATGTTTTCTTCAGCTATTTATTAGAGAAAACAGCTAAACTAAAGATACAAAGTACAAGCTTTTTCTGTCAAAAAAGCAAGTGTAATAGGTTTGAAGTGCACAAGAGGCAAGTCAGAGTGGGCAGGTCTAATGTTAAAGTCAGACTAAACAATAGCTGTAAAGCCATCTGCTAGGAGGCCGGCTGCCCAGGACTAATATTTTACAACTGACAGCAGCAAAGAAACGTTCTGTTCTCTTTCTAACAGATAAATGCATAGTTTAGGAAATAATTCCATTTAGTTGTAGGACAAAAACACATGGTTTAAAAGGATTATTGTTGTGAGCTCTAAGTGACTAATGCATAAGCTACATGCGCAATTACAGTAAACTGAACAACAGCCCTCACCTCTCACAGATGTTCATTAAACACTCAAATCTTGTTTCGTGTTTGTTTGCTTAACGCGTTGGCACTAAACAAATAAATTGATCTGCAAATACATCTGCCTCAACTCTCTCTTTGCTACTCTTGTAAGTTTTCTGTGCCCACGTGGGATCTTTGAAGAGCACTTGATATTGTTATCTATCACTTTGTGATCCAGCGAGCGCATTAATCTCTCTTTCTGGTTCTTAAAATAAATGCTTGGCCTTTATGGTTTACTTACTCCTGGGTTCGCTCATGGTCACAGACTCGATGAAGTTTTGAGGCGTCATGTAGAGCTGTCCTTCGTATTCAACGGAACTAAACATTCGGAATCGATGTTCATGGGAAGACAAGTGGACGTCCCCAGTCTCAAAGTCAAACATCAGAGTCTGCAGACATCACACAAACAGGCATTACTATTTCCACAGCACAAATACTGTGTTACGTTGAAAGAGTTTATAACAATTGTCTTTGACACAACAGTAATTTAAAAATCTAAATGAAATGCATATTTCTTTGCATTTAGAAACTTCTGACACATTTCATGCATGAACAGTTATGTAAGTGTTGTAAATATGACAATGAAATTAGATCCATGCAAGCTTTTCATTTGAGTCAATAAAAAAAAAAATACAAATACAAACAAATATTTAGACAGCATATTAGCTAGCGCTGTGCAAGTAAACAAATTTGAATTTTAAACATTATTTCTGTGATTGATTGCAGAAATTGTTTAATCAAAAAAATTATGCTTATTAGCAGTAATTCATGAGTGTGTTTGTAAGCACTAATAAAGGTGGAAATGTAGGTTCCAGACAGTTTCTTCACAATTGTAGAATAAATTAACAACATTATGTTTGAAAATAAAATGAGCACTAGTTCTAAGCAAATAGTCATTTTAATAATGACTTCAATTATGAATTAAATAATTGTGATTATAATGTTTATCATAATCGAGAAGCCCTAATATCAGTGCTGTCATAATTCAACCCAACATGTAATTACACGGAACTTCAGTTGGCTTGTTTATGTTTAAAATAGCTAACCTTCATACAAGCATTTCCCGTTCAGTTAATTTCTATGAGGTTTTCACTACACCATAAAAACTCAGAGGATCAGACAGTGAGTTTGTGGTGAATGTCACAGAAAACACGTTAAAGACTTCACAAATCAGAGGAATGATTCACTATAGGACATTTGTGTTTAAAATGGAGGAAATGCATGTATGTACAAAAGTGAGCTATTTTGAACAAAAACAAGCCAATTTATGTTCTGTGCACAGAGACATTTGTTGAAAAGTGAAAAGACTTAATCTATAGCAATAATTATATTTATAGAGCCAAAAGGGAAAAAAAAGGATTATACGCTTCAACATTTGCGGATCACAAGTTTGGTGAATTCATTTCAGAAGAGTTAATCTCCTGCCTTAGACTATGACATACCGTTGATCAAATCTAAAATGTGAATGCAATCTAAGACAGTATTTCATTGAATACATAAAGATATTATTATGATCACATAGTTTGAGTGATTACAACATCTCCTAAGGGAGCACTGCAGATATACACGCACTCTTCCTCTCACACAGGCGAATACTTTCTTCTTGATTAGCATCTCTCTCTCTCTCTGTGTATAGGGAGGGAAGGTTTCAACTTGATTAGCCGCAGAAGAAGAGAACAGATTGTGCTGCATGAAGCGCGGTAATTAACAGAGAGGCTTTCCAAATTTAAACCTGCCTTTACTGCAGAGCCCGGTGCACCACGGTTTCTGCAAATGAGCACGTACGTTCATTCAGGCTTTGATGCTGCTTCACCGTGGGGGCGTTTCAGGGCACGAGAGGAGGCAGAAGCTCCGCTGTGAAGAGTATATAAGCTGTATATGAACTGTAAGAGGCCAATGAACAAATCTTGGACAAATGAATGTAAATTGAAGACATGAATGATTGTTTCACCTGCCTCTATGTGGTAAATTAGCTTTTACTTTAGTCAGCCTGTACTTCCAAATAGTGATTTTCTGTTTTGTCATGATTTGATTCACATCTCAATATGTGGGACACGATTCCGATAAGTTTTCGATTTTGCTAAGCCTGAGAAGAAACACATGGCTTTTCAATAAATAACAATATTAATGCTTTTATATGGTAAATTAAATCAGTAGTTTCTTTAGACATTTAAGAAAAAAAAAGTTCAGTCATTACTGGGCCAATCTTTACAAAAACCCCAACAAAAATATATTACGGCACGGACGAAGAGAAAGACAGGAGAGCTCACAGTCATTAATATGACTTTGTTGTCAATGTAGTTGCAATTATCAACATTACAAAATCCTTAAGTCAATGCCTGATTATTTTGTTCTATGTTTACATCTATACCTATGTTCCATGTTCTTAGCTTGTTTTCTGTAAACTTTGGGGAACAGCTTAAAATAGCTTGTCTGACTGGAAGATTAACAAATCAAGGAATTGAGGAGACAAGAAGAAAAAAGAAAATGAATTGAATCCAGCATAACTCGAAATAAAACTACAAAAATTATGATTATTATACTGCAAGCATTAGAACAGGTGTGGGCAATTATTTTTCCCCAAGGGCCATATTTGAATTCAGACAAGTGTTCGAGGGCCGAATCACAATAATTTGTATCACAACTTCTCATTATTGCAAGCACATTTCTGTAAAAATAGACCATTTTGTCCATTTATTGTGATATTTGTTAACAACATGTTGAATTTTTTGGCATATTGCTGTCTTGGAAATGACTAACTTCTGTGTTACAGATAGGTGGGCATTATAAGTATGCGTTTACTTCTGCCTAAACCTTTTCGATCTGAATGACATGTGAAATTTAAATTTTGTCTAAATTGTCAAAGTGCATATGACTAAAAAAAATTAGAGCAAATTGAACACAAGTTCCATGGTTAAGTCAATAAAAAAGAAATATAAAGGGTATTGCTGAAAAATGTTCCAGGGGCCTGATTAAAACAGGTGGAGGGCTGCATCTGACCCTCAAGCAACAGGGTCTCATTAAGATGACAGATTATTTTTATGTTTTTTTGTGTGTGTGTGGTGTAGTGTTTTAATCTAAATAACATTTTGGCATTTGTAGTTTTACTTTCTTTTCGTTTCAAAATACAAAATAGGGTTGTACTTGACCAAGAAAATTCAGATGTATCTCATCTCATTTGACCATTTTTTAACCTAAACTGCACTCAAAAGAACACAATCACATGGGAGCTCATACTAAGAAACAATAATCATTTGACTAATTACACAAACTTTGTACAAGCTATTTATTTTTGCCTGTTTGTTTGTCTATTGTCGCCACATAGATAGCATTCTTGCCTCACAGCAGGAAGGTTGCAGGTTGCAACGCCCACTTTCTGTGTGGAGTTTGCATGTGGTTTCCTCCGGGCACTCTGGTTTCCCCACTAACCAATAACATGCAGGTTAGGGAATGCTTGGTGGTGGTCAGAGAGGTTGAGGTGCCAGGTGTGATGGTGAATCGCTTCTGCTAAGTTGCCCAAAGGCTACTTGCTATCACTGAGTGGGGGGTGACTGTGTCTGTGAGAGCCACTATACAAAAAAAAAGCTTACTTACTTAAAAGTTTTAAAAAATGAAATATGTTTGAGCTGCAAGAATGAAGTTATAACATTTTGAAAGTCATATGTTTACAAGAAAAGTTTAATCCATGAAAAGTTTTTTACAAGAGTAAAGTCTATTATTATTGTTTCAATGTCTGTGTAAATAACACCAAATAACTGTCACTACAAGTGGACACACTAGACAGTCCCTGTTTGACGCATTCATACTTCCTTGCTGGATCATGTGCATATACAGCTCTCATTAAATAGTTGTTCCTTTTCAACATTTATTGCTAGACTGAATCCAAGTTGCCTATCAAGCCCATCAGTCACCTGTGTTTGGTTAACTAATGGCATTGTCAGAGCACAAAGCACAACCTAAAAAGTGTCCAAGAAGAAAGTGTAGCCTTTGTAGCCTCAACAGTTTGTGAATGATGCAAAGCAGTTGTGAGGTGTCGTGAAATGTTTTAAAGACCAACAATAAAAGCTATTGTATATGTACATATATGCTATATGTATCTTTGATATGTTGACTTATTTTTCTCATAATATGACTTTATTCTTGTACAATTAGTTTTATTTAAGTGAGCTGGGATGCACTTGCTCTGTAATGCTTCATTTGAGTTCCATCACTTCTTCGGGAACATTCCCCTCATCATTTTAATAGTGAGACTCTAAACGGAAGTGAACGTATTAGCATTTGTTTTTGGACAGTACCAGCACTGCTCATAAAGACACAACTTTATTCCTGCACCACGACAACTTTTCTCAAAATGTTACTACTCTGTTCTCGCAGCACAGGCATATGATATTTATTATCTTCTCCAGTCTGTCAGGGAGTTTTAGTAGGTAGCAAAACCTCAGATTTAAGCACAAATTCATATTTTCATTATACTTGTATAATATGTAACTTAAACAAGCCGTCCCTGCTGTTAATTTTGTTGACATTACCCCAGTTTTATTTGTTTGTTTGTTACATAAAATGTTATGCCCAGAGAAAGGTGATAGGTGGAAAATACGGGAGACTCAAACATCCAAGAATCAAAATACCAATCAAAATAATGGGGAACAAGTGTCATTTACACAATATGTTTCATTTTTTTGTTTGTGAGTTAATTTCTTGAGCATTTGATACAATCTATTTCACAAAACTATAACATTGTCTAAACTTAAATTTATTGTAATTGTTTACGTTTTTCCTAATCAATAAATAAAAAAGAAACCAATAATCATATTTGTCGCTCCTGTGCTGTGAGTAGAATCGATTCTGTGCCTCTGCACAGCCTGGACACGCGCACTGAGTTCAGCACCAGCGCGAGTGGAGAGCGCCACTTCTGCAACTGCGCAGTCCGCGCCAAACTGTGAGAAACTGTTTCCACTGGGCGTGCAGCGGGGAATGAATGACACTATTAATCTGGCCCGGGACAGAAAAAAAACACAGTCCAACCGCACCTTCAAAACAAGACTTGTGCATAGGTAAACTACATGTGTGCTAAATTTAGACTGTATGACGCACAACAGGCTACCAACGATTCTTCCTATACTCTGTTGTATTCTAAAATATTCTCCACAAACCAAGTCGTTCACACAAACACTCTGTATTTCCAGTTTTACAGAAGATAAGATCACGTGAAGACAAATCAGAACCTTCAACACAGTAAGATCATGTGGTGTGTAATGGACAGACTCTTACCTTATCTTTTGCTTCGACAGTGGGGATGTAAGGCAATAAAGCACTGATGCCGCGTCTCTCCATCCTCTTCTTCGCTCTGTCGCTTGTCAAATCATCGTAGAAATAATACGCTACGACACCCCCGGTTGCCAGACACACGGCAGCTGTCAAAGACCCCCGACCCAGGCTGCCTCCGACTCTCTGTCCGCCCGTGAGCTCGTGTTTCGCCGCAGACCAGAGGTTTAACTTGCCGACCAGCACTGCCACTCTGCGAAAAGCGGCCATTGCTGCAGCTGTGGCTCTGGTGCCAGGATTGTAAACTACAGGCAATAAACTATCGCGGGTGTTGTCACTGTCATCGCGAGAACTGGAGGATTCACAGTGAAGCTGCTGCTGATGTGACTGCATGAGCTGAGCCAATCAGTCACCTACTGCTACTGGCCTAAAAGAAAATCAAGAAACATACTTATTGAATGTTACAATAAATACTTCAATCCCTAATCTTGCTATATTTTTAGATATATTCGATTTTTACTTTTTATTTACACCCATCTTTGTTAGCTACAATTAGGCTATTTTGCGTGCCCTTTCTGTGCCAAAGAAAAGTAATTCTTAAGCAACTTAGCTTTGTTGTTTGGCAGCCTAGCTTGTTGCTTGGCATTGCCACACAAGGGCAATGCAAATATGATTCTTCATGACTATTCACATTTCATAATCATAATCATATTCACAATCATGGTGTAATAAAACAATGGTTGAACTGAAACAAAGTGATCAATTTATTAATTTGATTCTCAGTGTGTTATTTACCTAATTCAAGATCAAACAGGTCAGGAACTAGTATCAAACAAATATCAAAGATGAAGGATAAGTCTCTGTCTTCTACATATTAGGCTGCATTAATGGTGTGACTTTGATGTTGAGAAAATAAAAGGGAGAATCTGTTGACACATTAGACACTACAATCTGGAACTAAAAACAGATCAAACAATGTCATCAATAAAAATTAAGCTCATCAACGCATTGCAAAATAACATTTTAACCTACTAAGTGTAAGATAGATGACAAATCCTGAAAGTTTCACAAGGGAAGCAATAAAACTTAAGTCAATTATAAACAAGTTATTTCTATTTTCCCCACAAAGCATGGAACATTTCATGTAAGTAAAATGTTTGTCTAAATGTTTTGTTTAGTTCTCACATCCTTGTTACCCATGTCCCACAGTTTGAAGACCACTTGCATTAATAACCTCTAGGCTACATATTCAGTTATTCCATTACCCAGGCTTTCGATTAGGTTGTAATTTCTTTGTGGCGCGTGTGGGTGTGTGGTTGGGGGTGGTGGGTCTAACCCTGGGGGCCTCTTCGCCCCCTCCTCCTTCTTCATGAATTCTATATATGGTGCCTTCATGCTTGACCTTCTTCTCTTTTTCATGTCAAAAACCAGAGCTAGCTTAAGCTTGGGAATTATTTTTCAATGAATGCCACGTGGCCAGCGCAGAAGTGCGCGTGGAAATGTGGCATTGTAACTGACATCTTCATTGTGGTTGGATCAATATCCAATACATCAGGATCTGATCAGCCTGGAGGCGATTCCAATCGATTCTGTCTCCTTTAGAAAGTTATTCTTCGAAGGTCATCAATATTCATGAAGTGATGGACAGCTGAGTAGAGCCAAGCAGACGCAGTGGTCACACGTAGAAGTGACAACTTATTCGTGCAGAAAACCACACTATGCGCTTTACTTTGGAGGTAAGAAGAAACAATCTGTGAGCAACACATACACACATATATATTTATATATAGGCAATGGACCCGCACACAAATACGTCAACACACCTCTGCACCTTCAGTCATTTATCAAGGCGATCCCAAGGGAGGGGGCAGCTGTGAGCGCGTGCCGTGCTGTGTTCAGGCTAAGCGCGTGTCACTAGTGGCCAAAATCAATGTCATCTGTAGCGAGGCCTCCACAACATGGCCCTCTGTGCAACTGCCACGACAACACACTCAAAAGCTCTCATCAATTCACCAGAGTCTGACAAGTTTTAAGGACTGAATGGCCATGGCTGCAAGATTACAGGTGAACATACCGAGCTAAACTTGATTTTAAAACACATACTGTATGTGAACATTATACAGGCTGATTGACAAAAAAAGTTGTTTGTCAAAGGCCTATAAGACCAGCCACAAGTTGACTAACTTTTGAGCATCGGTCTGGTTTAGGATTAGATTCTCCTTTTTACATTATTGGCTTTTAAATGAACCATAAACTTGATAATAGGATTGTGGCCTGCAGATTTGGCTCGGTCCTTTTATCATTTGTTAAGGCTATTAGTACATGTTGGTGTTGGTGGTTACAGACTTCAGCTGCACCTGACTGTTTGCATCATGAGTTATGGTAAGTTTCATGTGTTAGGGTATTTTTGGAGCTCTGCAGTTCAAACAGTTCTTATTCCCTTCTTGAGGTTGTTATTGCCTGATCCCCTTACAAGATCTCTCCACTTTGAAGCGTCAGTGTCTTTGATTTGTCTTTAAAGACCACAATTAAGGATCTATGGTTCTTATGCTGTTCAAAGGATGGTAAAAAAGATCAATGCGGGGATTGACGGTCAAGTGATGTCGTTTACACAGGTGTGTGTGCCTCTGTGAGAATGTGTAGTCTTCCTCTCTGTGTCTATGCGGGCGCTGTAAAAGTGAGGCTGCGGGATACATAAAAAGGGGCAATAAATCAACAAGCGAGTGCGAAAATTACGCAAATGGGGCTTTCCTTTTCTGCCTCTGTCTTGCACCTGAGTCATTTGGAAATATGGGGCGTGAGGTTGTAAAACGTTTAGGGTTGTAGTGATAGCCTGTCACTTTCAAGCCTTTTTGACACTTTGGCGTAATGTTTTCATAAACAGTTGCTTTGCAAAAATGTGTAATGTGGGCTACTCAAGGAAAACCAACTTACTGAGTTTTTAAGTTAACATTAATGCCTTTTTGTGGGATTATAACAGTCTTTAATATCTCATGCACTCTCAGCTGAAACTGTGAACATCAAAGGTGAAGCAGAACAGGGATGAAGGGGCTCTGTTTCAAACAGCAATGAGCCATAAAAGGAGGAGATCTGGGCTCATTTGCATAAAAAGGCAAGTCGGGGTGAATGTGTATATTGCGTTATATAGACGTGGGTCTGAGGCTGTCCTGCTCACTCTGTGCTGCTAAGAGAGGAGCTGGCGCAGGAAGGATAGGCATCAGTGAATGAAGGAGAGAAAGAGAGAGAGGAAAGCCTGATGTGCACTGGAGCAAAGGGGAGTATCCCGAACAGCGGAGGGGAAAGAGGAGAGGACACAGGGATAAATAGCTCAAGACGTGAAAAGGAGGCTACAGCAGCGAGCCGGGCGGCTCTGGGAGATCAGGCGGGAGTCTATCTTAATTAGATGGCGGTCTAATTAACAGTGCTGACTGCGCCAGAACGCGCTTGCTCTGAGGGATTTGTTTTTACGCGCAACTTTTCTTTCTCCGTCGCTTTTGCACCGACACTCGTCCTTTGGGATAACGCGGCAAAACCACCGGGTGGCTTTTTCTGTGATGGGGGCAGCGGCTGAGGTTGGGAGCTTCGCCAACGTATTTGTGGACAGCTTTATTGGCTCCGCTGGCGCTGCTTCGGCTCCCGTTGGCTCTCATTTGCTTCTCACCCCAGCCGGGCCGTGGACTACAACTCGGTGACAGGACTCATGATGATGGGGGGACACGGGGCAGCACCGCACGAGCACCTGGCGTCCGCAGAGAGGCTGTCCCGGAGCCTCACGGATCTCAGTCATTTAAAGGGGATTTTGAGGCGGAGGCAACTATACTGCAGGACGGGCTTTCACCTGGAAATTCATCCGGATGGCACGGTGCAGGGGACGAGAAAGGACCACAGCAGATTCGGTGAGTAGTCAACTATCCATAGCTTTTTTTTCCTACTATGCGCAGTTTACGTAGTGGCTGTAGTACACAGGCATTAGTGAATGGACACGCAGCTGAGTTGGTTTAAAATGTGATTGGATAAGGAAAATACCCCAGCTTTATAGGATCCACCTCTTTTGCACTTTATGTAACACCACAACATTGTTGCTTTTCATTCTGCTTGTCAGTGTGTTTAGAATAGAATAACCTTTTGCATAAATAATTTCTGCAGGAAACGTCTATAGGAAATGTGATTAACTGTGGTTCTTTGTGCAGGTATTCTGGAGTTCATCAGTCTGGCTGTGGGGTTGGTCAGTATCAGAGGAGTGGACAGTGGCCTCTACCTGGCCATGAACAGCAAAGGAGAACTGTATGGCTCGGTAAATAACATACCATTATAACTGCTATTAGTCATGCACATCAGTAGCTTTAATTTACATGAGCCTGATTAAATTTTGTCTTCTAGGAGAAGCTGTCTGCAGAGTGTGTTTTCCGAGAGCAGTTTGAGGAGAACTGGTACAACACCTACTCCTCAAACATATATCGACATGGAGAGAGGGGAGCTTTTTACTTTGTTGCTCTAAATAAAGATGGGACTTCACGAGATGGAGCGAGATCGAGGCGACACCAAAGGTTTACTCACTTCTTACCCAGACCAGTGGATCCGGACAGGGTACCAGAGCTGTATAGGGACATACTAGGTCAGAGCTGAAAGTGCAACGGACACTACACGGCTGAAGTGCATCTAAAGTACCGTGGCCCACCAGGATTGTATGAAGTGCACTAATCCACACGTCCCACTGCTGACATGATGGAAGGAACCAGAGCCTCTCCAGAGAGCGTGCTGGAGAAGGAGGCAGAGACAGCCAACCATTGTCCCACTCATTGGCCTATGCAGGGGCCCTGGTGGCCACACAGACAATGTTATGGAGTCTCTACAAATAAAACCGAAAACTGCATGTTCAAGGGGACAAAAAGCTTTGGACCTGAAACCAGCTGCTTGCTCTGTACTGTGGCTGTTTTTGTCGGTTCCACACTGATGTTAGTTGCTCTCTATAAATGTGGCTGCTATATTTTATCAAAATGCATTATTATCCACAATTTTGTGTGGCTCGTTTACACTGTAATGTCATGCACTGGAAAATCATGTTTGTTTGGGAAACAGATCTCGTAACACAAAGGAGGAATAGTTATTTCTTCCTAAACAAGCACTGTTCTGAGAATGTGATGCTAAAATAATCCCATAAAGTGGATTTATGAATCAAGACGGTGGATTACTGTGTGAAGGACTTGCAAGACTCTCCTTTGAACTGTGGAAGTATGGGACCGACAAAGACAGAAAATTATATTCTTATTTATGAGCTTCTGTTTCCTAGAACATACAGTATATTTATTTCATATATTATTTATTTTGAGAATATATTTTTACAGTTATAAGAAAATAAAAAACATTCAGAACATTTAAATCAAGATTGTTGTCTTTTAACATGTTTTAGATTCTCAGAGATTGCATTATTACAGAAAAAACACTGGGGTTTCTGATAAATAGTCTTAAAAAGATATTGCAATTGAGCAGCTACATGCAGACTCATCATGCCCCTCTTCCTCCACCTGTTTTCTTAACCCTGGTTTATTACACCAAATCAGTAAAAGTAAGTTTTCATGCAACAGGCTGGTGAAAAGAGTTATGTAAACTAGGCATATGAACCAGAACACTTAAAGTCAAGATAAAATATTTGTCTTTTAAATTGTGTTGTAACAGTATTGCAATAGATTGCACGCTTTTCAGATATTTTAAATACTTGTTTGGAGACATAGTTCTACTTCTTTAAAAAGCTAAAGTGCCTTTGAGGACAATCTCAGATTTGTACAATTGTTTTGTCAGTTGTGCCTTTGAATTTGTCACATCTGCAGCTGCATCTAACTTCAAGGAGATTGTGTGATGTATACGCTGTTGCCATCATACAGGCTCATTGAGTGCGACTTGTGTCAGATAAGATTACAGAGCAATGCCGCTTCATCTGCCCAGATGTACAGACGAGAGCCACATTGTATCAGGACGAAGCACAGCAGGGTAATCCTGTGATAGGGGTAAACAGAGAGGGACAAGAAGAGAAGACATCAGACAGAGTACCAGCATATGATTGGCACAGAGGCACAGAGGTTGAACTCTAGAAACAGGTGGGTTCCTATAGCAGATAGAAAAAAGCGATTTGTGGGTTATTAGAATTGTCAGCCTGTTAGGTTCCTCTCTTCCTTTGAAGTGTGTGGGTGTGTGAGCAGAGGGGAGGCCTGTTTGTGTGAGTCAAAGTCACTGCATGCATTCGTGTCAGCACAGCTTCCCTGAGTGTATGAAGGTGAGCCAGGGGTTCTCCAGACTAGAGGGCTGTCTGTCTGATGTGTGAAGGACATCCACCCCTGTGTGTGTCCTCTGTGGGGTTTCCAACCTGTACCTGCACCTAGTGATAGCAAGTTATGAAGTCATGAGATGGACTCCTATACATATTTTTTCTTAGTTTATTTTATTTATTCATTTCCTTTTTTTCAGGTCTAGAAAATTGCATGGTTTCAAAAAGTCAAGGCAATGTAGAAACAGCGTATTGTTTTAGAGCTGAAATGAAACCAGCTAATGCTTAGAGGGACAAACCTCCTGCACCACTATTGCACAGCTGGAGCAAAAGAATCTGACAAATATAGAAAATGACAATATCAAGAGACTTGTGTCACAAACAACTTTATGTTGTAATTCAGACTGTCCTGTGAGTGAGAGGTTAAGCTGCACTGATGTGGGACATGAGCACACGTCCTATCAACACGCCTCTAAGACTCATGTGAGTCACTCAGTTATTGTGATTTCAGAAACAAAGAGAAAAGGCCACTCTGAGGCCTAAATTCTTAGACGTATTAGGCATCAATGAACTCATCAAAGCATTCATAACAGATGACATTTTCACATTACTGTATAAGCTGAATAACATGCAATAACACTGCACTGCTGTAATCAACAATAACAACAACAGACTGCCACTGTGATAACATCAGTTTGTTTTACAATTGATTTAGAGTCTCTATAGCCTATATGTTATATGTGGATGAAGTAATAGGGAGACAATATTATGCAATAATGAGGTCTTACTTTTGAGTGCCACATTAGTTTTACGTTGTACCTAAATCTAAATCTATGTTTCATGTTTACAAAATGTATAATGCCTCTATTGGGTGCTCTAAAAAGGGTCAAGCTAATGGCAAAACATGCTTTGATTTAAGGACTAATTGATCAGTCCAGTGAAGGTCTGAACTCGAAGAACATGGAGGAACACCTCATGATAGCAGCAGGTGCAGTTTTTTTCTAAGCTTACATGGTGACTGATTATTGCAGGATTGCTTAAACAACCATAAATGAAATAATACATGAATTGTTTTCACTTCTTCTAGAAAAGTTGTAAAAGTCTATTTAACATAAGCTGATATGAAATTATCCTTATTCCCTATAACACACAACATAATTATGAAATAATAATTTAAACATGTACAATGATGTATATTTTACAATAAAACCGATGTGTGTATCCTGTTTTAGAGTCTTTTAAATGAAAGAGTGTTAGTGACATATTGCAGATGAAAGATCCCGGCCGTGTGCATATTTTCAACCCTGTTATCATCGACAGTTGTGGAGCGGCTGTACAACATGTTTTTGGGCGGAAGGCAAATACCCATCTAACCACTGTCTTTAGCTCATATCCACAATCTGGAAACCACAAATTATGTGCAACATGTGTCCGACATGAAAATGGACAAAGAATGAAGCCCTGTTTGGGATATTTCTCGACTGCTTTGATCACACTAAAGCATTTATAGTGTCACAAAGAAGATTTCCCTGGCATAAAGTTATTTTATTTAGCTCACGTCAACAATTTCTGATTAAACACTCAATGTAAAAAGCTAGATCAAACTATTATTTTGTCCCCACTTTGCCCACATTAGCCTTTGTCGGTTTAGTGAAATAGGAGCTAAGTTGAACTTGAAGCGAGAAGGAAAACAACAGCAGAAGATTCCTTTGACACCTGTTCAGGAAATGCTCTTTGAGGTGAGCTCACGCTGAATAACCACCTAAGCTGCCCAAGCACAACTTCTGTACAGGACACTGAGGGAGTTTACTTCATTTCCCCCTTTGACCAGCGTGTGTGAAATGTCCTCACTTTTATTCCCACAGCCCAGGAAGCGAAGCAGCCACATATAAAGGAGTTACTGCGCTACACTTCATGCATCCATCAAGGTAATGAGGTTTTTGGGCCCACAGGTGCTTGCTTAGTCATTATTGTCGCCTCACTCCAAATTACAGCAGATAGTCCTTACTGGCCTCTGCACCAGCCAACTACAACTATTTAAAATGTTTCATGTTTAATCTAGACTAAAACAGTCTGAGTCTATACATATTTGCCAAATGTAAAACAAAAATGTGACTAATTAGCAATGCTAATATCTTCATCATTACCAGTATTTAGGTTTCAGCATTTGAATAGAGTGTTGATAGCTTGTGTGATTTAAGAAAAGGGATTTGACTGAAGAAGTTTATTTATCAACCAGACAAGAACCCTGAATTCAATGTGATAGAATTGTTTCTTCCGTTGTTGTAGGGAGGAACGTGCCTCTGATGACGTGGGCCCAGATAACAAGAGCTGAGTTGGCACTCGGTAGTGCTGTTTATCTATCAGATTGAAAAGTGCACTCTGCTGCTTTTCTGGTGGGATGTCTACACCTGCTTGTCTTGCCTTGTCTGTAATGTTCCACAGCATGGCATTCATTTACAGTTGCTTTACTGCATATACATGTATTTTATGCTACATTCTTACAGGAAGCAGGATTTCCTATCCACCTGCAACTGTGGCCTGCTACATCACCTGATGGTCTCAAAGAATACAGTATGTTTAATGCCATATTAAGGAACATTCCAGGCTAAACAATAACAAGCAGGAAATTAAAAGTTACAGTGCATCTGAAGATGCTTGGTTAGGTCTTTTACAGTAAGTAATAGCCAATATGTATACTTTTTGAGTAGCTTTGTAAACCAGTGTAATTGGCTGAGTGCAGTTGTCTTGTTTTGGTTTAAAATACTACATCCTGTACATACAACAACTTCCTGTTCAATAGTCTTCAATGAGGTTTTCACTACATCAGTTTAAAACTAATAAATACTCTTTAGATCAGACAGTTGTGGTGAATGTTACAGAAAACATGTTAAAGACTTTACATATTAGAGGAATATTTAATCGGAGAACACTTCTGTGTTTAAAAAGAGACATAATTGTATCTAAATGCTAACGCTAACAGGAAATGGTTGTATGTACAGAAGTTAGCATTTTTGAACAATCCCAAGCCAACTGAAATTCTGTGCACACAGCCCATTCAGTATTTTTCAAACATATGGAATGGGCTGTGTGCACGGAATTTCAGTTGGCTTGCGATTGTTCAAAAATGCTAACTTCCGTACATACAACCATTTCCTGTTAGCATTAGCATCTAGACACAATTATGTCTCTTTTTAAACACAGAAGTGTTCTCTGATGAAATATTCCTCTAATATGTAAAGTCTTTAACATGTTTTCTGTAACATTCACCAGAACTGTCTGATCTAAAGAGTATTTATTAGTTTTAAACTGATGGAGTGAAAACCTCATTGAAGAGTACTGAACAGGAAGTCGTTGTATGTACAGGATGTAGTATTTTAAACCAAAACAAGACAACTGCACTAAGCCAATTACATATGCACAAGCTCCACTGTGTCTGTTGTATGTTTGTTGCTATGAGTTGATTTCTGTTAAATTTTACTGTCTGATGCTGCTCAAATAAATTGTCCCTTGAGGGATAAAAAAGGTAATCTGAATCTGAATCTGAAAACATGTAATTAGGTACATTTAAAAATGAAGTGCCCAGTTGTCTTCATGTACTGTCTGAAATAAACAAAATAAATATTTTATTTCTCATTAATAGTCAAAAATAAATGTACAGAATGTGAACATTAACCATCTGCCAAAGTACATTTGAGAGCTAAGAAGTAGCTGAACAGATTTAAAATCTATTTCCTGTTTTACAGCATGACAATCACTTTGATTGTACTTTAACTAAGGTAAATTTCAGTTCTCATTCCTCCATTGACCTTTTCTGACAGAAAGGTGAAAGAATAAACAGTTTAGTGAGGTCATAATGTTCTTACGTGTGATCCTGGAAATATCCTGCAAAGATCTATTATTAATAATAATTCCTAACATACCTGAATTCACTTATTTCAAAGCAGTATTGCACCAGCGTCGGAGCACATTCAGGCTGGAAGTAATTAAAGCAAGTGCAGCAAAATTGAAGTATATTGAACTCATCTTTCACACGCTGCTGCTTCGTCGATAGATCACTCGTCGTGCGCTATTGACCTGCTGCAAAGGCTCCCTGCTGCAAATCCCTTCTATCTGCTCCTGCCTGGACAGAAGAAGTCAGAGGAGAGAAGAGCTGATGAATGAGGAAAAACTACGACAAATTTAACGACACACTAAATGTCACAGGCTGGGACCAAAAGTTCAATATCAGTTTAATTGCCAGATTTCCGATTACTTCACAAGATCTGTTATATAATGCATCAAATACTAAATTGGAAAATGATTGAAAGAGATGTTTTAAAATTCATTGCATTGTGTCTTCAAAATATAAAAATTGTACACACATGCACGCACAACAAATCCATTATGTAATCCTTTCACCAAAGAAGCAATTAATTCATTCAGGTACTCAGTTTCTAAACCCCATGTTTTTATGTTTCAGGGACTGGGAAGATTCTACTTCACTCTGTACCAACATCTGTAAAGTAAAATAAAATAATAATTGTATTTTGATTAACATTTCTGGACACTAAATGACATACGTCATCAGATTATTTTGATTAACCCATGTCTCTCAAAATCAGATATCACTGTTGGGTTCTCTGGTTAGGCCACTGCTTGGACCTTTATTACCAAATAAACAAAAGCAGGTCAAATTATTATCATCATTATAATTTTGTGGTTTTACTTTTTATAATCCCGTTGTATTTTTCCACTTCTTAATTTCTGGGGACCAAGAATAGATCCCTGAGGAACTCCACATGTCAGATTTCTTGAGGATGACTCTGAACCAGTATCTAAATACAAAAGCATTTCTCTGATAAATATGATCAAAACTCGATGGAGCCAAGCACAATGCTTGAACCGGGTGAGAAGGATGTAGAAGGTTGCAGTCAAATCTAATAGCAACAGGAAGTCAATGAAAACCAGCAATGTCTCAGTAATGTGAAAGGTTTTTAAACTAGATTGAAAAATCTCAAAGACATTGTTGTCATTAAAAAAGTCTTTAATTTGATAGCAAATATATATATATTTTTTCTGATATTTTTTTCCACACATAAGACCAAACAAATAATTTTTGTCAGCTCCTCATAACAGTAACATTCAGCGACAGACATATACCAGTTCCCGTCTTGTCACGTAGGTTTGTGTTTACACTTTAAAATGTAGCCTACTGATTAGGGATGGGACTATATACGTTATTATCATTATAATTATCGCGATTATAAAAGGCTGCAATTAAATAATCGTAAAGTTTTTCATAATCGTGATAATTGCACATGATGATAATCGCAATTATGAGTCTATTAATTACAGACTCTGAGACAAATGATTTTTGTTCAACATTGTGTTCATATTTGTTCACTCTGAATCATTGTTTATTCCACTTAGACCAAAATACAATAGGTAGTTGTACAAACATGCATATTGCACAGTAATAAATATTTTAGAGACTTTTAAACTGTACACCTATATGTTTAGCAAATTATTGTGATAATATCGTCAATCGCGATTAATTTGGTCAGAATAATTGTGAGTGCAAATTCTAATATCGTCCCATCCCTTGTACTGATCTTACAAGAGCAATCATGTCAAGTTGACTATTGGATAGAGACTTTGGAGGGCAGAAAGGTTAAAACAAAAACATCTAGGTTACAGGGGTTACTAACAATACACAACTTGATGATAACAAATGCATGGCAGTGGAGCATTTTTCAAGAAGTGTCATGAAAATAAAAGGTATAGATTTGTATTGAATGAAAGTCAAGCCGTCTCGTTGAGGTCTCAACATGACAAATGTCCCATCAATGGAAGAAGAATGGAAAGTCACGGCAGCTATGTTGAAATGCCTTTTCCCGTTTAATGTGAATTTAATTTGAGTTGAATTGATTAGCTGTGATTTGGGATCAATGCTAAATGTGTTAGCATCCACAGCTCTGTCCTCACACTGTGACTGAGCCTACGAGCACGCCGCTCCTCCACACTTTCTGTTTGTTGAAATCTCTAAACATCCCACTAAATGTGAGATGTTGTATGTGGTTTAGATGACTCATACAGTGGCAGTATATGGAGGTGGATACATACATTATACTAGAGTTTAAACATTACAATTTGAGTTTAAGTCCACCTTCAGTTAGAAGGTTTAGTTAAATAGGCCTACCTTGACCTGAGGATAGTTTGTAACAATTTGAAAGCATTAACATTTTATTATGTTTTTAATGCTAGCTGAGAATGTAGCTTAACCCTCCAAAATCATCTTATCCAAACCCTATCCAATAGAACTTAATCTCCCTAATGCAAAATAGAGATTACAGTATACTTCTGAGTGTGGTTCATAAGAGTGCAGTCTCGAAATCTGCAGACATTGGCTGTCAGTGTGCAATGTAGGCCTATGCAAGAGGGCTGACTGTCTTAGGACATAATGAGCAATAAAGCTAGTTATACAGCATTTCCAGAAAGCTATCTGTAAATGCAGAACTGGGTGAACTTTCACTTTTTCAAGCTTATAAGAAAAAGCTACTATGTGTATCACTATTTTACTGTACTGTAAAGTTGTGCTAGTGGCCAAAAACAAAGCATGTGTGAAATGATGCAGTGTTTCTTTTTTCACTGTTAAAAGTATTTACCCCAGCTTTAAGCATTTCTCTCTTCCGTCACAAATCAGACACATTTTTAGGTAACTTGCATTCAGGCTCAATATGTAAAATGTTTTTAGCTAAAGCTCGGTGCTGTGCTGTTTGGTAAAAAGCCATCAATAACATGTCTGTGCATGCTGAGTGTAGATTTGAGCTTGATGCGCAGCCACTATCAAAGCCTGTGACAGCTCTCACACATGAAAGACTGACAGGGAAGTTTTATTACACCTTTTCTCCAAAGCAGTGTGTGCTGAGGCAGTTTGTACAAAGTGTGTTCCCAGCTGGAGAGGTGTGGACAGCGGTCAGACAGCAGACAACTTGCCATTTCAGAAAACAACATGATTTCAATGACACTATTTTTCTCAAAGCTGTGATGGCTCAATGTAACTTGTAATCAGGAAGGATTAATCCATCCACAGATACAGACTGGGATCAGCTGTGTGGATCTTCAAATATGTCCCGTTGGCAGAGGCTTGGGAAATTCATTCAACAAGCAGTGCAAGGCTATAAAAACACTGATCCAATGTGTTTCTTAGATGTAGAAACTCTTTTATTTGATCATGAAGTCATTGGTGGCTATGTCATTGAATTAAACGTTTGTGAACAGCGACAACACAGTCTGTTGTTGACCATTTGTACCAGATGAAAAAAAACAACAACGTTGCAGCACTTTTGTTACAGCAATGCAAATTATGATGTCAACAAAGAATCCAGATCAAACACTTTTAAAGGGAGTTTCCTCGTCGGGTTGTAGCCTTTGGACATACATTGTACACTGCAGCTACAGCCAAATATCTGTATACAAAAAAAAAAACCCATACAAATACAATTTAAAGATGCACATATAGCATCTCCCACAAAATCTATGCTATAGTATGCACTGCAGGTTTCGTTGGAAATTTTGCATTTTTCGTGTCTGTTTGAGAGACAAATATCAGTTGTATCCCCTTTTTATTCCCCTCAACTTACTTTGTACAAGATAGAATGAATTGAGAATGGAAAAAAAAAGCCCTTAATGTTGTTCTTTTACACATTGTCAAAGCCAGGGATACTTTTTTAAAATTCTAATTGAAGAAAAAATAAAGGAAAAATTATAAATTTCAATTTGCAATATCTATTTGCAATAGACATTTTGAAATTTCATGATTCTGATATATGATAGCTTTAAAGTGACAACAAAACAGTGACAAAAACAACAACAAAAATAAAATTCAGACATGACAAAACAAACAAACAAACAAACAAACAAACAAACAAAAACACCAATTGACAAACTAATAATAATAATTTGAACACACACTCTCACTCACACACACACGCACACATTTTATAATTCTCTCCCATCGTTTGTGATAAATTTCCATTTCTTTTCCTGAATTAACTAAATATTCATCAAGCACATAATATGATTTTACAAAATTTAAAAAGGAGACCATATTTAAGGCTTCACAATTTCCGCCTGAAAAAATAAATTTTTTCCCTAAAATAATGATTACATTTATTGTTGTTTTGTTCTCAGATATTCCAGTAAAACCCAATAAGACTGATGGGAGATCTAAATGACAGTGCAGATTCATCATATTTATCATTTTCTGGACCTTTGTCCAAAAGGCAGACACCACAGGAAGTGATGACAATGTTTAAGAATATAAACAGATTATTTAAACCGAATACAACATAAAAAAGTACGACAACTAAAATGTATTTTACCACCTTATGTATTAGAAATTCTGGCTGCATGTAAAATATCAGAAATAATCAAACCAATCTTGGCTAATATGCTAATGCTGCGAAAATGTCCAAAATAAGTCTGAATATTGGACATACAAACAATGCAGACAAGCTCAGAAATGTTTTTTATGTCGTCACAAATTTGGAAAATTTATAACTGCGTTTTTGAGTCTCAGAAAAGTGTCTCAGAAAAGCGAAAGTATAGAGCTGTGATTTGAATGAGAAAGCAATGTTTTAGCATGATTAAAAATGTTAAAAAGTCAATTTGAATTCTAATAAATTATCACATTATCATGACAACAAGATATGGTATAAATCAGATCTGGGCAAACTGCGGCCCGGGGACTAGATGCGGCCCTCTGACAGTTCCAATGTGGCCCCAGCACATTTTTTGAGAATAAGTGTTCTTTTGCTGACTTGGCTATGGAGCATGAATCTTTACTTGTGTTTATATTGTCAACTTAGTGCATTAATTGAGATTAATTAACTAAAGACATATTAATCGAGTTAATTTTTAATCGCATTAATCTATTTTGAAATCTTTAAGTTCATTGTTTCCATGTGAGTTGCAAAGTGAACATAAGGGTTGTTCAACTTAACAACTTAGCAACAAAAAACATCCTAAAGTCTTCATTTTTTGCAATATATTATTTCCCTTCTGCAACATTAATTAAATTTGATAAAAAACAAAACAAAAACGCTTAAGTTGAGTGTTTTGCTCAGCAATTTTAGGTGAGATTAAAAACAGATTAATTAGATAATTAATTACACTTCAATCACTTGACGGCACTAGTTTATATCACATTTAGGTGCCAAAATAGTAGATTAAAAACCCTAGGATTTACAAAAATGTGCCGCAATAATGATAATTTGTTACACCAATGACAGTGGTCCGGCCCTCCACTACTTGTCCCGGTTTGACTGGGGCCCACGGGTGGAATTAAAAAAATAATAATTGCCCATCCCTGGTATAAACTGTTCCCTATTGTTCTCAAGACATGCACATACAGTTATTAGCTGACAACAGTCCAGATGTAGATGATTATTAAGCTTCTTATGAAAATGTTTTCTTCTGTAACAAACCTTTCATATTGGTACTTTAAAACAACCTATTAATCTTCTTGTCATTCAAAAATGGAGATTGAAGGGCATATGTTTTGGAACTTTAAACATGCAAACTCAAGTATATTATAATGAGTCTCCTTGGTTTTCCTGAGCCCAAACCTCATCACATGTAGGCCGTTGTGTCTCCAGCTGCAGTGTGTGGAGTAGGACTTGTCCCGACATGAAACGTATGTGCAGAGGCAGTGCAGAGTTCAGTGGCTCTGTCTCTGGATGTATGCGGTGTTTGTGTGTCCTGCAGTGATGGCTGAAGCTGGCACATCCCGCTACTCTTTGAAGGTGTGTTTTCATACACACTCGCACCGACCAGCTGTTCCTCTCTCTTCTCGCTTTGATGTCTCCACTTTTTCCATCCGACCCACCACTTGCATCCAGCCCGCAGAAACACACACATGCAGTAAATAATTTCCCAACTCACTGCCTTCAGTTATTATGACCACCGTTAAATGATAATTTATTTTTTAAAACAACCATACTTAGTCTTTTAAAATGATAGAGAAATTCATTGTAAAATATAGCAAGGAATCTAGCTTCAAAGAGATGTTGATTTAACATCTACTACAAAATCAAAATGAGAAGTTATGGTTAAAGAGCTCACACCTTGTTGAAATATTGGACACATCTGTGCTTGCAACTGAAGAATGGTAATAACAATGTACATAGTTTTTTGTTCATCTTACCTAAAGTTTGAATATCTTGACAGCAAAACTAATGTATTTAAATTATGTGAGAGTGATTGAAATAACACTGAAAGCAAAGCCAGCTTGGCCTTGCACTGTATGCACAAAATATTCCACATTTTTGGTGTCTCCTTTTGTTTTAAAGTTTTTTTTTTCAATGTGTAAAAATACACTTTGCGCCAGACCCAAGGATAGATAAAGGAAAGAGATTTCAGAAAGTTTTCTCGCATGATAAAATAAATAACAATGGCAGCAAATAAGGACCTATAAGTCAACATGCAAGAGCAGCCAAACAATGTCAAAATCCCAATTACTAAAAATTAATGACACATTGTTTTGCTTTGTGAATTCTAAAGAATGCTAAAAAGTCAGTAAAAGTAAATTTCTTGCTTCCTTCAAAATTGTTGAAACATGTTCTAGTGCAATTGAAACATGCTATGTGCACTATGGGAAAATCAAGTTCTGTCTTTATCCCAACCTTTTCCCATGTTGTAATCTTTGTGTGACGGTCCCTTCATCTTGGTGCCATTAAGTCCTTCTAAGGTTACATGGTTTGTGTGAAGTGCTCTTTGTCGCAGCAGTGGGCATCAGGTGAACCGGAGTCTGCCCAACTGAGGGGCCCCTCTACACCTGATACGTGGCCCTAAAGTCACACACACACACACTGGACCCTCAAAACTTTTACATTCAGAGCATTTGTGTCTCTGCCAGGTGCTTATATGTATATGTATTTTTCATTTAAAACATAGTTTAACTTTATTGGAGCACCTTTGTACTTGGTGTATTTTGTGTTTGTTTGAGTTTGCCACATGCTCCACAACTTGACTATTTACTGCATGTCACCAAAGTGCTGGATATACTGAATGAGCTGCTGTAGAGGAAATTACAAAAGGACTAACACATAGATGGTAATTAGTGTTTAACTGAGCTGGGGTTCGAACAAAAACTTTTTTACTGCTTATTTACCAGCATTGTAACCATAAAGCACTTCTTAGTTTGCAAAGATTTAACTGCCACTTTCACTTGAAGTCATCTGTAATGCCTTTGAGTTTAGATGTATTGACCTGGACATTGTACCAACTAGAACATTGAACTTAAGCTAGATCATCTTCCTTAAGTATGTTCTATTTTTATCCTCTCCTCGTCCATATAGAAAGTGATTTATGACCTATTTTCATCATTTGACGCAACATCTCAGCATTATGGGGAGTTGACCGCCCAGAGCTTTGTCAGCAAAAACTGCCACCACAGGGCCAATTTTTCAGCCGAGTCAGAGGTGAAGATGATGGATTGGGACCAGAGGTGGCTCCTGTCTGTGCTATTGATGGGCAGGTATTGCAGCAGCTCCATGAAATATTAATGACGGAAGAATTGAAAAAGTAAAGAACAGCAAGTAGCAGGCGCTGTCCAATGTGTCTAAACCTCAGTGACTTTTAGGACAAGAAAACATTCTTATTGTAAAGATAATCTTCATAGTTAAAACATTTAAATCCAAAGCCCCACTAAACAGAAGTACACCAGCCACAAGAGCATGTTGCACAGTGAACCAGAGGGAGTATTGATACAGCCCTGCAGGACAATCTATTTTCTAATGATTTCCCATAGACACTTCAAATTGATCTGAGAACCAGAGAGGTTTGTACACAGAAGATTCAGGTGAACACATTTGTTACAAATAACTGTGACCTTTGTGTAATATACAAAGTTGCACTTAGAAAGCACAATAAAAAAACAAAGAAATAATAATAATAATAATAATAATAATAATAATAATAATAATAATAAAACACTTTATTTGATTAAATTACTGATATATCTGAGTTTTTGAAATGCAATTTCTAATTTTGCGTACTTTAAATCACATTTTGCAGAACAGATAAGAACAAAACTGCAAAAATATCATAAAGTATGTCATAATCTCAACATAATCAAATAATCAAGATTGGTCATTGTTATAAATGAGGAGAATAGACTAGCCTACATACTCTTCATACTTTGTAGCCTAATAAGAACAAGAATAAATAATTTCATTGATTTCACTCAGAATGTCTGAGTGTATTGTTCTAATGCAAAGCTATCTGTTCTGTCTTTGAAATATGTGTTCGGACTATGTTCAAACATCGGCCGGTGCCTCGGTTTTGGGATTACACGTTAATTACAGGGTTGCACTTGTTGCACCTTGTCGCTGTCTGAGTGGCTTTAGAATTCTGCTGCCATCTAGAGTGACAATCGTGTCGTGACATACAGAATATACAGTATAATGGTCCATGAAGCAAAGATATGAATCATCATAATAATCATTCACCATCAACATTAGCATTATCATGTATTTATATAATCTATTTCAGGAAAGTGTAGCCTATTGTCGGACGCATGTTTAGATGGTGGTCTGTATGAGGCTTAACGACCAGAAGAGGGCGTTGTATCAATTAAAGTGATGCGCTGCACCTGTGCCTCCGCGCGCGCCAGTGACATAACCCGGTGCCGCGGGTCATTTGGTGTTCAGCAGTGAAGCCGCGCAGTCTCACGTGTCCATCATGCCTACCAAGAATGTGACTGTCACTGTCGAACGCCAGGCCAAGTTCAAAAACAAAGGCAAAGATCCCACAGTAAGTCCGTGTATTTTGCAAACTCAACGTGAACTATTAATCTAATACTTACTTTCTACTCAGAAACTAAGAGAGAAACGGATAACTGTCAACGTGGAGCTGCGTAAGGCTAACAGAGATGAAAACTTTATGAAAAGGCGAAACGTGACTCTCTCGTCTCTTCCTGATGAAGAGGCTCTGTCTCCGGACTATGTCACTGACAAGGTTGTGCACATGTAAACTATGCGCGCTGTTATTGCTCTTTACCCAAATAATCTTTGCCATCAGGTCATCCCTCGCTCAATTGAGGATATAATCAAAGATGTGAATAGTAACAACAGAGAGTTCCAAACGCGAGGATGTCAAGCTGCTAGGTGAGAGAAGTTTCTGAAAGGGCAACAGAATATGTATTGTATTTTTAATATTATTTTTTTTACCAACAGGAAACTGCTTTCTCAAGAGCGTAACCCTCCTCTGAAAGAGATCATAGACGCTGGGCTGCTCTCTCGTTTTGTGACCTTCCTGAGTATGGATGACGAGCCCACTCTTCAGTTTGAGGCTGCCTGGGCCCTCACAAATGTCGCTTCTGGGACTTCATGGCACACACAACAGGTACAAAAGCACTTGAATAGAGTGACCAGATTTTCAAAATTTAAATGAAATGACAAAACTGACAGGAGGCTGCATATTAGTATCCTCTTCAGGCTAATTCAAATCTTGTGAAACAGTAAAAATGAGAAATGTTTGTGTTTTTTCTAAATTTTAACAATAAAAACTACAATATATTTCTTAAATAGTTTTAGATAACATTTGCTGGGATGTGAGGCACAGAGTTCAAAATGTGGACTCTCCCAGGGGCGTCCGGTCATTCTAGATCAACTAAACTGTTCATATTCATTTATTCTCTCGTGCAGGTGGTGGAACATGGGGCTGTGCCGGCTTTCATTGCACTTTTGGCCTCTCCTCTTCTTCACATCAGTGAACAGGCGGTCTGGGCACTTGGAAACATTGCAGGTTCATAAATACTCCTAGTATACATTTGGTGGTTAATTGTGGCGACTGGGCTGCAGGTAAACTGTTGTGTTGCTGGCAGGTGATGGGCCACGATACAGGGATGTGCTCATTGATTGTAATGTAATTCCGGCATTGCTTTCCCGCATCTCCCCAGATACACCAGTAAGTTAATGCAGCAAATCATGTACATGTCCAAATGGCTGTCAATTGGCATCTTCCCATTTACAGGTTGGCTATTTGCGTAATTTGACCTGGACTTTGTCCAACTTGTGCCGAAATAAAAACCCCTCTCCACCTATGTCTGCTGTACAACAAGTAAGTTAACTTGACTGTGTTAAATTAGTCAGTTTGTAACAAACTCTCTGTCCACCAGATGCTTCCCTCACTTATCCAGTTGCTTCACCTCAGTGATAAAGACATCTTGTCCGATGCCTGTTGGGCCATGTCCTATTTGTCGGATGGTGACAATGACCGCATAGATGTAGTAGTAAAAGCTGGCATAGTCCCTCGTCTGGTTGAGCTTATGGGCCACAATGAGCTCAGTGTGATGGTATGTTTTTTAATGTTGCCAAAATGGCGTATTTTGTGAGAATAAAATTGTTTTGCACTTGCGGTGTCTTTCCAGACCCCATCTCTGCGCTCCATCGGGAACATTGTGAGTGGTTCAGACATACAGACGCAGACTGTTATCGATGCTGGAGTGTTGACTATATTGCCCCAACTCATGAGGCATCCAAAGCTCAGTGTGCAGAAAGAGGCAACATGGGCCCTTTCCAATATCGCTGCAGGTCCATCCAAGCAGATCCAGCAACTCATCACCTGTGGCCTCCTCCCTCCTCTAGTAGAACAACTAAGAAATGTAAGTTCTAACATAGTTTCAAAAGCACATTTTGGTAAATGTGACGCTAAATCTTTTAGGGAGACTTCAAGACTCAAAGGGAGGCTGTGTGGGCAGTTACAAACTTCACCAGTGGAGGCACTGTAGAGCAGGTGGTGCAGCTGGTGCAAAGTGGGGCTCTAGAAGCTATAATCAACTTGCTGCAGGTTAAAGATGCCAAAGTCATCCTAGTCATTCTGGATGCCATCAACAACATCTTCATTGTAGGTTTGTAAGTTCAACAAATGATCTTTACCCTCTTTAACTTCTCTTGTAATAAACTAGGCAGCAGAGAAGCTTGACGAGACAGAAAAGTTGTGCTTACTCTTTGAGGAGCTTGGAGGATTGGATCGTGTGGAGGCACTGCAGAACCATGACAATGAGATGGTGTACCATTCAGCTCATAACCTCATAGAAAAGTACTTTTCAGATGTAAGTAAGTGGTATAGTTTGCAAATAGCATGATGGATTCAAGTATTTGACATTACATTTTAAACTTTTCAGGAGGACATTGACACTAATACAGTTGAAGCCACAAAGGAAGCATTTGTCTTTCAAACTCCTGATGTAAAGAAGACATTTGATTTTTAAGATGTGTATGTCAAGAATAAATATTTTCATATATTTTGCAGTGATTTCTCTATTTCCTCTGGAGTGGAGTGACTTTTATTGATGCCTTGTAATATAATTACTTTCACATACATTTTACAGTGCTTTGTTACTTGTAAAGTGGTTGTCATTGCTACCATTTAAAATGAAAATGGTAGAAATTATTGGCTATCACAACTGAATTACTTTTGAACCTTGAAAATCTGTTAGCAAGCTGTAGGCACAGGAATTGAACCTGTTTGCTGAAAGGTTTGGGGCCAGTACACTTTTTAGGAAACAAGATGGCACTTACTTTGTCAGTCTTACTACCTTTTATGACAAGAGAATTTGCATTGTTCACGCCAAGTTGTCCCAATAAATTAAAGGCTCTAGTGTTTACCCATTGATAACATGAGGTACTGGAGTCTCTTTAATTAACAGTCAATTCATAATAATCATAGTCTCAATTCATACTGTGTCATGAGAGCTTGATTGCAGCTGCATTTAGCTTATCCAGCATCTTAAACGTGACATTTTATTTATAAATCAAAAAGGACAGTGGTGGTCAGTCATTTCATTTGTGTACAAATGCTGAAAGAAGTGACATAATTAAGTTGTTCCAGCATGGTAAATGCAATAGTGAACGTATTAAAATATGGTATAAATGCCTTAAAATGGAGGTCACTCCCATAAAACAAGCACTTAAATGGTTAACAGCTAGTACGATGACTTGCACAAGACCTCACATGAAAGGCACAGCTGGACATCTGACATTTCTCAAGTGTGTTAAGAGTCTAGTTTTACCTGACAAAGCTTAGAATAACTTGCAGCATCTGCATTGTTCCCTACATCTTCTCATATGTGAGTTCATGTCCACAGGTAGTGCAGGTTTTCTTATACAGGTCTTCGTCTGGATCTACAACCTCCTCTGGTCCATACTCGTGTTGGTGTGTGCTGGTGTCTTTGGTCCACATGCTGCTTCTCACAGCCCTACGAAGTTCTGCAGCAGGAAAAACAAATACATTGATTTTACATCAAAACTGTGTTGTTGTTTTTATACATCAGTGCTTGAACAAAACCAACCTTTAACTTTCTTGTTGAATCGCTTTTGCTTCTGCACTTCTTTGTTCTCCTCTCTTGTCTCTCTGGCCTCCTCAAGGGCTTCCTCTGATCCCCAAACCTCCATGCACCTTTTTTCAACCTTTTAAAGCAAATTACAGGGTTAAGCAGAAATACACAAACAAAGCATTTACACTATTAAACAGTAGACCAGATTAATGCTTTGTCTGGTCAAATTATAAAGGTAGTAGTGCATTTTCATTAATAAAATGTCCAAATATCTATATGACTAAAGATAGGAACAATATCACTACAAGTGATGTACTGTGTATTTATCTCCAACTAATGCTTGTTGGTTATAATGTTGATCAATTTGAATATACATTTTGGGGGGTGCTGTGTCGACAACAAAAGTTGCAGCAAAAATAATAGCAACAAAAAATAATAAATTATCTGTTCACAATAAGAAATGGAATATTTGCTCTGTAGAGGTAGAAGTTTAGGTTTATCAGTAGTTATCTTATTATATATTAATTATTTGTTTTTGTATGATGATAATTTTTAGTGTTATTTTTAATTTTTATTTTGTCTAATTTTGCTTTGGTGTCTGTTGTATTTGTGGTATGATTTACTTTATTATTATGATTATGATTATGATTTTTATTTTATTTTACTTGTTTATTTTTTTTATTCTTATAGTTTTTTTGGTATGATTTATGATGTAATAATTTGTGTGAATGGGTGTGAATGTGTATGAATGGTGTGTACTCGGGGGTGGGGCAGGAGGTATCTTGGGGTTTCTATTGTATTGATTTTATTGGACCTCTTTGTACTGACTATAAATAAAATTAAAACCGCGCGCGGTGATATAGGCCCTCGCCCCCCTTGCGACCGCGGAGCATGAGCCACCGCGGGCTACGAGCCACCGCGACGGGCCCGCCTCTCGTCCACGTGCGTTTTCTGCCTACAGCACTCCTTCCCTATTGCTACACTCTATTCACTGAAAGGACAAATGATGACATTGTCACAGCTGCACATTTGAAGATAGAGGTATGCTTTCATTGGCTTTTTTGTTCGGCATCCCAAAGGCAATAAGTGTGCCAAATTTCAAGTCTCTATAACAAAGTAAATTTTTTTCATTCAATGTGAATGTTTTCTATGTATTTCAATGGGAAATGTTTGACGTTGCCATGGTAACACGGTTTAAAATAACGTTGTGCTTTCATTGGCTTTTTTGTTCAGTATTGGATGGAGAATGTGTGTGTCAAATTTCAGCTTTCTAGGACAAAGTAAAAATTTCCACCCTACCACTCACCCTACCCTCCACTCTGGCCAAATCCTGTCAGTTCTCCATTAAAAACATGGGTTTTGCATTTTTTCCTTTGCCATGGCCAAAAGCTTGCAGATAAACATATAGTCCCATTGGGTTTTTTGTTCAGTTTGATGTGGAGAGTTATTGTGGTGAATTTGATGCATTTTGGTGAAACTAAAAATTTTATCCCATTCAAAAGTAAGGGGGCGCTGTGTTAAAACGGTTCAAGATAGAGGCGTGTCATGATTGACTTTTTGTTCAGAATGTGAAGCACAATGTGTGTACCAAATTCAGCTTCCTATGAAAGGAAAATATTTTTTCCCCATTCAAAAAGTTTTGCGTCTCCATTGGATAACATGGGTTTTTGTCATTTTTCGTTGCCATGGCAACACGTTTGCAGATAAAAGTATACTCCCATTGGGTTTTTCATGCAGATAGGTGAGAAGGATGTCTGTGCCAAATTTCATGTGTCTACGACAAACTAAATTTTTTGGGTCAATGCAATTTTCAAGGTGGCGCTGTGGAGCAATTCGATGACGTAGATTTTTTTAAAGTATATCGTTAGATGCGCTTGCGATTTAGAACAAAATGTATATTAATGCCGGAGAATAAAAAAATTTGTGTCAGAAATACGCATATTTAAACACATTGGAAAACGTCACTTTTGATTTGTGGCGTTGCCACGCCCACATTTTTTGAGATATCAGAAAACTAGCAAAAAACTCAAAGGCTAAGGGTCTGCTGATGTTAGTTCCAAATTTGCACCCTATTTAACATAAAAAGAAAAATGGAAAAAAATAAACGTGAGATGAAAATTTCCAAAAAATCAGGTTCCGCCCACGATAGCCGACGCCCTGTAGGGTTTAGGGCAGGGTCATAATGTAATATTTACTTGTCTTGACACGAGCTATGTTTCTGCCAAATTTCATTTGTCTGTGATAAAAAAGGTCTGTCATTGCCGTAATGTTTTTTGATTTTGAGGGGGCACTAGCGAGTCATTTTAACACATTAATTTTTTTGCTGTACGAAAAACAAAATTTTTCGCCGACCTTAAATTTTGGGTCAAATATCATGACTTTTCGTTAACGTTCAGGGGGTCAAAATTAAGGTTAAAGCGCAAGAAAAATAATAATAATAATAATAATAATAATTAAAACCGCGCGCGGTGATATAGGCCCTCGCCCCCCCTTGCGACCGCGGAGCATGAGCCACCGCGACGAGCCTGCCTGTCGTCCTCGTGCGATTTCTGCCAACAGCACTCCTCCCCTATAGCTACATCGTATACTTCTCCATTCACTGAAACGACAATTATGACATTGTGACAGCTGCACGGTTGAAGATAGAGGTATACTTTGATTGGCTTTTTTGTTCAGCTTCACGTGGCAGTAAGTGTGCCATTTCAAGTCTTTATGAAAAGTAATTTTTTATTACATTTAATTTTTCCTATGTATTTCAATGGGAAATGTTTGACGTTGCCACGGTAACACGGTTGCAAATAAAGATATGCTTTCATTGGCTTTTTTGTTCAGTATTGGATGAGAATGCATGTGCCAAATTTCAGCTTTCTAGGACAAAGTAAAAATTTCCACCCTACCACTCACCCTACCCTCCACTCTGGCCAAATCTGTCAGTTCTCCATTGAATAACATGGGTTTTGCCTTTTTTCCTTTGCCATGGTCAAACGCTTGCAGATAACATATAGTCCCATTGGGTTTTTTGTTCAGGTGATGTGAGAGTTAGTGTGGTGAATTTGATGCATTTTGGTGAAACTAAAAATTTTATCCCATTCAAAAGTAAGGGGCGCTGTGGTAAAACGGTCAAGATAGAGGCGTGTCATGATTGACTTTTTTGTTCAGAATGTGAAGCATAATGTGTGTACCAAATTTCAGCTTCCTAGGAAGGAAATTATTTTTTCCCATTCAACAATTTTGGCGTCTCATAGGATAACATGGGTTTTTGTCATTTTTACGTTGCCATGGCAACACGCTTGCAGATAAAGATATGCTCCCATTGGGTTTTTTGTTAGGAAGGTGAGAAGGATGTCTGTGTCAAATTTCATGTATCTACGACAAACTAAATTTTTGGGGTCAATGCAATTTTCAAGGGGCGCTGTGGAGCAATTCGATGACGTATATTTTTTAAATTATATCGTTAGATGCGGCTTGCGATTTTGAACAAAACGTATATTAATGCCGGAGAATAGATCTTTCGTGTAGAAATACGCATATTTGAACGCATTGAAAAATGTCACTTTTGAGTTGTGGCGTGGCCACACCCACATTTTGTAAGATATCAGAAATCTATTGAAAACCCAAAGGCACAAGGGTCTGTTGATGACAGTTCCAAATTTTCATCCCATTTAACAAAAAATCAAAATGGAAAAAAATAAAACGTGAGATGAAAAATTTCCAAAAATCAGGTTCCGCCTACAATAGCCGACGCCCTGTAGGGTTTAGGGTGAGGTCGTAATGTAATTTTTACTTGTCTTGACACGAGCTATGTTTCAGCCAAAATTCATTTGTCTGCGATGAAAAAGCTCTGTCATTGCCGTAATGTATTTTGAATTTTGTGGGGGCGCTAGCGAGTCATTTTTGTACATTAATTTTTTTGCGTGCAAAAAACAAAATTTTTCGCCAACCGTTAATTTTGGGTCAAATAAAATTGACTTTTCGTTAACGTTCAGGGGGTCAAAATTAAGTTTAAAGTGCAAGAAAAATAATAATAATAATAATAATGGAACAACTTTTTTTCCCCAATTTTTCTCTCCTAAACTAAAAGACCTAGACTCGTAAAACTTTCTGACATTGTGCCCCATCACAAGAAGGCCCTCTGTGAATTTTTTCAGATTTTACGTCCAACGGTTTGCCCTGTACGAATTTTTGAAATTTAGATTTCAAGGGGGCGCTATTGGGTCATTTTGTGAGATACCCTCTTAATATGCATATCGTTGCGTTCAGTGTCAAAATGTGCACAAACGCTGTATTTCGATTTTCCCATAAAAAAATCTAGCAAAAAGAAAGATTTTTTTGAATTTTCCAAATTTTTACAATTTTGTTTAAAAATCACCGTGACCATACCAAACATGATATTCAAATTTCAAACCATTGATTTCATTTCACATGGGTTTACTGTGTTTCAGCCAAGTTTGACGTGTTTTCGACCAAAATTGTGGACGTGCTGGCCCAAAGTATGAGGTAATGCGCTTTTGCCAGTGACGCGTTTGATCCAAGATGGCCGACTTCCTGTACACCTAAGGGCGGGGCCACAATATGATTTTTTTCATGTTCTGACCTGAACTATTTTTCGGGCTAGGTTTCATATTTTTACTGCGACTTTTTTTGGCGTCGGGCTCCCATTGGCCCAATGTTATTTGATTTTCGAGGGGGCGCTACCGAGTCGTCTTTCATTATTTCTTTACGCGGTCTTCACTCAAAATAGAGCTCAGTGAGTTCTAATTTTCGACACCACTCCCGGGCACGTGCGTCGTCGTTTACTATTTCGTATTTGCGATTTTCCTCCCCCCGAATCCAATTACAATTAGTCCCTCGCCGGGGACTTCGTCACTCGGCTCGGGCCTAATAATAAAAAAAAAGTTGCAGCTGAAATCTTCATAATGACAATAGTAAGCAATAGATTTCCCAAGAATTGGAAATAATAACAAGCTTGTGGGTGAATACATGGAAGCAGGTGGAAACATTTTTCAGAAACTCTAGCCTTGGATGATGGAGAGGAGATTTCAAGCATTTATGAATAGTTTAAATACACTCTGAGAGCTCTAACGAAAAAAGCCAGACATTACATCATGATTAAATGGCAACTTGGGATTTATTTGGCTCTACTAATATGCTATTCTTACTGAAGGTCAGGGTAAGTCAGTCATGTCCGTCAGTCATGAAATTACCTGCATTTTCAGGTAAAGCTTCATATCTCCCCAGTGAGAGTTGTGAGGGTTTTTCTTCAATACAAATCGAAGTGGAGGTTCTCGTTTTTCCAGGTCGCAGTCTTTCAACAAGTACCGCTGTTTGGCCTCAGTTTTAGAAATGAGTTTGTGCTTTTCCTCATTATCCCTGCAATCGAAGAAATATGACACACAAAGAAAACACACGCTCACACGGTTTAGAAACTGCAATACAACTCAACCTTGGATTTACTTAGCTGGAATTTCTCCTGAAGACACATTTCTTTGAGTTTTGATTTCATTCGTGGGATCACAACCTCATTTTTCTTTCTGATTGGATAAGGCTAAGATTAAAGGGACTGTACCTGATTTTTGCATCCTAAAAATGTAAACAAACAGAAATAATTAATTTTAACCTTTTTCCTTCAGGCTACATGATTTCCTTACGTAGCTAATGCATTCTGAGTTTCAGAATTGTTCATCATGATGAGTTTTAATGGTTTTTCACAGCTTTTAGCAGCGAGGTGAGTCACTATGCTAACAACAGTTAGCCACAATGCTAAAAACAAAAATAGAAAAAGCTGCACACAAACGGGATTTTATTAGACATAGACAGGACTTTGGGGACTAATTTCCACCTGATTAGATACATTAACAAGGCATCAGTGCTAGGGGGAAATTGCTTTTAAGTTATCTTGTTGCAAAAAAATTGAGTACAGTCCCTTTAAGATACACTTCATTGTCCCAGTATGGAATTGATCAATCTTTCAATGGCTTTGGGGATTCTCCTCTACTCCAGTTTTTCCTGCTAGGCTTGGTCAGAACTAACATAGCTGGAGGAATCTCCCTCTGTTGAATGTTTTGGTTGGTCAAAGAAACTGGAGTGCTTGGAAGAACCCCACCCAGACACAGAGAGAAACATGTAAATCCCACACAGGAAGGCCTTCTTGCTTTGTGCCATACTGCCTGCCAATAACTGGAACGATAACTACCACTCAGACCGATTTAAACTCAAAATCAAACACAAATGGCCCTTTTGATGTCACACATGACACCAATGTAGCCCATGGTGAAAATGAGTGACACTAACGTTTTTGTTTTTTACTAAAAACAATGTTGATTTTCATGATTAGTAATTGTCTTTTGCTAATTCCATTTGTTAAATCAAGCTCCAATTAACTTTTGCCTTCATTCTGCAAGTTAAGATGTTTTTGTTGAGAATCTTGTATAGGGTCTATGCATTCTGAAATACCAGTGTACATGTAAAAGTAAATCACTATACCTGCACTTGTCACACACAGACAGGTCAAAGCTGTTGCTGAGGTACGAATCCATGAAGGGTTTTTCACAGTCATCACATACTAAGTAGTCAGGTTCAATCACAGGAGCTGCAAAAATACAGTTTTACATTAGACTCTCAACACACAGCGAGGGCATCACAATGTCAATGATGTTACAATTATTTTCACACTAAAGGTTGGATTAAACCCCCTTATTTTTAGACTAAAGGGTTACATTAAAACTTTACTTAATTTGCTTGCAAAATTGTCACTTTCCTATGTATTGAACAAAAAAGCAGTGTTAATATTTCTCAAGTAAAAGTACAAAAGTGTGATCCAAGAAATGAAAAACAATATATTGGAAAAAAAACAAATGTTAAAGTAAGAGTAATTGTTTGGACATTAGGTTATTTATGCTGTGAAGAAAACGTAATTGGAAAGACAAAACTTTTTAGGTGCAAAAAAAAAAGTATTATTAAACAGTAGATTTACACAAACATTATAAACTAAACAATACCTGGAGGGTTTGTGCTTAAACAAATACTTTCTCATTGTCAACATGAATCTTTTGTCACTGCAAGTGCTGTTACTTTTAACAAATTCTTATTGAAATAGGACTAAAAGCAAGCTGCAAAAAGGTCATCTGAAAAGTAGAATCAAATCCACTTCCTCGGACCAGAAATGTTTTTGGTTTTGTGTTTTTGTGACCTGTAAAAAATACAAATAACCCTTAAAGGAGACCTATCAGGATTTTCTGTATATTTAGGAAGAAACTATGGCACATGCAGATCAATGATTCACATTTTGTTCATTGCCAAACCCCAAATGATCTGAAATGGCTTAGAAATAAAAACAGGTCCATTGACTTCTTTTTCAAAACTGCAGAATTTATAAGCACCGCCTCTTAATTGTAGATTTAAAATTACTATTTCTTATTGTTGGAAGGGGTCTACATGACCATTTTGAACCTTACATGTTTTACTCACTATCCATTTTTTGAGTAATGCAATCAAACACAGACAAGTGAACGGGGCTAGGTGGTAAGTGAAGGCCATGGATCTATTATGGTGAAGGCAGAGACTTTCTGAGCACTGGAGCATTGCAGGACAACAAGATTCAAACATGCATGAATCAATCAATCATCAATCAATCAATCCAAATACAACTTTGTGTAAACTAATGACGAGAAAACACCATTATAACATGGTTTAAAAACTCAGAAAAGTTGATTTTACATATTAGGTCTCCTTTAAAAATATCTATTAAAACCATGCTTGAAACATTTGTAAACAGCAGATCACGTGGTACACACACCTGGCTGCTGCGTCACTTTTCTGCTCCTCTGTTCTTCCTCTGCATCCTCCTCTTCCTCAATGAAAAACCCAGCTCCTGAGTCGATCGTTTTGGACACTTTAGCGGCGGTAGCACCCTCCACAGCGGACAAAGGACGATTCGCCAGTCGGGCTTGTCTAAGCATCAAAGCCCGCTGTCGGTTCCGCTCTATTTTAGCGCGCATCGCCGCCGAGAGCTCGACTTTAGGGGCCTGCTCCGAGGCCCCAGGCACATCCATCACACCTAAACGTTAAGCCATGTGAGAGGGACAGCTTTTTATTTTAGCGCATCTCCTAAATCATCCCCGCGACGATACAAAACCTAAACACATGACCTCCATGTTTTATTTGCTTGTTGTGTCTTGTGTGAAAGTTTACACCCCCCTGCTGCTTTGGAGGGGCAATTACAAGCAGCTTCAACAGGAGCAGGACCTGGAAAGGTACATGCACTCAAACTTCTGCTTTATTTATATGGAAACATACAACTAATTCTACTACCACTACCACTACTACTACATACCTATCTAAGACATTTTATTCCCTATTTATTCTGCCCATTTGCTGTACATGTTGATTATCATAGTCACATATTGTAAGCCATACTTTTGTACATAAGAGTTTTATTCTGTTATAACTTTATATATTTATTGCTATGTCTATTTTTAAACTATTATCTTGTTTGATTGCATGTTTTTATTTCCTTGCTGATATTGAACTGTGTGTTGCAACATTGAAATTTCCTCATCGTAGGACAAATAAAGGATATCTTATATTATTTAAATCAAGGCGCTTTCAACAATATTACCATGAGCAATAAAGATGGGACGATTCACTCGAGTCACGATTCGATTCAGTTTTAGATTTTATAGGCACATTTTTCGATTTTGTTCGATCATGAACATTTGAACAGTACATTTTAATATTTAGTGTCCATAATTAGATGTCCACCCATCAGTTGTTAACACAACATAATAAGTTCACGCTTTGTTTCTTCTGACATTGTGGCTAATATTGTATTATTTTGTGTATTTTACAACTATAGTGTGTGTGTAGGTCAGTGACTGCTGATCAATTTCGACCAATTTACCATTCCTAATGAGCAAATGTTTTTGCAGCTGAGATTTGCATTTGGAGCAGAAGGCTTGTTGTCAAATATTTCACAGAATACTTCGGTACTCAGTTCTCTCTGTATTGTAAGTCCTAGACTATAAATCTAAGATCACCAGAGCTAAACTGAGACTAATCCGGGCCTAATCTAGAGTTCAAAGTGATTTGAAATTAAATCATGTTTAAGAGAGAAGACTAAACCATTGAAAAGAAAGACCAAAGAAAGACCAAAATCATGCATAGGCTATATTGTCTGCAAGTAAAGCAAATATTCATACTGACTAGGTTTAAGTACCACCCACCAAAAGTAGCCTGTGTACCGTCAATAGTACATGTAGCCTACCACAAACTGAAAAAAATAAAAAAAAATGATTTAGACCAAGCCATCTGTCACATATATGCATGAGTCTGACCAAATTTACACTTCACATTTGGTAATTTCTGATTCAAAAATAGTTCTGATTTCGATTCAAAGAAACTTAGTTGGGTAATGATGCAGGTAGTGATGGCCTTATCACTAGTAAAAGGTTAAAGTGAGTAAATAGAGCAGTGCTGATGTTGAATAGTATTTACTGTGGTGGCTACAGTTTTGCATATGTAAGCCAAGGTAAAACTTGTATAAAAGAATGTACTTCCACTTGAATATTCATCTTAATACTTTTTTTTTCTTTTGGAATAAATTTAGCATTAGTTTCACATGTGATCTTTATCTTACAGGGGTCTGAGGAATCTGTCCATGGGGTGGTGGTGGTACGAGACAGGTGAATGTGTCTTCATTGTAGTATCACACAATATCAGAACTTTGAGCCAGGCGCCCTGCAGTAAAAGGCTTGCGTAGAAGTTCAGAAGGTCTAGCCAAAGTACAATCACACTGTTATCAGATAATTTGCACATTATTTTGGGAAGCACTCCAGAACATGTGTATGTGATTATAATACATTTTATTTTTAGGTGCAGTTCAGAGCACCTAAAGACATACAGGGTATAAACATATTTAAAAACAATGAGACAAGAGTTGGATGTCTGCTGGTGTGACTGGTGAACTATTGTCTGAAGTTGAACAGGCAAGATTTGAAACTAGATTTGCAGAGAGTAAATAAATGCTGTGGAGGGGGTTAGAAGGCGAGAGGGACCAGAGGGAGAGGAGGTCAGGCAGGGCTTGTTTTATTATTTATTTTTTAGTGATAATACAACTTTTAGAACCTTAATATTGGAGAAATTTGCTGTACCACTAAAAGTAAAGTTGAATTACTTGTATTTTACAGTATATGACTTAATTTAAGCAGCACATGAACATACCAGCAAACAAAACATGTTTCACCAAATGGCAAAGCATCGCAACCAACACACGGACCCCCCAAATTGACTTAAAGATTTATTTATATACTGCATGTTTTGTAATTATTTGAATAATGTTTGACAATAAGCATTTGTGTCTTGTGAAAAAAAGAAAGAAACAAAAAAAAAAAAAAAAAAAAAAACAATAGAAACAGCATACGTTTTTAGGTTTACTTTCATTCCCACTTGTACAGTTAGTAAATGAGATTCATTTTCCTTCTTGTCATCCTCAATATCTTTCAATTGTGATTTTTTTATTATTATTTTGAGTCAAAGAAAATACTAGAATATGTTAAAGAAACTGATCTTTAATCAGCCTCAGAATAATTGATTTTTAAGTATTTTTTCCCCTTTAAATAGTTCTTTATATGGCTTTATTTTTTATTTATCAAAAGACAAATCCAACACCAGTATTTGCTCTCATAAAGGTCATAATTCACACATATAATAATAAGCCCACTGACCGCGCACAGAGCTTTGCAAATTACAAAACAATGTGCTTGAAATTGGTCATCTAATTAAGTTCCAGATGTTATCTGTTCCTGAGCTTGATGCAGAAGTATCTGAAGTAATCTCTCTCTTTAGTGGTTTATGTCGAAGGCCAACCAAGCAGTGAACCGCACCATCTGTGCTCACTGTATGAGGTCTGAAACAGAGTCATGTTTGTGATACAAAATACAGCAGAAGAAATGTTTACCATTACATGTGCTTTGTTTGGCTTCCTCATATGAGCAACAAAAATAGTTTGACTTTGCCACATCTGGTCATGACTTCTTCCTCTGTGAGATCCAGCTTCACTGTCATTAAACCATGCGATGGGGTATGTCAGTACACTTAAATAATGCCTTAATCTGCTTACATAATGCTACACATGAGTCTCGGAGCATGGCCGACATTTTAATTAATGTCCTTCTTGAATAGACTTTTCAGCCACACAAGGCCAAAAATTGCCCTTCATCCCCTGTAGCTTAGTTTAGTCTCAGGACACAAAAAGACGAGGTTCTTTTTGCCACAAATTCTGACTGAATCAGGTTATTGTAACTTGGTCCATGCTTAAATAATAATTTTCTATTGATGATTTTCATACAGTTTTTGTGCGAACATGTTTTTCCACATCTGTGGTGTGAAAAAATGTCTTTTGTCTCCATCCTGTCCATGGGTTTCTCTTTCAAACAGTGACAGGGCATGTAATAATTCTGTCCTCCAGCATCACACTGACGACCAGGAACACGAAGTACAACAAAAACATCAAGAAGCCCAGGAACTTGCTCATTCTCCACTTGCATGCACCGATGGAGATGATGACGAACAGCAACATCAGGAAGAGCAGTACGATGGCACAGAACAATCCATTGCTGCTCACTTCCACCGGCTTGAAGTCATTGAGGATGTTGTACAGGAGCCAGGGAAAAGGCAGGCTGTGCAGAGGAAGAGAACACACAAAAGTGTTGTTTTTAGACCTAACATTATAAACCACGTTAAGCACAAGTACTTTGATGCACTCACCCCACTGTGATGTCAAAGATGTTTGAGCCCACAGAGCTGGACACTGCCATGTCCCCAAGGCCTTTTCGTGCCACAATGACACTAGTGATCAAGTCGGGGATGGAGGTGCCAGCTGCTAAAATAGTCAGTCCCATGATTTCTTCTGTGATCCAGAAGGTTTCTCCTACCTAAAGAAATTAAAAAGTTATTTTTGTGTATTAGTCATTCATGGTCCGCACTCAGGAGGGAAAAGCTGCAACTGCAGCCACAGCTGCCCTGTGACAAACTGTTGTTCAGCCACTCCGCAATCTCACAATCTCATAACACATTCAGAAACATAAAGGGGAAGCATAGTGCCCAAAGACGCACAAGAATAAACCAAATTTCCAGGACATTCAGTAGTAGATGAATTAATCAGTTGAAAAAAAAACATTCTGTAATAAAATAAAGGTAGGAATAGATTTAAATTAAGCTAACTTGCACTTGGTTTCCAATTAGTTTTTTTCTGTAAGCTGTATTCTTGGCATAGTATCAATAATAGTGTGCCTGCCACACATCTATTTGAATTAAATCTGTCCCGAGGACTGATCAGTCACCTTGTAGCACAAAGCACAAGCTCCAGGGCTGCTAAAATAGACTGTTACAGGTTGATCTGGCAGAGGATCAGGACAGATTAACTGGCATTAGCTGTCACAGTCACACATCCAACACCCTGCTCGCGGCTCTCTACCACAGGGCAATGTGGGACTTGCCACCAATTACATAAGCAATGCATTGAATTGTGAGAGTGCAATGTACCTGATGAGCCCACCACACCATCAGGTATGAAAAGAATGCTATCCAGCAAATGGAGCCAAGGAAAGTCACTGGGAAAAACCTTGCTGAAGTCTGCAGAGAAAAACATACAGATATATTTAACAAAGGAAAGAGATATTCTTCTGTATTTTACAGTTTTAATTATGCAGTATGATGATTCTGAACTCTGAGAGGTCCACTGTACCCAAAATATGTTTCAGTGTGCACTATGCTAGTTAATGTAATGAAACTTTTTAGGTTTGAGCTTGTACATTTGGGTAAGCTTGGTTAAAGCTATTTGATGTGCCAGATAGTATTAATGCTTTGTTGGTATCCAATTTGCATGCAACTACAGCTCAAAATGGTTGTATTACGTTTTTTCAAATAACCATAAGTAGAACGAGTGCTACCACCACTACTACTACTACTACTAATACTACTACTAATACTACTGTTATACTATGCTATCTACTATACTATACTCTATATTATTTGCTCTTCAGGTAGTGGACAAGTGGACTGACCTCTCTTCGGACATCAGGCAGTGTGATCCAAAGAGGAAGGACAATGGGCAGAACAATGAGGTAGGTGATACGTTTCCTTGTAGTGTCAGGCCAAGCCAGACTCAGAGGCTGGTCCTCATCCTCTTCTTCTTCATCATCTGGGCCCTGAGACAGAACCACAGTCAAACTCTACAGTCCAGAGTTGATGTACAGTGTAAAGAAAATGGAGTGATCAGTACCTCATTACCACCAGCAACACCATTCATTGGTGGTGTTACTTCAACTGCAACATTGGTGTTATTGGGAATGTTTTTAGCTGTGGGAAAGAAAAAAGAAAGACATATGAGAAGTGAACAGCAATGAGTTGGTGGTTGTATATAATAGATATATAGATAGATAGATAGATAATAGATATATAGATAGATATAGATATAGATAGATAGATATAGATATAGATATAGATATAGATATAGATGTAGATAGATAGATATATAGATAGACAGATTTGACAAATCTCACTGTACCAGTAGTTTAGAGTTCTAATCTAAGCATGTTCTAAAACTTTCTTGTAATAATTGTCCATTAATATTTCAGTTTCGTCTCAGATGGTGCACCGGGAGTTTACAATGTGATCTCTAAACAGTACATTTGAAACATATATGCCAAATATGACAATCGCAATTCTTTACAGATGAAAACGCATCTCCATTTTTGAATGATATGTGGTAAGTTTTTGTTACACACCTTTCTTCTGTTCACCTACACCATTGGCATTTATTGTTTCTTCTTTACATTTGTGCTTGGCCATTTTATGGAGGATTGATGCCTTCTCTTTGAATTGTCCTGAAACAAAGCAGTCCATACATGTTAGATTGGTAGAATCACTTTGACTGTTTGAATACTGAATTGTACCTTCACCGCTGAGAGGGTCCAAAGTGTGGATCATAAGCTGGAAGATGCTGTTCCTCATCAGAGAGTTGTGTAGAGAGGCACAGCTTCCTTCTCTCTGTAGTCTTGGTTTAGCCTGTTCAACAAAACATTTTTGACCGTAGGACTTTATTAGTTTTATGAGAAATACTTGAGTTTTTTTTTTTACCTAACAGTGTAGCAATAAAAAAGTGTTATTACTCACCATGAGCTTGTTCTCATTTTCATTTGGTGGTGGGACCTTTGGAAACAAAACAAAAGAAAAGTTCACGCTATCCCTCCAAACCATTTCTCTGTAAAGTTGTTCATTGTGATGCAAGGATCGAACAGCATAATTAAATGACTTGATTAGTTTACTAGTCAGTTTACTGCTGCAGGAGAAGTAAATGATGATGTGATCTAATCTATTTTGTTAATAAAGCACAAATAGATCTATGATCATTTCAATACAACTAACCAAATAAGTGTAGATCACTTATTTTTTTTAGAACAATTAGATTATGGTTAGTCTGCACAGAAATGATGTCAGTGCAGAGGTTCAGTGGGGGAAGGGTCAGGGGGTGTGGGTCCTGGAACACCACTGTTCAGAGACATATACAGCACAGACAAACACACTGCATGTGATGTTTGTCAGAAAATGCATCAGCAGAAGGGAAAATGGTGGGACTCGGGATTTCGAAACATTTCGATGAAATGTTTGCAGAAAGCAATTTATACATGGAGGTTGTTACAAGCAAATACAATTGAAGTTTCTGGCAATCATAATGTCGATTGATACACTTATGTATCGTAATGCAGTTTTAAGCATTTCATACAATAAGAAACAGTATACTGTGTTGCACATAACATTTACAGACACAATGCATGCTCCATCAGCAAACTAGGCAGAAATGTAGTATTTACACAAGCTTTGACAATGATGAGGTGAACTAAATATGTGTGTTGACAAGTTCCTGTGCCAGTCAAATAACAGGAAACAGTGGCTCTGGTGTAAGAACAGTCATCCTATAACTATAAGATTTATAGTTATATATCATGTTTTTCTTGGGCACTTTCTTGAAATCATTGTTTCAGTGGTGTCATGTGCATCTCATCCTGTGTTGTCTCACCTCTGTATCTGACATCTTTCTAAACATCCAAAATCACACTACATGGCCTTCTCTGATTGGTCAGAGATGAGAGAATATGCCTTTTGCAATTTGTAACAATGTAGTTTAGTAGTTTGCCTTTTAAACCTTTGAATTAATATAGTGTTGTACTGAAGACTATTTTAGAATGCTCCTGAAATTTTACCATTGATTTTTTTTGTATTTGTCTGTCCTGACAGTTGGGTCAGGCTTAACAGGGAGTGGTCTTATCTGAACTTGCGTGTGAAATCTTCACCCTTCATAGGTCACTGAAGAGCTCTTAATTCACTTTCTTCTCACCCAGAAGCTGCCTCTTTCTAATCACGTCTACAAGGCACGTACTAAAACTAGTTTCACAGACTCCACACTCATTTTAGAGCTCAAATAATTTTAATGATTGGTGTGGTTACTCTGGAACTCTATGACAATATGTTTGACTGCGCTTGTTGTCGTCACTCAGGGTAAGCAGTTGATAAGGGGATCAGAAAGGATTGCAGTCTTTCGTGAAGCATATTTGCTGATCTTTTGCATTTTCTACAAACACTCGGTCACCAGTTCTAGAAAAACCCAACTAAGACCAAAAGTTATATATATATTTATTTTAGTTTGAAATGTAAAGACTCTGTTATGAGATCTGATTGTAAGATTCCTGTTCCCCAGTGAGTGTCAAACTATTATTAGCCTCACTAATGAGATTGGAAAAGATTAAGTTGAGGATTATTTAGCAGCCACTGACATATGAGGCCCAGTGAGACATGTAGTGTGAATGCGCAACAGACAGAGAGAAAATGTGTTCTTTATGAGAGCTACAGATACAGCATCAATAAAACAGTCACTTGACTATTACACACTGTCCAAGTCAGTGTCAGGAGGAAAAATCCCAGATTCACTTTAGGACTTACCATGTTCACATTCTGCGTTTGTTTTGGGATTTTATAATATGGAGAATGTGCTTCTATTTTCATTATGATCATACATAATGAAATACATATAATACAATTTTGCTACTATAATTACCATTGTATTTTAATGTACTGTATACGCCCCTGAAGACCGGAGGAGGTGACTGAATTAATGCTATAGGCATATAATGTTATAAATGCTATAGATAATATTATTCACCTGCGTGTTGTATGAGAAAACAACATCAGAGAGCAAAAGATCTGACTCCAACTGCACATTCAAACAGAAATACACAAACAGACCATTTAACTAGACCTGCCACTCAAATCATTAGAATCAAGAAGCATGGTCCTTGACTCTTCATTCATGGACACTTCACTGTTTCTTTTACTGACAGCACTCACAAGTTTTTTCAAAAATAATGTCTCCCTGAGACTTGACTAAATTGACGAGTGATGAGTGTGATTACAGACTAGAGGGCAAGATGTGACAACCCTGTAACAAAGCAAAGTTAAGAAAGAATCTACATATTAACTTAAACACTTTAGTTATAATTGTCTCACTCTCTTACACCGCTGCATTGGGTGCTTTTCTTGACCTGTTATATCACGCTGTTTTAAGAGCTAGGGTGTATTCTGGTCTGGTCCTTGTTTTTATAAGTAGTTGAGGATTAGACCTGTTAGTCAGCAGAGGTCTGCCTCTGATTGTTGGACTAAAGCCACAGGCCTTGGTAAAACCTTCACTGTGGACATGCTATGAGAACCTGTTAAACAGATTTACAAAAGAATGATGAGGTATGGGTGGATGGCTGTGTGCTGGGTGTAGCTTACCTTGGGTGCACTCTCCAGTTTGTCCACCTGGTTGCTGCCGATTGTGGTCTTGATAAATAACTCTACTTTGGCATTGAACTTCATGAATGTCACATAGCTGGTGTAGCAGGACAGCAGCCCGACACTCTCCCACACAGTGATTTGGTTATCCAAAAAGAAATAGATGAGCATGAGGAGCCCAACTATATAGAATGAGACATCTCGAAACAGAGGCCACCAGGTGAGGTTCAGCACCTCTTTGGAGAACAGGGCACACATGCCGATCACAAAGAGGATGTTGAAGACAGCAGAGCCCACGATGGTACCGATGCCTACATTACTGTGTGATACAAAGACTCCTATGACTGAGGTGAAGAGCTCTGGGGCTGAACCTCCTGCTGCCATGAACGTGGCTCCTGCTACATCATCTGAGATCTCCAACTTCTCAGTGATAACAGTGAGTGCTGGGACAAAGAACTCATCGCAGACTATTGCTAAGGCTATGAACATGTACAACATGCCAAACATATGAAGCACTACATAGCCCTGACGCCTTTCTTCCACGCTAAAATAGTCTGTTGGATAGTCTCCGTGGTTCATCTCGATCTCAGATGACTTCATAGCCACTGGTGTGTCCTCTGTGAGGTTTGGATGCTGCAGTAGAGTCCTTCGGGGCACTCCGGCCTCTGAGCCTTCTGATGGTAGCACCGCAGTTGTGGTTGTGGTCAGTGACAAGGCACTCCATGAACAGACTGTGCAGACCACCACCAGACTGAGGATGAAACCAAAGATTCTGCCAGGCCGGAGCTTCCTCCTGACTCCATGGTAGTGCAGCTTGGAGTATCCGCTGGGGGCTCCCAGAAGCGGGGCAGAAGGATTGTGTTGGGACAGCATAAACTCCATGTTGGTTTGAGAAACAGTCCAGGGTTGACTATGAGGGAGGGGGCTTGACAGGACGCAGCGGTTCACCGATTTGTCTGCATGCTGCTCCGTGGTCTAAACACAGTGGAAACACTGCTGTCTTTGTTCTACCCATTCAAAGGCTTCCTCATATCCTGCAGCACACAGAGATATCAAAGTTATTCAGGTAAAGTGGACTGACAGGGCAAAACGGGAGGCATTCAGGTTATCTGTCCTCCTGTTTATACATATTTACTCAAATACTTTGAGTTTATTTTATTTTGCACTTCATAAATTGCTTGTCAGAATCATATAATAATCTCACTGGTTTCCCATTTACATGAAGTGTAACTTCTGGAAACTGTGGACTAGCAAAAATGTCTTGATAATTTATTTGAACTTCAGAATCCAATTATATAACATTTTATTCAGTCGAACAATATAAAAGCTTAATATTAAGTATTTAAGCCTCATGATATGTGCCTTAAATCAAACTTGCTTCATGTTTTGTCAGGTGAATTTCCTTTCAGTTAAAAGAAAAATACCAATGTTGTGCATTAATAATAGGGTTTTTGATTGTTGAACAGCCTGCTTGACTTTGTGCTGCTAACACTACCCAAAGGAGCTCTGACTTTGGGCAAAGCTCATTAGGATGCCATTTAATCCCTGAGAAGATATACTTAGATTAGCCAGAGTCCTTGTTCACTGATGCTAAAGACAAAGGTAAAAGTGGACTTTTAACCAAAAAACATCACTTCTAAATTTTAACATGGTTTGTTCACCACTTAATTAAAGCATTGATTAGAAACAAACAACCAAAAATATTTACAGCATCACTAGGCATTCTTTAGACTCATTCACTCATTATTTCTTAACATTTTTTTTCATCTTACCTCACAAGAAAATATCCCATTTTTCTTTCTATATAGATCCAAATCCAGAGTGTTTTTATGAAATATATCCCTGGTGAGTGTCCAGACTGAAGCACTGAACGGTAAATCCTTTGAGATTTCTGCTGCCCAACTGCATCTCCCACACGCTAGGTCAGAAGCCAGGGCTGGTGACTCCTCCCACTTGATGATCCCACCCTCCTGTCATTTACTCTCCACGGCATCATCCAAGGGCTTAGATTATCCAACACTTCACTGTCTTATCTTTTCCCCTCAACCCCAACCATATATTATCTCTAACCCCTGATCAGATCCAGAGACTTCATTAGCTCATAAAGCACTGCTGAAAACGACCTTAATTACCCACTCATGTAACTTAAAAACACCTGTTACCTGTAGCAGTACAAAATCTTTATTATACAATGAAACATGACTTGAAAGTGGACCATATTCCCTCAGTCAATGCTCTAAAGTTATATTGAAGATGGCTTTACCTGGGCGCATGGGAATGATTGAAGTTGGGTCAGGGTTTACACGTGAGAACTAAGCTCCATTAGCAACAGTAACCGTGCAAACTATCTGACCTAACTGAGCAGGGCCATATTTTGCACTACTTTATACATGTAAATAATAATTATTCAATCAATCAATGGAAAGGGCTTAAAGTGTGTAAATTTTTTGTTGATGTTCAAGTTGTACAAAACCACAAAAGGCACAAAAATATCAATTTAACCTTTGGCTAACCTGGAAACTTCTGTCTCTTTTTGAGGTAAGGTTTTATTTACAGACTTGAAGCTTATTATTAGTCAAATTTTGCACATCTTCAAGCAATTGCAATTTTATCAGTTTTGCATACATCTCCTTCTCTAAATATCTTTAACATCAGTCTATCATAAAATCCATGTACGGATACTTTCCATGGAATAATATGACAATGCTTGATTCGTATTTTAGTCATTCTCGACACAAACAATAAATACAGGCAGACTATAGATCATACAAAATAAAAATCAAAAAAAGAAAAGATATATGGCAGACTGTTTTGATTTTGATGTGATTACCTGCGTTTAATGTGATAAAAACCCGTAAGTGTTCACTGTGTCTTAGCCTTGGTGTCTATATTTAGGATTGAATAAGCCAGAGAAGATGTTACATAACAGTTGCTCACCTGAACTGCTACTGCTAGCTAGGTACATCTCCTACAAGACTCTGCTCAAAATAGATTTTTTGTGGTGCAGTCCTTGGTGAACCTCATACATTCTTAAACAATTTTACTTGTTTTTAAAGAAAGACTGATTGTTGTAATCATCCTTTGTGTTAATCTGGTAAAAGCCATAATATGTTAAACTAACAACAAATAATAAAATAATTTTAACAACAACAAACAATTTTCTTTCTTTTTTTAAGGACAAGAGCCAATTTTTTTATACCTATGTTGATTTCACAGACTGAGAGAAAAAAAAGTGACTGAAATTGTCTTCTTTGATGCTAGGATAAGAAGCTTATATCTAAATCTGTTGCTTAGTTTATTGTGGTAGCTTGCTTGGCGAGGCATCCTAATCGGTGAGCTCACTATAATGAGTTCAGTATTACACTCTTAAAGGTTAGTACAATTGTCTCTCAGAGATACATAAGACTGTAGTAATTTAAGTAATTATTTAAATAACTATTTATAGTAATTATTGTAGTAAGTGCTGATTAACATTCTGAGACAACAGTCTTTGACAGTGCCAGGCAATACCAGCAAAATAAACCCAAAACAAAACAAGAATCATATATTTAGTCAGATCAATTTTATTATTTAAATTCAAGTATAAAGTAAATAGTTTTACCAAATCTAAAGAAATTGTTGGCACCTGGTACAAATGATCTAAGGTAGTAAGACACAGTTCCTGATTTGGAAATTAATTTTGTAGCAGAAGTGAGATATTCTGCTTTAATGTTTGAGACAATGTTCTTCCTCAAACATAGTATGTTCTTGTTTAAACAAGTGAAACTAATCTCAAATGCCATTGTTTTCTTTAGCTCTCTTGCCATAATTTTCAACAACTTCATTCGTGACACTCTCGTCCTCGTCCACGTCGTCTGTCACAGATTTCCCGATCAGCTGAAAAATGTCCTCTGCAGCAACACCCATTGGCTCAGCCACCTTCACTGTCAACATGTCCAGACTTAAGACAGTTCCTTTGGGGATCTTTACTTTGGCTACTACTGATTTTCCAAGCTGTATAAAAAAGTTAGAAAAGAACACATTTAAGTACAACATTTCATTCAGATTTTTTTTTGTAAATGTGAGCATCAAACCTTGTCATGGCATGGCCTCTCACAAAGTAACATCTGCTTGATGTCACTGCCTAATGCTCTTTCCACCAAACGAATTGATCGCACAAGCTCCGCCAGCTCAGTGGGCACTAAGGATGCTTCATGGTCACTTCCCTTCCATGTTTTGTCCAAAGTGACATGTCGCTCCACAATCTTCGCCCCTAAAGCCACTGCTGCCACTGTAATGCTGACCCAGACTCATGGCCAGAGTAACCGATGGGAATATCTGGAAACTCTTTCTGGTATTTCTGTAGGGTACAACATGAAAATACTTACAACACAAAGAAAAGTGAAACTGAATTTAACTGTGAAAACAATTGCTTACTGTAATGACTCTGAGGTTGACATCCTCTGCTTCCAGAGGATAGGCACTGGTGCACTGCAGGATGGCAAAGTTCTGGTTGTGCTTCTTCACTGTCTGATATACTCGTCTCATGGTCTCCATGGACTGCATCCCACTGGACACTACCATGGGACGTCCTGATAAACGGACCAAAGGAGTAGAATGCAGTTCACTTCATTACTAATCTCACACACAGATTTACAGCAAAGAACTATTTTCAGGCTCACTTTTGATGCAAAGAAACAAGATCAACACTTAAGTCAATGTAAACATAGATACCACAACCAACCACAACCACAATCAACTCTCCTCTATAGAGGGATTAGTTGTTTATCAACACGGGCGATGCGCGCGCGACTGGTACGCAGAAAGAGTCGCCCCTCATTGACACAGACCGTGGAAACAAGTCGAGCCACCATTGTGGTCAGCTAACGATAAGAGTTTATCTTTTGTGCAAAAACAAAAGGAATGCTGTTAAATCAACATTTGTGAATGAAATTTTACTCTACCACCCATAAACGTTCATTCAGGTGAATGAAAAAATGGTGAGAGAAACACTGTAAGCTTCAGGAGCCAGACGTCCATCATCCTGGTTCAGACCTGATCGAAACAGCTTGCTATGGTCCCGTTTTGTTGTTAATCAGAGTTTTACCCACCAGATGGCACCTCTTTCTGCATGGATGAGCGGAAAGTAACATCGGCCAAAAATCCCTCTGTTGAGATAATATTGCTTTGCCTACTGAATGCTACACAAGCATAACTGTATATACAGTACAGTCTATGTACACAAGATAGCTTTAGACTTGACTATTGCCATGAAGATGAGGTTGTAGGGCCACTGGGTCAGATCTCTGGGCCCAGTAAGAAAGCAATTTGTTAAAGGTATTTATTTACTTATTTGTTTATGTATTTATTTTTATTTTTTTGTATTTATTTTTAGTTCAACAGAAAGATGACATAGTGTATGTTTAAACAAAATATGCTAAAGGACATTATGTAATTTCTTTCCACAAAACCATAGCACTTTGTTTATGTTATGTGAAAAACGAAAACATTTATTTTTCACTTTGCCAAAAGAGTAACTTGTTTCGACATCAGATTTAGTATCTAGTCTCTCTGATTTTTGATACCTCTGCCCATCCTATAAAAATCACACAAATTGTCCATTAAAACAAGAAAAAATACTGGTTCTCTCACCCTTTTTTGCAGTTTTTTCCAGATAAGGGAAGTTGTTCGTATCTCCTGACCCCACTTTGAAGAAAGGCACATTGAGTTCATGGAGAAACTCTACAGCCATCTACAAAACATATAGCAACAAATCAACCAGCTATCATTTTTTGAAACATAGATCAGCCTAAATATTTCCTCACCTCATCCATTCCCGACGCAGTGAAGCAGATTCCCACCTCTTTGGCATATTCCTGCAGTTCCCTGTATTGCTCGTGGCTAAACTCTAGATGTCGCTTGTGCTCTCCATATGTTTTGCCCCACGAGTGTTTGGACGTGTAAGGCCTCTCCAGTGCCTTCTTGTTGAACTTGTACTCCAGCTCACTCTTCTGAAATTTGGCACAGTCAGCTCCGCACTCCTGAGACAAAATTAGAGAACAAAAATGTACAACTGTGAGTGAGAAATATTGCCAATTGATATTTATTAGACTTTTTAAAATAATGAAACAATCAGATGCTTTCACACTTTATTATTTTTTCAGCCATAAACTTGCTCCCGGATTTGACATGGCAATATAGTTTGAATGGGGAAAGATATGGCTATGTAAATAAATGTAATCAAAATGTAATAAATAACACGTCCATCTACTACATTATACTTATATTAGACTAGTTTTTTATTGTTGCACACAAATAATTTGGCACACTTGAACACTTTACCTTTGCCATTTTGATCATCTTTTTGGCTATATCAATATCTCCCTGGTGGTTCTGTCCAATCTCCGCGATAATAAAGCACGGATGTGAACCTCCGATCATTTTCCCCGGGCACAACTCAAATTCCAGAGGCATTTTCTTTGATTAAACGAAAGAAAAGAGACTAAGAATAGTGCAGCTACAGAGAGGAGCGAGTTATGGTTGTAGTGAGTAGCCTGTGCGCCTGTCAAAAACAACCCGGAACCAGGATGTGTGCTGCTTCCTCTCAAATTGCTATTTCCGGGAGATGCAAAAATAAAAGCTCATTTGAAGTAGGCAAGGGGCCATGGACTGATGTGTTAAGACCAGGGCCAAGGGTATGCGTACATGCTTTTGGATTCAGAAATGCATTCATTAGGCAACATATTTTTTGTATGGTCAAAAACACACCTCTCTACTCTGTCTTATGTCAATACTGAATGAGTCAACCACATATCAAACAGAGCTGGCAAACTGTGCAGTGCTGAAGGAGATAGAGATACATAGAGTCTGGCTAAAAGGAACAGTGTGTCAGAACAAATACCTGCTGCAGGTGTTTGCATAAATCAGATTCATGAATCAGGGCATCCAGCATGATGTTGCATAAAAATGTCACTGGCCACTTTTAACTTCAAAGCTGCAAAATTGTTTTCTTCTAAAATTGCAATAAATAAATGAAATACATAATAATTTTAAAAGACTATAGGAATACTGAGAAATGAAAAGTTAAGAGAAGGTAAACTTTGATTTCTCCAAAAGTGAAGAAAATTCCAGTGTTGCAATCCCAAGTTCAAAAATAGCAAATAATAAAAATATAATTTATACTTATATAAGTTAATTAATATATACTATATATAGTTATTTTAGTGCTTAGTTCTTCTGCGGTGTGAGTGAAAACAGAAACTGTCAAAGCATTTGAGCATCAGTTGCAGGAAAAAAAGACCCTATCCCTGTGTCTATCAATCTTGCTGAGCAATTAATCAAATTTCAATTTCATTTACTATTATTGCTGTAATCGTTTACAAAAGTTATGTAATTTCTTATTATTAATGCTCATATATTTCGCTGAGCTAGAAAAGTAAGTCCTAGTCAGTTTCTTTACAATAGTAAAACACATTACAACAGTAAAAAAATCATTGATTTCATTTTATTTTATTTTTTTCTCTCTATTTAAGAAGCGCTAATACTCTGCACTCCGTCTAAAGAAAACAATTTAATCTACTTGGTTTAGTTATAATAGCCATCTTAAAGAAATTATTTATTTTGTTTGTGTGATATTTGTATTGCTAAACCTGTTGTTTTAGTTACAACAGGTTTGACGGCATGTTCTTTTAATGTGTTTAAATATCTGCCAAACCCTTGCACATCATTAGTTATTTCAGTAGAAAGAATCCAGTTTATATTAATATATTATAGCATAAATTCTAAACATGGGGCTTCCAGTTTTTCCACTGTAAAATGCGCTTCTCAGCCTATTAAAGGCTGAGAATGTCTGAGGCGAACAATTTACATAAAGCTTTGCAGGATTCAAAAGACATTATTAATATTTTAGTGATGGTTTCATTAGTTTTCATTTGCTAACATGTTACAGCAACAAAACAGCAAATCTTTACCTTTTTTTAGCTGTTTTCTCCAAATAAGGAAAATTATTTACATCACAAGAGGCAACTTTGAAAAATGGGACATCTAGCTCATGAAGGAACTCCACAGCCTTCTGTAGAGACATCTATCTGTTATGAAAACAGTGTAATTATTTCACTAAATCTTACCACATGTTGACAACATATTACCTCATTCATTCCTGAAGCAGTGAAGAAAATACCAATTTCTTTTGCATATTTTTTTCAGTTCCCAGTACTGATCATGGCTAAACTCCAGAAAACATTTGTGCTGCCCGTATGTTTTACCCCAGGAGTGTTTTGTAAGCATGCTTGTTAAACTTACACTCACTTTTCTGGAACTTGACACAGCTTGGCGTCAGCTCCACTGGCCTGGGGTATAACTGTTAATTCAGGTCATTCTAGTAAAGTACATTGATTATAAATTTACGTAAAACTCCTTTTAATAAGGCCTTTTCCCACTGTAGGAACTTTTTTTCAGTTTCTTGTTCTTTTTAGTTCCTGTCTCCCATTTCAGGCACATTCACACAGAGCAGGAACTTGGTTCCTGGTCCAGTCAGACCAGGAACCTTTTGATGACACAAGCACATTTACAATTTTAACTTTGCTTAGAAATGTTTTCACATTTAGATAAACTTTCCTTATCCTTGAGAAAAATTATTTAAAGGAGACCTAATGTTTTTTCCAACTATTATTAAGAAACTAAAACATATGCAGATCCGTATTTGTTTTTTCATTGTGTCACACAAAACTGATCCAAACGGTTGAAAGTAGAAAAGCTCTATGACTTTCTGTTCAAAACTGCAGAACTGATTAGCCCACTATTCATTTTAATTTAACTGTAAAAAGCGACAGATTTTAAATAACTAATTATTATTGTTGAAAAGTGGCTATGGGGTTTTGAATCATATATGTTTCACTTCAGTATTAATCTTTTGAATTATAACAAGTACATTTTCTGAGCATTTGAGCTGCAGCTGAAGAACAATACAAGATTACCCAAACATGCATGAATCAATTATAAATATAATTTTGAGTAAGCTAATGGTGAAGGGAGGCCATTATAACAGTTAAACTTTTTGAATAATACATTTAACATAATAGGAGCCCTTTAAAAGCAATAACTCCCAAAATGTATTTATTTAATTTGTAAATAGTAGTCTAAAATACTGTTGTTAGGAATTGCAGTGAATAATTTAGTTTAATAGTTAATTTCAGTGATGTTTCAACTTTTGTACATCATAGTTTTTTGTGGAATAATAATAAAAAAGACAACTTTGTTCCTAACACCACAAATAACTGCTTATTTAAATGCTCCAGACTAAACAGATGCTAATGTAAAAGCCAGTAAGACCCACTTTCAGAAATGTTTTCTGTGAACAGACTTTCAGAAATAAAACTAGCAACAATGTTTCTGTCCTTTTATTTAATGATATTGAAATTAACGGACAATGAATGCACATGGTCAAGCAACAGCTGACAAATTTGAAGTTTTAACATCACAAGCAAAATGCATTGGTTTTGTTATATACTGTATTTATATTATAGACTTTTGTATCTGTACATAGGTGTCCACAGAGTACATACACGCTCACACACACGCACACACATAAAAACTATCATGTAATGACTGGTCTTGGATTTTTTTTTTTCCTGACAGAAAACTTCATAATAAATGCATAGATCGGAAAATTGAACATTAGCCAAGAGCAGGCTTCACACATAGTGGAGTAGTTTTACAGTTTGGTCCTTCAAAAACACTTAAAAGTTACACATGGGTAAATGGACAAGGGGCACAAGACACATCATTATTAACACTAAGACCTGTAAGAAAACAGAATCTAAGGAAATGATACAATTTGAAAACTGAACAGGGAACGTGAAATGACTTAGATTAAGCCTTCCCTTTTTGGCGTCACTAGTGACTACTCCCCGTCTTTATACAGGACCACTAACAATTGTTGCGACAGGAAGAAAGTGAAAGCTAACAATAATAAAATATTTCGAAGTGTATAAGAAATATTTTATAAATCTATAATGATACTGGGAGCTGGTGCTTGGAGGATAGATAATACATTGAATGGATATGAAGTTTTTGCATTGCAGACGGATGAGTGGACCAGTGTGCAATGTTGGTGATATGGGGATGTCCTGAGCAAACAGGGACGCCTAACGAACCAGAGGAGACTGCTTGAGAGAAATGAGCACAGAACGCATGCGGGACACATCCTTGGCTTGTTTGCTCGACTTGGGGTTGAAGTCACAGAGGCGGGCCACGCGCTCCCACTCAGTCCCAGGGTTGTTTTCATCCAGGTCTGAAACCATAGCCTCTTCAGCGGCCCTAAAGCAGAGGGGATTGAGAACAGATTTAGCAAAACAAAGAGGTGAGAGACACAAGTAAACTGACAGTCCTGAAAAAGACCTCTGCTGATCACCAACAGCGTTTGGGGCCAAATCTTTTAAGTTGTGGCCACACTTTTGCCAGTTTAGGGTTCAGCTGAGTCAAATTCAGGAATCTCACAGCACAAAACACAAATGACTGACAAAAACGATAAAACTACAACGAGGGTCAGCCTATTGTAAACTACTTAACAATAGTATTCAATGTCTTATTCCAAAGGGAAATATCAAACAGCTTAAAGCAATTTTGGTTGGTTAAAAATGCTCCACGCATATATAAAATTGTCCCTGGGAAGTTTAAAATGATCTTATTTTTTCACAGGAAACAAATATAACAAAAAGGAAAAGTCTAGCATTATTACCACAAGAATTTAATCCTTGGGACAAGTTTTTTTTAACCAACCCTAAAAATGAAGCACTGTTGGCTTGTTGGCCATGCAAAAAGCTGCAGCTCAAAGCCTGCTGTCAAGAGTTTTTTTTTTTTTTTTTTTTTTTTTAAGTTTGACAAGTGTAATAAAAAGTTTAAATTCTATTGCATTTTCAAATACACCCTCACAAAATAATGCTAAATAAATAACAGTGCATAAAGCTAGTAAAACAGGAATAGAAAGGACCACAACACCACAAATGGGGAAAAAGATAATAAATAAACTAGTTATTGTTGACTATTATCAGATCATATGGAGAATAACATTGATCATGTGTATATTCTGGAGTATATTTTTACTTAACTGTTCTAGGCGGTAGCAAGGATGGTTAATGTGTGTGCTTTAAAAAGATGCATAGGAAAAGAAAACAGGAAAAACAGTTTTACAAGTCAGAATTTTGAAGAGAGAGGAAAATTAAAATGAAAGACAATTTTAGCAAGATGGTAAAAGCAAGCATGCAAAGTAGGGCTGCACAACATATCACAATTTAATTTAAATTGTATTTTCAGTGGCAAAATTACCATCTTACAAATATTTTAATTATTTAGTTAAAGCGACACCCTCCACAAACTACATCTACAATGTGAATTTCTTTCTTTCTTTCTTTCTTTCTTAAATGTTAACGCTCGTGGAGTTGCTTACAATGTGCACGTTAAGCAAAATATCACTTTTAAGCATGGTGCAAATGTAATCGCAAGACTTATCAGAAATGGTGCAGCCCTAGAACAAAGATTTATGCAGACTTTATAAACAGTTTTTTGTTTAACTGTAATACAATTGACTGCACAGTGTCCCAACTATGATTTCTTTGCAACAAGAAATAAGAGGATCAAAAACAATTCATTAAACTGACAGCATTTCTTGTTAATAGTTCAATACCAATTTATACTACAACAATGCTACGACTTAAAGATTTCATGAATCTACACACTACTGTTTGGATACGAACACATAAACTGTCACAAGGGCTGGACGATTAGATGAAAAAGAGTTTTTCTCATATTGAGCAAATCTTGACTTTTCAGTAAAATTTTGTTCAGTCTTTAAAAAAAATATTGACACATTTTGTTACATTTAAAAGACAGCGATACATTTTCTTTCTACATATACAATACAATTAAAGCATTTGCTCCACAGCAAATGCTTTAATTGAGAGAATTGGTTGTGGATCTCTTGATCTTTCACTTAATTGCCCAGCCCTAACTGTCACAATGACAAGAAAGGAGTTAAAGCTCCTAAATGAGGGAAAATCTAAACAGGAAAACTTACGTAGTAAAACATAGACATGAACTACAGAAACTAAAGACAAATAGGTTTTCATTTTTAGTAGTCAATGTCACATTTTAGTGTTTGGAAAATGGTATGCTACATAATGTTGGGTACATTATGTTCTCAAAGGCTGCACAAATATGAGTGCTCAGCATTTAAGCATACATTCTTAAAGCTGATGTCAAGAGCACAGAAGTACAGAGCACAGAAGCAGAGAATAGACTGTTTGAAGCATCTGATCATATCACACAACTTAAACCAGTTGAGCAAGTTGACAAACTTAATTCATAATTACAATCTTCTTGACATGAATGTTCCACCATTCCTGAACAATAGTTTCTAACAACATTGGCTTCGCAATAAGCAGATGTACGTGACCAAACCTTGCATGAATGACATGACACTGACAGTAGCAGTTGGGTCATCTCAGAGCACAAGAGATCCAACCACTTAAGTAACTATTCAAAATACACAGCCGCTTCAAACAGTTATCCAAAGCATTTAAAGAAAAGCCATTTAAAATTGGGAAAAGCATTTGATGAGGTTATTAGTTTTGGTGATTTTGTGATGAGGTGACTAGATGCATGCACACTGCACAGCCATAGCAGATATGTGCAATTAAAATTTGCATATCATGCTGGGATAAATTGAAATGTAAATTAACACAATGGCATTCACATTTACAGATAGGGCTTATCCAAGGCCACATTAAAACCACTACTACACATAGACTATACAGGGATTTGAGGGCAGGAGGAGGGTTCAGTGAAGCCAAACCAAAATGAAGGGAGATGGCGTTAGTTGAAGGCACATACACATAACCAATGAGATCAGAGAACGGCTGTTTGTAGAAGTCTTCATCCAGAACCCTGGGCAAGCGTCCGCCAAAGACAGCATTGAGAGAAAAGAGTGGTAAACACAGCATTGAAACAGTGGGAAGAGCCAAGTGGTAAAAAGAGGTGTTTCAACAAAGCAGTGGACACATAGAAAGAACAAGACATGCAAAAGGAGTGTCAAATATGAATGCAATAAAACAGTTAAAAGTATGTTATAAACTTGTCACATGGTAAGTTCATTCAAGAAACACAACTCCAAGAGCAGTAAGTATTGAGTATGCAGAAGATTAAAATAGCACTAATGATAAAGAGTGAAAAGAAACAGAAAAAAAAAGCTTGATTAAAGTTAATTTCCCCTACCATTCAACAAGCAGCACCATGCTAACTGCACCCACCACCCTGCTTATCACAAGATTTTTTTTTATTTGAGACCTTTTTATTTATGTCTTAAAATATAATTCTAAGGTAATTTATAGCAACTACTTTAATAGGATCTAAAAGTCAAAACAGTAAAAGACAAAAACAAAGAAGTACCTTACGAAGAGACTAAAATGTCAGCACAAAGTACTACATTAAATATCTTTTTTTTTAGGAAGCTCAATGCTTCTAAAACAAAACATATTTTCTGCATTGCTTTACATTCCTTTCGTCTTGTTACAGTACCTGTTATTGGTCTTGGTTTTTTCCAGCTGTTCATTCTGCCTAGCGTGCCACTCCTCTAGTTCAGCCTTAGCTTTCTCCTTCCATTCTGACTCCTGCTTGCGAGAATTTGCATCTGGAAAGGTAAAAAAAAAAGTCAAAATGTGGTACTGTGTTAATGCTACTTTTATGATCAAGTCGGCAGTTTAGATGGGAATTTTCTCCAAGGGTGGAGATTGTTCATCTGACCTTCATGTGCTTTTGGCAGATGTACAAAACACACCATTTAATTAGTTGTGACTAAATATTTTTAGGCAGATAATTTGCTTATTGTAAATGCAAAGCTTATTGTTCTCTTAATATAAAGTATACTGTACTCTATCTTACATGTAAATAGCTCTAGTTTTTTGTGTCAATTCCAAAATTCCCTTTTGTCTGAGTTGGTGATGTGTTTAAGAGCAACACATGGTGGGAAACTATCATTTACAGTTTAGACGAATTGTGAAAGGAGCATAAATACACAAAAAACTTTTGTCTTCCTGTTACCTAGCACCTCCAATCTCTCATTTTGCTCTTCTCTCCATTTGCGAAGGCTTTCAGGCTCAGCCTGAAGACGATCAGCATTGGAAATGGCTGCATAGGCATCAGAGGGACCATTGCTTTCCTGAATCAAAAGAGACATGACAGGATATGTTGCAAGCACAGCAAAGAAAAGGACTGTTGTAACATTTTTTAGGATGACTGTGACATTACTTTCACAATATTTTATGCTTCATTTACGAAGCAAATCTATGTGCAAGGAGGGTCTTGGTTAGTGCATTTCTTTGTTAACACATTTTTATTTTACATACACTCTTCACTAAAGTAGAACATACAGTTGTTTAATTAATCTCACTTTTTATTTAAGACAAAAAATATATATATTTTACCCCATGAAGGTCTCCGTTCATTGCTCCATCTGGAAGAAAACAAAAACACACATAAAATTAAGTTTGTAGAGAAAAAGAAACAAACAAACTATGACAATATACATAACAAACCAAGGCAACAAAAATGTTTATGTATAGTGATTCGAGAATTCCCATTAACAGGAAATAAGTTAATCGGCTAAAGGTCGTTCTCCAGCACAGGGTTTGTGCTTTAGGGATGGGCAGGTTTCTACGCTTTTTCTACGTGTAACATTACGTCCCAGTGTCAGGTTGAATGAGTCAATGACTACTGTTACTCCTGTAGTCAGAGGCCCATTGATTGAATTTTTCATCTAAAACTAGAGACAAAAACATTTTAGATAGACGGTTGTGGCTGAAGTTGAGCATTGATTGGAGAAAAAAAAGGAATATGAAATAATAATAATGTATTCTTGTTTGATTACGAGCACCAACAGCTTAAAAGGCTACTGTTAGCACAAATCCACGGGCTCAAGGACTTCTCAAATAAATACAGTTATAACCAAACACTGCACGAGTCAATGGCAGTAACATAACACGAAAAATAAATGAGTCACATAATACAAGATGTAAAAAAATAATAAAAATAAATAAATAAGGACTAACCACTGGAGTCCCCCATGGACGAGGGCACCTCTCCACTGTCCAGGATGCTGAAGCCCTCGTCGTTCTCAATGCCCGCTATTTCGCTCTCCTGTTGGGCCAGAAAAGCTGCCGCTGGATCCTCCTCGGAGCCCACACCATTGCCGGCGTTTGGTGCATTCAACATATCAAAATCCTCCATTGTAATGTTTTTGGTTTAGGTAAAAACAAGCAGGTGTAGGGTTTGACCAACAGCGATTAGCAAGAGAGGGCGAAAACAGCCGAGCTAGCGCAGCGGAAACAAAGAACTGACCAATAGTGAAGTAGAACACATGATTGACAGCGCCGTCCACCAATCAGCAAACGGACCCTTTCATTTTGGACCAATGAAAACTACAATTTGTTCACATACGGTCCCGTGACAGAGCCAGAAGATCACAGGGTAGGAAGTGGGTAAGGATAAAATTTGATAAAATAATAAATCCGATAAATCATTATAAAGGTAAATAATGAGTGAATATAGCTATCATATTGTGTCTGATCAGTTCTCAGTTCCTGGCGCATGTTTATCTTTGTAAAAGTCCAAAAGGTAAAAGCTCTTTTCAGGGAATGTAGTCATGTTTAAAAGGTTAATTATTTACCATCTCAAGTCTCACGCTGGTGTCAGTGTAGCAAATTGAAAAAAACTGCGTTTTGGTTTTATCATAAACACTGGAGAAAAATAGCACCACAGATTTGTGTTATTATTCAAGAATGACAAAGACATTCTAGCTGTTAATCGAAAATTTATTAAAACCGTATTCAAAGAAATAATGCGTTAAAAAAAAAAAAAAAAAAAAAAAAAAAAGAAAATAAATTTGTACCATCTGAAGAAAATGCATGATTCATCTCTGATGTTAAACTTTGACATTGATAATCATCAGAAAAAAATACTATAAAAACAGTAGTGTTGTTAGACATTAAACAGTAATAAATATTCAAATTTGGTCAAAATAGAGCATTAAACAAACAAGTAAACAAGTACATTTTGGCTTATTCAAATAAGTACATTTTGATGTAATGTGTAAATGTGCATTCCAAATTTCAAAAGTAAATACATTTTACTTGTAGGGTTGAAATACAGGTCTTTAAACGTACTCTATAAAAATCTAGCTAGCTCTATGCAGTTGGTAATTTCTGTCCTTCAGTATATCCTTCTAGTTGTATAATCTAACACCATACTAGCAGCTCCGAGTAAAGCTGGTTCTTCCAGATCTGACGTGACAACTTTGATATTCTGTGTAGAAGACAAAGCTCTCTCTGAGATGATGTTCTGCACCGGGGCTTGGTAGCAAGAAGCCAGAACTCCTGACAGAATGACTACTGATGGGTTCACGGTGTGGAGAATGTTGATGATCCCAACACCCAAGGCTGTAGAAGCTGAAAAAAACCCACCATTATATTAATGATTTAATATGATTAATATAATTATTTGTTTATATTTTCTTCGTAGCCATGCATACTTATAAGAAGCAGAGCCTGTAATATCTTTGATAACATATAGGCCTACAGTATTTAAAAATAATGTTAGATCAATACAACAATATTTTTATTTATAGTTGATATTGCATACTTTGCTCTACTTGGGGGAAAAAAAGCTTTTCAATTTATTTTTAATCCACCAATGCTCTGCAAAACTGCAGCTCCAATACTGAATCAGAATGAAACATCAGCCACTGGATCAGAACAAAGACTAAGCCAGAATTAAAGGTCTAAACTAGAACCATCTCAAAATTGCTCCAGTACACAAGAACACAATATTTTCTTCTTGACTTTTCTTCTTTTTAGAGATGAGAAGTCAGCTGCACACATCCAAGAAAGTAGATCGTTAAAACCATACTTCAGAATGTTTTTCATGAGAGAGAGTTCATGCCAAAATGTGAAAATTATAGCTAAAGTAAAAACAAAAAGGTTAATTTAGCATGTTTTTGTCACACTAAATTAACAATTTAAATGTAGTTAATTTAGTGCGAAAAAAAACACTTTTTTGGGCTAAAAAGCAAATAGTAACACAGTGGGCCTTTAAGGTGGATAGCATTGAATTAAAGAAATTAAATCAAGAGTAGAAGGTATACCTTTATTGAGAACAGCTTGAGCTTTGGGGTTGCCCAGTTTTGCAGCAGAAAGGAGTTGAATGGCTGTAATCGGCTCCACCACCTTCATTCCCTCCACCTTCAGCATGTTTTCTGAAACATACATGTTGGTTTTCATGATGTATTAAAAAAGGATTTATTAAGCCACTATGTGTGTTTTAAATCAGTACTTTTCAACACCAACTCACCATCATTGAGTTTTTTAGCTTCTCTCTGCAATGCCATGCCGGATGCATATGCCTCTATACATCCTTGGCTGCCACAAGAGCACTCTGGTCCTTCCAGTGAAACCATGATGTGTCCCAGCTCAGCAGCACAAAAAGTGCTCCCATGAACCAATTCATTGTTAAGTACAATTCCCCCACCAATACCTAGAGCATAAACACTTTGATGATCAATGTGAAGCATTTTCTTTCAGAGAGTAAACTTAGGAGGATAACTCACCAGTTCCAGTGATTACAGTAGCAAAGTTCTCCACCCCTCTACCATGACCAAACTTCTTCTCAGCCAGCGCAGCACAATTTCCATCGTTGTCCACCCAAACAGGGAGATGCAGGGCATCAGAGATTGGCGTTCTCAGATCCACTGATGACCACTCTCGGATTAATTTTGTAGAATGCAGAACCACACCCTCCTGTGGATTTACTCTGCCACCAGATGAGATCCCTGGAGTATACAATGTTTTTTTTTTAAACACAATTAATTTTCACTCAAAAAAGTATTAAATTAACATTTTTTGTTTCATACCAACACCAAGTATTCTACAGTTGAGTCGTACAGCGTCTTGCATGGCTTCAGTGCACATCTTCAATATGAGAGCCATCCTTGCTTCGTAGGTTTTTGGATTTGACTGAACATATTTCTTGACTATGCTTCCCTGATATGAACAAACAAGATTATTTAATGTTATATACAAATATGAATATCTAACGACCAAACAACTCACCCTCATGCAGACAATGGCAACTCGAAGATTTGTTCCTCCAAGATCAACAGCAAGGGCACTTTGTGTCTCTAGAATATGATCAATATCCTGAGAATTGTTGTCTTTCACAATCGGAAAACAGAATGTCTTCTGTAGTGGCTCGTTCATGTTAATAGAATGAAGAAATTTGAGAATACGTGGCACTGCATTCCCATCACCATAAATCTTGGAACTGAAACAGCACAGTATACATTAGACACATTAGCCTAAGACTGTCAAATAAAATCTTGTTGGACTAACCAGGGGTATCGTTTCCCAAACTGCAACTCTAAAGCGTGGTAGATCTTACTATGAGTGTCAGCATCTCTCACATGAAGGACATTTTCACCTAAGATTCAACATAAATGAAAAAAGAATCATATCAACAACAATATGTAACAACAAAAGTCAATACTATCACATAGGAGCACTCAATAGAAATATATACCAGTTTCTCTGCCAATTTGCCTTGTGCCCAAGTTTACAACAGGAGTGCCAAAGGCTCCTGCTTCTCTGACCCCACAGCTGCTGTTTCCGATCATGCACCCAGCGTGGGACACCAGCTGAATGAACTGCTCAAAAGGAACATGCTTCACAGCTCGGAAATTGGGGTGCTGTTCTATGCCCTTCTTCCTCATTACACGCACCATCTCTTTACTCCCTGTTCAAAGCCACGTCATCATACATTTTTGTGTTTTGTTTTAATACAGTATATAAAGACAGCAAATGTTACTTGTAACCAACCTGCATCAATATTGGGGAAGAGAATTAGTGTCCTCTTGTTAAAAGTCACAAGGGCATCCAGCATCAAACCGTAAATTTTGATTGAGTGTTGAATATCTGTGGTGACTGGATGCTGCAAAGCAACAATGTAATCATTCTCTTTTACATTTTCGCCTGTGAAAACAAAGTACACACTCTTATACACACCATTCAAGTATTATTTCCACATTCAGTATAATTTAATTATTGCATACCAAGCCAGCTCTTGATGATGTCCATATAGTCATCTTTGTGATGTTTTGCCAAGAGTTTATCATAAGAAGGACACCCAGCCAATAATATGCGAGAATGGTCTTCGCACATGGCTATGAGGTGCTGCTCGGCCCGACGTGTGCAACAAGCGTGATAATGGGCCAGTTTACTGATGGCATGGCGAATTGAGTCATCAATTGTACCGCTCACCTATAATAACAAGATAAAAGCAATTAAAACAAAAACACTATACCAACAAATTTAGCTGTATTTTCAAAGGCTTTCCTTGACAAAACAGAATGGATTGAAACAGGGAGCATGAAAGACATCGAGGCAGAGAGCCAGCAGTATGTGCAGCAGCTTATTAGACCATTTGACTAGTATACAGCATCATACATTTAGAACCTATGGGCATTTACTCACCAATGAAACATTTTGACAAAAAAAAAACTAAATGGAATGGAAACCTCAGCTGAATGAATGTGAGCCCTAATACAAAATTTACTCAATTCTACTCACTTCTCCTCCTTCTAAATGTAATATTCGAATGTTCATAAGAGCAGCAGCAGTTGCTAGGGCCAGAGCATCAAAACGGTCACCATGGACAATCAAAATATCCGGCTTCAGTCTCTGTAGGACATCTGGAAGTTTCACTAGAGCGAGGCCGACGCTTTCTACCATGGCAGCCTCGTCCTCCCCTCTCACTATTGTGTGAAGCTTGGAGCCGATGTCAAAGTCATCTTGTTCAATCATACGAAATGTGTTTCTGTAAAAAGACCATAAAATTTAGCAATCAAAAACTTCAATACGCCAAGCTTTTGATTCAACATGAATTTATAAAGTATAAATGTAAACAAGAAGACTATCGGAACTTTTTCAAATGCTCTCTCTACCCTACGCCTGGCTTTCAACTATACAACCCTCCTTTGCATGCTAACTGCAACGGCAGAGCCTTCAGCCTCTTCATCACATTGAGAACAACCTGCGCTTTACCTCCAGGAGAGATATCGTCCTTGACACTTACAGTATACTGTTATCTTCTCTCATTGCATTGCTGCCAACAATTCAATAAGAATGTAACACTATCTGATTCTTATGAGGATAAAAATTGGGACAGCTCTGCGATATTGTTCAGAGTCTGGTACAGTAATACAATATATTTTATCCTTCATAATGTCCAAGCACTGCCATTACTTTCAACTCAGGTTTTTTCGGAGAGCATTATTTAATTTGAATGTTTTTTTACAAAGTTTACAAAAAAAAACCCAGATACTAATCAAAACTAACAAATATCAGAAGATAGGGAAAAAAGTGCTATTACGTGTTATTTGCAATCTACAGCAGGTTTATAAAAGCAATTTCATAGCATTGAAGGCAAGTTGAAAATGTTAGTATTGTGGGCTGGCCACACTACATGGAGAGACATAAAGACATTAATCATTAACATCCCCAATAAATAAGTTTATCATTACCACATATAAACCTTGGCTGCACATTAATGCTAGTTTCAAACTAATTCTATGTGATTATTTTTTTTTCTAGGATGAAGCAGTTCTACTTGGGTTGACTAGCCTTACCCATAGTCATCAATAAGATGTGATCCTAGGACCACCACTTCCAGATCAAAGTCGTCAGGGTGAGTTTTGATCCCAAACATGATGGGGGCTAGTTTGGAGTAGTCCGCTCTGTTGCAGGTGGCCACGCAAACCCTCAGCCGTCTCTGTGACTGCACCAAACAAGATACAAAAGAGCTTGAGGGTGACAATTTAGCATTTCCTAACATAAATTACATCTACAAATTCTTGCTGTTACCAGGCGCTGATCTTCAAATAATCCTCTCTCCATCTTTTCTCTGCTTCTTTGCATTCTCAGATAGTATAATTCCTGTTGACAGACAGAGCAAAAATATGGTTAAGTTTAGTAACAATATGGATCAGATTGAATACAGAACCTTTCAAATTTACTCACTTGGGTTTTCCAAATGGGCAGATGCTTAAGAATATGAGGACAATTACTCTAAGATAGCAAAGGTTGTTTTAACATTTTTGTACATGCTGTGCGTGGAGAGCACATTGTACTAAAGTTAAAAATTGTGGCAACTGGCAAGATTTTTTGTCACTCAAAAACCAAACAGCAGTAAAAAGTGCAGCATCTAAGTGTTTTGCAGTTGGCGGGTGGAGCACATTTTTGGTGGAAGAACACAGCATAAATCATCCCCTATGATATTTGATTTGTAATTATAGGTTGTGAAAGTAGGCATGTACAACTGACAAAGCGGCAAATGACACATTTGTTCTAAATTTAGGTAGAGTTTCCTGTTACTTTCTTTTAAGAACATACCTACAGCTTGTAATGACTACCATAAACGGGTTGGACCTGGTTACATTACCACCAATTCATGGTTGCTTATCTGATACTGGCATCGGTAACCACGTGGCATTTTACAAATTGCGTAATATTTTGAGACATTCATTCAAATTCCATTGATCCTCATTCTCATAATAAAAAAACATATGGTTATTAACAAACTGCTCTTGCTTCTTCTCGTAGTTACAAATACTTTAACGGTTGTGACAGAAATTATCATCATGTGTCTCATTGAACACAAACCACAGGGTATAAAACTCCCAGTACAACTCACTAAAGCTGAATTCTTGGAGCGGCTGTGGTTTTAGAAAAAGTGAGTTAGGGGTCATCGATCTGTGAGAATACAAACATTCACAGCAAGATGTCATGGCTCAAGCTGTGGTGGGAATAAAGAATACTGGTAATATACTTTTTAGATAATTGAGGGTTGCTAAAGTTTGACAATTTGGAAGCGTTCTCTGACTGATGAGAAAAGTCAGACAGCTTGCTTTGTCCACCACCAAAATGGTAATATTTGAGCCACACCGAATGTGCCACTGGGTCATTACTCAGATATGACCCAGAGGCATATTCAACAAAACCGTCTGATAAACGAAAAGCCTGTGGATTCTTTGGACAGTCTTTCTATGAAATTACTTGCAGCATAGGTTTAGCAAAAATATAAATTAATATGGTGGTGATACAAGTCTAATAGGACCATTTTGAATGAAGGTAAATAAAGAAATAGAAGGAGTATTTGAAGTAACTGTACAATTTATGTGCCATTTTTAGTGTGACACAGTATTTATTTATTTATTTATTTTTTTTTTTTCATGTATTCTTCTCACAGAACACATGAGAGCATGCTGGAAGATACGTGTATTAAATCTCTCACAATATTGAAAGGACATTATCTTTTTATTGTGAGTTCAAAGCACACAAAGCACACCCTCATCATTACTTCTACTCCAGCCGCGTCACAAGACAGCATCAGCAGCCAGCCTTATGGCATGGGGGCAGGGATGCATGCAAAAAGGCTAAGGCTAGGGCAGATCGACAAAACAGAGGCACTGATAAGAGGCAAGAATGTCAACGGCTGATGGCAAGGCTAAAACAGAAGAAACACATGAATAGCAGATAATAAAGATACAAAGGACTCACATGAGGGTTTTTGGACAAAATGCCTGCATGCTTGTCCATCCCACGCTTCAGTGGATTCACACTTTTTCTTTTTAAACAATTATTTGTATCCTTATTTGAAATGAATGACGTACAAAAGCTAAATTATAACAAAAGACCGGCTAAGCCATCAAGCAGAAGAGGAAAGGAAAGGAAGAGGCAGAGAGAGGTGACAGAGCCATGTAGGAGAGGGGGAGGGGCCGTGTGACTCAGAGCATGCAAGCCTTTTGATTGGCTGAAGAAAGAAAAAAAAGGATGTGCTCTGTGGTGCGTTTTATTTAACTATTTATTCATTGTACCATTTTAAATGATTGACATTTCAGTTAGAACTAAAAAAGTAAAAATGTTTTCATGGCATGAAGAATACAAGAAAAAAGACTGTGATGGGACATTTGAGATAGACCACCCCAAGCATTCACATTAACATCCATTTCCTGTCATTTCACCAAACTTAAGTGTTTGGACAGAACAGGGGACAAAAGTACTTAAGCGTTACTCCATATGTCTCATTTAGGATATGATTTAGAAACTTATTTATTTGCTGAAATTAAGTTTAAATTTACAAGAATCTGTAGCATAACAACACATTTAAAATATTGTAATGAAGTTGTAATTACAAGAAAGATTTTTAGATAGTTACTGCCAGACCAACAATGGTAAAAGAGCCTACGTTTCCCCTACAGCTAAAAATGTGCTAAAATTTACAAACTAACAGGACTTCTGCTACAAACAACAGCTCAAAGGCAGAGAAATAAGCAAACTTTAGCAACTGTGAATATTTTTGTTGGATTTGTAAAATGTATCAAAATGAAGTTGATTAAGTTCATTTGATGTCAAAGTTCAATGTCATTAGGTATACACAGCATGTATCAATACCTGTTAATAAATATTTTTTGAAATATTAAATGTGCAAGCCAGGCACACAAACTACAAACGTGCAGAGCTGGAAGAAATTCATCCAACTGAATACTTTATTTGGGAGAGTCGGGTAGTTAAAAAAAAGAACCAGTGTAGCAGCAAATTGTCAGGACAGTATGTACAGAGACAAATTCCCTGCGTCAATCATGCAGAACAATGTTTCCCACAAATAGAGGAGACTAAGGTGGTACCCTATAGTCTAAAAACAAGCATAATGTAAGATATACTACTATGGTTGTAATATGGTCATATAAAGAGATTTTTTTGTTCTGTTAAAGCTATTTATATAGAGAGACAATTAATGACATGGATAAAGAAATAAATTTATTCATTATACAATTAGTTGATTAACACATTAATAAAAGAATACATAAATTAAATAAAAATAGTATTTTATTATAGATTACTTGTGCTACCATAGCATAAGTATAACCCAAAGGAAACACTACACAAGCAATTTGCCCCCTTTACTTTTGGCAAATGATGACATTCCAATTATAGATGATAATGTGCCAATAATGATTAATAATACTCAAAGAATACTGCATATTGTGAGCCAGCACACAACTTGTCAAACTTGTTTGCTACATTGAACTGACATAAAGTACATACCGTAGCTCAAATCTTTCTCATTCATTTATTATTTAAAAGCAAATATAATTTACATTCAAATAGTCGTCACTTTCTCAGTATAAAAAGAGAAAGTATTTGGTACTTTAGAGTTCATGCTAAGACCAAATAGCTGCCTTTAGGCTGTACATACTGAAGACTTCAAGTAACCTGTTATCTTCTTGTATTTTGTCAGAAACCCTTGAAATGCTTGCTAAAACATAGATTTGTGTACCCTGTAGGCAAACAAACCAGAAGAGCACATGGCAGCCTAACTGGAATACTTTTAACACTATAGTTTAGTTTAGAGACAATACGTTGTCAAGGTCACAATTATTTTTTGTTTGTTTGTTTTTTACAAGTTAAAGCTGAATTGACATGTGAGTTCTCAACTTGTTTGTAAAGCAGAACACATCTTCATTTAATTATAAACTCTCATTTTTCAAACTAGTATGAAAGATCCTGTATGTCAGACAAAGAAACTTGAACCTTATTGGCTGTGCAGAGAGTGGTAAAACCTGCTTTACTCTTTTGTTTGAAAAAAACAGTTACAAAGTTTGTGAGTTAGAAAAACTAAAATAATAACTTCCTTTTATCACAGTTTTAAAAATAGTTATTCCAGCTTTAAAGTTAAACCAGGGATGCACAAAGTTGGTTCCTGAAACTGCATAAATAAACAGTACTGTCTGTGTTGATACAGCTAATTGAACACCGGACTCAAACACAACCTTGATCAAACACAGCTGCAGGATGGTCAAGGTTGGTTGGGTAAAGACAAAGTAACACAAGTTAAACAAAAAGTTAAAAAGGTTATATTTGCTTGTCGAATTCAGTGGATTTTATTTTTTTATTTTGTAAACTTTATTTTATTGTTTTCTGTGCTAGTTGGCGAGCGCCATCCGATTTGTTTGACGACCTGTCCACTTCAGGGTTAACTACACAATTAAAATCACCCCCGATTATATTTGACCATCATAAAATGGTTAAAATGTTGATAAAATGCACGATCTTCTCTGTTACGGGCATACCGACATGCTCTGGTTAACTATTGTGGAAATAATGGTTCTTTTAAGATAAAGGAATCTCCAGATGGATATAAGTATGTATCTTTTATTTGAAAGGGGATTGATTTGAGAATCAATATTACTGTATAACCCACCTGCATGAGAAGTAAAACTAGAAAAAAATACCTGCTCAGTCCATCTAGACCTAATTCTGTTCATATATTTTCCAAAAGATGGGTCACCTGTAGAAAACACACAGTGCTTTTATTTGTTTAATTCAGCCCAGGACAATTTAACAAGTTTATTGAGACCTCTAACATTTCAAATTAGATATATTTCTCACAGGACTAAATTATGTATTAATATGCTTTCATTGTGGCATGTAGGACTATTAACAGCAAATTAAAGTATTTTGAGTGAAAATCCCTAAAAAAAACCTTCACATTTCCCCAATTGAAATGTGACCTTAAATCCCTCCAAACTATGAGCTATGAACTGGGGTTATATGATATCATCCACACATTGAGTAACGTTAAACTGCACACACACAAAAAACTGACTATGTGCTTATCAGCTTAAAAAAATATTTACCAAAATAATAACGTAATTTGGTATGAATTCAAGTAGTAATAAGCACTGCATTGCACGAGAAGGCCAAACTTATTGAACCAGGAAGTAGGATTTCACTGTTGAGCTTCGTAAATAATTGCTACTTCAATTACTGTAATTTCTGCCCTATTGAGCGCACCTGAATATAAGCCGCACCCACTAGATTTAAGTAAGAAAGATGATAAAGTACATACAGTATATAGGCCGCACTTGTTAATAGTAAGTCTATGAGAATCTATAATTTGCTGCATTGCCTTATAAGCCGCATAGTTCAAAACTCATGGAAAAAATAGCGGCTTATAATCCATAAATTACGGTATATACAAACACTTAATTGAAGTAGCAAAAATAGTAAGGTGTTTTAAATGTTTTGTAGCATCTTTATTTCAGGCCTAATTACACTTAAATACAAATATATAACATAAAAATATAAATTAATCACAGTTCAAGCCTATAATGAGCAAATAAATAGACCATATGGAAAACTTTACATTCTCAGGCCTTCTCATGACATTACGACACCACTTCACTCAATCACTCCAGTGCAGGTATTCTTAGTCAAATAAGTGACGACTATAGTTAGAAAATGTTGACAATCATTCATTTTTAATTAGTCAATGTGTCATCTGAGGACAGTCAGCCCGAGAGATGTTGACAGGTAACAAAGAAAAGTGAATTCTTCTCATACAACCACGAAAAAGGTGTGTCATTGCATTGTCAGGTTGTGAACAAGGTACTGATGATACACTGCCCTCCAAAGTCTTTCCAGTGCAAAGCCAACCAGCAGGTTCCTCTAGTAATACATATGCTGCAACAATAATTGGACATCCTTGTGTTAAATTAGGGGGTCAGAAATGTGTTTCTTTTGTGTAAATTATGCCCAGTCTTTAAATGGATTTTGACCCCATAGTATGATGTCATCAATTCATTTTACATCTCAATTAATATTGGCCAATTGTTTTTTTCTTTATGAACTGCTTCTTGATTGGTGTAACACTATAGTTTATAGTACACATACAAGCAGTATCCTCTAGTCAAATGATAATAAATAAGTCATACACTTTGATAGTTCTATATGTGAATGGGTTATTATTGCTTACTATACGAGTCACAATGCTATAAAACGATGGTTAAGTGCATCCACTTTACTCAGAAATGTTAGTTCTAATAAAAAAGTCAGTTCAAACTAAGTGGCAAAAGTTTGGTACGACATATACGACACCCAAAGCTTATAACAACACAAGTTTTGTGTAAAGGGGAATTAAAAAGAGATGTTATTTGGGCTAGCAGAAGTCTAGTCCTCGGTCCTGGGAAACCTCAGAAGTTTATTACAGCTCTCTATAATAGCCTGAATGGCTAAAGTTAACCTAGCGGCAGTAAAACCTCCCGCAGTCATTCATTGGTCCCAGTGATGCCCTCCCCGACTGTAGTGGAACAATGTAGTTACCTTGAGCCGTATGAGCAGGCAGCCTTCTTCTTGTTTCGCACCTTTACTGGAGTATTAAGTAAACTTCTTTGAGACGATGTCAGGTTTTCAGTGTTGTTCCGTGGTAGTAGGGCACCCGCAGAGCTCTCTGATCGGTGCGTGAGGGAAGCAAAGTATGCATAAACAGGCCGGATGTGTGCTCCAAACCTTCAAAACAAAGCTGCCTGTCGACGTCTGCAGCGAAGCATCATGCTGACTGCATTGACTTTGTACAGCAAACATAAAACAACATTTTTCTTCCTATAAGTCAGGACCGAAGCTGCCTCCCCGTGGTTTAAGATCATAATTAACATGCGTCAGCTGTGACGAGTGAAGTTTACGGACATACTTGGCAACATGTCAAGGCAAAAACACGCTTGTGAAGTTTTGATAAGGTAGCATTAGCTAAATGATAGTCCGTCGGGTCGGGTCCGGACTGCGGACGGACTAATAAGTTTAGTCGAACGGTTAAGTTTAGAAAAAGTGTTAGAATAATGGCTAAGGTTAGTGAAAAAAGATTTGTGTAAAGGTTAAGACAAATACTCCAACAGTTTAGGTCCGTTTTACAGTAAACTCATTACCATGGCAACCAGCTCACTTCTGTCCCTCCGGATCAGACTATCTAGCTTAGCACTAACCTGACAAGTCTGACTTCTTTGTCGAGGCTGAGGATGTTTATTTTGCACAAATATTTACTCACAAATCTGTGCATAATACTATTGCACAGCTTGCAAACTTTGTTCAAATAATGGTGCATTTCAGCGTGGCCTATCGTTTCGCGCCTGAAGGTATAAACAAACAACAGTTCTTTCATCGAGCAGCTTCTGAAATGTTTGGTTTGGAATGAGAGAAACTAGTATCATTTTCCGCTGGCAGCCTTAACAGCCTATCGAACTACAAAATCAACTACAAAATCATTTTACATGTTGTTCTAACATAAACAGTATTTGATTTTAAATAACTTACAAGTTTTTTTTTTTTTGTTTTTTTTTTTACAAAGGCTATTTTTGTTGCAATGAAACGCAGAAGTCCTACATTTTCACACAAAAATCCTAGGTAGGCTACTTGTGGACAGGTAACGTTAGGCCTATATGTGAAAATTGCATGATTCAACTTTGAGTGGAACTATGAGGAACTGTACTTACAAAGCTAAAAGATACATTCACAAATGGTTAGCCATATTATAGTAGAGAAATCTTAATTTTAACAATATTACTTTACGTTCCCTCATTATGGCCTTTAGATGTTGAGATGTCATCTGAAACCCAGCAATAGCAGGAAACCGAAACCCATGAATAGCAGCTGCTACACTGATGATTAGATTTATATTTCTATTCCTATTCTGTTCAGCGCCTTAGAAACCACGCAAATGCTATGCAAGTGTTTCACTAATGAAAGATGGATTGTGCACTGTTATTGACAAAGTTTTGCATCCACAGAAATGTGTTTGGAGGACTTGAAGCTTTTGTGAAAGAGTCCATCTGGAAACTGGAGCAACACTGACGCAGCAGGACGTGCACAGAGACATAAATCATCTACTGTACTACCCCGCCCATAAACCAACCCACTCTGTCCTGTGGCATCATGACAAATGTAGGTTTTTGAGCCCATGAAGATTTATTACAGCGTGTAGCGTCAATGGATTGTGGAAAATTGTATCTGTCCTATTGTATAGAAACTCTGTCTAGTTGAAACTGGTGTAAAAAGTGTACATTTGTGTTTTTGTCACTGATTAGAAAAGACATTATAGACTACGTTTGTGTTCTAGCTATGTTTAAGGCTAACTTTCACTCAGAACAAATAGAAACACACAGATAAAAGAGTAGTTTTGAATAATAAGAAGATTTGTGGATGATTTTTCTACTTCATGTGAACTCTTTGATGTATTTCTATAAATTATCCACCAGGTGGCAGCAGTTTAAACATTTTCCCCACACTATTACTGCACTGTAAACCAAGGTCTCTTTCAAGGGCACACATCATATCTGCAAAGTCACATGTAGCACAGAGAGAAGAGCACTACATGGCTAGCAATCTCTTGAAAAGAAAGGCAAAAAAATACTTGATTTTTTTTTATTCTTAGCCGATCTTTTATGTCTTATTATTAGTCATCTATCCATTTTATTTTGAGCACACTATAATCAAGTGATCACCGTTGATTCAGCAAAACAAAACAAAAAAACACCAAGAGCACTGTCAAATTAGCAGTGCAAGCAATGTACGAACAGTGTAATACTTGTCTACATTATTTCACTTTTTCGATCCAATTGCACTTTTAAGATAATTCCTGTATTTGCAAAGGTAAATTTTGATGCAGAGAGAAAAGCTACGTGATCCTGCGTCAAGCCTCTCCTCCAGCCTTACCTTTTTATAGTCATCAAATATGCATGGGTCTCTGAGTGTAGGCATAATGTATTCATAGATCCCCGTTGCTCTAGAAATCTTCCCATCAGCACTTTGACTATAGCATCTGTGCCCGTGTGTCTGTGTGTGTGAGGAGGGGGCCGGATGATCAATAACACAGATCACAATCCCTTTGAAGAAGACTCATTTTACAGAGAGTTACAAGGAGACAGCAGGGAAAGTGGTGGGCGGTTTGCAGCCAGTTTGAACATTCTCCCATGAAAATGTGTTGAAAGGGAATTGCTTCAATGTTTTTGTTTTGTTGTTTCTCTAAAGCTTTTTGTATGGTGAGCACTGCTATAGAGCTGAGAAGACATTTATTTGATTTTGGTTTTAGCACATTTTAATCCTGTTATTATAGAATTTGTTTGAGGATAGAGGCCTGTATGACTCCATGAGAGACTCACAATTGTTATTTGTTAGGGTTGGCTCTACAAACTTGTGATACTACTAATATTTACAACTTTGTGAGTGATTAATGAATTTCTGAAGCTATTGTGAAAAGAATATTGCACTTTTTTGTTTGGGCTGACAGTTAAAATGTTGCATTTTGTGACAGTTATTTGACTTGTAGATGTAGTTGTTTTTAAAGCGCCCTAATTACATTTAGATTGAATTAGGAACCTCAAGTGGGTCATGCTAAATATTATAGATGAAATGTTGGCATGACTCCACCAGGTTAATTTAAATTCAAAATGCAACATAGCAAACAGAACTAAACATTGTGTGTTGGAGTCTAGTTTATTAACTTTAATATAGATCATAAAGAATTTGATTATATTGGATTCAATGGAAATGACCACTTTACCTTTTAGATCTAATGTTTCATGTCAAACATCAAAGCAGCCTTTTTAGCATGCTGTCTTTTCCAACATGAAGTCAGATTATTGAAGACCCATACACTCAGTGTTCCCACTGGACATGAGCCAATGGGTAGTTACTGGAATATTGCTCTGTCAGCACGTTTTTATGACAAAAGAGATGAATGTGCCTATACATACTGTGTGGGTGTGTGTGTGTGTGAAGAGAAGCGTTTAGGTGATTTGGGTTGCAGCAAAATGACAGGTGCTCATACAGCCGCTAACACCGGATATTGATCACGTTATCTACAATACAATATGTACTTGTTCCAGAAATAATTAAACATTTCTGAGAAATGGGAATTCTTCACAATTCAAATCTAATTAGTGTGGTTCATGTAATGTCATAGGTAATATTTCACTTTTTTCTTTAAACCTTCGCATAACCTTCTGTTATGCAGCTCTCACAGCCTGAAACCCTCTTCAGTCTGAACTGAATCTGAGTGAGCTGGTTCCACTGAGGAGATTTTACTATTTTAAGAACAAAGAGCAGGAATCTTATTACATTTGTATGTGCATTGAAATTCAGTTTGCCTTGCTTGGTTAAGTTTTATTGTGAATGTGTGTGTTTTTTCCAGTATGGCCCAGGTCATCCTTGAAAAAAAAAAGTCATGATCTCAATGTGTTCTTATTTTGGTTAAATAATTACTTAAATAACTAATCTATGAAGGTTGCATTATTCATAGATAAATAAAAAAAAAGTGAACCAACTTAATCCAAATTCAAGAAGTAAAGAATGAATTCTTCAACAAGTAAAATTGTTGCTTCCAGTCCAAACAAGTTGGACACCTGCCTCCACTGAGATACTTACACACTGATGTAGTTATCCCTTGTGAAACAGCTTACATAATAATAAACTTGCCTCGTTGTAAAGTAGTCTCTGTGAAGCTAAACGGTCTGTTTGTGATAACGCAGCAATATTTGACACTTCTGTGCTTGTGTTTGCCTCTAGGGATGTGCTCAGACAGAAGGTCCTGACACAGGCACAGAGAAGAAAAATGCCTTCAGTGCACTTTGCTTCCTCAGGTGAGCACAACATTTTTGTCCCTCGCCAAAATCTCTAAGTCCTTGTGTGTTGCTGTAAAGTCTCTGTCAGGTATATCATGAAAGGATCTTGCAATGTAACCACGACATTTTACTTTCTTCGATTTTTGTGCCGGTACCAATACAACAATACATTACCAAGACAAAAGTAATACATAAGGTCCTTTTTTCTGAGTTTTTAATTGTTATAACTGTGTAGTCAACAAAATTGTAACTCATATCTATCCGTACGAGTTCGTAAGCTCTCATATCTTTCCTTGATTTGGAAATGTAGGGTCCAGACAGTTTCTCTATTGTAGAATACATTTACAACTGAATTCTTTATGAGATAGCATTAACGAGTGCTAAAGTTCTGCGCTCTCTCAAAAGAAATGACTGTTGAAAACGTGTGAATTAATTTATGTTTTAAATAATCCTGACTATTTTTCATCATAATTGAACAGCCCTTATAACATTGTTCAGTAGTTAGTTGTATTTGGATTCATGCGTGACTTTACCTACAGTGTTGGTGAAGATACTATGTGCAAGACAAACACCCTATCCCCACTCACTGTTACTTTCAGTTACACAAGTTTAAATCTGTTAAATTTTACAGCTAATCAAAGAATTAAGAACAGGAAGTCAGTGGACCTGTTTATATGTGTAAACCTTTTTCGATTTGGTGTTGATTTACACATGTCAGAAAAATACACATAAAAGATGAATGTCTTTAACATGAATAATGTAGCTACATAGTTGCTAGGTGTAGGACCTCTTACCACAAATCATTCACAAATTATTCAGCAAATCATTGACAAGGCAACAAAAACAAGCACATTTATAATTTATAGCTCCTATAGCCAGGTGAGAAAAGAAGGTTAGGAAGACCATTTGATGATATTGGTCTTCGTGAAATTTGAATGTGTGAAAAGTAGTTTTCTGTACTATGTGAGCATGTGTGTGAGCTTGTATTTTGTTTTTTGTTTTGTTTATATCTCTCACCTGCTCAGGGACTGCAGATGGAAACTAGCTATGGCTACAATCTGGTGATAAACTAAACTAAAATAAAACAATACATGCTGATTAGCCAGTGAGCCAATTGTGACGCACACATGGCTATGAACCTTTTAAACACTAGTCAACATCAAATTAATAAGAATAATGGTGGGTGGAGATGCATATTTACTTTGGAACTGTAGGCAAATGACATTGGGTGGCACATTATTTACCATGTCATTTTCTTATAGCCAGTGGTTGTCTGTGCGTTTTAATTAAGCATGAATAAATAGCAGATAGGGCTGGGTCAGAAAAGCTCATAAATTTACAACTACTTTGACATCAGTTACAAAAAGGATCATACTACTACACTAACTGGGACAAATCACCTGTAGATGGTGAAATTAGTCATTACACTACACTGAAAGCTGATGACATTTCTACTGAATATATTGAGGTAAATGAGCTGTTTCTCCTCTGCACCTTTAGGCAGATTTGAGTGGGTGTGTTTTCAGCTCCCACTGTGCCATCACGCTCCTCTCTCGCCTGCAATGCTCCGTGACAGTTCTACTGCACTGGCTTTCTGGGGCAGGATGCGCTCAGTTTTGGATCGCTTCCAAGTGTTTTTCTTTTTTCGCCTCATTCTTTTTTCAAGTAAAATCTGTCATTCCAGGCTTATTGCGGCATTTTATTTCCCTGTTTTATAAAAGATACAAGAATGAAAGTGACTGCAGGAGCTTAGTCTGGGAGATTGCAGTTGAATGAACAATGTAGAAGGACATATTTATAGGATGACGTTGGCTGTCCGTGTGCCTGTTCGGCTTGCGTAGAAGTGACAGGTGGCTGCAAAGGAGGTGCCCATCACTGTCTGTCCTTTCCCCAAACACATAAAAGAGCATGTGTCCTCCGTCTCGCTCCAGTCTGGGGGGTGTCCAGGTGTCCCACTGAGCTGCTTCCTGTGGCACACCTTCATCCTGCTGCTGGACCTCAGGACATAGCAAACCTTTTGACCCCACAATATGGTCAGTGTGATGATGTCATTCCAGGATCCTCCCTCTCACATTTACAACACGTTCTAAAATCCACCTAAGCATTCAAACACAACAACTGTGCACAGTGGAATTTACAACCGCAATAGCCCCAAACGCCTCTAATACACTTTTAGTGCTTGGACTAGCCTTTGTTCGCCTCTCTGCTGTTTTCTAATTACTTGTGCTCATTTAGCTGTGCAGTAGAGGATTTCCCTGAGAATTCCCACTGGCAAACTGGAATCTCCCAAGAGGAAAACAGCAACCAATTATATAACATAGCCGGTTTGGGTATTGAATGTTTAACAGTAATGCTTTCATTTATTGTTTAACAACTTATTTTGCTCATCATAATTAAGACATTAGAATACATTGTTCATTGTAAATAAAATAGATCAAACTACTTTTCAGATGTTTTGAAATTACTCATGATTATAAACAGATGAAAAGCTAAAATACATGTTTTTAGATCATTGCTGTAACATGTATAACCAAAGAACAGAGGCAACATAAACATTGGTTTCATAGATGTTTTAAATTTGCAATTACTTACATTGCAACTCTAGCCCCAGAAGTATTTTGTCTTGTGACTACTTAAATTTGAATGAATGTTTTTCAACAACAGCTTTATTGTTCTAAAATTTAGTTTTCATAACATTTTTGACACATTCTTTTGTTTATTTTTGACCGGAGTGCCCCTCATCTTCTTCATATTGAGCTTTGTATTTCACAAGGCAATGCATTAACCCCAGGGCGGTCAGTTTGTCCATCACTCACTGCCTCTCTCTTTTCCATCTCCAGAGCGGTGATGCCTTTACGCATTGCAGCAGTCCACGCCCCCCTCAGTCTGGGACTTCAGAGGTGCTTTCCTGGTTGATGGGTGCACACACATACTTACACACCCACACGCAGACACACACAAACCAAACGCAACTCCCCCTCTTCCCCTCTCGCTGCCCTCTCCGCTCCCCTGCCTCTCTCCTGGGACCCCTGTGTGCAACGACTGGGGTGATGGACAGAAGACTAATATCCAAAGCTAACCACTCACTCCTGCCTCCCTCCGACTCATGCAGCCAGCTGTCACAAGGCCTTCATGGTGACAAATACAGCGCGACACGGCAGGAAAGAAATAAATCTGGAGATAGAATTTGAAAGATGTACTGAACGTGGAAACACTCTGGACGAAAGCATTAATAATTGCATCATTTTCTGCTAAAGAAAGATGAAGGGCTTTAAACAATAGACTGCACAGTCCATTTGATCACTATAGAAGAGCCTAAAGCATTGCATACTTTATAATTAGATATCTGAAGTCAGGTGACTCGAATATAAATTGATTTTGGTGGAGACAATTTGTTGGCTGACAGATTAGATATGTTTATTTATTTGTTTTGCATGTGGATAGGCCCTCACGCTTTTAAAGGCATTAATCAAAAAACAGGTCAGTCATCTGTACCTTGACACAAAATCTGCAAAAAGTTTCTTAAACCTCAAATCTACCCAATGTGTTCTTTAGAATCTTATTGCAGGTATGAATATGATAAGATTTTTTAAATCCCTTTTTAATCTTGAAGACTTTAGGGTCATAAATAGTGTATAAAATACAGGAGAATATACTTTTGTTTCTGTAACAAGAAGATATTCTCACCAATGCAGCACATCTCCTAAATTGAAATATTGAAAAATAAACATTGAGAATGAAAGGCTAATATTTAAGCTGCTTTTGCACCATTGTGTTTAATGAAGATCCCATAACCTGGGGGGCTGCGTACCTGGCACAGCCGCTGAATAATCTTACCCTATTCGCGTCAGTTCACAGCTTCAAAGTGACTGTGTCCCAGTGGCTTTCAGCTGACATTCTGCTACCTCCACATTATATCACATTGAATGGGATTGAGACTGCTCCCATTTTGTGCAGCTGCAGTTAGACTGCAATCAGAAAGCAAATAGAGAGAGCACTGCTCGGTGCTCAGTGTCCTTTCAGGTGAACTGCAAATGGCAAGTGTGGCTGGCTGCTTGGTTTTTGGTTTATATTGCCTGCTGAAACAGACACAACTGTTTTTCAGTCACATAATATATTTTATTCAGACAGCTGGAGGAGCTGGATAATTATAAATTAGCATTCAACTTATTTAAATTAGATGTAGAAGATGGATTTACTATGAATGCAATATATGCAACACAGTGTCTCAAATCGTGTGGTATAAATCTCAATCAGAAGTCAGAATATATGCCTAGAATGGTGGTGGAAGTCGAAATACCTCGAGGAAACCCACACATTAACATAAGAAGGACATTCCCTCTAGAGAGCTAGTGTCAGTTAGCTGGACGCTCTAATGAAATACATCCATCTTCCATTCTCACTGTAAACTTTGTGACACACATTACATTTTAGTAATTATAGATATGCTTTTAATAAATTCATAGAACATAGTTTGTTGCTGCTAAAACTGTAGCTTCCGAAGGCACATCAAACGAGGTCCTGTGTTTGAAATCCAAATACACAAGAAATATTGAAAGAAACATCACAGCACTGTTTTCATGTTCTATGCTATGTTAATTTGTTCTTAGTCTTTGTTCAAACATGGCTAATCTGACAAAAAACACTAATGTAATTCAAAAAGCTGCAGCCTTTTCAAATAAAACACATTTTTAAGACTGTTCTCTGTTGCTTTTCCGTGGCTTGTATCTTTATTTAGGTTAAGAGCAAAAAGGAACAGATGTAATTCCCATTTTGACCTTGAGCCACACAGAAGGATATATCACAGGACACATATAAAAAATACCTGTCCTAGAATGAGGACAAAACCCTTGCGCGTGGAAAGTTCCAGGGTCAGTAAAAGCTATTTCTGTGGATATGTCTATAGGGGATCATGATTTCTATTTATACGCCTATTATTGATTTTCCAGGTCACATGCTTTTACATGTGTAAAATCAGTTTTTTAAAGAGACTATTTTTCCTGAAAAGCCTCATAAACAAATACAATAACAAATCATACAAGTTGCATCACTTTCAGGTGTTACAGAAAGTGAATACTTGCAGCATGCATTTACATTACAATAATACGTTTTGTGTATTTTTGGTTTTATTTTGCCTTGTCCTTGAGCATTTCTTTGGAAAATGTCACAATACCCAGAGATATTTTGAAGTAAAAGTTTTGGCTTCCTTCCTTTTTATTTTATATTTATTTACAACAAGCAACAACATTCTTTTAGTTTTCCAGAAAGCAGTGCTCTGATTGGCTTTGCTTGGGTGGTTCACTCCTGCTTTACTCTGCTGTCTGAAAAAATGTTTTCATTAGCTACGGGTTAAGTAAAACATGAGTGTGGATATTCATTGTGAGAGGTATGAACTAGCTGATTTAAGTACAAACTATTATATTGGACTAACTTAAATCATGCACCTCAACTTTAATGTTCATTTAAATATATTCTCTATAGTTGTTTTTAGCAGTTTAAGGGGTTGTTCAATTTATAGTTTTGATTTTATTTTTTATGAATGCAGGACACTTCTTTGAACATATTTTGTCATGATCTTGAGCTCTAGTCACTATCTGAAACCCATGGATATATTTGAAAGTGTCATAATATGGAGGTCATGTGGCCTATGCAACTCAATAACATTCATGGCATTGGTTAAGAAAGAGAGTATCCAAACTTAGGATACAACAAAAATACATTGCTTGTGTTTGCTCCACGAACCTTCCGTAATAGCTTAAAACTGGTTGAACGTTGCCACTACTTTCTAAAGCTAATTGTGCAAAATATATTTTTCTTGTATTTAATTATGCAGACAGAGAAGGCATTTATGACAGTGATGATTAAGACATGTTTTTATTTCATGTGAGAGGCCCAGGAATTAATGAGATATAACCACAAACCATGTCAAAACATCTGTTATCTGACAGCAAATTCCACCATACGGAATTATGGCCTGCTGCTCTAGCTGTTGTGATTATGTTGTGATTTCTCATGAACATAAACTAATCAATACTGCAGTGTAACTCTTTAAAATGCACATATTATGTTTATGTAAGTCCACTTTTTTTGAACATGTACAGGTGTTCTCTCATTAGTTTACACCAAATTATAATTGGTTTGACGCATGCATGTTTTAGTAATCTTGTATCGTTCTGCTGCTGATGCTCGAATGCTCAGAAAATTCCTGTTTTTAGCTACCTCCAAACCCTGCCCCTTGTCTTGAAAATCAGAGAAAAACATGTTGAATTCAAAATTGTAAATACACTTTTTTATTTATTTTTTAATCTACTACTTGTTACAGTTCAATTTTACAAGGAAGATGTACGAGTTTGTCCGTTCTGCAGTTTTGAACTCATAGACCCATTTCTTTTTCTATGCCACTGTAGGTCTGTTTTTACAATGAACAAAAAGTAGCTTACTGATCCATACTTGTCATACAGTTTATTAATGAACACACAATTCCTTTATTTTAATAGTATTGACTTGGGCTGCAACAACTTAATCAATTACCGTAATTTCTGGCCTATAAGCGCTACTTTTTCTCAAGCTTTGTACACTGCGGCTTATACGGCAATGTAGCAAAATTATAGATTCTCATAGACTTACTATTAACAAGTGTGCTTATATATGTGCTTTATCATTTTTCTTAATTAAATCTAGTGGGTGCGGCTATATTCAGGTGCGCTCAATAGGCAGAAATCAGAGTAATCAAAACGAATCAATTATTGAAATATTTGTCAATCAAATAATCTTTACCTGGTTTACACATGCATTGACAAGAGAAGTTTTAGGACTCAGATCGAAAAGTAATGACATAGAAAGTGTAATGGTTTGTATTTTTGATGGAAACACCATTTGGTCTTCAAATATACACATCTAGAACTATCTCAAGTGACGTTACTTGAGCTTTGTTCTGGTCAAAATTGTGTAAAAATATGTGTGACTTTTGCATTCTAATCAAAAGAATAATTAATGCAACTAATCGATTAGCAGAATGATTATTAGTTGCAGCCTAGTTTAGACATTGCCGTGTAAATAAGAGCGCTGAATATAAGACGGTGAGGTAGCAGAAAGCTGAAGTGTTGGCGTGGAAGTGCCCTCTCCAAGTGTCTCTGCTGTTAACAGTGAGATGGATGCAGTGTGAGTGTGCTGGCTGGACACTGCCTCCCATGTCGTGATTAATTGATGGGGCAAACAGCAGTTAAGCTCCCCACGGTCCGCTGTGAGCTCTGTGCTATCTTGCTCACTTGCCACTACACAATGTGGCAATGTTACTTTGAAAAAATACCAAGGACGTTTAAGTGCGCACACAGGGAGCCCAGGTCTATTTTAGAACAAGGACTTTGGATGATAGAGAGACTCAGGCTGAAGAGCTCAATGTGAAGAGTATTTGAATTAAACTGCAGATGCTGCTCCATTTTAAATATGGGGCCATGTTGTTTTTGAAACTGTTTCACGCTTTGCTGGATTTTTTTTGTGACAGGGGAATTGCCATTTAGCGTGTTGTAGAAAACCATGGTGTTATTCCTCAAAACTGGTTATGCAATCGATAATCCTAATCATGCAAATAATAGATATTTAGGCTGCTGCATAAGAGAGACAGCAAAACGTGATTAAGACAACAGCATTAGGGTACATTAGATATGCTCAAACCGTTTTCATTGGGGAACTCAGTCAGTACAATTTGAAGTGAATACTAAACCAGTGAGGCTTGACATATTGGTTTTGTCCCACACCAAAGTTAATGAGATTAGTTCTGTTCACGGAGTAGAATGTGATGATGTTGTGAGGCCAGATGGTGGGGAAGTTTTATCTTTTCATAAATAAAATTGCACTTTGTCATGAAATGTCCGTTCTATTGACAAAACAAAACAAAACAAACACAAAACTCCTCCCTCATCATTTTACCAAGATGTTCACATTTAACAAGGAATTCTGAATATCCAACCCGCAGTGACATCTCATTAGAGCTCCTTTTGCACAACTTTCAGTCTCAGGTTACTGTTCAACAATCAGGACCTAAAATCTGGAACAATTTTACCAAAAAACTTACACAAATTCAGTTTCTAAAATGTTTCTTTCTGAAAAATGGTGCTTTTCCATGGCATGTTCTTCAGCCCGATGTGTGTTCTTGGTCTTGAATACAGTGAAGATTTATTGTATTGATTGTGTCCCTAGAGGGTTTTTGGTTACCATCCATCATATTCTGCATTATAATATATTTCGCTTTAGTGTCAATAAATAAGTAAATAAACAAATAAAGAAAGAAAATGATTCTTGAACTCCTATAGTTTAAAAAGGTTGTGTCTGTGTGACCCACACATTCTACAGGCCAATACAATTTATTACAGTTAAAGGGCATCTAAAATTTATATTGCTTAGGAAAAAAGTATATGGCTGTCAGGCATGTCCAAACTGCGGCTCGGGGGCCAAATGTGGCACTTAGACCAATTTGTTTTGACCCTCAGACTTCTTGCTAAATTGGCCCAAGTTACAAACAGTACAGTTTTTAATGTCAAATTTGAGCAATTCTTCTATCATAGTCGGAAAAATAAACATTTTGATGCCTTTGAACCCTAAATGAATGTTAAATGCCTTACTAAAAGTGTGGTGGTTCATTAAAGTTAGGTCCATATAAGTTTCAAAGTGTGGCCCACTGTGAAAAAAGTTCGGACACCTCTAGTCTAGAAAGTCTTTTAGATATTTGTAAACAAAATGCAGCAAAGTACAATGTTGTTAATAGGGGAAACCTAATGTGATTGTTCACTGGAGCATGTCAGAATCCTATGATAAAATGTGCTATTTGAATGTCAGACATATATTTGTTGATCAAGTTTATTTGGGCAAAAGTTCAGCGACTTTTGAATAAACAATTGTACAATCATTGCATCAAAATAGCCCTGAAAGTGGTGCCATTATTCAACTCCAAAGAAGTGATTGTTTTTACTTGAAAAAGTCACAATGTTTGTGAACCCAGTCTCTTAACAAATAATGATGCAGTTTAACGTTTGTAGTTTGGGATCCTTTTTGCATGTAGCCCTATTTTTATTTTAGAGGGGCCATATGAAAGATTTTTTCCATGCTGCCTAACTATTGTTGAATGAGCCTGCTTCTAAGTAAAGATATACGTACTAGTTATTATGGTCAAAAACATGTATTTATTCAAGCAAACATGTATTTATTCAAGCAAATAAAATAGTAGGCTATACTATTGCTTTATTAGTCTTAAATCCATAGTAGACTTTTTCTCAGAATTTTTGAGGTCCTGTTGAGAATCTTTACTCCAGATTGGGCAGGACTGTTTTAAAAGACAAACAGGATGTGTTATTGCATGGTCTTTGGTAGTTTTAATTTGCTGTGTATTAGGCTAGGCTATAACTTAAACATCATAACATATGACAGTATTCCCCATGTGAGGATATAACAACAACAGAAATCAGATTTACTGTAATGTTACAGAAATGTCTAAATGATAGGCCTACCAAAAAAAAAAAAAGTCAAATTTGCCTAAGTAGAGAATGTGCTTATCTAGTTGTCTAGAAGTTTATGGCTTTGTTTGCTTCGTTTTGTTTGTCACGTTATTCTATCTTCTCCATTCTTGCACTTGTGTTGTTTACAGTGCCTGGTTTATTGACATTTAAAAGATGGCCCTCTTCCCTCGGAGTGCATCCTCCTCCCCCTCTTCTTCCCTTCCTCGTGGTGCACTTTCTCGGCTTGTCCTGTAGGAACACTCTTGTCTCCTCCCCGCTCGCGCTCCTCTCGACACTAGCGGCATGTCTGCGCACTGACACGCACAAGCACGCACAGGCACAAGCAGCGCCTCACAGACTCGCAACTTACAGCTTTCTCTCTCTCCGCACTGAATGAGCACAAGGAGGCTGCCCGGAACACTGCGACAAAGCGCGTTTTGCCTGGAATAAAGACTTGGAGCAGCGATCGGACGAGGTAAACACACTCGGGGCGAAACCAAAAGATAGGAACCACACGGGACGGGATGGTGCTTTGGTGCACTTGTGATGCGTGCATATGAATATCCAGAGATGCATTCAATGATTTCTTAGGTTAGTTTATTCCTAGTAAGTGATGCGTAGGTGTACTATAGAGTTTAAGTGCTAGAATATATTACAGCGTGGGTTCACGTAAGGCAAATTGAATGTATTTTGCAGTAGAAGCAATGCCTTGGAAAAAAGAGACGCTTTTTAAGGTCAAACTGCAAGGAATAAAACATCAGCAGTTTGAAGACTTTTGATCACCATTTACCTATTCTGCTTTAATATCATTAGGTTGCACCAATATGCCTTGCATTTCTAATATTCTCCTGTAGGTCACAACTTATGTATTAATATTTAATTATTAAAAGTCTGTCCTGGGACCACAGATGCTACAGTCTAACTCCTCAAATTGAAGGTCATTGGTTCACTAAACAGATGCTCCTTTTTATTGTCCTGTCCATTGCTCTTCACAAGTTATTTTAATGAGGCAGGTGTGTCAGCAAAAAGCGCAGCAAAGGTGGACTGTAGTTGTAAATCAAGGGCGCAGGTGCTGCCTTGTTACAACATGGGACAAGCCAAAACCCTTGCTTAGCCCACTGTATTTGTTTTTTTCCTACTTACAGTGCAAAAGCTGGTGTATTTGAACAATTGTGATGTTAAAGTAGATGTAATATGCATTAGTAAATTAAACAGTGAGGATTAAATTATATTTTTACTGATGTGGTCATTGCTTTGTGTGTTGTCCCTTGTTCGTAGGTCTGCCCCTGTAACGTGACCGAAGGAGGACTGCACAGAACTGCTTCATCATGAATTTTGTAATGAAAGCTGCGCTGGGAGGTGAGTGGTCCGCCTGGGCTGTGGGTTGATTAACAGCACTGCAGTGTACAGGATTTAAAGGAGAGCCGTGTGTAGTTGTCCTGTGGACTCAGATAAGCTAATGGAACAAAGACATGGCTTTTTCATCTATTTCGACAAGGCAATTCAAGTGATTCATGACATAAGAAAGCCTTTTGAGGCAACCAAACTGCTGTTGTGTCCAAATAATTCTATAAAGCAACATATTTCTCCCAGATATTCTTAACTCAACAAAATGAGAATGTATTGATTTTTTCATCCAGTGCAAAATCTGACTAATCATAATGCAAACCTTATTATTTTTTGTGTTTTTGCGCAAAGAGCAGCCTGGTCACTACTGTACTTTTGCATTCAATGCTTATAATAGGAAAAAATGTTAGATATTAAAGAAAAAATAATAAAAAAATAGCTAAAGTAATACTGCACAAATAAAAATGCTCCTACAAAGAAGAAAAAAAAAGAAAAAAAAAATGCAGCCTGGGTATATACTTAATTAGCATCAGCTTGCTCGCTTACAGGAAGCAATCACTAGCCACTTTTGTCAGGCTTCACAGGGCGCAAAGAGCAGCTGAGTAATAGCACTGTACTTATTGCCACTTGCCAGCAGTATGCTCAGTAAATCTGTAGAGCCCCCAATGGTCAGGCATGCATGTTACTGCCTGGATAGATCAGGTCTTACTGGGCAGTTAAACCTTATGCCACTAAGCCAGGCAAACTGCATTATCAAAAAGAAAAACAATGTTAGAAGTGACATTAAAAGAAAAAAATAAATAAATAAACAAAAATAGGCTAATTGTTAATACTGCATCAAAATGAACAAATTCGGCTTTCTCTAGGCCAAGTTAGACCAGAGAACTAGCCTTTTGCTCAGTAGCACTTCGCTCAGCTGGTGCAGCTCATGTAAGGGAAGCAGCTTGGGTGCAGCGCTGTAGTGCTCCAGCAAGCCTCTCAAGCCCTCATTGGATGCGGCATGGCAGCGCTGGCTCTCTCTGCATAGCCGCTCGTGTCTGCACTGTGAATTCTTAAATCAACTCTATGCTGCATTACACTGCACAGCACAACAGTGGACTTTTGGGAATTCATTTGAGACCTCGAGCCATGCTTTGTATGTGTATGTGTATGTGGGATGTATAGGCAATCATGTTTTATCAATACTGCAACGGGACAAATGGGGCAGAAAGGGAATTCATTATTGAGGTTGCACTGGGCGGGTGAAACTTACAGGGCCTGGTTGTTTGTCACTGAGAGACAGCAAGGACAAGAAAGATTCTTAATGTATCAGTAAGCTGCTTTAGTTGGAGCGTTGAGGAGGATTTTTTCACTAGAAAGCCAAAAACATGCTGACAAACTGCACTGGTGGAAAACATCTATAATAAAGAAACAAAAACACTTAGCCTGATAATCAATAGTCATCAATCTGTTTGTTAGAAGCTGTCAATCAATGCATTAATGCCTTTCCAATTAACTACACTCACTTGGTATAGTTCTTTTTTTGCTTAGTCAGCAAACCAGTTTAATTAACCTGCAGGTATATTATTTTCAGTTATATAGGTGAATTATGAAGCTTAGCCAGTGCTGTATGACAAATTGAATGTGCGCTAGTGTAGTTGTATCCATTGGGGAGCGCACAGGAAAATAATACAAGGAGATTTGGTTTCATGGAGTGGCAGCACTACCTTTTGCTGAGTGTCTGGTGGGAAGTGTGTGCAGAGAGGATGCTGTCAGTGCATTAGTGAATCCTCCAAGGCTTATTTAGTTACAGATGCTGGAAAAAAATTTGATGTTTAACAGCAGTGATTCAGCAGGTCTGGTGTTCTTTCTGCCATGGTCTGTGGCATCTGCAGTGATCACGTGATCACTATCTAGGAGGTCACTTCCTGTTTATGCTTCAAATACATGACCGTTTTATAATAGATGTCCAGATTCAATTGTAAAAACAAATGGAAAATATACATTTTCTAAAAGGCTTTTAAAGCAGTCCATTATACCAGGCCTCTTCTCTTGTCTGGGGTCAGATTGCAAAGAGCAATTCTTCAAATCAAATCAAAGACCTAAAACAGGCAACTTCTTTTTTTCCACTGTATATTTTTGTCTATATCACTAGGTATGTTTTTCAAAATGTCAGATGTTAAGTATTCCGATTTCACTCAAGCTCAGAAGTCACAAGCCAATGTTCTCTCGAGTAGAAAAGGTTGAGTCAGATAGAGCATCTGGTGTAAAACGTTTGCCAAATCAAAATGCAAATCACTTCTCACAACTGATTTGCTGTGACAAAAGGAAAGAAGATTTGTCAAAAGAAAAATCAATCTATTATACATTTTGCCATTTGCTAATCAGCCACACTCAGTTCTGCTCACCTTCTTGACTGTGTTACACAAATGTAGCTATTTAAACAGTTTGGTGCTTTGTTTCAGACAGACGTTAAATTTAGGAACCATAAAACTTTCCCCCTGCACTGATTGCCTTTCCTCTTGAATGCTTTAGTGCCATCTCAGCACTTCTCATTCTCCTAAATGCTGAAATAGTTTGTCAGAAAATGACAATGTTAAGTGACGCAAACTTCAGTCTGAAGGTGAGGAGCTCAATCAAGCTGCCGGAGCCTGAGGCAGTAGCCAGACCATGACCACATCAGCAAAACAGTTACCAGTCTGTCAGTGGGGAAGGCGATGTAGTGTGGGCCTGAACAGTTCTGCATTTATTTAAACAAGAAGGTCTGACTGCAGAAGCATTAGTTCTCACAATAGTACTGAGTGTACAAAATTATATGTTAGGTCGTTCAAGGGTAAATGCTCTGTTCATTGAGTTTTTGTGAGCCCATATTATTACAAAGTTAATGTTCCATATTTTTCATTTTCACATTTTCATTTGACTTCATGAAATTGCTCTTTGCACTAGTGTTGACACAATACAAACATTTCAAACTAACTTTTGCTACCAGTGAAAATGCTCAATTCTCGATCCTGATTTCAATACCACAATACATTTTTGAGTTTTGACAATAGATTGAGATTTTTTAGCACAAGATTGTAGTTTCTTTATTGAATCAGGTAATCTTATAGTAGTTCTGACAAAGCTTAAGATTCTTGTAAGGAAATGTCACACTGTGTTGTGCTGATTTGATTATCTTTAGTATCTCTATACTTTCTAAAAGGAGGATCTTGATATTAGTTTATTGATTGTTAGTATATATTTGATACTTATGCACATGAAATGTCAAAAGTGTTTTTGATCAATGCTTTTGTGGTCATGCTTTGAACTGACTCTGAATATCACAATATTTAAGAGAAAAAATTTAATTTAGGTGAGCTGTGAGCTTTTTGTTATTGTCACAACACATTGTTGTTAACTTTCCGAAAAAGATTACTTTACGTACTTCTGGAAAGCAATCCAAAGATAGATTAAATTAATTGTGATGCAACTTATTTCTTATTTTATTCCTTTGCAAGGGGACAACACATATTAATGAACACTATACTGTAAATATGCAAAGATTATAGTCTCTAGGCAGGGGCTGAATTTTTATTTTGGCTCCAAGAATATTGTGCAATTTTATTTTATCTGACTTACTGACTCTTGTGGTTAGTGTTTTGTCACAACTTTATTCAACAATAATATAGAACGAATACAAAGATTGATTAGATTTGTTAGATAATACTTCTATTTTGCAGTCACTGGAGAAAAAATAAATATAATATGCTATGTTCTGAAATTTTCATAATAAACTTGAGCATTAGGTTGAATAGAACAGTTGGCATTAAACAATTCACTAGTTTCATAACTCCACTGCACATAATCACATATTACACACTATAAATTGTCATTTCGTGAGCTTTACGCGTACTGCAGTAAGACGCAGAAAAGCGCCTTATAATGAAGTGAATATTGCTCATAAGATAGTTGTTTGACCTTAAAATAGATTTCTTATGTAGCAACGACCTTAGGTGCTTGATTACAGTCATTGTTGACGCTAGTTTTTCTTCTCAATGGTTAAATCAGAAAGCACTCGAAACGGGAGTTGCTAAACATATTATAGTTTTAATCGAATCAACCGCAGCTCTCGCAACATGTATCTTGTCTTTTCCATGTGTGCTGGGATATTAAGTTCACACACATATTGCATTTGTCCAATCAATGGCGCTTTTTGGTATAACAGCCTTTATCTCTGATCCAACCATATTCTCAGAGACCTAAACATGACCTTATACTCATTCTCGTTTCATCTCGCTAGATGGTGCTGTATTGCTAAATTAGAGCATATATAACAATAAATACGCTATGTTTTATGAAAGAGTGCCCTTGGTCTCGACACAAGAGGATGATATTGGTCTTAAACACTATTCTGACACACACACACAGCACACACAATTCTGCGAAATTAAAGATACTACTCAACTCTAGAAGCGCACAAACATATTATCATGCCCCCTCTCTCAATTTGAGTGCGCGGGTTGTATTAGGAAACTAAATATGTTTGGACGATAAGAATACCAGATAATAATTAAATATCATTGCATTAACCGTCAATCTTTTCTATATAGCCGATAAAGTACGTATACTTCGCGTTAAGTCAATAACATATACGAGCGTAAACACATTTTAAGATATCAACGAAAAACAATTTTTGTAATTAATAGGCAAATAGATGTACCATATTTGTTCTGGGTACACAGTGGTGGCAGTTTGAATCGAATTTGTAATTTAAGGAGACTGGCGCAATAAAATTAATATTACCACTGCTATGGTACTAATATTCGAAAATAAATTTGACTAGACGAGAACGTTTCGTGATAAAAGGTGAACTATCGTATTATAAATTCTCTTTCTTTTTTCGATAAGTATTATTGGGTTTTGAGAAGATAATGCATGTTATCATAAATAAGTAAAAAAGCAGATTAGCCAAACCAAATATATTTTTGGGACTCAGAAACATGAAATTGATTTTGTCAAACATGAAGCTGTGCTGAAATCATACCTAAGAAGCAGATATATGATGGCGATCACGGCGCCTTTGATAGTGCAGTCCTTTTGTTGTTGTGAGATCACGATATGTCAACTCTGTAAGTTGTGTTCTGTCATCCTTGTCATTAAGAGATAGTGCTTACACTTTTGATAAGATCCATTTTAAATTAATTTCTGTAAAGCACTATTCATTAAGGGTAATAACATGACTCATCCTTTTGAATACAAAATACCATAAAAAGATAATTTTTGTATGTGACTTAGGCAAGGTGTGTTGTTGACCTTCTCTTCAACGCATCATTTCTCTCAATTTAAGTCTACCAACAAGACAATAACGTCTGCTGGAAATCATTTTTGGTTTCAATTTGATAATCTAATAGGCTGCTGTATATTTGGCTTTATATCAAGTCAGCGAGTTGCTGATCAGGAAGGGGAGAGTTTTATTATTTCCATCCATGGAAGTTCACCAGTGCTATAAAAAAAGCCTCTACACAGTCCTATAACTATGGTTAGTAGATGTCGTCTTGAATGGTGTCACATATAGGGGTGAGTCATCACTTATCAATTCTATTTTTCACGTAGTGTAAATATTTACTGAGCACATTCAAAACTTGATACGAGGAATATCCGTTTATTTCACATGATTTGCTCCATATTTATTATGAGTTAACACTTCTCTAAGCTGTAAAATACATTATGAGTAACCAAGATCAGTTCATGATATATGACTGAAAATGATTTCATTCTGACACCACAGGCATTCACATTCGTTTATTATAGACGTATGTCTTGTATTTTAATAGTGAGTATTCTGATATAAGTTTACTGATGATAATGTTTATATATATATTTTCTAAGTACTAGTCCTTAATTTTTAGACTAAGTTATCAATCGTCCTGATTTACAATACTTTTATTCACCCTAATAACCAGATGATATGTACATGATGATGATCTAACCCAAAGGAGAACAAACAAGATTGAAGTATGTATTTGATACAATGTAAAATGACACTACCAAGTGGAAATGGGACAGCTTGCACGACAAAACTTATTCACAGCGCTCATACCCACATACCACCCCCAGTTGTTTGCTCGCTAACCGCGCACAGTTTGGCACGGTTTCCCGTCTTTTTTGAATATTTAGCAGTTCTACTTTTCAATTGTTCTGGTGATTTGAAAATAATAATAAAAAATATAATAAACTTATGATAGATATTATTTTTTGATATTTTTTTCCGACGCCATAAAAACACACTTCACAAAGATTGATATAATATTTTAGATAAAGCCCTCTCCAACGCACCCAGGCCCGAACTTTCTGATGCCATAAATGTTCTTAATTATGCACAGACTCCACATCCAACTATTCCACTGTGCCGGGAACACCGTGTGACCTTCTCGTCCATCTAGATGATGTCCTAATAGCTATAAATGAAGAAGAAATTTTTTTGCTAGCCTCTTTTGCCTTCTAATATAATCAACAGTGTTGTATATGAATTTATTGAGATCATTCCCGTCAATCATCTTCTTTCTAGGGGTTCACATATTGTAGAGGCAAAGTTGCGGCTTCAGGAGTAATATCCTCATCAAGTGAATTTTATCTGTCGCGTATTTATGATCTATGGTAATTATTACACCCTCTCTAAGTTTAATTGCTCTTATCAAGAGAGTTTTTGCTTCGTTAAACCCTGGTTAATAATTTGTTTATAAAAAAGTCAATTGCTCACCCACAGCCCTTTTATGCTTTTGTAATTATACCTCGTGCTTCAGTTTAAGTATCTGCCGTGTTTCCACCCTTCCACAGTCCCCTAATACAAGCATTTTGGTCAGCACCTGTCTTATGTATACGTTTATAGATCTGGCTGATAGATAAGCAACACAACAGGACTCTTGTACGCTTGTTTGAGTGAAGTTTCTTGCACTCACGTCGCAGATGCCCGCCGCACTTACAAACACAACAAAACATTTACTGCACAAAACATGCTCGTTGTCCTCTGCAACTTTGCTTTTTCAAAGAGCGCTTCACAAATTTTTCTACGCTCTGTTGTGTTTCTCGATCCTCGTCCTTTCCTTGGCAGACTTAAAATTTTGTCGGAATGTATCCATTTTTTCATAGCTATTTTCTGCTAGTAGTTGTGTGCTAATCTTTATGATTAATAGAGAGTCTTTGTCGCTCACGCCATGACTCCCTCACGTCATTTCTATGAAGGGTAACTGGAACAGACGCTACTAACATTATTATTGTTATTCGCACCCCCCTGACAGAATGAGCTCCAGTAACTCATATTTCGTCTTGGCTGCTAACTGCTTTTTTCAGTTAATACCAACATAAAACATCATATTGTTTACTTTGTTAACTAACTAGATATCCTATAGATTAATGTTTGAGGATCAGCGGTCCCCATTAAGTTTCCTTAATAATTTTACTTAATATTCTTTGTACTTGTTTCAAGAGCACTCAAAAGAGTCACCAAAGAGCGCACAGATTCTGTTCCACTAGTTCATTGTGCAACCAATTGTCCTCTGCATATACATATCTATTAATAATACAATGTTAGAAGATCTCTTGATCCTGCTGTTTGGTGAAAGATACTACGGTGAGAGCAAGTGCTTCAGTCTATGTGAGTCGCTATCACTCAGTTGCTAAGCCATCACGAATTGGCTTTTGTCAAATTCACAAACACATCAGCAACTTTGAGGACAAAAATGTTGACTTGCTGCTTAATTTATTCCACCCACCAACAGATGCACAGATAGTCTGTGTTATTCCTTTCAATTACCAGTTATCTGACGAATACCATTTGCCAATTGAAACGAGGGCGTGAGAGAGGAGCAACATGATTGGTTTGACGGCAGGCGTTTGTGATTAGGAATAATCAGGCAATCCACACTGATGTCACATATCAAGGACATTGGCAGCTGCAGCGAGCACACTGCCAGTTTGAAACGTACTCATTTTCCAGTTTTGCAATAGTAGGCAAGGCTACTAAATAAAAATTACACAAACGTTGATTGGCAAAACTTATATTTGCTCTTTATGTTTTTACACATAATCATTTTCATGTTTTTAGTATTTTAGTATTACAAATTGAAAGAAAATAAACGTCTACATCAGTAGTTCTCTTTTAACACCAACAAGCATGACTTTATATTATACAGTCTTTGGCTTTCTAACAGCTAAACAACCATATCAGGCCTAATTTTAAGATCTCAGTTATTTAGAATTCAGCTATTCTGATAAAAACGTATGGCAGCCCCCGAACCACCAGTGATACACACCACAGTTTGAGAAGCACTGATCTAGATTCTAGGTCGTAAAGCAATAAATTGTCTGACCTTTCCTGTTGCCAATTCTCTCACCAAGGTGGCCCTCCTGATGTGGGGAAGATGCTGGGGGGAGAGGAGAAAGAAGAGGACCCTGATGCAGCCAAGAAAGAAGAGGAGAGACAAGAGGCTCTGAGCAGCAGGAGGAGGAGAGGAAGGCCAAATACGCCAAGATGGAGGCTGAGAGAGAGTCTATGAGGCAAGGCATCAGAGACAAGGTGCGCAAACACTACAACTGCAAACAAACAAGGAGCGAGTAGTAAGGGTGCACTTTCAGTAGTATTGGCTATATTTGGTTGTAATCAAAGATGTCCCATCTTCTGTACGAAGATCATCAAAAGATCTAAAAATAGACAAATCCATTTGTCTCTTGATGATACAGCAAGAGCCTTGGGCAACAAATAACTAATTTAAAAGGAGGGGAGGGCTGGAAAAACATCCATTTGGATTTTAATGAAATTATGTGGTTGGATTAAATTATTTCCTCAGCAATACTTTGTGCTGGGAAGTAACTGAGTAGTTTTTTTGAGTGCCTGCATTTAGTTACGTTCATGCTTTCATTTGGTGGTATTTGAAATACAGTCACTTTTCCGAATATATTCTGATACTTAAGCACACAATTTAAGCTTCGAACTTCACATAATTAGTAAGAAAAATAGGAAACACTGGTCTTACAGTGATGTGTGTGTGATTTTTTTACACCTTTTATCTTACCTCTGTTTTTTCACTATTAATATTACAGTATACTGTAAATATAATGCAGCTCAGCAATCTGACTTGATCAAGTAACAGTACATGTTTTATTGCTGCTATCCAGTTTTCTCTAACACACATTTTCAAAGAATTGTATACTCTACATAGTGTTTTCACTGCTGGTTCTGTCCATATTGTATATTTTGTCTTGAAACATTTTTTAATGTACACATTTCTGTTTATTATCATCATCATTGTATAAATCTGTTAAATCCTAGTTGTTGTTTTTTTTCATTGGAAATAAAACCATTTTTGAGAGTACCAAAAGACTGCAAAAGGTGATAATTTTGCCCTCCTTTCTTACAGTACGGTTTGAAAAGCGCGAGGAGGCCGAGGCTGAGGCTGCTGCAGCTGCAGAAGAACCAGCTGCCGGGAGCTTGACTCGACCCAAACAGGCGGTTCCCAAAGGCTGTGGCGATGAAGAGGAAGAGGAAAGCATCATGGACACCGTAGTGAAGTACCTGCCAGGCCCCCTGCAAGAAAAGTGACTGGGTGGCTTAATGAATGGTTTATTTATACATGACAGATGACATATGTTAAATCTGTCGACACAAAGGTGGGCTTTTTGACAACAATCTCCCTCTTTCGGTTAAACAAACTAAACACAGACTTTAAAACTATTGAAATTCCCAAATATATTTATTACATTTAGTCACATTACAAATAATATTGTGAGTTTTTATTTTCTTGACAGAAAGTTATTTAATTTATTTTTATAATTTATTTTGTAGTTTTTGTCTAACCGAGGGGTGGAGGCATCCGTGTAGTTAAGGACTGTATAACCAATCACAGATCAATAAAGGGCCATACGAGACAGATTTGAGCCAGTGCAGTAGTAATAACCATTAGATTAGGCTTGCCAGGCTAACTCAGGAGCCAGGCAAATGTTAGCTGAGTGCTAACAGCAAGCAGAGGGATGATATACATGTTGTAGCCTGAGATATTTAAACTCCTTTACCCTCTTGATTGCTGCACAGAAATGAAATATAAATTATGCTGTTCACTTGGTTTGTACATAAATATAGCTAATATGCCTCAAGCAGGGCAAACAATCATTTACTATTATAATACTAAATGTGTGTCAAAAATAACAAAAGATAATGTGATAACTTGATAAGCCATATTTTAAAGTTAATCTTGTGTTTTGTCATGATGTTGTTGAGGTTTTGCACACGCAGTTCCCCTTTCTTTGTTGTACTGTATATAGTGTTGTCTATCTCCTAGTACTACACTGTCGAAAGCCTCATGTCAGTGTTGTGTAGTAGTGTGTAGCAGTACTTTTTACTCCGCCACTTCAGTGTTGTGCATGCCATGTGTCTTGACACGTCTGTTGTGTGAGTATGTAAAGTCACTCCCTCTTGTTGTTTTGTATCATGCAAATTATAAGGCAATAATGCTTTGAGTTTGAGAGTGTTTCCACAGTCGATGTCTGTATAAGAACAAGGATTAAATATGTATGCTTAATTGTATTATAGATTTGCTGTTTTTGTTTTGTTTTAGTAAGGAATTAGGCTACTGTGCTGTAGTGTGCACAACAGTACACAGCCGAGCAATTTCAGCCATAAACTTTCAGTGTTACACTTTACTAAAATACAGTTACTGAAAGATCAAGTCACTTATTTTATGTATTACTTACGTTACATGTTAAAACAGGTCTTTTTGTCGCACACAGTATTTCAAAGATCATGTATGTTGGTTGAAGGAAAGCCACATGCTATGAAATAAAATGCCATGAGCAATAAAGGGTTGGTTATCTTTTATGATTTTGCCTGAGATTAAATAAAAAGAAATCTTGATCACATAAGATTGATTTATTTTTGGATTCATGAATTAAATTCAGAAAAAAGCGGTTTACCTGATGTGAGCTAAATCTGTTAAGATGTCTGATTCCTAAATTACATTCACAATATTGCAATCTCCACGTGTAGCCAGGAGTGTCACTGTTGAAGGTTAATGCGATTAGAAACAACATTCACATCTGACATTTTTCACAGTTGTTGTCTTGATATCACACTGAAGTCTAATACACAAGACAAAAGACATCATAGGTCAAGCAAAACGGGATTTATTGCTTACAAATGTTTACATCTTCTATATAATTTTAAACAACACCTGTAAAACACAAGCAGTGATAATAAATCAATAATATGTTACAGTGTAACCTCAACCATGCATCAGAAGTCGTCCCACTTTGACAAAAGTGGTTCTGTTTCTCAAGTAAAATCTCTTAAGCTACATGCTTCTGCAGTCACTAAATAAATACTTGGATCATTTTGAAGTGACAGTACCTTTAGTAAAGACGAGTACAATGACCATTGTTTAACGTTACAATCTTAATGCACAAAATGCATCACTGATTACCTGTGTATTTCAATCTACAACTCCAAACATGCAGCTGATAGCAGTAGATCTAACGGATGGTGATGACAAAAGCAGATTTGTCATACTAAATCACACACTGGAATTAGCTCCAGTACATGAACACAAATCTGTTTTAAAAATGCTCAAAGCATCTCCTACAGTAGATATAAAATAGTAAAAGTCAGTCTTGTGATGAAACTGATAAAATAATGGAAGTTTTTAAGTGTATGTTTCTGTTTACAAATAAATACACCTTTGTGTGCGGTTTTGAGGCACACATATGAAAGCCACTGATGTACAAATATTCTAGAGTTTAAATGCTTTTCACAAGACTGGCAAGAACATGGCGTGAAGATGGTGACTGTTGAGGAGGAAAAACCCTGCTTAGATATGTCACAGGCAATAGTCAGTTTTGGCTCCACTAAAATAACTTCAAACAACACTTAGTTGATTAAACACACACTCCACAGTACACACATACAACATTTCTATGTGCTACACTTAAAGACAATGTTTAAGGCACAGTTTGTAAGTTGTCAAAAACCTGCAGAGTTTGAAACGTTTGGAAAGATGCTGTAAGTGACCCAGGTCTGAAGACCTTCTGGATATTCAAACATTTGTCCGACATTTGGGGAAAATGGTCCTCCCTCAAGCCTTCTCTTTCTTACTGCGAACAAAAATATAAAGAAATGCATTAGATATGACATTGAGAAACCATTGACATTTCATTTTGCAAGATGACAGGACAATGCAAGTGAAGCACACAAATACGCAGCAGTAAGATGGTATTTTAAGCTTAAGAAGAGTAAACAGAGGACAGGAAATTACTTGAAAGTGGAGTGAAAGGCACATCTCGGTCTGACAAAGCTACTAATACTTACTACTAATTTTAGCATGGCTCATAGCGCTAAATCAAATGCATATTCCAATTTGAGAATGCAGAAAATACTTAGATCCATTTTGAAAGTTGTTATGCAAACAAATATTATTAATATACTTTATATTTCAATTTTCTTGAGGTAACCTAATGAACAAACTAAAGGCACTAAATAAATTAAATGCATTCTAACAAGTAAATCTAGGTTTGTCTCTCAGTGCAAATCTTTATTGTTTAGGATTTAGGACCAGCTACATATAATGTGTTGTTTAATTTTGTCTTTTTGGGTACACAGTTTAATTTGAAAAAAAAAAAAAAAAAAAAAAAAAAAAAGTTGCTTTTTGGCACAAATGTCACCCAGACGCTTTGAAAGAATAGACGGTGGAACAAAAGGAGAAAATAATAGCATAATTTGAGAAGAAACAGTAGAGTAAGAGCTGGAGCTGGCAACAGAATGTGTATATATCCAGCTCAGTGATGGCAAGAGGAAAAAAGTGATCGATCAGAATATTTTGTACTTAGTTTTAGACTTGAACTTTTTCCCAAAGGCTTTCTCCAGCTCCGGGACAGACAGAGTGAACGTGATGGAGCCATCTGACTCTGACCTGACGACCCGGGCTTCAAACGACCAAAGAAAAATCATAATGCATCCAAGAAATAAAACAGATTACCTCACTTTTTTTTTCAAATTTATCAACCCTGCCATTTGTTTTTTCAGTACTGATGTCATAAGTGGAGAGGGCCCTGTTTTGTTGTATTTGGCTGGATTTTCTGGCTCAAAACTCAAGTTGCAAGCCGATGAGATCACTGCTGTTGCTCTGTGAAAGGCTGATTAGAGCACACTCCATAAGATGTAGTGAGGATTGACTGTCCAACTTAATAGAGCTCCATGCCAAACTTATTACAACAAATACTAAATATGGGTCTATGAAGTCAATGGGTATTGTACTTGTTTTGTACTTAAGAAAAACTACCTACCCAAGTCATTGTTGTTCATCATAGCGTTAGATCCGCGGAGGCGAGGACCCTGTTGAGTAAAGTGGTAGCCGAACTTTAACAAAGTAGTGTTTTTCTCCAGCATGGCGGCAATCTCCATCTCCACCTTGTTACCTAATGGTTGGCTCTGGTGAGGGAGAGAAATAAGAAAATACACATGTACTATTACATAATGCGAAGGAATTCTTTTGCTGTTCAAAATGCTCTTAAATGGGTAATGTTTGCGTGAGTCATCCAGGTAGTGAGCTGTGAAAAAAGGAGGTTGAATTCTTGTTAACGGCAGGACAACTTTGCGCACAAAACTAACACATCATCATTGTTTACTGTAAGTTAAAATGGCACTGTGTAACTTTCTGGAACTTAAACGTGTGTGAGTCTATGAAAATAGCAGGATTGCAGTTATTTAAGTTAAGGTTAAGGTACACTTTTATTGTCCCGTAGGGAATTTGTCCTCTGCATTTGACCCATCCTTCAATGCCTCTGGGCATCTCCTCAGGAGCAGTGATCGCCACAGTGCAGCGCTCGGGACCCATCTCCAGATGTTGTTGCTAGGCTTGGTCAGGACTACCATAGCTGGAGGATATTACCTAAGTGCATGTTATTGGTTGGTGCATGGTTATGCATTTAGTTTTAACCTGTCTTAGTCGACCAAAAATTTGTATTAGTCAACTATTTCTTTTTTAAATTAGATTATAAGAATTGACATAAAATCAAACAAAAAATTCTCTGCTCATATAAAGGATTCAAACACTGGGTTATTTTGAGATTTAATCATATACTTTTTTGTTCATTTTCTCTATACATTTGTGTTGTAATTATATACTGTACATTTTTAAACTAATAATGAGCAGTTCAGTGATGTTTAGATCATTTTTTCAGAGTACTATTTGCTACGCTTCCTTTTTAGAAGCAAATAAATGAATTGATCAGCAGGACATTTTTAGTCAACTGACATTTTTTTGGTTGTTTACAGCCCTAGAACACACACACAAAAAAAATTTTTGGAACATTTTCTATGAAAAACAACAGCTAAATGAAGACATTTCTATGGAAACTAGCAGGAGGAGGCCCTGATCCAGGCCACATAAATCAGATTTGGGAATATGCAAAAATATTTTTGAGCAAGTGACGCAGATAAATCCTTTCTTTTGACATTAAATTGATATTCCTGAAAAGTAGCACAAGAGATAGACATAAAGTTGTTGAAAATAATAGAAACTAAGGTGATTACCACATCATATGGATGTTCATATTAGATCCGTGCTTCTCAACTTTCCGAATAACTCTAGATTTATATGGAATTTAAAGGCGCAGTGTGTAATTTTGAAAAGTCAACTACACAATTTGCTAGATTTAGAAAATTAAAACCCTACTTCAGGTCATTCTGAATGGATCTAAATACATTTTATGCCACAGTGTGACAGCTATAGCATCCTATATTGAGCAGGCTCTTGTTCAGGTCAAATATCAGTCCATACTGTGGTCATTCAAGTAAACAAAAGACACAGAATTATATTATTTATTTAGTGCAACCCTATTTTTGGCCAAAATGTTACACAGTGCACCTATTAAAAAGGACGACTCCAGGTCTAAAATAGGGTCTAGAAACTCATCATTGCAGCTAACAAAGAAAGTATCTAATCAAGGACCTAAAACTAAATAAAATATTCACTCTAAACAAGGTGAATATTAACAGAGGGTTTCATGTATCACCAGGCTGACTGTTTGAGAAACACTATTAAATGATTGAAATTAGTGTCTGACATTATGATGTTTTCTATTAAGCACAAGAAGGACAGTGTATTTATTTGCCAATAGATGAGCGAGGCTAGAGTTGCCAAGTCTGAGTTATGGCGAAGCAACAGAAAAATGCAGAAAAACTGTTGGATGGAAGCAGTAACCTTAAAGCCAGAAAGCAAAATGAATCATAATTTACCTGATTGTCTATCTTGAGTTCCTGTAGCGTTGTATTAAACTGCAGTGATTCAACTAGCGTTATGATCCCAGCTCCTGTGATGAAGTTGGATTCCACATTGAGGCTTTTTAGAGTAGTATTTACTCGCAACATTTCTGCAAGTGCCTGTAAAAACACACAAGTTATAATTATCTTAACTATATTACACTGTCTAACTGTGTAACTTACACATGCTACTGGGTCATTACTCCTTGTGCCGACAATGCTAAGCCTTTCAACCACAGTGTTCTTCATTAGTGCTTCAGCATAGGCTTTCAGAGTCGGGATTGGGATATTCTGGGTAAAGAAATAGCCTAATAATCTACAAGGAGGTGTTTCCATCTATTTTAAGCCTGTTGTATCAGCACTTACCCTGATGTTGTTGAGGTTGACCTCTACTAGCTCAGGATCATTCCTCTTGACTCTCTTCAGAGTCTCCTCCACATCAGTGGAGTTAGGCTCCTCATCGGGGACGGGTTTATACTGCGTGCACTGGATCACACCTACACACATTACACAAAGAGCAAAAATATCAGGAATCATTTTTATTAACAGTCATTAGCACCAATTAGTAGTTTCTCTTTCCCCCTAAAGTATATATACAGTATAAAAAAGCTTTCTGTGTGTAGGTGGGCCAAACTATATCAACCTTATTTAAAGAAAAGGGCTGCTAGTAAAGGCAAATATCAGCTTGAAATAATAGCTAAGCAACATAGGCAGAACATATTTAGTGTTAACAAAAATAACACAAGTTATTACCAAAATGCTCATATGGGGTAAATATGTCGATTTCAATATAAAACTATAAATATAAAACTATGCCTACAGCGTGTTCTTGTAAAACCAGGTACAAACAGTTACTGGATCAGACTGTGTGGATTATCTAAACACTTTTTCACAAGTGTTCTGTACATCAGTGCTTCAGTTAACGTCATCTTGTTTTGCATCTACCAATGTTTACAAGAACTGGTCCAGTCAGAGCCCTTGCTTAGACCAGAAGATGGTCTTATAGCCACTGTGCTGTGTAAACCAACGGCTCATTAAAATGTCTTTGTTTAATAGAGCACATTTCAACTTAACATTACTCTATTTGTCGCATAGGTTAAGCATTTGTCTTGGGCTCAGACACTTCATGTGCCTGTCTCAAGCCTGCATAAACACTGCTCTACAGTCAACAAACCGTCAAACTGTGTTTTGGACAATGTATATAATGGGTTTTCAATCATATATGTGTTACATACTGTTGAGTCCTTGTTTGTTCACAATGGTGCTGCTGGCCAAGGCTTCGTAGTATTGCTGATTACTCATGAGAGTGTGCATGCCCAGGATGGCTGCAAGAAAAAGACAATTATGTGTACATAATCTGAAGTTAATGAAAGCCACTGTGCATGGAAGACCACTAAGACCACAACATTTAAGCAAACAGTAAGCCTATTTCAACAGCTACTCCTTGTGGGCAACACATTTTCACCTTAACATGCACATCGGTTTTGCCAACAGAACTGTACTGTAAAGTATTTATTTGTAATAAAGCAGTTTGTTTACAACTAAAGCTGCCATAATAATAGATCTCACTACATCAACTTTCCTTTAAAGAAGGATCCTATGTATTCAGTACTAAACTAAGACTTTTGTAAGATTACTGTATAATTGTTGTTCAATGCAAAACACAAAATCTAAAATGATTCAGAAATACGTATAAACAGAAAGACTTCTTGTTCAAAACCACACAAGCCCCGCCTCTTCATTGTAACATTTCTACAAGCAACAAATTTGAAATTACTATATTAAAATTTCTAACCTATACGCTTTGCTAGGAATTTGATTTTATGAGCAATTACAAGTAACTACAGACAAGTGGGCGGGGTTTAGTGGTAGTTGAAAACATATTTGTTAAACACTCGAGCAACAACTGCAGGACAATACAAGATTACTCAAACATTCATGAATCCATCCAAATACAACTTTGAATAAACTAAACATGAGAGAACACTGTTTTAACATGACTACATTTTGCATAATAGGTCTACTATATCGTTTTGTTTTTTAGGGCAGTTTTTTGTCATTATAATTCTTTCTCATGCACATAATAACAAAGTTCTTTATATATTAAAATTTGAGGTTCACATGCAAGTTTAATGTCATGCGGATGTTCAATGGCATTGTTGTTGTGCAGAGCTGATACCAGAGAGGTGCTAACAAACACAAAGGTCTGTTACAGGAAGAAGATGGAGAATGGAACAGTGGAGGAGGGTGAAGGTGAAGCTGGAGGACACACAGCAGGTTAGACAAAATGGAGAAGATAAATGTGATGCAGAGCTGTTGAAAAGATCTTAATATATGAGAGTACAAAGTGGACAAGGGCTAGTTTTCTAGTTCTAATAGATAATAATTATTCATCACCATAATAAAAATGTCATTTTCAACACAAAATAACATTAGTTTCTTTCTGTTGTCTTATGCTACTATTCACAGACTTACAAATTATAGACTACGCAAATAAGTACCTACTTTTAACTTTTAATTAGTCAATTAGTATTTGATTGTTGACAAGCTAAACAACAACTATTTTGAATGTATAAATACATTTTACATCATTTCAATTTAAGTTTATATTGCATAAACAAATAATATTACTCTCTGTCATTCATAGCTTGAATAAACTAATTTGATTTGAACTCATCCAAAATGATTGCAAAAAAAAAAAAAAAAAAAGTGAGTCAAGCCACAATTTTGCGGTGCAAATGTGTAGTCGGTGGTAGATTGTGATTGAGTTTATTACAGGTTTGTCTATATCAGACAAATGTAGGCAAGAGATGATTTATTACCTCAATTTTGACAATAACTTACAACTTTTTCAGAAGCATATTCGATTCGATTTGCAGTAATAAGAGTCTTTAAATATCGCAGGATGTTTTGATTGTAGAAGTAATGACAATGCTTTCAAAAATGCAGCTGTTTGCTAACTACAAATATTGAAAATTGCTATTTAAATAATACAGTTTTTGTTGTTACCTGCAATGTCACATAGTTCTGCGTCAGTAGCACTTGCAAGAGCCTCCTCCAGCTCTGGCTCCAGCTCCACAGACTCCATGATGGGGTCCACTATTTTCTTTGGAACCCAGGCTTTCCCTGTTAAACCCACAAATATACATTTACATAGTTAAAGTGGAAGGGTTGAACTGTAAATTGCACACAGTGAATCCTCAGCTTCTGTTGGTGTGGCCCTGTTACATAAGAGGTACATAAGAGGTTCACAGTCTTATCTCTTCCCTTATTTGACCACTGTTTATTATCAAACTCTGTTAAAACCCTAAAGCTGTGACTGCATGGACAGAACAGTGTAACTGTGGAAGCTGTTAAAGATTCAAGTCGAGTAATTGTAAGTTAAATTTAGACACAGGAGAGACGAGTGGCAGGCGACAGTTTCCACATGGCTCCACTTTGATTAAATCAGCAGCGAGTGAAGGCTATTAGTATAAATAAAGCATCATTTATAGGAACATAAAAACATTTAACAAACAAACATAATACAAATTTGTGGCTCAAAATAATGAAATCTAACTTTGAAAGGAAATCAACTTTTTAATGAGCTGAACTGTCTCTCGCTAACTCACTCCATCATTATCACTTACTGGAAACTATTACGCTTAGTTTTAGACAAACATTTAATGAACCCTTTCTCCAAGAAAAAATGTGAAAAATCTGACAGGTGCAAATTCAAACTGTATATATATTGAGCCAATACTAGTTGACATTGTGTGCAGTCAAAATATTATTCCGTCGGTGGAGTGCAATTAAAGACTGTAAAATAGTTTCTAAATATGAAAATTCTGTCCAAATATTTCACCATTCAAACTGAATTAAGAACAGCAATTTGAGAAATATTGATGGTCTCACCTCTTTTCTCCCCAGTGAAGGGCACCAGGTCCTCTCTGTCTGGATGCTCTTTGGCCTGCTTCTCCAAATGAGCCAGAAGATTGTCTCTCTGAAATGTTCCTGTTGGAGCTTTTTTGTTTGGTCTTTTTGCCGTAATCCAGCTGGCAACAATGCATTCTGAAAATAAAAGCAGCAGGGATTTGATATACAATGTTTTCTAGCCTAATTGCTCTTTTATCTTCATTGGAGCCCATTAGTAGCAAACTATACAAAGGCAAATAAAGACTAGAATTGAACTGCTTCATTATCTGGCAAAAAGTTCTAAAATCATTAATACAAACACTAAAATGGAAAACTTTCAAATCCCTAAATATACTGGTTAGTTTGAAGCTCAAATGTTTTTTGTAAATTGACACAGGTGAGCAATAAAAGATGACTCTCCTTTGTGATCCCTTTCAATCACGTCAAAAGATCACAGACAATGTGTTTATTTTATGAATAGACTTAAATAACATAACTATAAGAATAAAATTCCTAAGGCAAACATATTGTTTGCAGTAGACTTGTGGTGTAAAGTAGCTCATTCCAGTGGCAGTAAGTTATTATTAGCGAAGCCCGATCCGGAGTATAATCATGTTGTTGCCAAAAGCTTCACAAACATGCCAACATGCCAAACATGTCACATAGTTACTCTATCTCGTCTTCAGATAATGAGGCCACCACGTTATTTTTAACACCAGACACTTGTAGCTTTCTGATGGAACTATAGTCTATTCTACACGAGTAACAATGTGTGTTTTACTGTAGATATATCTGACATTGAGCTGAGGCAAAAACATGAGTCACAATTTATTTTCCTGCGTTTATCAGTCACATAACAATTTCTTTTTAAACAGGTAAAAATATTATTTCTCTTTGAACCCTTTAGGTGCATGGGTTGTTCATTTGAAATACAACTAAGTCAGCATAAAGAGTTGAAACGTTAGCCTTAATATCTTTGTATTATTTTATTTAACTTCTGGTACAAAGTTGGAATTTACAATACTGAAGAAACTGAGAACGTGGGTCGACTTGATGCAGAATAATGGTGCATAAAGTGTTAATTTCAAGTAGAACATATACTTTTATTAAGTGAAAATTACTTGAAAAGGACAGAAAAAAAAGTAAAGGAATGTGTTTATCCAAAATTGAAGTTGTAGAAGACTCTCAATTAGATAATAATCACAATCCTTGCAGACACTTTTAAATGTACTTTAAAATTCAAACAGGAAATATGCTTGACACAAAAATAACTGAAAAAGAAAACTTACAACTACAATTCCTGGACAGACTGCAGTGAAAAACCATGAGTAGCCCAAGCACTTGCAATAAGTCAAGTGGATGATGCTAATTCCAGCTCTGACTCTAGAACCATCCGAAACAACAGCAGCTGAATGCACTGTTCTGAATGACTGGACTGTTTTCAGAGGCTTTACTGGAAGTGATGTGGGCCGCTCTGCCAAAAAGGTTCACGACGCGCTCAACCAAATGGGCACTTTAGCTGTTGTGAGATACTCTATGCCTGGGCCATAAACAACACGAGGCACCGCTGGGTGAGTTTATGGTGCGCACGTCACTAGTGTCTCCACCGAGCCCCCTCACTGCTGGCATCGGACGCACAAACGCTTTGAGCAAACACAAACGCTAGTCCTGCTACCCCTCACTCATCCTGTTGGCATTGTGGGGAATTCCAGTCTCTTTATGAGTTGCTGAGAGTCAAAAAAAAAAAAAAAGAAATTACTACTGCTCACTGCAACACCGGTTATGACGTCTGCAAAAGGCACATCTAAACTAGCATATATCACCGCATCCGTCCACAACATGCAAGCAATAAATAACAATATGTAACCTATGACTCAAATTAAACATTCCTTTATTACTAATAAAATATGTACTTGCTTTATCACAAATTTACTATTTAATAGCCTGGATTAGTCCCTTTGTATCCATTGAAATGTAGTAGTTTCAGTTATAATTTTCCACAGAAAGACATAAATGTATCTCAGAAGAATGATTAAAAGTTTTGGTTAACTTTTAAATTCAAAGAAATCATGCAGGCAACATTCCAACTCAAGAAATTTACACAATATCATTTTAAGGTAGTTAAAGGTGGGGTAGCTAGCTTTTTTAGCTGTACATTTTTAAACTTTGTGCTTTCCACTAAAAAGTATACAGTAAATACAGCACTTTGTGAAAAAATTAGACATCTGAGTACTGTGTAAACTGAATAATAAAGAATTTTATTTCTAATCAGGAGCTGAATGCTGCTCTCTGATTGGCTGAGCTCGAATGGTCCTCTCCAGTTTCACTTTGTTGTTTGTAAAAAGAAGTTTATAAGCTGTAAATGCAACCAAAATGAAGAACATGTTGATATTAGCCCTGTGTGGAAGAATTTAGGAGTGTAGGTTGTCAGATTTAAAACCTAAATCATGTTTGCAGTGTAAATATACAGCTTTAAGATGAACATATTGTCTTCATAGAGCAATTACTTCTCCCAGAGGGTCACAGGCAGGTGGCAGAGAGCAAAATCGCATTCATTGGTCTAGCAAATTCTCATTTCTGTAAATTATATGCCACCTAAACTATCCTTTTTTTGTGTTCAATCCTTTTTGTAATCTGTGAGGATGTCCCTAAGTTAAGTCAGAAAAAAACAAATTAGGAAGATTAACAACACGTGTTTTCAAAAACTTGCCAGAGTGCTAAGGCAAGAGAAGCTGCCAAAGAGAAATTAACATCCTGCACTAACCAATGTGGGTATTTTATGGCTTTTTTATGGTAAATACTGGATAGTCAGGTCCAGAGGGACGGTGATAAAGTTTAGGAGAACAGGTAAGTTTAGGAAAAGTGTTAGGGTGGTGGGTAAGGTTAGGGAAAAGGTTTAGGTAAAGGTTGATAAGAAAGATAACAGTTTAGGCCCGTTGAGCAAAAGTTATAAACTATTACCATGGCAACAAGCTCACTTCTGCCCTTCCGGACCAGACTATCTAGCACTAACCCTTTTTTATTTAGAAACCAAATATGCTAATAAGATCAGCTAATACTTTTTAGTTAATTCAAAGGGCAAATGTGGGCATGTTCCACCAAAATGTTAAAAAACAAGCAAAAAACAAAACAAAAAACAAAGCAACCACTGAAAAAATAAGAACTAATATTTAAACACAACTGGTCTAACTCACATCAGGATCCAGCTCCTCTAGTTCATCTTCTAATCTCTGCAGCTCCTCCTCTGACAGTTTTGTGAGCAGCTCGTCCTCATCAATGTCCCGGTACTTTTCCATCTCCTTCCTCAACACCGACATGATGGACGGTGCACCTGCAAACACAAGATTAAGCCAAACAAGTGAAATGTAAATCTAATAAACACCGCAGAGACCAACAAAGACACTAAAATGATTGCCCTACCTTGGTAACCCCCTGTGAGAAGAAAACACTATAAATACAGGAGTATGAAGATGGCCCCAAGGAAAACTGAAGAAGCAGAGACAAATGAATCAAATTTGCTGTAACAGAAAGTATGAATTCAGCGACAATATAAAAGTGGTCTAAAACTCACCCTTGTCTAGATGTGCAAAGGCAACCAAGTGCCTGAAAAAACAAACAAACAAAAAACAATAAACGGTATTAAAATCCACGAATACATGAATTATCTTAAAATGAGTAACCTGTTAATGTTATTGAATTACATCACAGCAAATGCTCTTGTAAATATTGGCTTTACATTTTCTTTCAATGCTGAACAAAAACTAAACTTTAGTTTTTATATCTGATGTTTTTTTCTGATGCAACATTTTCATTCATCTTAAAAGATACACTCCGTTTATATTAATAGAGGGTCCAAAACTTTTTTTCACGTTGCAAAGGTTGTTTTTCATTGACAGAATAATATAAAGCTTAGTAATCTGCATGAAAACAAACTAGTAATTTCACCACACTCCAGTCAAAATACTTGTATACTTGCAATTGTATAAATAGTTAATAACAAACTGTGGAGAAAGAAGAGTTAATCATTTTTACAAGAACCAGTAGGTGGCTGTCACTGACACACGTGCACTTTTGGAAAGCTGTGACAGACTGTAATCACACAGTGAGTGTGAACTGAGAGAGAAAAGACTAATTGAACTAAAGTAAATAGTTATATCTTGTCTTTAATTTTACAATAGCTTATATCACTGGAAATCTGTCCAACAAACAGAACTGTACATGTCTGCAGTCTCACAGTCATCTGTTTAAGATTTATGAAAAAAGAAAGAGTGTTTCATCTAAGAAAAGAGTGAACGTTTTATTTGTTCTTTTATTTCCTCCAAATATGACAGCAGCTAGCACTTTGTTCTCCTTTTGCCAGTATAAACGAACACTCCAGAGCCCGGGTTGTATCCTGTGACTGACCCCTTTTGCTCTGAAACGGTTTCAGAACGTCTCTGCTTATTTTCTCCCGACACTTAAAAGTCAACCAAAGATAAACCAAATATCTGGTGCAGATGCATACGTCCCTTGCTCCAGATTCCCAGCTGATGGTGCGGATAGAGTTGTTATCTGGTCTGACGGATGATCATGGGTCAAACATTTGTAGGTCACGGCATTAACTGCAGAGCAATTACAAAATGCCCAAACTTTCCACAAGACCTACTTTTTGAAAGTATGAGTGAGTGTTAAGAGTAATGAGTGAGCTGAAAGATGTCAGCAGCGCAGCTATAGTCTAACCCCGTCCTTCTGTATCTAATGTTATGAATATAATATTGTAGGCCTACCCTTGAACATTTTAAACATCACATTGGACGTTGTAAAGTGCTACATTATTTCACATTTAACATTTGGTGTGTTCCTTATGTTCAATAAGTTTTCAGTTTTTGCTTTTCATCACCTCAAACTAAACAGTGCTTCGATATATTTAAAGATGCATTAAGTATTTTTTTTGTAGTAGAGTTTGTTGCCAGCTTTGTTGAATAGATTCTTGCACTCAGTGCTTTACCATGGACAAGAATCATTCACAGATGTATAATCTAATGGTAGCTTGCACTGCAAACATATGGTGCATTATTGCACCACTTTTACACAATTGTAAAAAGTGTGGTGGTTGAGAATTGTGTATGTTCTTCTTGAGAGAGTTGTTTTTATAATGTAATAATTGTTTGTATTTTTATTGTATTGATGGTGTTGGCTGCTACCTTGGCCAGGTCTCCCTTGTAAAGAGATTCTGAATCTCAATGGGACTTCCTGGTTAAATAAAGGTAAATAAAATAAAAAAATTATACAATTTAAAAAAGTCAGTGTTTTTGAAAAGTTATAGGCTACTGTATTTTAAAGCACAAGATGTCTTTAAGTTGTTTTTGTCTTACCTCCTCACAAAGATGTTGCGTGCTGTTGTTTTGCTCTGCTTTGTCTGGGCTTCACAAAAAGACAAACTCAGAAGATGAAGAGGTGGGCTGAGGGCCAGAGAGCACAGTAAGTCCTCTGGAAGAAACGAATAGCTCTGATGAAGTCCAACAGACCTGCAACATTTCAACAAGTTACTGCAGCGTTACTGTGTCCACAGGTCACAAAAGAGCACAGAACACTCACAGTGACCCTCACTTTGCTCTATGGGCCTCTAAGAATAGCACACACATTATGAGAGCTGGTGGTGTAGGAAAGAAATGATCCTAAGAAATTTCAGACAATAGAATTTAGTTTAATTAAGAAACAAAAGAACAGAAGGAACAAAAGGAGTTAAAATGCACCTACTGAACAAAGAGATGTTTACTAAATCCCTATTTCACCAATGCATTATACATGATTTCACTTCAGTCTATTAAGTTTCACATTAGCCTGTTTATTTATTATTACATTATAATAGTTATTTCTGGTAGTTAACCTGTTAATGTCTGTGGCAATACCATTAACAAAGTGACATTTGCCATGTCACAAGGATTGACTGAACAAGCCAATGTTTCTAAATGATTTATTTCTAAATAAATCCAAGCACTGTAGGTGGCTGAAGTAGGAACATAAATTGGTGAATTTAGGTCACATGATGCCACAGACTTTAACTGACAGAGTTTATTAGAATAAAAGTGACTGTGGACATCTGGGTAAAGGGTTAACAACTACGCGCAGACAGGACACACGACTTTAAAAGGGAAAACCACAACAGCCAATAAAACAAGATCCATCCTTTGTTTTATGGAAACGATGTTAAGCATAAACTTTAGCCCTAATCAGTTAAAGCTTTTCCATCATGTTTAAAGTCATAAGCACCGAGAACAATAGTCTAATATACAAGCCTAATTTAACTAAATTGCAGACTTCATTCTAAGTTTTGCATGTCCGTACCTCCTCCAGCACTATTTATAGCCGGGCGTCTCGCCGGGTGACAGGACGAATACTTTGACCAGATATGGTTTCCTCTAGAGCCGAGTGGAGTCCAGACGCAAAAGCCGCTCCACATCCAGAGCACAAACCAGAGTCCCAAAACTCGGCCGCACGAGCCGCGGTGTAGTCCTGAATTCAACAGCCCGCGGCCATATCGGTCCAGGTCCGCTTTAGAGGAGAGCGCAGTGGCTAAATCTCATCTCCCACTAAGGGCAAACTAAACTTCTGAAGATCCTCCCCGCGCTCGCGCTCCTGCCCCCCGCACGGCTGCCCTGTCACTCTGCTGATGTCATCACGTGGACCTACAGCCCTGCAAAACACAGGCCAAAGTAGCTCCAAGCACGAGGACAATACAATCATATTCATTGGGACAAATGTTTTAATGTTTCTGTAAACTTAATTTTAAATACAAAAACGTTTAAGAGTTTTGTTCAAACTTGAATTATAATCAAGTAAAGGAACAGTTACTTTGAACTATAACACACCAAATGAAGTGCTTGCATGCTAAAAAACAAACAAAAAAGCAAAACAACATGCAACTCCCGAGTGATCAAACACATGCACTATTCACAATTTTTTTTACAGCCAAACAAACAATATTCTTGGTCAATATATATATATTTTGAAAATTAAATTTACAAACAAGTAGCTTCATATGAGCACAATTCCAAATCACTGAATATTTTTGAACAGTACAGTGTAAACTCTATGCAGCCGTGGTCAATTGTCCGCCCATGTCAGCCATGATGGTGTGAATCCACAGGTCTCTGTCCTCCATTGTTGTGTCCACCAGATACACAGTGAGCCTGCGTTCCCAGGGTGCAGCTCTGACATCTGGAGCCTCCTGCACACTGTCCACCTGAGCAACCAGGGCTCGCTTCTCCACATGATTCCTGAACACCAGGGAAGCCTCTTCAGTCCACTGGATCCGCGACAATCCTAAATAAAATCCAAGAAAATAAGTATTGTTGCTTTATATGAAACTGATTTACAGTGGTTCAACTCACCTGCCAGTTGTGCAGTTACAGCTTGGAAAGGAAGTTGTCTGAACTCTTCAATCAGGGGTTGAATAGCTGTGCTTCTGATTAACTCATGTTTGCCATAGTCCAGCTCATAGATAGAAATCAGCCCGTTTGATAAAATTCCTTTGACCAGCACTCGATGCCAGCTTTAAGAAAAGCACAAAGGGCAATGTTATATTGCTCTGCAATACCAGTTTCAAAAGGACGATTGTTTGTCACTCACTTTTTGTCAACTTTAGCTGCATAAACTTCTCCTTTCTTTATGTCTGTCTGTGGGCTACTCTTGGTTTTGTTGTAGTAAAGAACCATTTCACCCATTAACACCACAAGTTTATGCAGGTCTTGCCATGGCTGAAGCACAAAGTATCCTGGATGACAGGCCACAGGCACAAATACATCCATGTTTTGACCCGACTAAAAAAGAAAGTTGAGGCTTTATTCATATAAAAGGTACGCAAATAATTGTGTGTATGTAATGTGTTACCTGAGGAAGGTCTAACAGTGGAGGCAATGACAGGGAGTCTGTTTTGGGGCTTGTGTGCCTCACAGTCAGATTCTTTTGTAATCCTGCTGTTGTTGCTGGATGGAGATTTGCAAAAGGTCCTGAACTGGTGAGAGTTAGCTTCTCCACAAGTGCACTTAGTCCTACATGCATAGTATAAGTCATTACTACAGGGTGCTGGCCTTGAGCATCATAATGGAAACACATACGGCTAAAGCATTACCTTTGTCAGTTTTGCTGTTGTTAAGGTGTTTTGTCAGAAGCTTCTGCCAGAGCTCTGACTGGGCAAGCTGATGGTTCACACTGCTTTCATCCTTTGAACTGTCAGCACCAATGAACAGGTCTATGTAGACAAGTTTGTTCCCCTTGTGATCGCCATATTTGCGAATCTAAACATAAAAGAAAAGTCAGTAAAGATTATTATACAATCCATTTTGTAAAGTTATTTTCTCATACTCAGGAATTTCCTTCGGGATTAATAAAGTGTTATCTTATCTCTTACCTTCATTTTCGCAGATTCAGCACCAAGAACCACGTCCTTTACCCAGTTGACAGCCTCTTGACTCCAACCTCCCTCTGGCACTGTGACATCCTGTAGGCTACATTTGATAGCCTAAAATTCAATTATACATACACTTCAGTCATCCACAGGTCAAGCCAATTTTAAGTTTAACATTTAGCTAAATAAGTCCTCATCTTATTACTCCAACCATTTGAGATGTTTCCTACAACTGATACTTCACGACACATAGCTAATTCTAACCCAAATAAATGTAGAACACACAGTCTTTAGCTGATGAGTCCAAACAGCAACAATTCCACTCACTTAATGTATTGCCATTATCATTATCAATACTCAAATGTTCATCTTTATGTTGCATAAAGCTGTTTTACTCGGTCACCTTTGTGTTTGTGTGGATTTGTGCAGATCAAGTGAAGCTTTAGAGTTGCCTTAAAATATCCAAATACAAAATAACTCAAATTCAACAAACCTGAGGTGGGATGATGATCATGTCTTTGAGAAAAGGTGCAGGGATCTCTCTTAGCTCAGTCACTTCAATAGTCATCGTCTCTCCAAAGTCAATGAGCAGGATCTCTAGAACCCTGTTGCCATAAATATTGATGACCTGTGAAAATGTATGAAATCACCTTAAGCTAAAAACATATTGTTGTGTTTTCATGGATTATTTATTTTAATCAATAATCCTAAATACCTCCACTCTGGACCATTTTCCTTTGTAGCGTGTGAGACAAAGCTTCCCACTAAAGGTCCTGGAGACCAAAGATTCTGAAGTAACCTAAAACAAAGACGACAAAAATAGAAGTCATGTAAAACAATATTCATTTTAAAAATTGTATCTACCTGAGTTTTAAAGAAAGCCTCAGTTTCCTCCAGCAACTTGGTGAGTCTTGCCATTCCTCTTGATGGAACTTGGCAGTAGATGATGCCATCACCAGACACATTTGTGACGCTCACATTCTGGTAAGTGTCATTAATCTGAGGATGGAGGCACTTTGATTAGCCAAAACAAGACAAACAGTAACTTTGTTCAAAGCACTTTTGATGCTAACAGTGAGAGGGTTGTTCATGGTCTCATCCTGCAGCGCCTTTAGACAGCTGGAGTTTATGTTGATGTCTTCATCTTGTGATGTGTCGTACAACACCACAAGAGGAACTTCATTGTGTTGACATGGTTCCAGTGTCTCCATTAAGAGAATTTTCCCCACAGCCAGTTTCTCCAGGCTTGAAACCACCGATGGATGGGAGCTTATGTGCTCGAGACCTGAAAATGAAGATTTTCAGTCTTAGGTAATAGACGTTATGCAATGACATGACATAACTTTATTTGAAAAATGCTAATCGACATTTAACGAGAACGCCTAATAAAATGTATTTCGTGGCTGTTTTGAGCTACTTTTTGTCCAAGGAGCAGATATTATTATTTATCTACAACAGTGCACACTTTGCTAGCTTTTTGGTTAATGGCAGTTGGAGATTTAGGATTTTTTTTTTTAACCTCTGAGCAATAAATAATTTACTCACCACATGGACAAAAAATATCTTATATGACCTAGAAAGGTTGGGAGTTTGAATGGGTGTGATCCTAAAGTCTGTGTCAGTGAAAACCACTGTTTACCTGATAATCTCTTTTTACATGTCAGATACAAACTCAGTATTTTGTTATTATTTATTATCAGTCTGTAGTTGCTTGCTTGTTTTAGTAGTGCTTTGAGCACTTATGGTAGAAAATATAATGGTCTCACTCTCACTCATTTTCACCACTCACTGTGACATTTGAATGCTGTGATGTTGTCTGCATAACCTCTGTACTATAATTGCACAGGTTTTTACCTGCCAGTTTAACATTAATAGCTTGAAATGGCAGAGAGAGGAAGTCTTGGTGCAGTTCTCGAAGATGGTGTGTACTTGTCTCTAAAGCGCAGCCATAGTCCAAATAATACACCTAAAATTTAAAATACAAAGATTACGATAAACATTTTAAATACGAGATGCCATCCAACCTGCTAAACTCACCTTAACCTTTTGTGGATTGATGACCTCCATGACCTGTGCTCTGGCCACTTCATCTTCATCCTCTCCTTTGACCGCAACAAGCTGGCCAATGATGACTTTACTCAGACAGAAACTTGTCGAGCTTTTACCATAAAAGCTGCGCATAGCTTCCTCCATTGCTTCCTGAGCATTCGAGTAGTTTTTACCAACATATCTGAGTATGACGGACATTGTTACTAAATATAGTATCAAAAGATAATGTCCACAAAAGAGGGCATTGAAATAATAATCGGTCGATTTCATAATTAAAAAATTATACATACATATTTTTATATGTTGTATAATTTCGTTGTAAAATAAATATGGCATAGACACAATTTTTATGGTATTTTAACAAATCTTTTGTAGGTTAAATGTTTCACAGCCTGACTAGATAATTATGAATTGTACATTAAATACACATCCCAATTAATTATTACAATAGTAAGATTTGACAGATCTACATAGGTTACGAAACAATGATTATCTGTGTAGAAGGGTTCTATAACTACATTATTTACTTTTTGTAGCGTTTGATCAAAATAGATCCACCACAAGTCTAGGATGATGGGAGTTTTAGTTATAACTGTTAGGTGTTTTTTTTTTTATTTACCTCACAGTAACAGCATTGCTGCCCTTTGCATCAGTGATCAGAACTGACGGGAACTGTTCTAAGGGAAGAGCCAAGCGAGGAGGAACTATGGCTCCGACCACCTCCAGACCAGAGGGGAGAGGGTGGGCTCGCTCCTCTGCATCCTCCATTTCATCTCGACCTGAGTAATACAAGATTGCCTGGCCACAAACAAAACAAATTGATAACATATACAGCGTATAATCAAGCATAGTTTAAAATAATAATAGGCTAATAAATTAATAAAACACTAATCTTTTTATGACTAACAAAAACTGAGAAATATAGGCAAAATAACAATTTGGTGTATCATTTTTACTAATAACTAAGATTTAATCTATAAAACAACATTACAATATTTTCATTTATAACCAGTGACTAACCCCATGTGTTAAATGTGACTTTTACCTTCTTCTTGTCATTAGGAAAAGGGTACTCCACATGGCAGATGTCCACCCAGAGAGACAAGTCATCAAGAGTGTGTTCAGGAAGTGGCATTTTGTATGTGTCTTCAAAGAGCTTTGGCACAGCTTGAACCCAAAGACCGCTGCTGTATTTTAAGAGAAGTTCCTTTACTTTTTGTCGAATATTTTCTGAAATTGTGCTTGCAGGACTGACTATAGGAGTCTGAGGAGGTGGGTCTGATTTTGTGTTGAAAGTAGCTTTCAAGAGAGACAGAATGTCAGGAGAAGGCTGAACCAAAGGAGGAAAACCAGGAGGTGAAGGCCTGGACTGTGGGATTTGGCTGGGGGTTTCGTCTGGAGCGTCAGAACCATCTCCAAAACCACAAATCATAAATTGAGGAGCCAATTCTGAATTAAGAGCAGGACTGCGTAAACTGATCATAGGCAAACCGTCTCCCATAGATTCAGGAGGAAAAACAAAAGTGGGTTTGGCCAAGTTAATTTTAGGAAGCATTCTTGGTTTGGGAACAGGTGCTGAAGATTGAGCAGGAACACTGTCTGGAGGTTTTACTGAAGGCTTCTCTGGAGTTGAAGGATGGGATGAAAGTGGTGTGGAAACAGGGCTTTTGGGTGTTACACTTGACTCGTTTGAATTTCTGTATGTTGTAGGAGACTTTGCAGGCAGTGGGGGGTATATCAAACGATCAGCTCTGTTGGTGATTGAAGGTTTCTCAAGCTGTAGATGAAGAGTTTAAATATAAACTGTTATTTGAATTAAAATCTGTGATACCTGAAGGTGTGCTGCAAACTTACACAACAAATGTGTGTCCACTTTTCCATCTCCAGCAGGGTTCTGGGATGTGGATGTTGATTGAACATTTTGCTGTAAACTGCTTGTAGTTTGGACATCCACAATCCACTGTTGTATGTGTTTAAGACTTGAAAAAGTCTCTTCTGCTCCAGTTCCAAATTAAAATCACTTGGCTATAAAAAGAGGTATGTTCTAATTAACATTAATAGTTCAGGAGGAACACATTTTAGTTTATTCTTACGTGTATTTGGACCATAACGTCTTTGTTGATTTGTGTTGGGGTCATATCTTGAGTTGGAGATTTGACTTGAAATAATATTAAGCAACTATTAGATGCATTTCTAAAATTCAACATGCATAGGTATATAGAATACTCAACCTGGTGGCCTATGGATTACATTCAAGTCATTTTCTTTCCTTAAAAAAATCAGAGACATTATTAATCACATATTAATTTGACATGGCATTATTGTATTTAAATGAAAACAATAGCTGCTTATACTGAGGAACAATCTCAGTGACTCACTTGACTGAAATATTTGGTTTAACTGGTTGTTGAACTGGAGGTCTGTGCTGCACGGGCTTGGATAACTCCAGCGAGGGGCCAGCCTCCTGTCATTAAGAATTATGTAATATAATAATTATAAAATAGTAAAATTAAATGAATAAAAATAAAAATACACATCTCATTTAACCTGACATCTCCTGATGCACTGAAAACCCCATAGCCTTGAGCTGGCCGTCGGTTTGTGTTCCAGTTTGACCAATTGGATGGTTGCCGGAGAGAGGTCTTTGGTCTCACTAAACCATCACAGTCACACATTTCATAATACTTCAAAACATGGATTAAAAAATAAAACATAACATTGTTTCAAACAGGCAACCTACCATTGAGGGCATATAAATTTGATGGTTTAAATCTCATCTTACAGTTGACAACCTGAGATCGTCCAGCTTTTTTGGAATTTTTTTGGCGTGCCACCAATTCTGCAATGTGTGCTGTTTCTTCGCACACAGCAGCGAAACACAGAAGCTAGAGAAAATATGCATGTTTGTTTCTCATTTGTGTTAGTAATATATTAAGTTTGTAATTTTTTTAGGTGTTCTTGAAATTAAATGAAAAATGAGATAAAAAAAGTGCCCTTACAGCGCCCTGACGTGTCTCCAGGCGGACCACTGAGGGAATGCTGCGGAGGTACTCTTCGAGGCTGGAGAAGCCCAGTCTTTTCAGCGGGATTGTCTCTCCACAGAATGACCTGTACTCTGCCTGCAGGCTGTTGATGAACACCCCATTTTTGCTGGACTGGAGCACAGACCTCAGCATTTTCTTTATGGACTCACTGTCCGCCATCTTAAAAATATTTCTTGACTAACAAAAAACACATTTGCACAGGAAGCAAGACACAAGACGTAATTTAAGCAACGTAGATACGCCAAAAGAGAAAAAAGTAAGTTGTTATTGTTGTTGTTTACGAACAAATTATACAAGATTGCTATGGCAAATGCAGTTTGATACGATAACCTCAATGTTGGGTCTGTGGCCTGTAACTCAACCCAAGTTAACCATGGCTTCAGACGAAAATCATTTTACACTGATCTTAAAGCTGCCTATCATACTAACAAACAGTTAAGCTAGAAGATGTGAAGTAGCTAGGCTAATGTTTCTGTTGATGCATTAGCATTAGCAACGGCTAACATTAGCGCACGTTGACAATTTAAGCGGCACCGTTAATTGTTACTTTAAATGCAAAAACGGCATGAATAGAACACACTTCTATTATAGAAAAAAATACTTAAATTTTGTCAAATGATATAAGGACAACAGCGTCTCTCACCTAAAATTCGCTTACCAACGTTACGCTCTCGAGATTAATCGGAGATGACCGCATGAACTTGCTGCTGCAGTTACGCTGCGTGAGCACGCAGACATTTTAAAATAAAATCATATATAAACAAAATAACAATTCTATATTTGTTCTAATCCCACCAGGCTGGCGAAAAAACAACAACAAAAACCAAAGCTGAAGTAAAAAAAAAGAAAAAAAAAAAGGTCAACAATTTTGTAGAATACTGAACAAAATTTCTCCCACATTTATTAAAGTAGGCTACTATGTCTAATACTAAGCCCACAAAATGCAGCTTTGAAAAGTAGTTTTTTGTTGTTTATTTTTGCAAAGGCGACTCAGTTACCTATTAAATCTCATTGTTTCCAATTGTTAAGTTGTTTACTGACAGTAGCAACAATAGCTTTTCTGAATTTGGATTATGTGAAATTATTGTCAATCATTACACTTTCTGTTGCACCTAGTGCTTATTTCAGATACCATCAGTGAGCTCTTTTGGACTTGTTTGAATGACAACCTGAGAAATGGGCCAAAGCAGTCCACGTCCATGATCCAACTCTGTTGTTAAATAACATAAGATTGACTGCTATAAAGAATATATTCCCGGATATACTTATTTATTTGCATACTTTAGGCATATTATTTAGGCATAAAACTTTTAACCACTTTCATAGAATTTAGCTACTCTCTAAAAATTATTTTGCAAGCTATACCCAAGTTATATGTCATTTAGAGGTGCAAGATAAAGGCAGTGCGGGTTAAATGTCTGTTCCAGCTGTAGGTCTACAATGGTAATGGTGTAGGTTGTGTTCCTGTGGTGGTGTTTGTCTCTGGTGCAGAGTCCTTTTGTAGCTCATCTTCACTCCTTTGAATTTGAGAGGCCAGAACCAAGGCCTTCACCACTGTGTCTGTGCAGGAGGGGGAAGTTAAACTTGAAGCTCTAGAAAGATGGTGTTTCCTCAACAAAATCATATGAGGATTTCTCAGTAAAGTATAATATAATGCCCAACGTCTGCGGGTCCTGCTATTCCCTGATGGTAATGAAAAATGTATTTAGATATTTATAGGTGGAGTCAGAAACAATATACCAAGTAGAGACAGGCAGCACTGACCAGATGGTGTGTTGCTGAATGTGGAGTATGTCGATAAGCCTTGTCTCTCCAGACTGTGAGAGACCAGCAGCTGACAGAAGCACACCATTACTGGGTTAGTGTGGTAATGGTCAGCAATGATCATTCCAACCCAAGTACTATAACCTACAGACAGAAATAAACATACAATTACCAAGCCGAATAAACATATATTACCAAAAGTAACAACATTTTGTAGCCATTCAGATAGATCTTATTGAAATGTTAATATTTTTTTTAAATATTGTGCCTGTCTCAAACAAACATGTTACTTGTTGTAGGGATCACTGTGAGCCAGCGTTGGAAGAAGCACTTCATAAATGTATGTAGTTATAAAATGCTGAGTACTTAAATTACCTTAAAATGTAATTTATAATGTATTCTGTTACTTTGTCAAAACAACATACTGCCTCCTGAATACTATAATATTTTTACCTCAAATTGCCATATTTTTTTTTGTATAAAAACAGAAGATTTAAACAGCATTTAATTCAATTTGTTTTGCCATTATTAATAAGAAAAGACAACATTTAGGATTAACTGTGTTGAAGAAAATATCGACATGCACTCTCTAGTTCTCTGGAGTATCCCTCAGATTTTGAAAGTGACTGAATTACTCAACAAGTATTCTGAATATGTAATTTTGTATGTATTTAGCTACTTCCAAACGCTGCTTTTAGCACAACCGATGTTCTTACAAACTGTTTCTACCTGGATCCATATGTTCATATCCTCTCTGCATAATGGTTCGGTCAATGCGAGACACCAGCCACGTTCCCACAAGTACACTGTTAAACAGTCTGATGATGCAGTTACTGACTCCCATCACCACGTTATAGAAGAAAAAAAAGTAGCTGAAGCAGTGGAATGCCTTTCTGAAAAAAAAAAAAAAAAAAAGTCAAAAATTGCATTTAGCTATTGGTCCTGGAGAAAGACAATCTCAGGACACCAGGTACAAAAAGAACTAAATTTGGAAACACAAAATATACAAAACTTTAACTTTGTTTTTATGAAAGAACAGCAAACCCAAAAAGGTTTAGCCTATAAACACATTTAAAATGAAAAGTAAAGCATACCTACCTGTTATTTAGTGCAATGGGTTTCTGTTTATCATTTGGCGACAATTTGTCCTGGAGAAAAAATATCTGCACTAACACCACTTGAATGATTACAAGGAATATAACTACACCAACTGTCAGTCTAGACAAAAAAAAAAAAAGATAAATTGTATATTCTGAATGACAAAAATCATTTAGGTTATTTAAATATTAAACAGCAGTCAATTACAAAATGATTCCAATGTTCTTCAGCATAACCAGAGCCTGTCCATGTTGAATGGGGAGAACAAAGATGTAGACAAAGGCCAAAGCAAACAAGAAGTGAACAAAATGAACAATTAGGTAACCTATCAATAAAAAGAGTGTTAAAGTAACATTGTTAATACCACACAGATGATTGTAAATGAGTATGTAAATGAAAATATTGTACCCCAAAGTGTAAAAGCAATCTGCCATCCTGAGTACCTTGTAATTGAAGCCTGCAGTGCACACAACCAAAGAGAGTAAATTATTTAAGTAATCTGCAAAATGTTAGTCAAGAACACATGCTCAGTATGCATTATTATATAGAATTATTAAACATAGCTCAGAGCATCACAGAACACTATTTTGAAGTGCTTGTAATACATAATTTTCCACATTGTCACCAAGAAAAATGACCTGAACATAAAAATATGTAAAAAAAAAAACCAACAACAACAAAACAAACAAACAAACAAAAAATAATAAATAAATAATTTAAAGTAAAAATAAATGATCAAAAGAAATAGATTTAGTTAAGACAATAAGAGGAAGGTTTGGAAATGTAAACTGTAAAATGTAAAGCACAATTTATTTCTTACCACAGTGACAGCTGAGCTGGGATTGTGGAATTTATCAGGTAGAAAATGTTTCTCTCCTTTCCACAGTCTCCTCATTTGTTTTCTGTGGAAAAAAAAAAACACACACACACACACAACCCAATGACATACAATTTACTTTTTTATATTTCTGACAAAATGTGAAAATATAAGATTTCACACCTGTAACATACAAGCAGATGACAGGTGTAGGCCACAGAGTTCAAACTTGCAAAAATGGTTGTTGCTAGCCAGCACTCTACCCCAAAAATAAAGCAAGCTTAATAGCTACACAAAAAACATTTACAGCACTCATTATTTATGGTAGAGCTCACTTCTTGAAACGTCAATCAGCTCCTCCAGTTGTGGAATCATAGCGGCAAAAGATTCGGTATTGTTGCATGATATTGTCAAATGCTTCAGTGTTTCTTTCCATCTGTCGATTTGCCCAAAAGTCACATTACTGAGACTGTAGTCTGCTAGTGTCATCTGAAATATAAATAAGCAATGCACTCTTAACACTTAAAAAAATAAACAATCTACAGTCATCTTAAGACATTACCGTATAAAGACCAATAAGTGAAATGATGGCTGTGCCGATGAGCCTGTTGGGAAATTTGAAATGAGGGTCCCACTCATAGACCTTTCTCTGGAACCAATGTAGTGTTTTACTGCAAAATACATTAGTAAATAAAACAAAACATTTCATTAAGATAGTGTGATAGATTTCTTTTAAATATATATATTTCATAAATTTCAATAATAACATAAAGACATACACATGATTTTTTCGGAGAAGTCGTTTAACATGCTGCGTTTGGTGAAGGTGCATCAGCTCCTCTGTGTCCTACCAGCACAAACATTAAAACGTAAGTATTGATAGATAATTTGCCATCAATAGACCACCGAAATAGCCATAAAGTTAGCAGTACTCTTACCTCTTCTAGCTTAAGGTGTATCCGAATAGCTTTCACCAGAATATAAACAAATCGTCCCAGGAGGAAGACGAGAGAAAGAATGCATGGCCATTGGATAATCAGCTTTTGGTATTTACCCAAAATCTAAAGCAAAAGGCAAATATAGGGTCACAAATATGTTGCTTAAATGGAATGTTTCTATTTTGAGACCATAAGGTACTCTAATCATCTGACCTACCTTGCCATCAGGACAAGTGAATGTATCCCAAACAGTGACGATAATCCTACAGCAATGACATAGAATTAGACACACACACACACATGCAAACATGTAATCAAACAAAAAAAAAATTGTTTACCAGCAAAGTGAATATAGTATTCCGAGGGCAGCCCCTACTGCTCTAAAAGGTGTAGATAAACAGGCAAAGAAAGGGAAATAGGCCAAACCCACTTCCATGGCCCCAATTAAGTACACTAACGCTGATAAGAAAGAAAAATCTTATGTAAGAATTTTATCACCAATAATCTAATCTCTCGTTCTACTACAATTTACACAGTTTAAAGTTATTTGTTTTACTGAATGAATAACCAGGACAAGTTGAAATGTGTCTTTAACCTACATAATATTTTCAATTTGGTTCAAAACAGTGTGTAATACTATTGTTTACTACAAAGACTTTCTCTTACCTCTAGCCCAAGTCGGGACCGTGAAAGGGATGTAGTGCTCAGAGAAAAGCATCAGGACACTTGAGGACACAGCACCAAAGGCAAAACCATAAGACCAACGGTTGCTAAAGCTGCCTATTGTGTCCAAAGGCCTTCATATTAAAAATAATCATTAGAGTTAACACCAAAACAAAATTTGACTTATAGACTTGCTTACTTACACCACAATCCCAAACCGTCCATCTAAAAAAGGCAGTTTGTGGTCGATGAACAGTTTTTGGGCTCGCTTCTGAAGAAAAGAAAGTGCACCTACAATCAGCAACTGTAAATAAAGATTTATAAACAATCAGATTATTTTAATACAAATGATAATCTAATACAAAATTGTGTTGACTCTTGACTCACTGCTGGTAAAAGGGAAATATGGAGGAAAAGCTGCATCGATATCGCACTCTGACAGTCCTCCATTATTGGTCTGTGAAAAGATAACCTTGCATTCATTAATATAATTCCCAACACGTGAAAGAGTATGTAATAAAATAAACATGTCTCTTCAAGAAGTTATGATGCAAAATGTCAAATCAAAATCCCAATGACTTAAGCTGAGATATACAAAGTGATAAATGTGTGCTGCCCTAATAAAACATGTGTCTTTGTAATTGTTTGCTTCAAAATGTGAAAGGTTTGCGTAACATTACAAATGACAACACGCGCCAAACTGAGACAAAGTAGAGATAATATCAGATAAATTTCACTTACACAAGGTCCTCTTTGTTCTTCATTGTGATGGATTGGTGAGTGCACAGGAACTCCAGCGTTGCTTTCTGAAGTCAGGTGGTTTTAACGTAGAGCTAAGATACATAGAAGGCTTCATTTCCTGGTTCTGAAGTGAACTTTGATCCTGGAATCATTGTTTTCCCACTGAGCACGGCCTGACTTTCTGCACTACTGCTGTTTTTCACTTCCTCTTTGAGTCCACAGTTTGTCTGGATTACACAGAGGTACAAGTATGTGCTATTGACCAAAGAGTTAGTGCAAATATGAGATAACCCACAGCACATTCACCTCAACAGAGCATAATCATTGGGTTATTGTTAATGTTTATAAAATACTTCATGGATTGAGATGGGTGTACTTTATGAAATTACTTCTGCTTGTCCTACTTGTGTGAACGAAGTGGGAAAAATATTGTTTAGTTGTGCAAAAATGTAATAAACACAAAACATTGAAGCAAAGAGTATTATCTTCTGTTGAATTTATTTGATTGACGCAGAATCAGAAAAAAAAACAACTTTTGCCTCCTTTCGGCAATCTTGTGTTGGGAAAATGGTCCATCTCTTCTCAGATTAATGGCACTCCAACTGACCACAGCAGCTCTCCTCTTTGGCAACCAGGATTTCCTGCTTTGTCACTCTGTCAGAATAGTATAAGTTAAAATGGGATGTTGTTAGATTTTAGTTTATTACATGAAATCATAAGAAATATAAAGGTGAAATCACAAAACGTAAACCTTCTATTTGTAACCTAACCCAGAAACCTGCTATATTAACCTTTTAGGTTTTATTTTTTTCAGTTGAAATATAATTCAGTAAACATAGACTTGAAACTTTGAGAACCCAAATTGATATTTCTCTGTATGACTGAAAACAACTGCTTAAGATAAAGTTTTCCAAGCTATTGAAAGGGTTAAAACTAATTATGCATTTTAATAATTACACACCCAATTGCCACATTTATTTTCTTTGTAATAACTTAAAGGGGCACCCTGTAACTTTCTGGAGATAAAAAAAACAACTGCACAGTTCAACAGAAACAGAAAGATAAAATTATTCTTTAGAACATTTATTTTGGAGATAAATATCTTGTATGCAATAGTGTCAAAACTATGTCTAAAGAAGCAGCTTTTCTAAGAAGAGGTCGTCCTCTTGACTGTAAAATAGTTCATTTTGGGGCCATGCAAGCTCACTCAGAATAAAATACATTTTTTATTATTTTATTATAAATTTTTAGTGTCACAAAAACATCTAAAAAAAGAAAAAAAAAGATTTATACAAGTTTATTTTTAGACAAAAAGTTACCCGGTGTACCGAAAAAGAAAAAACTAAAAGCTTGACAAAATTTGAAACAGCTAGGACAGTATTTTTGGAGAACGGCCTTTTTCCACTAGAGGGCGCCAAATCATTCTCACGCACTACTTTTTATCTTTTGTAAATTGAAAGCGGAAGGATGATGGAACTGGAAGTATAATTATTTATGGGGAGGATGCACAGATAACAGGCCCGAATAGAATATGAGGAAGTATTTTGACTCACTGTTTCTCAACACACAAGGCGCACTCATTGACATAAGTCTTTCCATCGCTGCCACAAACAGGGGCGAGGTTCATGGGACACGCCATGATCTCCACCATGTCAGGGCACGTGGCCTAAAAAACAAACAAACAAACACTGCTGAGCAAGCTGATAATATTTAGTCTTGAATAAAAAAAATGTAGCCGTTACCTTTCTCATCTGACCAGACTTATGGGCGTCATCATCTAAGAGGAAAAAAAAAAGTTGATGAGGTACATGATTTTAACGTTTCAAAGCAGGGAATGAACTAGTTCCTAGAGCTCACAAAAAATAATATCAAAATGTTTTGGCTGAAATTACAGTTTTACAGTTGAAGAATAAGAACATAACATTTTTTCAACCAGCAAAGTGAAACTTTGCTATCAAATACAAATCATTACATTTATTATTAAGTATTATTAATTACACAGGGGTGTATTTCTCAAAAAAAAAAAAAAAAAAAAAAAAATTAAAATAGCATTCATATTTTTGGCGAAAAACAAACAAACAAACAAGCTGACTAAGTTAAAAAAAATAAAAATAAATAAATATTCCAGCTTTAAGATCAGACACAATTTTTGGTCAGTTTGCTCTCTAGTATAGGCTTTCATGTAAAAACCACTGACCGAGATAAACATCACAGTTTAAATCAGTTCCTAAAAATGTTATTTCATGGGTTTGAAATTAATTAACATTCAAACGTGACCTGTCATCTAAATTTTTTCAGTGTTTACACTCACAATTTCGTATTTACAAATGGAAACACATTTTCTTACTTTAATGTGAGTAAACTACAGCAGGTACATTGACTGTTTCTTTAAATGCATCTTGTTTTTCGTATTCACCTGTAAAAGTTACAGAAAGAGTCTTAATAAAATATTCTCGTTACCTGCTGCCACGTAGACAAGCAGAAGCCCCAGAAAAACAACCTTCCAAGTCATGGTGGTGGATGAATAACAGCAGCACAGCTCTGTTATCAGCAACAAAACAGTGGGAAACAGGCAGATGAAGTGAACACACCTATGTACGGGCAGACTGCACCAAGTTTGTCCACTATTTATAGACTTTTCTATTTTAATGTGCCAATGACAAGTTGGACTAATTTGATAAAACGCAGAGGATAGGAAAGGCCTGTAAGATTTAGCAAAATATATTTTTTCTTTATTCCAGTTTATTATGGTTAGTTTCACTTCCTGGTCGCAAATTATGACATCACACTAGGAAATGACCTCTGGGGAAAAAAAAGAAAACGTCTAAATATGTTAAGTTTTTAAATATGCGTTTTAAAGGTCTGAAAATTGCACTGATCTTGTTTAAATCTGGCCAGTCTTTTAGAAGTTTGAGTCTAAATTATGTAATTTTTGTTTTATTGATGTAAATTCTGAACAAATATATCAACATAACATATAAAAGTCAGTATTACTGTGAAATAAAATGTACACATTCAAACTTTTGTAAAATAGGAACATCAAAACAGCAAACCTGATGTAAAGAACAAAAACAATGAATCCCATTAAACACTTTTGTAACAGCCAGCACCTTTCAACATTATAAAATGCACATGTATCATCAAAAATATAAAAAGTCTTGGCTTATTAAAAGTGACATAAAAATAATAAAATACAAAAAAGCCTTTAAATAAATTATTGCGAGAAACTATTAGTGCAGTATAAAAAAAATACAATACAAAAAGTAGTATTTTGGTCAGTCTCAAACTGGCTACTCGAACAAGCTGCAATAATGCCTGGCAGTGCAATAAACATTCAAGTGCAGTTATAAAAGTGCAATGCTTAGTTACTGGCGATGCACTGATTATAAAACTTCTAACTTATTTTTCTGTGACTGTCTCCGTTGTGGCCTGAGAGCACATCAGCCAGGCTCGCACCACAATGTCGGCCTGAGGAGAAGACGATAACTTCAGTGGTACATTAGCGCGGAGGTGGTGCTTTCGGAGTGGGATCAGATGAGGGTTCTTTAGCAAAGTGTAAAACAATTGCCAGCGCTTCCTAACTCTGCAGTTTGCTGAATCTGTGAGGAAAGAAAATACAATGAGTTGGAGAAAGATGATGAGCTAGTAATTGCACCCTTAAAAATGTTTTGTTTGCTCAATTATTCCCATTTTCTGCTCAGCAATAACACAATATATTGCACATTTCAATTACCTTCTCCCCATTCATGCAAGAATAATCTTAAGTTTAAATAAACTTCAACATGTGCATAACAGTTTGTGTTTGGGTCACTGCTAGCACTCACCACTGGGAGCATTGTTGAGTATAGAGTAGTTGGATTCATGTTGTATGTTCTGAACATGGGAAAGCAGCAGCTGACAGAAACACACCATCACTGGATTATTATGGCAGTGGTCAGCAAAGATCATCCCAATCCATGTACGATAGCCTTATGGAAAAAGAAAAAGGGTAACAAGAGGTCTTATTACAAAATGCAATTATTAGCTTGAAACAATTCCCTTTATAAAAAGCCACAGATAATATCATTAATAATAACATTACAACTGCTGATATTAGTATATTTCCAGGTGTGCCAACTAGAAAATATTGCACAGAAAATATTTGCAGCTATTAAAGGAGACCTATTGTGATTTCTTCATATATTTGGGAAGAAAATATGGCATAAGTAGATCAATAATTCACATTTTGTTCAATGCTAACACAAAAATGATCTAAAACAGCTTTAAAATAGAAACAGGGCCACTGACTGCAGAGCTTTTGTTTGAAAGTGTCTACATGACAGTTTTGAACCCTACATGTTTAACTCGCTATCTTAATATGTTACTAATCGCAAGTAAATACAGAAAAGTGGGCAGGGATAGGTGGTAGGTGAAGATAGGGATTTTCTGAGTGCAAAACATCAGCTGCAGAACAACACAAGATTACTCAAACATGCAGGAATCAATCCAAATACAACTTTGAGTAAATTAATGAGGAGAGAACACTGTAGTATCATGGTTAAAAACTCAGAAAAGTAGATTTTACATAATAGGTCTTATTTAACAAACTTCTGTTTGTTTTTAAACTCACCCCTGTCGAATCTCTCATATCCTTTCTGCATGATGGTTCGGTCGATGCGAGACACCAGCCAAGTGCCCAAAATGAAGCTGATCATCATCCGGAGGAAGCAACTAGTTATTCCAATCACCGCGTTGTAGAAGAAGAAGAAGTAGTTGAAGCAGTTAAATGCATTCCTGTAACATTGATACAGCATGCATTATAATTACATACATATCGTATTTTCTGGTATGTGCTATACTGAGAAGAGAGATGAGAAATCAGAAGATGTTTTTTTTTTTAATTGTTTAATGATTATGTCATCTGCAACTTTGAGCTATAGCCCACTTTACATTTACAGAATTTACACAGAAATACAAGTAAGTAAAATGTATTTAGTGCCTAGGAAGAGGATTCTAAATACCAGAAACACATCCATCTTATGCTTTTACATAGTTTTAGCAATACAAGTAAACAAACCTGTTATTGAGGGCAAGAGGCTTTTGGTCATCAGTAACATTTATTTTCTCTTGAAGGAAGAAAAATCGAACCAGGAGATCTTGTAGTTTGAAAAGGCCAAAAACGAATACAAATGGTATACTTTTGAGCAAAAGGAAAAATAATTATTAGCAGTTATTAATTTTTCATGCATAAAAGCACAAAAAAGACTTACAGTAGAGTTCCCAGGTCTTTGAATAATTCTTTCCCTTGACCATGTATTATTGGTAAAATGAAGCCATACGAGACTCCAAGGGCAACAAGAATGAACGACCCTTACAATAGCATAACCTATCGTAGTAAAAAAAAAATATATATAATAATAATCTGCAAATACAGATTGCACACATATAATTAAACAAACAAAACAGGCTTACCCCAAAGAGTGAATGCTATTTGATAACCAGAGTATTTTGCAATAGAGGCCTACAAAAACAAACAAAAAAAAACCATTACACTCCAACGTGTAAATTACTATGCTATTATTAAGATATAATTTGAAATATATTTTAGTCTCATGTATGACAGATACTATACAAAGCTGTACCATCATCCAAACAACAACAGAAATTTCTACTTTTAAGTGAGTCCGAAAATTGGAAGAATCTAATCTAACATACCACACTGCTGGCAGAAGATGGGTTTTGTAACTTCTTTGGAAGAAAATCTTTGTGTCCTTTCCACAGTCTTTTTAAGTGTTTTCTGAAAGAGAGAGAGAGAAAAATCAACTTTGTCAAACGAAACAACAAGCAAATTACACTGAATATTCACTTTTCATGAACTCCCACCTGTAACAGACTAGAACGTGACAAACATAGGCCACCATGTTGAGACTGGCTATTACAAGAGTAACATTGTGACACTCTGTAAGACACAGTACACACATTTAAATATTTGTTTTATGAAATCAATAACCTGTGACTGCTCAAAGTCAATGTCTTACTCCAAATGACATCCAGCCATTCTGGCTTTTTGGTATTTTCGGAGTAGGCTACAGTTAATTCGTGTAAGTTTTTAAATAGAAGGTAAAGATTCCAAGGTCTGCAAGTGCCCACTGTGTAAAAACAAAAATACAGTTATACATCATGCTACTTTCACAAAAATAAAGCAGTGCAATACCGAATATAAGGTTATTATAGATATAATAGCAGTCCCGATGAGTCTGTTGGGAAACTTGAAGTGAGGGTCCCACTCATAGACATGTCTCTGGAACCAGTTCAGTGTTTTACTGCAGAAAATCAAGGTGTTTGTTAGCACTGGCACTTACATTATAGCTTTACAAATGCAATATTCATGCCTCCTACCTGCGCACACCAGTCAACTTCAGCAGTCTCTTCACATGTTCAAACTGGTGAGCATGTAAGAGCTCCGCACAATCCTAACAAAAATACACAGTTAAATTTAAAGGGGGTAGGTGATCAAGAAAACAAATTAGTTAAATCTTACAACTTTTCTCATAATCCTTCGACACATTGTTATATTAATATATGCATTAGATTGCAATTTGACATAAACCCTATTTATTCTCTTTTAAAGTGAAACTTCAGAGACCACCAAGTTCAGCCAATCAGAATGCTGCATTCTGCTCTGATCAGAACTAAATTCTTTATTATTTGAGTCAGAGAGTACTATTGGTTCATTCTTCTGCCAAGTTCTGCATTTATCATATATTTTTAGTGGAATACACAAATTTACAACTTACAACTAATAAGTAGCTATGCCCTTTAAAGATAAGATATACTTTATTAATCCCTTGAGATGGAATTTATTTTCTGTATTCAATGCCTCTGGAGCAGCAGTGAGTGCCAAGTAAGGCTCGGGGTCTCATCTTCAGATTTCTATGTAGGCTTGGTCAGGACTACTGTGGCTGGAAGATTTTGGATTAGTGCATGTTTTAGTTGGTGAAGGATCTTAGGAAACTAACCCAGAAAAACTGTAAACTACACACAGGAAGACTAAGCCGTGTAAGAGCCAAACACTTTTGCTGTGAAGCATGAGTGCTAGCCACTCAATTATCGTTTCACTACAACTGAAGAAGATATTACCAGAAGAAGAAAAAGTGATTCACCTCCTGCTCGGTTTTGAATTGTTTGCGAACAGCTTTGCTCAGCAAGATAACAAAACGTGCAAAGAGGAAGATAAGTGAGAGCATCCAAGGCCACTGGTAAATCAACTTCTGGTAGTCACCCCACTCCTGCCAAAGCAAGAACAGCACAACTATTGGAAAAAAAACCCATTAAATCAGTAATAATCGAGATGTGACCTACCACACCGCCAGGGCAGGTAGACCACTCCCAGCCAACAACGACAATCCTGAAACAAACACAATCACAATTTGTATAATTTCACAGATGTTACATTGTTTTATTGAACTGTTGTATCTGGAAGAAAGACACGCCCAATCCGCATATACACATGTAAACATTTTAAAAGGTAATCAAACACTTTAAAAACTAAGAAATATATATTTCATTTTTTTTCATATTTATTTACCAGAATATGGAATAGCACATTCCCATCACAGCCCCGGTTGCCTTGTATGGTGTGGACAGACAGGCAAAGAAAGGGAAATATGCCAGGCCCACCTCGAAGGACCCAATCAAATACGCTATAGCTGAAAAAAAGAAAGAAAGAAACTGGGATGAAGGAACTCAAACTGGTGTTCACGACTAAACAAGAATACATTACAATACATTTGGCCCAGTTTGGAAAAGCGTTAAACAAGGTGCGTTCATAGAAGAGCTCCAAAACGTTGTAGGAAACGGCCCCAAAAGCAAATCCATACGACCAGCGGTTACTGAAGCCCATAACGTCCATGGGTCTGATAACAAAGACAATCACAAAATGTAGCTTTCATATTATCTGATGTTTGCATTAACACAAACACAATTATCATCTCCATAAACTAAATGCAACTTTCATTTGTTGAAACACAAAGCTGAGTTCTTACATGACGATGCCAAAACGTCCTTGTAATGAAGGCAGTCTCTGGTCAATAGCATGGTTATTCTTTCTTTGTTGGAGGAAAGAAAGCACTGCCAGAATGAGCACCTGGAAACAGCCAAGCAATCAATGTAATAGAAATGTGGGATACCAGATAGTTCTTAAAGTGCATTGGTTGATTTTGATAGCTGGTGATAATGAAAGTCTAACTTACAGCTGGTATGAGGGAAAAGTGCAGCCAGTTTTCAGATGAGATTGCATTGTCGCATTTTGAGAACTCTGGTGCTCTAAAAACAAACAAACAATTATTAAAGCACTGCTAACGATGCATGGCTCAGTTAGATTAAATATATGTGCTTTTTTTGAATCTAAGCTTTGTTAATTTGAACATTGCTATAAGATTGGGTGCTACTTAGGAAAGGGAGGGGCATCCAGGATACATCTGCCCTGACTTAGTTTCGTTTCTGAGGCATTGCCATCTTAGAATCTTTCTAGAATTTTACACAGCATACATGCAGTTTCAGCATACAAGATGCCGGAAGTTAAGTTGCTTAGTCGTTCAATAAAAAGTCCACCATCCATTCTCAGCATGAATAGTGTTTCTGCCTGTACATGTTCAAATCCAATGTAATACCTGAAAAGTAGTTCAATAGGAGGGACATGACTCAGTTTACTGTTAAGTACATATGATGGACAGTTTATGAGAAAGTATTGCTTCTATTTTAACTTCACTATGGTGAAACTCACTAATTGGGGTGTGATATGCACTAGGCATTTGTTCATTAGTTATTTAATATTACTTCAATTTACTATTGCAGTTTATTTGGTGAAATGAGTGCTATTTGGAATCCAGCTAAAACATAAGCTACTTAAAAAAATAAAACAGATCCACATGCCTCTGCTAATCACACTGTTGTTCCTCAACATCATCTCACATAGAACAGATTTGTACTTACACAGTTGGATCTTTAGGTATCCAGTCCATTTTGACAAGAACTTCAGGATGAATTCTTGACTAGTTCTGTTTTTAATCAGGTGAAAAAATAAATAAATGAATTGCCCCAGCGACGTTAATAAATCAGTCTTTGCACGCAGTTCCTTTTATATCAGGAACCATGATCAGGATGCTTGTTTTTTATGAGATTTCGTAGGCTGGACCTCCCCCTACATTCCACCGCCTCTACTCTAGACCTACTGATTTATTTCCTGCACCTTTTGTTTCTTTACCATACTATCCTTTCCTTCCTAACATATCTATTTATTGGTTATACGCACCAGCGGTGCAGAAATGGGAAACAAAAAAACATTAGGCTATTTTTTTTAACACGAATCCAAAGCTTTGTTTTCATCAACAATTGTTCTGACTCTAACACAGTGCATTGGACAAGTTTGGACAAACAGCATCCGAACTTCTGCCACGTCAAAAGTTTGGTGAAAATAACAGGACATTAGTAGTAATTTGAGCTCCTCGCCATCAGTCACGTCACACTTTACCATTACGCACCACTAGGGGCGCACTTGTGGAAAAGAAAGAAAGAAATGAAGAAAAAACAAACAACAAAAAAAAGTTTGTTGTTTGTAAACTTAAATTACAATTTTTAAATGGTACAAAACCACAACATAAATGATAACTGAATCACATGAAAATTTTAAGTGCAATCATGACACTGCCCCTCAGTCCAGGGCCAAGACTTGCAAAAGCACTCGAGGTTGCTATTGTTTATATCAGCCATATATTTTATGTATATACAGTTAATAGAAAAATAAATTAATAATCCAATCTTAAAAATAAATCCCAAATAATAAACAGAACACCAAACATGAGTGTTAACGTGCTGTAAACCCAACCTGTTTGCTGGGCCTCTCATTTCTTGCCGAAATGTATAAGTAAATACTACAAATATTTGGCAAAACATCCCTTGAACGTGCTTTTACATGTATGACATTCATTTGCATGCATTTGTGCAATGATTAAGTGGATTTCAACTTTAAACTCACCAGCCCAGACACACACCTGACATACGACAACTCTGCTGAATGGGGCTAAACTTAACTCAACGTGACCCCAAAATGATGGCCTACCATTAGTATTGACAGCCAATCAGAATGAAGGACTAGGAGTACAAGAAACAGACTTTGTACTACAACCTTTCCCCACTAGAGGAGGATGTTGAGAACAAACTTATTGTGCACATTTCAGATCAACCAGAACTGGCACAGCCTTATTCCATATTTCCATTTTTTTTCTCTCCAAACGTGAATTAGAGTACGCATACGTCTATACGCAGCACAAATCTTTACCCAGTTTGAAGCCTACACAGGTTTTAAGTCAAGATCATCTTATCTTAGACTCAATATATCTAATGTTCTAACATCAGTCTTGTAATTGTTGTTACATATACTGATACACTTTATCTGATAGTATCTTTTTTATCTCTGTTTACACCTTCTTGAATGCTCTATGTACATAAATAGTCTAGATAGATAGATAGATAGATAGATGGATCTATCGTCATATACTGCACTGTGCCAGAACAAACACTTGTATAGTTTTTAAGCTATTATAACTTTAAAACATATTAATTTTTTGCTAAATCTATTTTAAAATGTTTCTTGTTTGGTTGCATGTTTCTCCCCCCCCCCCCCCCGGTTTTAAACTGTGCGTTGCAACACTGGGATTTCTGCATAATTTTATATATGACTAAATGGAAAGATATCACGCCTTTTTGCAGTATTAGTCAAAGGAACTATTTTTATGTATTTCTAAAGTTTAAAAATCTATCAAACTAAATAAGAAAGCCATGCATTTTTTATGAGGTTAAAAAGCCCTTGTTAATTTACAGTAAAATAAGGTCTACTTGTGCCAGTAATGTTTTGCACTATTTATGTTGCTTGTCCATTGTTCATACATTATTCATGATTTCTGAGAATAGCTGAAGTCTTTTACAACAGCAACGCACCCTTTGTCATTTCAGGCCTGGTTCATGAGAATTACTTCTAAATCTGCATGCCCACCTAAGTTTCTACATATTTGTAATAAAAGTAAATTAGGACCTACAAAAGATAGTTAGCAACTTTTTTTTTTTTTTTTTAAATAAGTGAAAAGTCAAAAATATTGTCACAAAAATGTTTGAACTTTATTAAAGAGAAGCTGTACATAATTGGTAACAGACTTTAACAACTGTTTAATACTTATAAATGTAAACAAACAATAACAATGGCATAATAATAATGAACACGAGGAGAAAGAACGTCACGCCTGTCCCACATTTTCTTACCGTTGTCTCTGCATTTCAGATTATAATGTTGTGTCAGTTTCAAGTTTCCGACAGATCTGATTATCTGAATTCCAGTGCAGATTATAATTAAATATTAACTATAACATATTTGAAATACTAGGCGTCAAGGCCTTTAATAAAGTGCTCAATTGAGAGAGACTTTGACTCTAAATTGATGCCAAACTGAGCCCCACAGCAGTCAGAACGAAATGCCTCACTGATATTCTAAAGTACGAGCACCTGAAATGACACAAATATGCCATTCATATTCACCCTGAAAGGATTTTTAAATATACTATAAAGTGTTAAAAGCTATTTTTAAGCCTATGGTCCCTGTAGAGTTAGTTTGGGTTAGCCCTGGAAATGTATTATGTATTCATTTTATAGTTGTGTGTGGCCAGTAAAGTGAAATAGCTGAATTTAGGAACTCACTAAACTACAACGGTTTCATTTTGAAATAAACACAGATGTACAATGTTGTGCTTTTTCACAAATTCAAAAATGAAAGTAGGAGGGTAAATCAATGTGACTTTCAAAAGTAATGCGCTAATTGTAAAGTGATACAAAACCCCTCCTGATGAAAATGCTGGTAAATACATAGTGAGCTCCATTTGGCACAGGTACTATTTGATCACTCCACTGGTTTTTATATAGTTGACAACACAAATTTGCTACAATAACTAGAACATTCAAACATCTGAACTGGCTCAGGTCTGCTCCTGCGATGATGGTGAACTGTACAGAGCATTTACCTGTTCAACAACATCCCATTTTGTGTTCATGGGAGAAAGCTTTACCTACAGCAACATTTTAAGAAAGAAAGGGTACTCTTTCCACAACATGTTCTGATAACCAAATATTGATACAAGCTGAAAACAAGTCCAGAATCAGTCCTTCCTTGTCCTTTTTCACTCACACACAGGTACTGGCTGTCTGTGTGTGGCCCATTGGGGTGCATGCAATATATTCCCAAGATGCATCCAAAATCTTGTTTGAGTCTTTCATCCCGTCCAAGCGACTGTTGCCAGAAATGCAGCACAAGTCCCATTTCTTCTTTTATAACAAAAGTAAAATAACGGATCAGGACATTAAGTGTAAGAATCTTGACCAAAAGCCCCGTTTTGTAGTAGGACACAGGTTGGTATGAATACATTCCTTGGCAGCATACATTGTTGTTAAATGGAGTGCTGGATATTATGTCTCTCCATGACAGTATAGGCACTGTGCTGAAAATGGGCAGGAGAAAGAAGAAATAAAAAGACTGACGATCTCAAAATAAACACAAGACCACGGCTCTTAGGAACCTGTACAGTAAATAAGAATTCAATACAAAAATCTAAAAACAAAGCCTTTTGTAGTTAGAATCAAGAATTCTCCCAAAAATCGGTTGAAATTGCAACTGAATTGGTAAATACTTATTATAAAAAAGAAAACTTGTTGGTAAAAAAAAAAGAAAGAAAGAAATAAAAAGAAAGAAAAATTTGATCCTGAATTGTTTGTTATGTGTAATTGGCAGTGAAACATCTGAACCTAAATTAGCACTAACAAAGTCCCACAGACAAATAGATAAAAAAAAAATCTAAACCTTCCTTCAAATCAATCTCCAGATTTGTTTCCCACAGATTGGGAAGCTCAATCTTTCCAGGCAAAAGCAGAATATAAGCCTGCTGTTTCTTCAAGTGGTTCCATTCTTCTTTCTCTTGTGAAGGAGAAGCACCAGTCTCCCACCTTCACACCTTTTCTTATTTAAATATGTTTTGCATTGATTTGCATTGTTTCAGTGTCTGTCACAGCACCTGCAATCTTTGCCTCACGTGGATCACAAGGCTCTGGCTTTGTGCAGGTCCACTGAGAGAAGTTGACAATTAAAAAAGACTAAAAATATAAAAGGAACATTGCTGGCCTCTGCAGTCTGAGGCCAAAACTGTCTGTAGTGGTGGTGAAGTTTAGTCATCACACACAGCTCTCCTTTGTCTTACTGTCCATGAGAAAGGAATTGAGCTGTGAAATGTCCACTACCACAGCGTCTCGCTTATTCAGATGGATGTGGTCCTCGTCACTTTGGTCCTTGGCAAAATTTACAAAAACCTTCAGAAGATAGAAGAAAAGAGTTAGTATGAAAGTTGAAAAAGTTCAGAAATGCAAGCTCACAAGAAGCGATGTCTTACTTGGTCTAAAGTTGTCTGGGACACAGAATAGTCCTCTATGCTGAGTGTGTCCTTGTTCTTAGAAAGTAAGGAGAAGATACGGGCGAGCGAAGTGAGGGAGGAGGGGAGCTGGTACTGCAGCATGTTGCGGTGTTTCTCTTTCAGAGTACTTCCTGGAAGTTCCTGCTCAATGAACTCCATCACCGGCCTAAGGTCAGGGTCCGGCCCTGCCACGCGTAGAATGATGGTGTAGCCATCTCCGAATCTGTAACACACACACATAAATCATTAGATGTTATACAAAGAGATAAAAAGAATATTCTACATAGTTATTTTATTTCCATACTTGTTTTTAAGGTGTTGCACACTGCCCAGACAGCGGAACCTGCCGTTAACCATGATGGCCATTCTGGTGCAAAGTGCTTCACACTCTTCCATACTGTAAAACAAACCCGCCACGGCATGTTAGGGCACTATAAAACTAAAGATTAAAGAAAAACAAATATGTAAACTTATAGCTTACCTATGGGAAGTCAGGACAACTGATCGTCCTTCTTTAATGATGCTAAGAATGGCATTCCACAAAGCTCTTCGTGCTTTGGGGTCCATGCCTGTGGTTGGCTCATCCTGTGAAACAAAAACAAGTTACTGCTTTAGTAGCTCACCCAACAATGTGAAACCAGTGACACTGCTTTATGAATATCATCATAATTTACCAGAAAAACAACAGGAGGCCCTCCAATGAGAGCGATGGCAGTAGAGAGTTTCCTCATATTTCCTCCACTGTAGCTGCCTGCTGACTTATCCACATATTTGACCAAGCCAAGCTTTCGAATGCCTCTGCAAACCTTGTACTGAACTGCTCAGAGACAAAAGATTTGTGAGAGAGGGAGAGGAAGTCACACGGGTTTTTAAATCATAAGCACCCCCTACCCAGCTGCAAATTATTAGACGCATGGCCATTGGCCCAAAGCAAAAATACACAGCAAACCAGAATAGTTCAAACAAAAAGAAAACCACACCTACATTTAAAGTTGCAGCACAAATTATCAAACTCTTACCCTGTTACAGGCCCATATTTCAAAACAATCTTCAAGAAAACGTAGATATACAACGAAATGTTAAAAAGTACAATAAGACACACACCTCACTCACTCACACCTTTTTACTCCAATGTTACAAACACATGAAATGTAAATAACCACAAATTTAGTTTGAAGCCATGTGATGATAATGTCTTTGGGTTTTACGAGTAAGTTTTGACTTCAAGTTACTCAAATGGGTACGTTTAGGACTCGGGCTTGGGGTAGGTTAAGATTAACTTGTTAACCAAAGAAAATGTCGCCACATGTTTTAAACCAAAGTTTGTGGGGTTTTTTGGCATTTTTTGTAAAATTGCTTATCGACATTTTTGATGTTTCAAAATATCTACATTTTTTTCGAAGACTGGGCTGCATATTTACAATATGGTTGTAACAGCTGTGGAATTACCTTTACTTTATGTCATACTTGCTGGACAAAAGACATCTATAAACTTAATGAAAATAGCTTCATTGGGTAACGATGTTTAATATAATATTATAATATACTTATGTTCACTATGTTTTACTCAAAAGTGTAGTCTAACCCAGTGGTTCCCAAAGTGGGTCACGAAGCGAATTTGGGGGTCGTAAGATGGTTTTCAGATGTAATTTTACAAATATTTTTCTGTATTTTATAATTATTTACATTGAAAACAGCATGTTTAATGAATTTCAGTCAAATAACACTACAAACTGCTAAAACAGTTAAAATTAAACCCTTTTAAGAAAAACTTTAAATAATTGGAAAGGTCTATTTGTTTTGAATTGGGGGTTGCAAGTTGCTGGCATGGTTGGGTCCCGGTCAGAAAAGCTTGGGAACCCCCTGTCATTTAAACCACTAGTACATGATAATTTTGTGGAGCCATTCCCAAACAAATAATAACAAAGAATCAAAATTTGCAATCTCTTTTGAACATTTCTTTCAAAAACGAATTTCATAACCTCGCCTGACATCTGAATTCGCTTCCATTCACCAGCCGCACTTCCAACACTTCAATTATCACGTCTCATCAGAAAAGCGATGAGTTGGCGAGCGGTTCTGGAGACTTTCCGGAACGTCACAGTGGAGGAAACACAAGCGAGTCCCCGGTCGTGCTGGAGAGGCCATTACACCAGCAGTCCCAGAGAGGCTGCAGCTTCATTATGCACAGCCAAGCACTCTGCAAAAGCACCTTAGGCACAGAGCAGCGGGTCCGCACCGAACGCTCCACTGACGAGCCCAAACTTAATGGCTTTGTTGACCTCAGACGGAGGAAAAAAAAAAACGTGGTTGGCAACGTCTTCTCGTTCTTTTGTGGGATGAGAGTGTTTTTTGTAAAAGTCACTCTGCCTTGGCTTCGGGTGAAAAGGGTAAATTGTTTGAGAATTTGGAGAAAAAAAAAAAAACAAGAAACGTCATTCGGAGGAAGAATAAAAGGTCCAAGAAGCCATCAAGGTCAGGGGAAGAGAAAGCTTAGTCAGGACGGTAATAAGAGAAGGTTTTAAAGAATTTTTTTTATTTTCTGTGTCTAAAAATAACATTAGCTGCTTTTCCTGAGTACCACAGCTGTCTCGATCATTCTAGCTCTATGCTTAAAAGTTACTGGTAAAATGGTGCTTTCGTGATGGCGTCAAAGCTGTAAATACGAGTTTCCAAGAAGAAGCTGCATATGAGTCAGAAAAATGAGAATTCTGGAAACATCAGGGACGACCCAGTTTGGAATGTAGTCGCTGCTTATTTTGTGGAAGGCAACATTAAGTTACTTTCAAAAAGATGGATTGTATAATTTCTTAGTTGTCAATCTTGGTCAAAAACAGGTGTATAGATTTGTAACAGCCTTGAACTTAAGGTAAATGGAAAAAGAATTATAAAACAAATAAATGGTGTGCATGGTAAGACCAGTAAATCGTTGGCCAATTGAAAAATAGGTACTTCCTTATAAATTAGCCTGTTTACCTGTCATTCAAACTCACTCTTTTCCTAAGTAACTCGTACGTACCCACTAACGGACCTCCACAGAAGAAAGTTAGCAGTGAGTGATGAAACCATACCAACAATTTTATCATTCACTGCTCAACAGCTACAACAGCAAATAGGACTTTAGGGTAGGCCTATATATTGGTGTCAAATATAGACACGAAGACATGAGGAGAAATAAAGTGATTCAACTTTCCAACTGTCTAACCAATGCTAACGGTGGCTGCGAGCTAAATGCTAACGTGATGCTAGCGCTGCCTGACGTGTTTTAGCATAGTTTTAACATTTCTGTTTACTTTTCTGACATAACTCCACATCAACAACTTCCATTTAAACATGGTTGTTACTAAAAATACATAATACAATTCACTTACTTCACCAGAAAATGTTCTAAAAGAAGTTAGCAGTTTAGCATCCCATATTGTAGCATAGGCATGAGAGGATTTCCCCTCAGCAAGCCACGCCTCCAAATGTAACGTGTTGCCGACTGTATCTATTGCCCAGTTGGCAGTGGATGGCATGGCTCTTGAGTTTAGATAGCAGACGGTGTGTTCTCCTTTGACCTTGTGTTCTTTTATTGTGGCCAGCCAAAGGCACCCCTGTTGACTATATATACTGACCAATTAGCATCTTCATATGCCAGACCTGAGGCTGGGATGGACTCTCTCGACAATGGAGAAGTGCTCAGTACAGTAATAGAAATTTTAACTGATTTGTATTTGAGATAAACTGGTCTTTTGTGGTTAGAAAATGTTTTTGTGTACAGTTCATGAAAACTTGGTACAAAATTATTACACAGTGGACTTCTAACACTTGATCCTTCCTCAGAATTCAAAGGTTAGACTATTTTGTATGTTTGCACAATGTTACAGTTGAACTGAAGAATACTTGTGGGTAAAACACTGAGTCCTAAAACTTTTGTCTAGCTGACTACAATGCTTGGTGAAGGGGAACATTTTGCTATAAGAAACAAAACCAGCATTCATACAAAAAACAAGGAAATAGAGAACAGTCCCAAGCACCTTATCCTCGCCCTTCCATCTTTATAAGGAAAAACTCCATAAACTCAGTTGGAAAAAGACAATCCTCAAGGGGAACAATGGTAAAGACGAGATCCCACAAACAGGCTGTACATGATACAGGACTGACACACCTTCATTTGCAGACAGAGTTCATAGACAGATTTCATAAGGTTCAGTCCTGTTTTCTTGCATTGTGTATCTTGCGTTGCCATGCTGCGTTGCCATCCTGCACTTGTAATCCTTATTCATTCATAAGTTCCATGCCTAATAAATGAGACCTATCATAATCCATGTATTGTTGTGTTGTGGTCCCTGCTAATGCACTGCTTTCAGCGCAGTCCAGGGCACATGGTCAACAGAGGGGCAAGGCTCTCCTTTGATGATACAACTCAGAGATTCAGAATCCTTATTTATGGGTACGCAATTTGGGTGAATTTGGACATGGTTATGTTAACATTTTCACGAATATTTTTCTTGTTTTACCAAGCTATATTGGTGACTTTTTAAATTATCTTTTGGTGAGCAAATATGGCATAGAGTAGAGATAATTCTATAACTCTTGACACGCAAAACATCTTGCAAACAAAATAGTTAACGATTTGACAAATAACTTCAGTTTTGTTAAAGGGACTATATCCATTCTTGCTTCCTTAAAAATGTAACCAATCAGAAATAATTTATTTTAAGCTTCCCACATTAGTCACATGTCTGGCTGACTATCTAATGCATTCGGAGCGTCTGAATTGTTATCACGATGTGTTTTAAAGGGGACCTATTATGTCAAATTCACTCTTCTAAGTTTTTAACCTTGTTATGATGGCCTTCCTTCACCATTAGTTTACTCAAAGTTATATTTGAATTGATTCATACATGTTGGAGTAATCTTGTATTGTTCTTCAGCTGCAGCTCAAGTCCTCAGAAATCCCCGTTCTCACCTACCACCTATCCCCTCCCACTTGTCTGTATTTACTTGTTATAATTCAAAAGCATAATACTCAAAGTGAAGCATAAATAGTTCAAAACTCTCCCATATTCACTTTCCACATAGTCTGTTGCTTTTTCCAGTTACATTTTAGTCTTATCAGTTCTGCAGTTTTTCAGTAGAGCTGTTCTAGATCAACTTTGTGTTTACAATGAACACTGATCTACATATGTTCTAGTAGGTCCCCTTTAAGCTTTTTTCACAGCTGTTAGTGCCGGTATGCTAATGGAAGTTAGCCACAATGCTACCATTAGCAACAGACTAACTTAACAGAGCTGCCTGAACAAGAAACCAGAACCAGAAAACTGTAAATTGTCTTAGATTTAAGTTTGATGACATACGGCTTATTGGAGGTGGAGGGATTTTATTTAAAGTGAGGCTAAACAAAATAAATAAACGCACGGTCAGAGGCTTACTCTCCCTACAGCGCAGCCTCACAAAAATGAAAGATGCCCGGAAACCTTTTAAGAGACACCCAGTGGGTGTGAACAGACATTCATTGACAGCATGAAATATGAACAGTGAGCTTGGCAAGTTCCGAGTCAAAGCAGTCCTGACATGCGCTGACGCTTACAGCTGTGAGGCCACAGTAGCAGTGTCAGAAGGACTTCTGTTAGCCCACCTGGACAGCTCAATGTGATGGGAGCGTGGACGAAAATGCACTGACAGTGTGTGACTATTGTGGCAGCACAGTCGGGGTTTTGCACACACAACTGCAAAATGAGTGACTTGGACAAAAATGTCAAAAAAAAGGCCCGTAAACAGATTATTGAATTTTGACCCCATATACACATTGACAGTGGGAAAAAAGCTGATTCTGTGTTTAGTTTCACTTTATAAAAGAAAATGTGTATTTTTAAAAATGTATATTCCAAATTTTTCATAAATTGCAATTTTACTGCTGTAAATATTTACATCAGGGACTATCCAACTACATAAGTTATATTTACAAAAACATTATCCGTCTTCTGAAATCTAAAGTGGGGCTCAGTGCAGCTCAAACATGGCTAGGTTGTCTGTGTTCCAGTCTGGGCTGTTGAAAAAGCATGTGGATGGCATTTTGTAAGAACATTATAGATTCAGTTTCCCAGAGCATTTGGTGTTTCCACATTCTGAGAAGTCGACATCTGGAGAATTCCCAGGTGAAGAACTGCTATCGACCTGTATTGAAGAGGCAGCTAAGGTGATGCCGTATCCCTGAACTCCATCCATACATTTCACACAGCACTGGTCAAGTGGACAGTGCTGGAAGAGTAAAGAAAGGGGTGAAATGGTTTGGTCAGAAACAATCGAGCAATCCACACAGACGGACTAGTATACTTTGTTTTATTTTTTTTACTATAGCATTGAGTTCACTTGCCAACTTGCTAATTTGCTCAGTTTACATAAAATTGCAAAAAAATGTAGGCAAAGCTATTTAAACAAAAATACACAGCTTAGTAGCCAAAAAATGCTGAATATAACTGCAAAAACAAATTTCCCATAGAAACAATAATGTAATCACATTGCTTGGTGAATGGAAACTGTGAATGACTTGACAGAATACAAGTAGAGTGGCGTACAAGAGCAAAGTCTGTGGATGTGTTTTCAAATCAAAATTTAGAAGGATAACATAGATAACCTTGAAAAAATAAATAAATTAAAATAAGCAAGACCATTGAGACCATCGGTTTGACTTCTTGTTGCATTTTGGGATCTTGTTTCTAAGTTTTTCTTCATATTTTCTGTGACCTTTTCAAATCCAGAAGCCTTATCTTTACACTGGAGAGATTCTTAAAACAAGCAAAAGGTTATCTTAGACATTGAGTGCAATCGCAAAGGCTCTACATTCTGCATTATCCCACTTTTGGACTAAAGAGGTTCAAACTCAGTCAAGGAAAAATATTTGGAAAGGGAGAATTTTTCGAGTATCATCCAGCAGACAGACAGACAGACAGACAGACAGACAGACAGAACTCTGAGATGAGCAAAGAGATAAGGGTGAATATTTAGATCTGTGAAGTAGGAGAAGCTGGAGGATTATTAAATTAAGATTAAACTCAATTTATCTTTCCACAAGTTCACAGAGGTGTGGCGTGAGTAAGTAGTTTTATTATATATACTGTATATATTTTTGTCCTGGAACCACTCATCTTCCTGGATCAGTGTGATTCTATTATGACAATTTGCCAGTTTACAACTCCAAGACTTCCATCTGTGAGGTATCAGCATGGTTGGAATTTACTCTTTATCTGTCCAATTGATAGCTCCCAAGGGAAAACCATAATTACCCTTATGGAAAAACAGTATTTAATCAAGCATGGAATGTTGTTTTTCACACGGATTCAAACAGGACAAAAGTACAGAGGTGAATGGCTACTATTTGGGCCGAGGAAACAAAGACGGAGGAGTTGCAGCGACCGCAGTACAAAGGCAGAACTATGACGGGAATAGATGAGCTTAATCCGTAATTGTTCGTACAGTCTGCTATCTCAACTTGGGTTGGCACGCCACTTCGCTCATGTACACTGATTGGACTGTACTTTCTGGTTTTGGCGGTCCTCCAATATCTGGCCTAGTAGTTGGAGTTAAGTGAAATGACTTGAATGCTGAATAATTTGTGACAATATTGGCTATCCAATCTTGACTATGTTTCCACACAAGGGGGTGTTTAGTGTAGCTAAGAGGGGCCATCTTAGAGACTTAGCATACCACTTCTGTGAGACGAGGTGATTGACGAATCTGACAGAGAAGAACATAATTGCTTACTTGAATCTCTCTGTAGGCAATATGTTTTGTCTCACTTCTGAGATATCTCCAACATCTGTAACATCATATCCTGTTCCATCCCTGCCGATGGGGCCTTCGAAAGCCCTTCCCGGTCTGGGTTTAAGGATGGCGGACTAGGACTATGGGGACACACAACGGAGGAGAAGGCTGGGAGAGCAGGTTCTGGATGAGATGGAACACTAGAATAGCATGAGCTAAGAAACAAACAAAAGCTAAATTATTTATGGGCAAAAATGTCAGAAATCTACCTATGACATCACTAATTGGGAACATTGAGAACTGTGTTTTCTGAGGCTCAGAAGTGAAAGAATCGGCATATCACATGTAGTCAGAACTTCAGCTGTGTTTCTAATGCAGAGGCAAAGCCCCGTTAAAAACTCTAAAAAATCAATTTTGCATAGTAGGTGTCCTTNTGATTCATTTGTTTGAAATATCAAGAGATTTGCATTTAGGAATACCAGTTAAAATAGCTTACCTCTTTCCAATGATCTGAGCATAAGTTTTGACCAAATAATCTGAGACATTTCTGCCAGTCAAATTTTGAAGAATGCCTGTTTCACTAATCTTTGTCTACAAAAGGAATAAAGGAATTATTAGTTTTGATATTTAAATAAGGTACAGTATATTCTACTATAATAATAATATTAAGTTTCTAACCTGTGGAGGAGGCAGCCCCCCAGCACCAGCAGGACATTCTGGTAACATCTTTTTGCGTCCCCCACAGCTGCAGCTACAAAGAGGAGATGGATTCTGCATGGTCCAGTTTCCATTCTCAAACATCTCAGTGACACTCAGGGGGACCTCAGGGATGGACCATTCCTCTTCAACGGTCGTACAAGGTGCATCCCTAAAACCAGGTACAGTACATACATTATTAAATGATTTTTAGTCCACTTACATTACAAAAATCACAAACACAACTTACGGTATTGGATCCCCTTCCATACACTGCGTCCCAAACCCTGGTTTCTCTGTTAAAACTCTTTGTAGTTTGTTGATATGTAGATCCTCTGGCATGTCATTGCTACAATGATCAGGTGGTACAAATAATTAAAATAAGCACTGTTCATATGACTGGGTTATGAACATTAAATTAAAAATTTGTCTACCTGATAAAGGTGAACTGTTCTCCATACATACTCGGGTGCAGAGCGAGGCTGGGGTACTTTCCAAAAGGTGGAACTATTAGACTAAACACCAGAGCAATGCAAACAAATACTGCTGGGAGCACAATCTGAAAAATAAATTACAGGAATGTTAGTAAATAAGAAACACTATAATTGCAGAACTAATGTACAAAGAGCTTCAAACATACCTGTGCAAAAAATCCTTTTCTGGAGCGACGAGCATAGAGAAATCGCTTCCACAGCAAAGCCACAAACTGCTGTCTCTTCAGGCTCCAGCCTTTTACCTGGTATGAACCTTTGCCATCTGTTCCACTGAGCCAGTCCGTCTCACGGGATTCTGTATTTACACCGAGAATATGGACACATAAAGTGAGCAAAACATATTTCCTCAAGACAAGGTGTTTATGTAACTAGGACTATCAGACAGGATGAGTAGTAGTAAGTTGAACTTGAATCACCTTCTGAGTCGTTAAAATCAAGTCGTCTTCAGTAAAGGGCTTCAGACAGCTCTGGTGATCTCCGAAAGCATGGCGACGACGGGTTCTGGTCGGCACAACACCATCTAAAGAAAATAAAAAATATATACTTAGTTTACTTTCAGTTAAATACTCTAGAATTGCAACTATAAATTTACACTACGCAAATCCACAAGCTATTTACCTGATAGTTCAACTGCATCCACACCACTGTCTTCAGCCACTTTTAAGAAAATCTGCACAGAAAAAAACAAGTTTAGCAGACTAAATTTAAGTACATCTGCATCTTTGACCACAGAGAGACAATGGCCCATACCTCTCAAGGGTTGTGTCAGATATCCCATAGCTCGAGATTCCCAGATCTGTCAGTCGATCGTCCAGCTCATGGAAAAGCTCCACAAAAGCTCCATCTTTGGCCGACTGATAAGGCAAGATATAGGTCAACTCATGTCCGAGATCCTCCACCATCCGAGCATCAGGAACATGTTTGAAAATAACATTGGAGATCAGGGACACATCTGTGGGGCAAAAAGACAAAATAGAGCAAATTAGGCACTGCTGTGGTGAGACATGTGGCTGAACTACAAGAAAACAACTAAAATGTAAAATATGCCTAAGCGTGTCTTTCTCACCAATGGTAGTTGTTTCACTCTCTGGTTCACTGCCCAGTCCTGCGTCTGAACTGCTTTCTGATACACTGTCCTCCTGAAGCAAAATAAAAATATCATCAGTAATAAAAATGATAAAGTTCAACTTTATAGTTTATTTAAATTATAATGTACCTTTTCTACTTTTTTAGTATAGGACACAGTGCTGGCAGAATTCCTGCAAGACTGTAGGGTTAAGTCATAGTCCCGTTTCACCAGGGTCAGATAGTAACCAGTTCCCAGGTGAGTTTTCAGAAAAGGGAGGAGCCAACACAGCACAGCTTTCCATGCGAAATAATTGCAATACGGTCTCCCAGGATGTCTGCTTCATCCATGTGGTGGGTGGACAGGATGATTGTACGACCTAAGAAAAAATAACAAACCAATGTTACAAAGAAATAAAATCAATTGTTTGCAATTTATTTGTTAGTTTGAAAATGTTGTGTTTACCTTGTCTGTATTTCAGTAGGAGGTCCCAAATGCCTCTACGAGCATATGGATCGACCCCAGCTGTAGGCTCATCCAGGATCACAACCTTTGAGCCTCCAACAAATGCAAGAGCTACAGACAGTTTCCTCTGCATGCCACCTGTACACAACGTAACACATTCATGCCGGTCAGGTCAAAATTTAAACAGTATGTCCTAAAAAATGATAACTAATTAACTTATGTAACTTACCAGACAGAGTGCTAGTGCGGGATGTTCGTTTGTGGGGCAGTCCGACATCATTAACTATCTGCTCCATTTCTGCCTTCACCTTGTCCTCAGGTAAACCTTTGAGGCGAGCATAGAACCAGATGTGTTCTTCCACAGTCAGCCTTTGTAAAAAAAAAAAAAGAAAGAACAAACAAACAACATTAATTTTGCCATATGGTCTGATTTGTACGAAAACTGAACAAATACTTACATGCTAAAAAGCACATTGTGTTGAGGGCACACTCCCAGATTTTGGCGAATGGTGCTCAGTTCATTACGGATGTCTTTTCCAAGGATGTAAGCTGTACCAGAGGTGGGTGGGAACAACCCAGTAAGAATGGACCTATTGATAATAAAGCAGAACAAGATTAAAGGTTGCTTATCTTTATAAATCCTTGTATTTGATGGGTGTCAAAGCTTACATAGTTGTGGTTTTCCCAGCTCCATTGTGACCAAGGAACGAGGTAATTTGTCCTTCATAAAATCTCAGAGTCAGTCCATCGACAGCCAGTTTGTTTCCATGGCTGTACACTTTCACCAGATTTTCAATGTAAACTCCAGGTTCAATGTGAGCAGGCTCTTCTTCAATGCAAAGGTCTGTGCAGCAAGAAGAAAAATACATAAAATTATGAAAGCAAACTTTAAATGTAATGTTTCAAGATTAATACAGTATATATGTTGTTTCTTACCTTCAGGATTCTTCGACTGAGAGCTTGAGAGGTTTCTGTTTTCTTTCTCTCCACACCAATATGTCCGAGTGAAAGGAAAGTACCATGGTCTGGGAATGCCGTACTGTCCGGGGAACACTGCCTCAATGTACCAGGTCATTATTCCGTATAGCACAGCATCGAACAGCATGAGGGAGATAGATGTAGTCAAGTTGTAGCTATCCTCCTCCAGGGGACTGGCCAGCAAATTGGACCACTGGATCCCCACACCTTGCTCTTCAAAGAGGGCAAAGTACTCACAGCCAAAACCAAAAGCCACAGGGGACAAGAGACTCTGCAAAAAAATTTAAAAAGAGCTCATTTTAGAGTCATAAACAGCTATGAAAAATGTATATTAAAACGTCATTGGTATAGATATCACTACAGAAAAAATACATTTAGCATCTTTAGCAGAACTAGTATATAATATTGGGAAAATGAATGATCATAGTGTATTACTAAACACAAAAAGACCCTCAATAGGACTCTTTTAAGAATTGCAAATGTGAGTATTGTGACAACAGCTGTCACAAACTAAACGCATTGTTGCATTGCTGTCTACAATTGTAATGTAATTTTGAAATACTTTTTAACATACCACTACGATTTTAGCTCCATATCCCACGTAGTCTTGCCAGGCCACACAGAGCACATAGGGAAGGTAGAGTGTGAAGTAGATGATGCCACCACACGCTGCTGCCAGGTTAGCACGTGAAAACAATGTGCTAATCAGAAAACACTGCATTATTGTCACCACTCCGAATGACCCCAAGAATAGGAATACCACCCCTGAGTCACTGTAGGGCAGCAGATTTCCCATCTAAAAAGACAGAGAAGAGTGATGTCAAATAGTTTTCTGGTAAGAGCATTCTGGTGAGGTCATTTGTTTGTGGGTAAAATGGTCAGACAGTGATGGATGACATTCCTATGTGCCAATCAAGTGTTTGAGTTGTTTGCTTGTTTCCAACACAAACCTTCAGTAGCATCACCAGCAGACCGGCGCTGATGAGGAGTGGAATCAAGCTGCTGATGAACCAACTGAGCCATAAAGTGCCATTGTTCAGTCCCATGATGCGCATGGTCTCCTTGAGTCGTGCCTCTTTCTCGTAAACCACTCCTTTGATGATGATTGCCACTGAGTACATCCAAGCCAAGGTCATAAAAAGGGGCATTGATCGGCTCATCACACGGAGAAATCTAAAAATAAAAAACAGAATTAGGATTTTTCCTAGCTTGGCATAATAGTGTAATATCTCAACAGAAAATGTCTGCTTACATGTCATCCACATAACAAGGATAGGGCATCTGTTGAATATAGATTCCAGTTTCTCTTTGGTTCCAGTGATAGCTCGGATTATGCCATGTTCAATGACATCTTGCAGATACGAAAATCCACCCCAGACATATCTGAGGTCTTCAAAAGGATCTGCTCTGGGACCTGGATCCCAATATCTACAAAAAAAAGCCAAAATGTCATTCATCTATGCAACAAAAACTATTTATGATTAATGTACAAGCGAATTGTTTCTTACGCGTCTTTGATCTTGTTTGTCCTCTCCACGTTGTCGATGTCCATGCGGATCTTGTAGTTGACGTTGGGTGGAAGGTCGGAACTGCTGCTGCCATGGCTGATGTCTGGAAATACTATTCCTGCCCAGAACTTTTGGTTATCAAGAAGTCCCATGGATTTGTTCACCAGTCTCTCCTCATTAGCAACTGGCTCAAGCTTGTCCAGATTCACACACTGTTAGATTCAACAAAATCAATGAATTAGGTTTTAACACATTCACCATTCAAGCTGACAAGTGATTGAGGCTCTTGTTTATAACTTGCAATCTTAGTTGACATATGATGACCTTAATAGCCTCAGAAATGTTATTTGTCCCGGAATTCAATGTAAACATACTCATAACTCTACACAGATGAGACTTTTATGACCCTGTGAGGCCTTGACACAGTTTATGTTGTGAGAACCTTGAGCACATCCATAATAAATTAAATGAGTAGGTCAGTGTGTTGATTTTCATGGATATTCCAAGGTCACAGACATGTATCAAACACTATGTCTCTTAAAATGTGATATTTTTGATTTATTATTGCAGTTTATGTTAGGTCAATGTAAAAGACTTAACTAATTCTTTTAAAAACAGCATGACATTCGATTAGCACTCTCTGGTCTACAATGATGGCAGTTGTTTGTGAGTAAGACTTGGCACTCACACACTGACCTACTAAGGACTGAAAGCTGTGCTACACCGAACACTGCAATAATTGAATTTCAGAGAAACCCTCCAGAAGAAAATGTGATTTCAGAACATTTAAGAGAGACTGTCCCATCAATAACAATTACTTAAATGAGCAGAAATGTTGGACCAATGGATAGTTCTGACCTAGAAAGCCATTTACCATTAACCTCCCTCACAATGACCTACATGTTATATATTGGCTGTATCAAAGAAAAACACTAAAATAAACTGTATATGTTCTAAATTTCTAATGTTTTCAAACATGTGAGAAAAGCAAACTGACCTCCATGAAGCGAGAGATGGTTTGTATGGCTTGGTCGGTCTCATTGAAAATCTCTCTCCAGGTGTAACCTGCTCCTGCAGAAATAGGACCCTCTGACACTTTGGACAGAAACCGTGCCACATCGGACACTTTCCAGTCTGTGCCAGTGAGCTGAGAGCTGAAGAATGAAGCACTGGCATTGTTCTGCAGCAAAGTCTGAAAAATACAAAACAGTTATACATTACAACCAACAAGTTTAGGTCAAATTGGATATTGTTGTTGGAAGCATCTGTTTCTACTCTCATGCATGCACTTGTACAGTACTGTGTCAACACTGCAATACTGTGTTTGGTCACTAGGGGGAAGTTGATACGCTGTTATGGAAGTGCTATTGCTTTGTTTGCCAAAGCAGCCATGTGATAATGATGTGTGTTTGCTGTACTTAAACCAACGCACAAACATCACATAAGAACATTTATTATAATCCTTCTTTTGTAAGCAGGTCACACAAGAACAATCTATTTCTACCTCTGATTAAAACAACTGCAAACTGGTTACATTAGTTCATATGTCTTTGTGACTAAATGTTGTTCAGGCGCCGCACTGTCTGACCATCATTTGTGATTGTGGTTAGTTTCTTGATACTGTTGCATTTTGTGACAAGAATTTTGCTAATGTAGACAGATTAAATCCATTGTTTAAACTGGGTTGGTAGTTTTCTTTGAAGGTCAGTGTAAGTGCTCTATTATAGTTCAGAAGGGGAGATAGAATGATAACTATAAACAGGAAAATCCCTTAGACAAGACATTATGTGTGACGTCTGTGCAGTGGACCACCCTGACTAAGTCCATTTCCTCGCTGTTTTCCATGAAGTTCCAGATTTTAGGTCTCATCTCTTCCCACATGCCGCCAAGATCTCGCAATACGCCAAGTTCCTGGAAGGTCTTATTCACCTGCGAAAAGATCCCAAGATCACAGTTCATAAATAACTATTTAAACTGTAGTTCTATACTTTTATTTATTTCAGAATTTATAGCAATACCTCATGGATTATTCTCTGTGTGGCTGGAGTGTCTGGAGTGTACAGGATCTTGCCCATCAGCAGAGGCTTCAAGGCCCTCCAGATCATTCGAGAAATGGGGCTGGACTCAAGGCTACGCATCAAGTTGTTGCAATATGGAGCTGGAAAATCAATACAAATGTGATACTTTACATTGTCCATTAGACTTCCGTCATCTTTTTAAAACTTGTGCAACATGATCTTAGTTCTAGAAAGAAAAATAAAATTTAAGGAAAGACATCATTAGTGTCATGTATTATTATCTCACAATTAACAGATGACATCAGAATCAAAACCTAAAAGGTGAATTTCCAAATCAACCAAATATTCAGCTAAAATAAAAAAATAAATTCAAATTCTTATGAAACTGACATTATGAGTAAGTGAAATGGACTCACTTGATGAGTTGTCGTACACCGAGACAGGTTCAATGTCGCTGTCGTTGCCATGGTTTCCAAACAGGGCCTTGTATTGTTGTCTTCGTACCAGTTCAGAGACTTGATTTTGAGGCCGCCGCCTTCAGGGTGCCCACACACGATCCGTGACACAGCCTGGTACACCTGGTTTGGAGAGCCTGTGGCATTTCCAGTGAGATACAGAATTTCTCTGCGCATATCCTTCCAACTGTCAATGCTGCCGAGCTGTAGGGACAGAGGAGAAAAGAAGTTTTGCATTATTATTTATAGCAAAACTCTAGAACAGCTACGACTGGAAGTCAAAAGCAAAATCAGTTGAGGTTTGTCTGGACACACACAACTACTTCTGTCAAAAGTATAAAAAAGTCAATACAATAGAAACTGTCAAGTATCAACAACTGTTTTAGAATGACAGTACATTTTGTACATTGTATATATTGTTGTCACAATCAAGCCCATTCCATACTACATCCTTGAAATCACATTGTAAGGTTAGGTTAGATTAAGCTAAGTACTGCAAACATATGGAAATCTATTTATTACAGGAAGCCAGAGACAAACCAAAAGAAGTAAGATAATGTAAACGTTTTCTTCAATAAAAGAAATCCATTACTGTGCTGGGTTATTTTGTGATGAAAACAGAATTATGAGCTCATTCTTCTGACAAAATGTTTTGTTTTTTTCTTCAACAAAGACTATTTTTACCCTCCTACTTCTCTTAATTTCCTACCCTTATCCTGTTCTGAGAAAGAAACAGCTGAATGTAACTACAGAAGTGTGAACTTTCTGACAAATCAGAGGATTTTAGTTCCCTAAAGAAAACAGAAAAGTAGTCTGTTCACATAAACTGTCACGAATTGTAATCTGGGATATAGTTCACTTTTAATCCATCATGTGCAGAACAAGACAACTTTGTATTGCACGGGACTTTGTTAAACATAAGGTTAAATCACCTTGAATAAAAATGAGGCTCAAGTTACAGAGACTGAAGCTACACTTACATTTGTTTGGCTATCACGTATCACAGCACTGTCGGTGTATTTAAACTATGTGGAAGTGGTGGTGCTTGGTGGGAATGGTTTTGAGTTACGGTGAACTTTTTGCTGTCCTAGATACAGACTACATCGAGATGGAGACAGTTTGCACTTAGGCTCTTGCCTCACTGTGATAAATTTAACTAGTGCCAGTCTGCTATCTGAACTCGCTATGAATTCATGCAGGTGTGAATTTTGTTGCAGGTCAGAAAGTCCATGTTGCTAATGTGTTATTGCTACAGTTACATAAAATCTATTATTAGTCATATTACATAAGGCAGACATACAGTATATCTTTCTGGGAGTTTTATGCTACAAACAAACAAACTATTGTGGACTGCAATGCATGCTTTTACAATGATTAGACTGTGTAGCGGCAAAGCAAGTTCACAGTGAATCACAAAGAGGTTATTACAGGTCAAGAAACAAGTCCATACAAGTTCCCGATGATGTTTGAAAACTGGTCACAAGATCATGATCGAGAAGGAATGAAAGTGGGAAGACAGATTTTTTTTGTCCAAACAACAGGGCAAAAATTCGTCTTTGTTTGCTATCCATCCACTTTCGTCTTGTTGATTTGCTGGTTTGAAGAAAAGATTTATTATATTAATAGCAAAAAAAGAGGTCGATGCAGAGAGGTGGCAGGAGGCAGAGAGAGAGGTGCTACCAGAAGCTTCCAGAGCAAAGAGTTACTATCGGTCATTCTCCTAATAGGCAGCCTCCACAAGTACAGCCCTATTATATTCAAACTGTAGCTGAGTTACACAGTAGCTACCAAACAAAAGGATATATTTACGCTGTGGTGAGCCAAAACAGAGCTTGCTTACAATAAATAACATTCTTGCTGACTTCAAACATTTTTTTTCTCGTTTTGCTTGCAATTAGACCTGTTGAGTAGCTCTTTACTCTGGTTTCAAACAAAGAGAAAGTGAGACTTCTCCGATCACCACACAAAGCCCAGTGCGGTTGCCTTACAGCTGCAACACAGTGCTAGTCACATGTTTCCTGTTTTATAACGCTCAATTTACTTTGCGTGTTCTAGTTCAACCGAGCTGACACTTATTATTGCTTAAAGCTACAACAAAGCAAAAAGTGAGACATCTTAAGCCTCTAGTGTTTGCTCAAATTGCCCTTTAACACTTTAAACTGTGTCAATAGCTCTCTGATGGCTTTTCATTTGCCTGCGGCGATGCTGAAAGGATGTCTGTGTGAGGCGAAGGGCCCGGGTGACTAACACATATGTATACATCCTCAAAGACGCCAGTTAAATAGGTGACAGGAAGCTTAAAACTGCCCTTGAGTTACCCTGCGCAGTCTGTGAGAGGTTACTACAGTTCAAACTGCCTTTAGACCTGATTAGCTTTGACACAAACTTGGTACCACATTTAGGCCAAGACGAAAAAGGATATCGAGCAAATATGCTGCTGACAAATATATGTATTTAATTATTTTTGTGAACTGTAGACTCCTTTTGGTTGGAATTATTATTATTATTATTATTATTATTATTATTATTACTTTATTATTATTATTTTATTTTGATTAAATTATTTTGTATGTATTTTTTTATTTATCTATCTGTTTTTATTTTTTTTACATATTTCACGAGTTAGAGTCAAAATATTTCTTCTCTTGTTGTTTCTGGGTGAATTTCCTTTTATTTTGTGGATCATAAAATAAATTTAATGAATAAGAAAACTGACCCATAACAAAGAATGAACAGCTTATATCTTTGTGATAACTTTAAAAACAACATGTTTTTCTATAGTTACAGTAATTTTGTACATTTCCACAAACAGCAATCCACGGTCTAAAGGTCACATCGGTGCAATTCTGCTAAGGCTTTCCTGTATCTGAATTAAGTAAACTGTGACAAGCGCCTATAAGTAAAATTAACAGAGTATTAAAGGGTTACAATGCACTGAGAAACCACTATGATGAAACGTTTAAGAGTGTGTACCAGGCACTTCGCAACGCCAATGTAAACCTTAAAATGTTAACAATTGAGGACTTGTACTGGGCTTTATATAATTCACCAGCTTTTAGTCTTAATATCTAGAATTACATTATAGATGTTCTTCCAACCACACAAACAGGAAATGGATTTCTGCCATCTTGTAAGTGCAGCTGAGCCTACTGTTTTTGCCAGCTCGACAGAACAAGAGTCTAACAGGAGACTATTTACTGTGAGTGAGCAACATGATCCATCAGCTTTGATCCTGGAGCACTGGTTTACAATAGATTATGGTCATGCGCCTATAAGAGATGGTACAACGCTTTGCTGTAATTATTTGGAATTTCAGACATGAGTGAATCCATAGCTACTGTACCTATGGACTTTTTTATCAGGTTGTATTTTCTTATTTTCTAAATTTAGTGATTTACAGATCTTTGGATTTTACTCAAGATCTAGATTGAGTCATCTATATTATGTAAATAAAAACTTTCGATCGCCAATATCAAACAGTAACTGCTGAATTATTCCAAGAAACATTGACCGCCTGAGCAAATACTGTGATCTGAACTTTGAAGTCAAACAGACTAGACAAGTGGTCCGATGCGTGTTGTAACATGTGTCGGATGTTGCATTTACCTCCACGGCCAGGGCACCAAGACTTTCCAGGAGACTGTCGGTCGCCGCGGAGACTTCCTGTACCACTTTGGGATCACTCTTGACATCTTTCTGTTGAGAAAATCAACACAAGGCTTGAATGACGTATGTGCAAACAATACACTAAGTAATAGCTCTCCTCCAACAGTAAACAAGCAATAGGAAAGTCAACACATTACTCATATGTATAAACAACACAGCAGTTTTAAATTCTGGTATGATTGTTCATATGTTAGAGAAGATGCTACACAGAGGTTATTCTCTAGACTCCAAGAACAGTCCAAGACAAAGCAGCTACCAATAAATCAGATGTGACACAGAGGCTGTTTGCATTTTTGTCTGCCTCTGTCTGTTTGAGAGATGGAAACTTATTTGTTATTAAATACTCTTCATATTTTTAAAATGTAATTGTAATTGCACTGATGTCAAGACAAATTTTCCTGTAATTTAATCTAAGGTTATGGCTATGTTTAACAGAAAATGGTTATTCACATTTTACTGTGTGTATACTTAATACAGTAAAATTGTCTATGCCAATACATAGGGTTTCTGAATGAGGACCATACATTACATTTTATAAAAAACTTTGATGAACACGTGACACCAATTAAAAAGACGTGGTCACGTGGCAAAGTTCAATGCCCCGACAATCAAAAAAGTCTGCAACATGTGCTTTGTGCGTGTTCCTGTCAGCCTGACCACTTGTGCTCTGTGGTTGTCTGTGTGAGCAGACAATGGCACTGCAGTGCATAAATCTCATGTATCACACTACAATGTCAGGAGCTGAAATGTGTGACACCAGACAAAGCAGAGGTGCCTCAAAAACAATCCAGTACAGGACAGGAAAGAGCATAAATCTTTACCTAGTTACTTCATTTGGGAAAAAACAGGAAGGGTTTGCTCAATAATGTGTTTTTTTTTTTACGATTGCAAACAACAGGCAGGGGTTGAGAAACAAAGTACAGATTGAAGATTTAGTTTTACTCAATGCCAGGAAAAGGAGGGGGAGCGAGGAATGTAAGGAAAAGGTTGAGTAGGAGGAAAGTAGTGGAGCTGACGCAAAAACCACCAAACTAAGATAAAAAGTACAGTAGATCAACTTGGATTGAATGGTTTTAAAGAGCCTATAATTGAATACATTTTTATCTGTGTTATATTAATGCTTCTTCATGCCATCAAGTTGAGTTTTTTCCCCCCACACTTACTGGTATTTAACACCCTTATGCTGTATTCTTGCACAAAATAAGTACTTTGTTCCACCTTGCGATGGCATTAAATGGTAGTGCTCCAATGTTTGAATATTCTGTCACTGAGTTGCCTAATTTTGAAGCTAAACTATTTAAGTCTAAATATGTTCACTGCTGGGTGCACTAGATTCTATTGGAGATATTTTGTTTTAATCTCATCCGAACAAAGCCAAACAACTACTCCAAAAAGCTAGCATCTCAAGGTTATTTATAATGTTTTCTAAAGTATGACAGGTCATTTGAGGCTGAAATAGTCGTTACGCAAAATCAGGAGTAAAATTTGCCTTTGACTTTTAACTTACAAACAGCAGTTTTTGGAAGCATAACTGCCAATTAAAATGAAACTAAAAACTTTGACGTAACTTACTCGAATCGGTTTGAGGAAGTCCAGATTGGAGAGGAAGTGGCTCTGTGCTTTGTTCAACCATTCGCTGGATGATTTGCAGATGATTTCTTGTGTCTTTTTGGACACATTGTGGTCGGCAATGTGAACAAATTCTTCCAAAGGTGTCGTGTTGCAGAGGTCTCTGAGATGGAATCCAAACCCTTTTGTGAGCACCTAAAAGAAAAAAAAAGAAAAAAACAGTTTAAAATGGGGGGAAATCATGAACTATTTGAAACATTACAATAATATCAAATAATAATATTAAAAAAAAATAAATAAATAAATAATAATAATAATAATAATAATAATAATAATAATAATAATAATAATAATAATAATAATATAATATAATAATAATAATAATAATAATAATAATAATAATAATAATAATAATAATAATAATAATAATAATCAAAGCAGCCACAAAAATCTGGTAACCAAATGTCCTAAGTCCAAAATGTACAGTGTGTTCCTGGACAGGTCAAAAAGTTAAGCATTTGAAAACAAAACAACGTCCTTGACCAGTATCAAAAACATGTACACTGCTCTTTTTATCACTGTATGAGAACAACACTGGCCTATTTATGTCAACATACTGTGTAAAATCAATATTGATTGAGTTATTTTTATTGAAACAGAATACATTTTTTAAACTCAAAGATAGAAAGTGAAAACAATACACTTTAAAAGCCAAACATGGCAAATTGCAGGTCCGCACCAGATCCAGTTATATTTTCTGTGATCAATGACGCAGATGAAATGTGCCTGAGATTTGGACAGAGTGTGCACGTGTCTCTGAAAAGAGGAAGGGAGGGGGGTGCAGATCATGTGACCACAGCCCACCAACTGCGGTGAGGGGATGATGTTATACATTCAGGGTAAAGCAGCTGCAACAATGTGATGGATGATTTTAAAAATACATTTGACTAAAAGGAAAACAACGTGTCTACAGTTTATGCAAAAATAGAAGTGTGCGTTGGCCAAAGTGTTGAACTTAAAACTCTAATCTGCACTCTACAAAATAAAAAAGACTTGAGGAAAGAGTGTTTGAAAACAAGGGATGCCCATCAGCTGGTTTGCCCCATCCAGAATGAATTTCATCTGGGTATTAAGGGCTTAGCTGTGCCACAACAGCCGCTGTCAAGACAAGGTCATTACAGCGCTGACTGTTGTATGGCACTGTAGTCCTCTTGCTGTTGCTAAAGCTGGTAATAACATGCATTTCTATTAAAAGAGTCTCACCTTTTCCAGATTGACATCGGCCTCCACAATCTGCCTGAGGTCATGTCGGGGGAGAGAGGCATTGTGGTGAAGAAAATGGGAAAGCGTCTCATTATCTCTCAAAAAGTCCTTCAGTTTGAACCCTGTGGAACATCAACAACACATCACTTACCACAGGCGCTGCACCAGTTCAGACACATTTGCAATTTATGGTTTAATAACCTAATTTTGTTCAAAGTTTAAATTGTAAACATTCAGGTGAAATTATTGACAAAATGCAAAGATTCACTTGTGTTTTAGAACATGTTTGCACATGTTGTAAATGTCAATAGTAATAGATTGTAACGCTGAAACTACTATTTTGTAGTTTGGGATGGAAATTTTTATAGCCTTTGCAATTGAGTCACTAAAAATGGCAATATTGATTAGATTTCAAGTAAATGTCCAACCCTACTTAGCATAAGAAACCAATTAGGAATGATGTATCAGTTTTTGCAAAATAATATAGAGTGGGTTTCTCCATATATTGGTTTAATTCTGATTTTGCCGAGACTTAGCACAAATACTGTTCTGCACAGCCCCTGTGTGTGTGTGTTCAAATGTATCATCCTAGATTTGTCTTGACCTTGATTAGTACTGGTAAGTACAAATAGAAATATCAAAATGTTTAGGCTAAACAGAGACATTTCGTGATAAAAGAGAAGTTCAGTTTTTATTATCACAAAAAATGATGTTCACATTTAATATTGTTGTCTTTTTCAGCCTTGTTTTCTGAGGTAGAGCAGATGCTGTATGTCTGTATGTCAATAAAGTCAATTAGAGTTCCCAGTACTAGATCTACTTCGTGATGTTTGCTGTGTCTCTGGGATGTGCGACCTGCCTCCTAAAGTCAATAGACATGTCATTAGTTTTGGTGATATTCAGTTTCAAAAATTAGTTATCACACCTCAGTGCCATGTCCTCAAACATCATAACCAATGCTGAATCATTAATGACCACTACATGCGTGCATTGTTTTAAATCTGCTGAGCCCTTAATAAATGGGTACTGGGGAGGACGGCCCTTGTGAGGACTTTTTGTTCCTTTCCTGCATTCCGAAGACGTCAAAGTGTTTATGAAACTGGCTGGAGTCGGTTTATGGACGACAGACTCCGGCTCTCACGCAGACGAGGTTACTCACGGTCATTCCACTTTGCTCTAAATACCACAAACTTCTCCCTTCATCTCCATCCTAATTTGTCTGGGAACAAATATACTTATTATAACAACAGTCTCACTGAAAGTAGGCTAAGAGCAATCTCACACACAAGAAAGTGGCCCACAGGCGGCTGGTGTACTGCGTTATTTTGGTTACAAACAAAGCCGTCTCTGTCTGTTATGCAAGTGTATCTTTTTGTTAACATAGCCTCCTGCTCCTTGCTAATCACCTCGTAATGAAATAGGGCATGAACACTCTTCAAATGCCAGCATCAGCTAATTCTCTGGAGTTTAGCTCATCACCAGTAAATCTCTATCTTCACACGTTTTTTTAAGATTTCGCATGACATAGATAAACAGGAAGTACTTTGAGCTCCCTTGAGAGGAAATGAAAAAGTACAGCATGTGTTGAGCCAGCACAAATATATATTTTTTCTCTTATGGTGAATGATGATAAGAAACCCAGCACTCTTTGTCCATTCAGCCCACATTTATCTGCATGTGAGTTTTTTTTTTCTTTCACTCAGCACCTTAGTGAGTTAAATTCTCGTGGGCTAATGACAGGGGAGTGCTAATAAGGTCTAATCAGTGCCCCTGTAGGAAAACTCCCATGATGCTCTTTCTGCTATTGACTTTGGGGACTGACTTCACTGATTTACTTAAAACAGAGTCGGCAAAGACATGTGGCTATTTGAAATCCTTTGCTTATGTGTTTGGACAACTTAAGTTTGCTCAATCCTTATATCAAGAAAAGGAGATTTTCTAGGGAAGCAGCACAAGTAACAATTGTTATCTGTCACTGTTTATATTTGAACTTAACCAGGATTTCACCTCAAGTGCTACATACTCATGGTGTTTCATTTCCTGTCTTTGATCAAAGAAAAGTCAAAATGCAAAGCAAACTTTTTCCATCTGTGGCCAAACAAGTCCTTAAAGGCCTTGTGATGGGCAAACAAGTTCACCACACCCCATCTGTTACAACTGGATAAATTGCATAATATACAAACCAATACATTTATTGTTCTTGTGCTGTCATGCTGTTTTGTCAGTAGTGTGCCAGTAAATGTAAATTATTAATTAAAGTCGCACTGTGTACATTTCTGTAGATGAAATGTCTCTCGCACAAACCCATTCAGTACATCTTATTTTCTTTAAAAATTTAGTGAGTGGAGGCCCTTCTACAAAGAGAGATAATTTAGTGTCTATGTAAGCGTTTTTTATTATTATTTTTTGTTATTATTGAAGTCTATTTTTAGCAAAAATGTGGCTTTTAGGCTTAGTAGATCATTAAATAAACCCTAACAGAAACAAATAATTTTGAATGATCACAGGAATTATGCACATTTTCACACCCCAGACCTTAACTGCAGTCACTAAAAGACAAATAGAAATGCTTTAAATATCCAAAACTTATTTTTGGCCTAGGAAATGCAAGGAGAAAATCTGATTTCAAATATCCCATTGGCATCTAAGAAAACAAAAAAATTTCCTTGAACCAGCTGCAAACCCTCAATACTGTAAAAAACGCTTGACCCTTAACTCTTGATCTGTGTAAATCTCTGTCCTGACCCTCTTCACAAGCTGAATTATTAAGCTGCACGTGAGCCCCTCTGCGCTCAGCTCTTTGATCCCTATAGCTCTCTTCTGCGTCCTCCATCACTGTCGCCTCGATCGAACGCTTCTCACGTGGCTTAAAAATGAAACACGCCTGTGCATTAATTTATATGATGATAAACAGCACAGATGTTGCAAAGGCTCGTCTGACGAAAGAAAACACAATCCACGCTCACTATTATATCATGATGAATAACTTCACCAGCACCTCCTTGTGCGTAGGCTATTGGGATTTATTATGAACGTCAATATTTTCTTTTCATTGCTAATGGACATGAAATGGATGTTCATTGCATAATATCTCGCCCAGCTCTGGGCTAACACAGCAAAAGGTAACCAAAACAAGATACTTCATTGTTTAGCTGGGTTGTGTAGTTTTTCAATGTAGCAAGATGCAATAAGAGAAGAGAAACTTAAACAAAACAAAACAATTCCTTATTTGACAAGGATATAATTGGGTTCTTTTTGTGCAACTAATCACATTTTTATTAGTATTGTATTTTTATCAATATAATTAGCATATTATTATTGTTAAAAAATAATTTTTATTATTAATATTATTTATTTTTAGTCAGGAGATTTGTCAGGCTGAATGTATTATATCACTAAAAACAACAGCAAAAAGTTGATCAGCTGGTTTTGTGTCAAACTGACCAGGTCAGCCATAGTTGGTGACAAAATGCTACTGATTTTGGCTGGTGAGAATTCAGCTTTCCTTTTTAGCCAAAGTTAAAATTACTTGCTTAGATATCTAAAATGTATGCAAAGAAGATCATTGTTTTTTTTTTTTAGATAATATAAATAATAGTTTATTATGTTTTTTGTATAGAGCTTGTAGGTGTCTTTTTAGGCAGAGTGAATTGCAACACTTGACTTTTGGAAGATTTGATCATGAGTCTGGCAGGCACGGATAACAGAGGTCACACCCCTCGTCAGTGCTTTGAGTGGAGAGATAAGTCACTTATGAGTACAGGGTCTCCAAATTCAAGTACCTGCATTTTTGGTTTCCTGATAAACTATACCACTTTGTAGGTGTCTTTTGGTCTTGTTATATAAAAATGCATGTAATCTGTTGAGTGTTGAATTAAAAATAAAATAAAAATGTGGACGCTCAAAAGCTAATGCTTCTATTGCATCAGTATGAGCCTGAGTGGGAACATTTAACTTGGCTTGTGGTAAAATATACAAAGTATGACTGGGTGCCATTGAAACTGTGTGTTTAAATGATGATATAAAGCTTTTTTCTTACGAGCTGTGTTCTTCTGCAGCTTCCTGAGCGCCCTGACCAGGCCCTTGTAGCCCTCATAGCTCTTATCATTCTGGCTGTACAGCAGGATCTTCTTAGCGTCAGTGATGAGACGGGAAATTCTGAAAAAGTTTAGAAAGTTTAGATAAGACCTAGATGTGTCAGACAGCATTTTTAAAGAAGCATTTCATACTAGATTTAACAGAAAATCAACCATTAGTCAAATTTTAACCGGTCAAATCATGTTTTATAATGATGAGCAGAACATTTGGATCATAGAAATCAGTATTTACATGGAATCGTTGAAATTTCCCACCATCCCGGGGCTCTCTCCAGGTGTGGAGGAGCGGAAGCAGGGGTTGTTGGCGTTGCAGATGATGCCTTGTACCCATGGCAGTGTACCAGCTGAAGGCATGGCCTTGTTGGGAAAATGACCTGAAGAAAAAAGTTTATATAATAACATAAATAATCTATTTAGTGTTTGTATGAGCACACAAGGTCGACACCCATAAGTAACAGCTTTATAAACTACAAACCATGCTGCATTGATCTGTCTGTCTTGTATATATATTTAGGTCTTATCTTTATATGAGGCTTATCTTTATGATGAGCTTTTATCAGCTAAGCTACTGTTTAACATTGAGGTTAACAAGATTATGATATTTACCATAAGATAAGCAAAACAGGCCAGGAGTTTGACCCACTTGTTTGATTGATAAGAAGGGTGACAATTTACTTTTTTAACAAAATAATACATTACACTGTTTAGGCATAGTTTATAATCTTTGTACACAGTCAATGACCTGAAGCTTCAGGTTGGCAAATGCGTTAGTCAAACTATTTGTCAACAGTCACATGCTCATGGTAAGATCAAATATTGACACAAATGTTCCAGTGTTTTCTGTGAGACAACAAGGAAACTGTAACAACTTGGAACTTCCAAGAGATAAAAAGTAAATCTAATGTAGTATGTAAAAAGCATTTGAGCCATGAGCAAGTGGACATGTCTGGTACTTACATTCATGTTGCTCGTAGGGAGGATAATGTATTCTGACTGAAATCAAGATGAAGAAGATAAACAGTGGCCAGATGATCTCAATCAAGAGCTGGAGCTGTAGGAAAAACAAACACAAATGTTTAACCAAAAACCTTGGGTTAATCAACAAACAATGGTGACTTTGCTTTTATTTGTATCAAACAAGGTCAGTTTAACTTTGTATTTGGGTGGGGGTCTGTCAGTTGTTTGCCTGTGCACAGTAATCCCAGTCTGGGAGAGTACTATATGGGTTAATAAGGGGAGACACACAGAAGTGTGCTGGCTTTACAGGACTCTGGAGCTGTCCATCTGCTCCATATGGCCCCTGCGCCTCAGCTGCCTGCTGACAGACTTAACTAGTGCCGCTCACATGCGACATAGATAAAGAAAAGAACAGTGTCTTAGTAATGTCCTGCTTCTCTTTGTTGGTAACAAGTGGCCTGGAAGTCACGTTATGATAGCTGCTGTCTTCTGATGGAAAAATGACCTAAATATATGATGACAGGACAGGCAACTCAGACATAAAGAAGCACTGTCTTTGAACCAGAAGTGGATTTGATTTGCATATGTGTGACTATGTGGGCATCAGCCAGAACAAAATGGACGCTGGACAGAAAAGCTCATGAAGAAAAGTGTCACCACCAAATCTCAAATTCAAACTACACTCTGTTCAGTGCTTAGCTCAAAGGCATGTATCATATCCCCATAGATGCGACCTTCCTACGCACTGAATACATGCATGATAATCATGCCACAACATCATAATCTACAAAGAACAGCAATGTTTGTGAGATACATCCAGTAACTATAGCTGTACATTGGTTATTAAAAGTCTAAATAGTGATAAAGAGCATTAAGCTGACTGCAACTGACTTTCAGATTTTGTGTTATTGACATTTACCTCTGATAAGATTTTCTTCCCACATTTCTGGTGTATTGACATATAGTCATCAAAGGATTGTTTTATGGTAATTATAAAAAATAAAGCTATTCAGTTTTGTTAATGCTGCCCTCTCCTAAGTAACAAAGGTGAATTTCCATGCTTACTGTCTGTCTCCGTCGGTAGGTAAAGTTTTTCCACAGCAGTAAGCCCAGCTGAGTGGAGACTGCCATATCGCTGTCTTCCTCACTGAGCCCACTCCAGCTCCTCGCTAGGAAAACACATGAGACATAGTAAAGGTTATTCAAAGGAAACAACAAAAAAGGATCAGTAACTCCACTGGCAAAGTTAGCAGCCAAGTCCAAGAACTGCCAACAGAAAGACAAAAGAAATATGGCATGAAGTAAAAAATAAAAAGCCAAAATAGGGCTCAGGTAAAAGTAAGCAAAGGAGCCTGCTTAAATAACATATGCATCTTGACGTAATAAAGTAACAGAAAAAGAATGAAGTATGATAATTTTCACTAGATTGATAAGTCAATCCCTGAGTAGAGATTTTTTGCCTAAATATTGCTGTATCTTTATTTATTCTTATTTTATTTTGTACTAGTTTAGTCTAGAAGAGGTCAATCATATGTTACAGTAGGTACAGCGTAGCTCTTCTCTACCCACCTCTGTCAGAAGCAGTGTCAGTGCAGAGTAGCCTGGGCCTCAGCTAAAGTAAATTGAGGCTTCAGAGTCTGTCTCGGGTCTACTTAATGTGAATGTTTCAGTCCAAAGGTTGTCTGACCATGATGACGGCTGAGTGGGCAGTGTGACTGGGGGAAAGTTATTTGCAGTCCTTTAATCAAATAATCTTTAAGTAAATGACAGGTTATATTTGATATTTTTGCTTAAATGTCTCCATTGATATGTAGTAAAGAGTTTGGTGGCCAATTGGTAAATAAGGGGAAATTAACATTTTTGTTGTTATTTTAGAATATAATTTGGATGTGGTTGCATTATTGTCAAGGCAGGCACTTCTTGAACAAATGTTGGCAACACTGGAGTAGTAGGTTAAATTGAGTACACAAAAGAGCTGTACTTTACAGAATTGGCAAGTTCTAAAAAACAAATATATTTAGCAAGAGGGGAAATTTAGAAAATAATAAAACAAAGTGAACAGTGCATGTTTTTTTTTGTCCACCAAGGGGGACAATCGGTATATTTGTGGCAAAATAATATAAAAAAACAAAACAAAACAAAAAAAACCTCAAATAAATTAGAAGAAAGAAAGAACCAAGAATGACGATGTCGCCAGTTCAACACCTTTGTGACAGAATGAATCAATGTGCTCACTATTTTCATTGTTTTTATGTAATCACGACAAACAAGTTGTTTTCTGAATAATACCGCCTCCATTTTGCGTCAACAGTTCTTTAACACCACATGAAGAACCAGATGTTTTGGTCAGGGAGAAGCTAAGATTGTGATTCTTTCTTTACTGTAGTCGCACAGACACTCTGTGTAGTTGATTTAAGTATTACTAGGAGGAAAAACGTGTGTTCACGGTCTCCTTTGATGCAAAACAACAGAACACATCATCCAATTCACTGTTACTGCTCCGAATGGTGCAGAGTCAGTGCGCCTCTAGTGGACATACGAGACACTATCATTTTATACTTGTTTACCACAATTTCAGCATCACGTGTTCGATCACATTCATATAGTTTTTTCATCTGAACATCATTTTCCTCAAACACTGGACACTTACTGCGAGTATGTCTCTGATTTCATAGAAAACACCTGTTTAGAAACAGACTAATAGTTCACACAGTCATTGATGAAAAAGACATTTTTGCATTGTATTGCATTTTGCACAAAAACAAGTCTCTACGCAAATTGCACAAAGTGACATGCCTTAAACATTATACCTACATGGATTTCTAAAACTGTCCAACGCTGTAAAATCAGGTGCATTAATTAACCCTTTTCTAATTGAAGAAAAAATACAAAAAGCTTTCCAGTGACTTTGGTGCTTGTGATTCATTGTTCAGCAGAGCCTGGGTTACTGTCGGTCATTGGGGTTCGCGATGCTCAACCACAGTCGTGTCAATGTCGACAGAACTACCTAAAACCCGGAAAATGACGAGATAACACAATAAAAGTAGGTCACCAAAATCCAACGCCAAAATGCAAATAAACGCGCCAAATATTTCTGCGCGGTTCTTTAAGCTGCTACAACCCCCAAAAAGATAATAATATATATATTTCTGCTTTAAAACACCACGAAGAGTCACACCAAACATGACAATCACAAGGTTTTCTCTGTGCGATAATCAAGAGGCTTTTATTTTCTACAACCAAAACAGGAAGTGGCTTACAAGAACAGCTGGCTTGATGAGTTTTATCCACAAAAGACAGACGGTGAACGGGAGAATAAAAACAAGATAAAACGTGAGAAATAAGCACAAAACGTAACTAAAATCCTCTCATACAGTCAAAATGATCTTCAAACCGCTGTGTCCATTCAGCGCACGCCATGACAAGTCCAACTCACAGTCCGCAAAGTTACACAAAGGAAAGAAAAACACGATTTATTGTAGACGGTTTACAAACAACACTCGCATAAACCAATGAAAAGAGAGACATTAGTGGTCGTTTTTGCCATGGAACATTAACCAGTCAACTCAACAACATCTTTTTGATGGACAAAGAAACTCGAGTCACCCCGAAAATGGTAAAAACTCAAAACTCACCGAGCGTTTGATGATATCTCCACTACTCGTCCTTTTTTCATAAATAAATTTTCCTCAAAAGAAAAAAAGACTTGACGGTCAAATATCCCCTGTCGTTACGGTCCTGTTTGCTGTGCGTCTGGTAAAACGGTCCTTTTTCCTTGGCCAGGGTTTTATAGTGCGCCTCAGTGCGGAGCAGAGAGGCAGAGAGGTAACCAGCGGTCATCCTTTGTTGGTGCTCCATATAAGGAAAGCACGTGCGGAGTCAAAACATATCTTAAAGGGACAAGCGCACAGATTCACTAAATACTTACATTCAGCTGTAGAGTCAATTACAGCGATGCTTTTAGGCTTACCCATTGAATCTCTGAAATTTCGTTTTGTTTTCTTGGCTATTTCAATTTATGTTTTATTATTTATTAGACTATTTTAATATAAAGGGTAGTGCAAATGATGCTCATCCTTGGCTCCTTTGGAAGGCCTAACTTTTGTAATGATAGCTACATTTTTAGTAGATAACAATGCACCTTAAAATGTGTGAACTTATTATGATATTATTATTAATGTATAATAATAATAATAATAATAATAATAATAATAATAATAATAATAATAATAATAATAATAATAATAATAATAATAATAATAATATTTCAAACTGGCTCACTAAGCAAAAACATTTCCCAAAATAAGTTTGAAGTTTCTATATATATTTTTTTGCTTTGTTTTGTTTTGTTTTGTTATTTTGTCATGAGTCCAATGCGATTAGTGCTCTTTTACTAAATTAAAACTATGACTAATTGTCAATGAAAATAATAATAATAATACAAAGATAATAAATCCTCAGATATTTACAAATGGCAGTAAATATACAGTATACAGTAACGTTGACAAAGAGTTGCATGAAGAATTTGTACTCATTCACCTTCTGTCTTCTCGTGATGCAGTCTCTGCAGGATCCCATTAAAATCCTCATTGAAAGAGATTAGCCATTAATCCAAGGAAGGACTTGAACTGTCTGCATGGCTGCACACTAAGGAGGATAATTGATCACTGAATGTGTGAATGTTGCGTAATAGTTAACTTTTCAAGAATCTAGACTAAAACAATTTAGCAAATCTTTAAATCACGCCAAACAGACCTATCACAAAGTGTGTCATTATGGAAGAGATAAATATTAGGCTGCTTTACGGCATGTACATTTCTTCATCTTGGGTTGTAAACTTTGTATTTCAGTCTTTAAATAGAGAAACTGTATTTACATGTAAAAAAAAAAACTAAAATTGCACATATTGAGGCCAAAAATGAAGAATGAATTGAGTCAGACATAACATTTTTGGTTAATTTGGCTGACAACTTAGATATAATAGTGAATGACTGAAAATTTGAAAATAAAAAAAATGTTTGGGCTTATATCTTTTCTAAATCAGGCATACTTAAATTTTAACAAATCCTCCAGTGCTGCAAGATTATACAGTTTTGTGTGCATAGGAGCTACTTTTTAGGCTGATATTGCTGACTGTGCAGAAAAATGCCTTTGGGGATAATGGCCTTTGGGATGCTCTAAAACTCTACATGGAGTAGATTAAATGAAATAAACAATTTAGTTGTTTTGACATGAAAGGTTGTCTAGAGCGCAGACACCATAAAAAGAAAAAAGCAAGCTTTGCCTGCAGCGTCTCAATATTCAGTTTAGAAGTTAGAAGTAATTTCAGACTTAAGCTGATTGTGTTGTGGGTTTGCCTATCAGGTACTATTATTTCCACTCAATGAAGAACAATGGCTTTGTTATGGCTGGCCCAGCAGGGAGTACTCATACACACCCATGGGCTTATGGGATGTCCATGCTGAATCCTGGACAGGTCACTCAGGACATTCTTGGACTTCCTTACACTTTAATGAACAAACAAACAAACAAACAAACAAACAAACAACAAACAAACAAACAAACAAACAAGAACTATTTAATATTTAATACATTGAGGTTGTGAACTGATATATTTTTCTTTTTTCTTTTATTTAAAATGAAAGTTAAAGGTAAAGTAACAAGAAAGAAGAGAGAAGCTGTAATCTCTTTATCAAAGTCCAACAAAACTTTTTGGTGAGTTTGCTCCAGAAGGGAAATAACCCTCGAACATTGGACTATATGCACTTCATTTAACAACACCATACAAAAGCAGTCAGAAGAATCTACAAAATGTCTGACAGACAAAAAATGGTGTATGTTATTCAGAACAAACCAAACCCCCCAAAGCCCCAAACCTGCTGGGTGAGAGACTGTGAAAAACTGGTGAATCTAACAAGAAAATGTTGTCCTCAGAGCTGCCCCCATGCCAAAAGCATAAACAATGTACACAGTTGTTAACAGGTTGTTGAGTTGAAAAGGCAAGGCACAAGTCCCAATAGGCATTGTCGCCAAGCGGCATGGTCAACTTTGTCGGAGTTAAAAGAGGCCGCGACAGTCAGAGTGGAGAGTGGTGCAGGAGTTAGGGACCAGAAGGTACTAAAATGGGGGTCGGGAGCTGGCTCGGCAACAGGAAAGCTAGCTCGCCAAGCTGCTTAAGAGCATGGTACTTCTAGATAGTGTGCCATTTGTGTAAAAACAAACAAACAAAAAAACACATTGTTGTGTTGAAACCATGGGGCAGGGTAGGTGTGTCGTCTTCGAAGGCCGAAAAACAAGGCAAGAGAAGCTGGTACAGCCATGTCCACTCACAGGCTCACCAATGTGACTGAAGGGAAATAAATTTGCAAAAAAAAAAAAAAAAAAAAGTATACTAAGTTATGATAGTCTAACTCTTATCTACAATAGTGGTATCAGTATATAGTAGTATGGTACAATATATGACTAGGATTATAATCAACTGCAACATATGAACAGAATAAATAACTAAATAATAGTCATACTTTTACCTCATAAATATGAGGTAAAAGTATGACTATGTCTATGTACAGACCAGCATTCAAGAAGGAAGAATTAGAAGTAAAAACTATCACATAAAGTGACACCAGTGAGTGGTACCAGAGATGTTTCCATGGTAACACAGTATTGCACATGTGATAATGTCCAGACTTACAGTTCATGTACAGTTGTCTGAAAGCGACTGTAAGGAAAGACCTGCAAAACCTTTTCTTCATACAGCGATGGTCTGTCACTGAAGCTGTTCTCCAGAGCAGATAGGGCGTCCTGCAGGGGGTGAGACTCATGGTCCAGCATAGATGTAAATCAATCAAGACTCTTCAGTCTCCCATCTTCTGTAGAGTCTAGATTACGGCCCAGATGGCGCTGAAGTTCTTGATAACCTGCTTCTCCCTCTCTTCCTCTCCCTCTATTGATGCTGCTGCTCCAGCAGACCAATGGAGTGGTGTCTGCTTAAGTCCACCACCATCTCTTTGGTTTTCCCAGCGTTGATGAGAAGGTGGTTTTGCTGAACCAGTCCACAAAGTCCTGCGTTAGTCCTCTGTACGCTGTGTCATTGTCGTCTGTGATGAGTCCAATGATAGCAGAGAACTTCTGCAGGACACAGTGGTCTGTGTTGTGTCTGAAGTTCACAGTGTAGGGAGTAAAGAGAAAAGGCACAAGGACGGTGCCCTGCGGCGCCCCCACACTGTAGGTCAGGAGGTCAGACACACAGACCCACTCTCTCAAAAACTAGGGCCTGCTTGTGAGGTGGTCCAGGATCCACTCTGCCAGTTCACAGTCCGCACTAAACGTCTCCGGCCTGTCCCTTAGGAGCAGGGGCTGGATGTTGTTAAAGGTGCTGAGAAGTCAAAAAATAGAATCCTCACAGCACTGCCGGACTTCTCCAGGTGAGACAGAGAGCGATGCAGCAGAAAGATGACGGCGTCCTCCACTGCAGCGGATCCAACGCTGAGCTCACAGTGGAGCGAAGGTGGCCAATAGGACCAACCTCTCCAGTGTCTTCATCAGACGTAAGAGCCACCGGCCTGAACCTCCTGAAGACTTTGACGTGTGGTGTCTAAGGCGCAGGCATGATAACATGCATGTTAGGGAACACTTGGTGATAGTCGGAGGTTAGGCGCCAGGTGTTAGGTGAATCGCCTCTGCTGAGTTGCCCCAGGGCAGCTTACTGTCACTGAGTGGGAGGGGAGGGGTTCATCTCACTGTGAAGCGCTTTGTGACTCTGTGTCTGTGAAATGCGCTATACAAATAAAGATTACTTACTTACTTACTTACTTACTTACTTACTTACTTATTTACTTACTTACTTACTTACTTACTTACTTACTTACTTACTTACTTACTTACTTACTTACTTACTTACTTACTTACTTACTAGGTACCACGCAGGAGGTCTTCCAGGGCTGTGGTTCCACCCTCAGCTTTAGGCTCATGTTTGACAATAATGATGCATCACAAGAACATGATTTACCTAGGCTACATCTGAGCAAATCAAGTACCTGTACACGTGGTCCTCAGTGTTTAGATATAAAGTGCATTTTGTCTTAACTCCTTATCATGGAGAAACCAAATTTCTGATAATTTTTCTAAAATTTAATCTGAATATGTTTCAGAAGCTTTTGGAACTTTGTGGTATTAGCTTCTGATGACTGAATCTAGTTACAGTAAGTGTGAAAAAGCTCTGCAAGAAAGAAAAAAAGTATGCCTAAATGTTTTGAGGTAAAAATGTAGAGCAGTTTATTGGTGTCAATAACACTGGTCTGAATGACACTTACCATTTTGGGGGTTTTGACAATTCCTCTTCAAATCTGTTTGACAACAATTTTTTTTTCAAATATATATATATTTTTTTCTTCAATTAGAGTTTAGAATAGGAGTATAAAGTAATTCTTTTTCATCCCAGAATGGATGATTGGAACTTTCTTTTTGTCTTTAACATTTCTAGAACCTTGAGAGCTTATTTTTAATAAGACAGTGGACAAAACTGGAGTTAAAAAAAAAAAAAAAAAAAAAGTGATGGTAATTTTTAATGTTTCAGAACGGTATCAAGCATCTGTGCCTTTTGCCTATTTTGTCTATAGCCTATTAGCAGCTTCTGTTTTTCTAGTTTCACAATGATCGCTTCAGCTCATCTTAAAACTAAATGCAATGCAACACATCTAGACTCCATTGTTATATCTGCAGGGTTATAAGCAGCCACCTAATCCAAGATATTATATGTAGGTGTTGAATGGAGAGTTGGAGAATGAGAGGCAGAAGTGGAAGAAGATGCCAGATTTGTCCGATAGTAACCCCAGTGCGTAAAGAGTGGGGGAGGGGAGACGTGTCCGATAGTAACCCTGTGCAGAGAGTTTGAGGAGAAGCAGGTTAACATACACATTCTGCTCTGTCTTATTTTTACTCAAGTGGTCTGCACTGCACTTATTTGTGACAATAGATATGGTCACAGTGCTGTTGCTGTGGACAGTCCCAAAAGACTTTCCAAATGAACGGGGAAGCTTCAGTCTGCGGAGGGGAAAGATATCGTTTTCGCGTATTTAACTTTTTGTTTCGTGGAACAATTTGCAATTCAGTGGCCTAAATAAGCAGAGCTATGACTGAGGATGACTTGTGGTAAATAAACAGTGGCTTGAAATCTTCCTGCCTACAGCTTTGGCACGTATGAGGCGTTCACGGACAGCTAGAAACAAACCACATCGAATCGAAGGACTAATTATTGTGTTTTTTGAAAATACGAGATACTCTGACAAATACAATGAAATAACCTACACTTTGAGCAGATGGCCAGAATCCGTAAAGACAGCAGGGAGCCTTCTTCTTTTGCAAAATGTCGAAAAATAACAGTGGTTTTAATTTAGTCTAAAGTGAAACGTGGGTCCCTGAAGGCAGCACGCTCTGACCGATGGTTACCTCTCGCTGCAGCGAGAGAACTGGGTGAAAGGGGAATGATGTCACAGAGTGGCGGAGGACAGTTCAGGAGAACAATAGGTGTTCCACTTTTGCCACTGGGCACGATTGATACACAGTTCAACAAACAGATGTTGGCAATATGCAAAATAATTAACAACACGTGCATTCCTTATTCACTTTAACTACAATATTCTGACTGAAGAAGCACGCTGTTTACACAGTCTACATGTAACTATTTCTGATGCACTCGTTGAAAGGATCTGTAGATGTAGATGGACATTGATGGCACTGGCAACTTTATAGCAACTTAAAAACAAGAAGTAATCAGTAACTACTGGTGCACAAAGTGTAAGTCTACAACAATAGAACAAATAATTAGAAGGAAGCAGGGACTGATTTTGTATGTAGGCCTACATGTCTGTCTGTCTGGATGGATGTAATATTTACCAACCCAGTAATATTTGGGTTGGGTAATATTTACCAACCCAAAACCTGATGGGTGTGAAACTAGCTTAAAAAGGGTGAAAAGCAATTTATTTATTTATTTATATTGACAACTTCTTGGGCACAATTTTATTTTTGAGTCTAAATGGTCTCTCTAAAATGCAAAAGCATGTTGCACATTAAGACACGATCTTCCAAAGAGGTTTTAGGTTAGTCAATTAGGGAAAACTAGGTCAAAAAACCACACATCTTAAAAGACAGACAGACAAAGAGGAGCCAAACTAAATTTTTGACATTTCATTATGATAAAATTCACAAAATATAGTTCCTTTAAATATGGTGCTGTTATATGATCAGAATAGTGCAAATAACTCATAACCTATTATGAGTTAGAAACTGTGCGCATGTGTCAGATAATCCCAGAGTAAGAAGTACTCCTACAGTGTACAAGCACAGTATTGAATGCACTGCATATGTTTTTGCAGGCCCCATTAGTGTGACCTCTGGGTTCATAATGAGAAATGATTTTCTATGGAACTGAAGCTCTGCTCAGAGGATGTCCTGCATATGCACTGCGGCTCAGTGGACTCTTTGTTGAGCCTTACAGTCTTCTGTTTTCAATACAACACAAGTAGAAACACAAACAATTGGAAATTGGTCTGTAGTCTAATGTTCATTAATAGATCATCAGACATAGAAGACAAACATAGTTTCTAATTCACTTCAGACATGACATTTTAGTATCCTTTATTCCTCTGTGACCAACTTTGTGCCTCATAGAAGGTTATGAACAACCCACATCCAGCGTCATAAAATCTCGTCTCATGTTGTCATTGGAGCCATGGGCAAAACTATTCCCTCTCTTTATGTGCTTATGCCACAGGTTCCTCCTCGCAGTCTGCTTCACTTTTGACTCATGCATATGAGCGTCAGCCTGTAATTGAGCGTGCTGGTACATTTATAACCCAGTGCTCAGTTGGATATAACCACATGCTTACTTGATAAAGACAGCTTCCTCCTAAACAGACACAACTGTGTCAAAGTTCAGCATTTAGATACAAGTCAGTTAGATCTTAGAGTTACCACACAAGTTACTACCCCTTTTGACAATAAAATGCAACAGTCAACTTTGAAGAAGGGACATGCACAGCAGTTAATAATTTTAGCTACGCCACACAATAACACAAAATGACTTCAAATCAGGCCCATCTAAACAACATGAGTTTACTTCAGTTTATGTTTCCGTGACATTTTATGAATACTCTTTTCTAAAGCGTTCAAATATGTGGAAAATTACAATATGAAATTGACTACTGAAGGATTTTTGACAGTTCAGTTGTTTTAGTTGTGAGCAATCACAATGTTAAACCCATGTTATTAATAAAATAAGTTTGTATCATTCTCAGCTGACTTTGTATTATTATTATATTGTTAAGTTAGACAGTATACACCTGAGAGTCAAAGTAAAGCCTGACACACTGTCCATTTGAATGGTACAGGAATGCCGCACTTGGACCCAGTTGTACTGTTGTGTCAGATGAGCTGCAGCTGGTGTAAAACATGCTGAGTGTATGCTGTGTATGACTCTATGAGTTTGCTGACTGGCCATCTGCTGCCCTCTGTCCTGCATAATAGACCATTCATTCACTCAAACAGCTGCTAGTTACCCCACTGTCTGTTCTGTGTCTGACAAGTGCACTTACTATTTATTTTTTTTTAAATAAGTGTGAGACAGTATAGAAAAAAACAAAAAACAAAAAAACAGTTCATAGTCTTTTATGTGGAGAATAAAAAAAAAACATTACACAATTTAGCAAAAATATTTTTTTTACATTTAAAGGGGACCTATTATACAAAATCTACTTTTCTTATATGAATGTTACAGCAGGGTTTTCTCATCATGAGTTTATCTAAAGCTGTATTTAGATTGATTCATGCAAGTAATACTGTATTGTCCTGCAGCTGATGCTCCAGTGCTCAGAAAAAAACAAACATTATTGTTGGAGACTAAAATATATTTTCAAGTAAATAAAAATGTGTTATCAAGGTCAACTAGAATGAAATTAAAATACTTGTAGTTTGATGGCTTTCTCACTTTTTGGCTATCTGGATTTATCATCCCATGTTTTCCTTTCTTTTTGCTGCTGCAGCCCTTTCTGGTTATCATGACCCCAGTTCACTTCTGCTGATGAGGCAACTTCTCACCTCATGTGCTTGTTTTCCATGTGAATCCCTCCGCACTCCAGTCCAAACACCACTGTAGTTTCCCATGGCTTGCTTGTAAGTAGGATTTGTTTGGTGCTAGGCCCACTTACTTGATGTGCCCAATAGGATAACATTTCTGTGCAAACATAGGCACATAGCTGGACCTTTTATATGAAAAACATGTGTAGCTTATAAGATGTAGAAATGTGACTCCACTCCAAAAAGAAAAGAAAGAAACCATAATGATTAATGTTGACAACAACAAGGAAGTACTGATACATAATTTGATATCTGCAGTGCAGCTTCAGAGTAGTTCCTAAGGGAGCACCCCAGTGCTATATTTGACAACTCAAATCGTTTAATGTGGAAAGAAAAAAGGTGCAGGCAGATTGGATAACACTGGGTAATCTCTTCAACACAGATATACACAGATACAAAAAGTTCTTTCTCAATAAATGTTCAGAATTTACTGTTACAGTTTTGTCTTACCAATGGTCTCTTTGTGGCAAAAGACAGTCTTTGGATGATTGTCAGGGTGATTTGATAAGTAACCTGAAGGTCAAGTCCAGTTTTTAAAGACCAACATTGGAAGCATTTGAATTAAAAGCACTATTTCAGTCACACAGTAGATTTTTAAAAAAGAGAACATCATCATGTGCAATCATTACCATTCAGTGATTGCTGACTGTGACATTTGTTTCTAAATAAAATTACTAACTGGGTCACGTATCAGTGTAAAAATAGCGTGTTGCAGAGAGATGGTTCTGCAATGGATTATAAAAAGAGACATGGGAGATCACAAAAGTGTATCTGCCCCACTAACAGAGGTTTTTTCAGAACTCATGCTCCCCTCACCGCATCCACGTGAGATGTGGAAGGGAGGGGAGGCAGATGAGAGGAACAACGAGGAGCATACTGAGCACTACAGCATCCGTCTATCCATACCAAATAACCTACAATACATCAGGAACAGGGTGTATACATACAAGGAGTTTCATTTTATAGATAAACTTTAAAATTGGATTCATGTCATATGAAAAAAGACTAAGCACGCACACCGGCACGTGCCGGTAGTCCACTGAGGTTTATGAAGACTATAAGCTGCATGGTGTGGCAATTTTCCAATGTAATGAGTTGAGTTAGAGATAAATCTGTTATGTCAGGGAATTTGGCCAGTGACAGAAAGAGAATCTACAGGGATTCAATCACTGTATGTCAGCATGCTGTTTCAAGCAAGGGCATTACCTCATAGAAAGTGTATTAAAACATAGCTTTCTTACTGTACTAATAGTGGACTTGTGAGATTGGAGCTTGGGAAACTGATAACTTGATAAAATAGACATGAGACTTTGCATTAGTTTACACTGTTTGGTAATAAAAACAGACCCTCGCACACATTGTTTACTGGAGAGCCATCAAAGAAAATAAAACAATGACAGAAAAGGACTGGGACTTGTTTGTCGCTGACTTGGGACTTGACTTTGAATCCATCACTGATATAAAATATAGTTCAGTATTTAAGGTGATCTGATGAAAATTGGCAGTTTATACATTTATAGACAAATTGCAGTATTTAGAGATTACTTTTATGTCAAATTAGCAAAATGATTTAAATAATATAGTTCTCTAGTTCTCTATTAGGTGGATAGGTGGAGGTAAATATTGCTTATTTTTCTAATCATAGATTTTACCATGACTTTTTTATAAAGATGATACTTTCTTTAGGGCAGCAAAGTCTTGGTGTCCTTCTTGTTTGATACTCAAAAGCACACAGTCCAGACAAGCACTTTGTTATGGTGATATAACTGTTATTTTTATCACTCATATATCATGTATTAGCTACAGTATGCAGGTTTGGAAATGTACAAAGAGTGAAAGTGAAAGCCAGTTCACGTGCTGTTGCCTGTACAGTCAAGGTCAAGGCTATTGTGAATGTAAATGTATGTCCCCCCCATGTGTGTTTGTGTGATACTGTCCATGGCTGGTTACATAATATCCTTTACCCCAAAGTCACCATGAAGGTCTGCACAGCTGTAAAATGACTCACAGCGTCTCCTTTGAACTGAATCCTTGGACACTGGCTCCCTCTACAGAACGTAATGGTAACTGCACATCTCTGGGCGCTGACGTAACATTAAAATAGCAGTCTAAAATAGATTCGACTACAGACGTGGAGGAGATGAGGTCAAGTAACTGAGTGTCAGACTCATAATCGAGGAAAAACGAGTTCAGTTCAGTAGTTTTGTCATTTAGACGGTGTATTTCGGCATTAGCCTACTCTTCCGAACAGCCTATATACTGTACATCAACAAAGCTGTTTGCATAGAAATCTCTCGGCCACTGGATGAATATTAATATGTTTAAGGGTTTGTGAGAGCAAGGAGTTTAATCAAATTCCCACTTCTGATTTTGTGGTCTAAAAATCAGGTGCCCAAGCTTTAATGAATGCCTAATGTCTGTTTAGACCTTTAAATGAAGCCAGATGTTTTCTAAAGACATGAGTCATTGTGCTCTCTTTCTTTATTTTTGTGGATGATTGAAGCCTATCCCAGTGACTTTGGGTCTTAGGTGGGGAAGCACTCTGGATAATGAATTCAGTTTCTTGTTGATTCACTAGGGTAATTTACAGTGCTGCCAAAATATACATAGCTACATGTTTTAGAGGAACTCTGAGTACCCTCTAAGAGAACCCAAGATAACACATGGGGAACCTCAAGAAAGCTTGAGGTTTCTCAAGTTTTACCTCAAGACTAGACTAAAACAATTGGAATGTGGGATACCTCAGGGCTGTTGTTTATGCCCGTTACTGTTGTCAGTATACAGATCAGACGATTCACAAAACAGTAGTTCAATTAAATTGTGCAGTTTGGTTCAGTCCTCATGTGTCACTATATGACTCTGTGTTGTTATTTTTGTGCAGTTAGAAAAGGGTTGATTTCGCTGTTCTGCAGTAGGAAGAAGTAAACAGCAGACTTGCCTGACCAGTCCTTCCCTCCTACATTCTGTTACATTCTGTTTGAATGCAGAAGGGTCTGAAACCGTAGCCTCAGCAATCATTTACTCGTCCAATGTTGGGACGATCCAATCAAGCATGGTGATTCTGACACGTGACACGAAAAAATCGGAAGTTGCTTTGCAAGTCCATTTCAAAACATTCAAGAAGGCGAACGTAGCAGATCGGCTCGTGCTTCGGTTTTGAACAATGAACGTATCAATTCCTTAAAACCTCAGCAGCAAACTGTGTTGAGGAGCAGACTGAAAAAATCCTCGCGCTACATGTTTACGAAAGCATCGTGTCGCTGTTTTGGTGGAATTTCCGGGTTTTCTGTAATTGGTTGACTCAGCGCTCAGAAAGGCCGCCCACGAAATTGAACCTCGGCGCTCCGCTCCCAGACCCTCACGGTTTGTCTGTCAAAGCGTGTAGGGACTGGCTGGTCAGGCAAACAGCAGACAACTACTTTGTTCTAGAAGAGCTGGGTTTAATCTTTATGTCACATTCTTTTTCTTTTGACCTATGAACGACTGAACTATTAACTTTATAAACTTTTGGCTTCTGTTTTAAAGAAATAAACACTGAAACACTGAAACTTCAGTCTAATTCACCACAGATTACACTGAAGCAGTATTCAGGACCACGCCAAACAGATATACCGTAGATACATGTTGTTTATCAAATCCCCATTCCAACTTTTATTTGGATGCTGGAAAAATTATTTTGACGTAGAGTAGTGTGAGATTGAGTTGTGATCTGGAAAATCACTTGAATACAAAATTTTTGTCTAACTTGGGCTGAGGAAACATCAGGAGTATTTTCAGGCAAACTAGTGCTGTTTACACCAAAACACTAAATAAACACATATAATTTTCTCAACTAAGAATACGTTTTTGAACCCGGTAAAGTTTTAAAAAACAGTTAACAATTTTTGAATTTGTTTAAGTAATGTATTAGTTGTGATTATCGAATAACTTATTGAAAAAAAAAAAGCCATGTTTTATTCAGCAAACTAAAGTAATTTCTGTTCTTCTGAGGATCAATAATGACACGAGAAAAGAATCTCACCATCTAATAACTTTTCTCTCAAAACCCCAGAGCTTAGTGAGCCGCAGATTAACCCAAAGTCAGACATGTACTGCAGTTCAGGAGTCAGCATCTTCCTGCACAGCTCCTCATATTGTTTATCAATGTTACTTTTCAAATTGTATCCAACTATACACCTCTCTCCCACTGGTTGCCATGGTTGCAAATCTGCACTGTGAATGCTCGAGGCGTCGACAGAATGACCCCCTTCAACACATATTTTCATCATTGCATCATTTCTCCTTTTAAGCTCAGTCACTTCTTTACCCATTGTTCTCTCCCATACAATTCCACTTTGTGCCATAATGTCTTTTTGAAATATTTATATAGTTTCCAGTCAATGCTGTTCCACTTTAAAGCTTTTTGCCTCAGTTTAGTGGTCAGCTTTGATACAGTAGATTCCTTGCGATAATTTAACCTTTGTGTTGTCTTCGGGTCTTTTTGACCCGTTTTCGATTTGTGTTTGTTAATAAAACTAAATTCTCTTATCCTATCAACATGAGACTTTCATGGATGATCCCTGATGGCATTCTGTACAATCAGTGCAAATTTTGAAAAATTATGTTAAACATTGCTCCGCCTATAAAAAAATATAGCATTTGTTGTCTTCCCGGTTCATTTTGACTCGAAACATGGTAAAAGCTAAATTAAAGGGCCAAAATGACCTTTGGCAAAAAAATGTCAATGTACAATTAAAGCTTTTACATGTGCAGACATTCTCATGTCCAAACGTGCACTCTCATGTGCACACATGAGCACACATGTGCATAAAAAAGGCAAATTTAGATGTAAATGTCTATGTAAGTGCACCTGATAATACTGAGTCTGAGGGGGTGCTGGTGTCCCCCTGTGAGGAGGGTCCTGGGACAAACCTGACTCAGACTGAGGACAGACATTGTCCCTGTCCTGGGGACACTGTGAAACTGCTCTACACACACTTTGCAGAGATGTACAGGCAAATATCTATGTGGCCCTGACTGTCCATGTAAATGAATGGGATTCTACATAGTATCTCCCAAAGAGCCTCCTCTTGACTCTCTGGAGGTCCTCATGTCCCTCTGTGAGGAGGGTCCTGGGACAAACTGGACTCAAATTGAGCACACACACTGTCTCTGTCCTGGGACACACTGAAAAAAGTTCTAGACATATTTGGCAGACTGACCCTGGGCCTAGAAAGAAGAGTTTTCTCTGTCCATAAAACTGATTTTTGAGAAAACACCTTTCAGCCACATAATCACATAAAAAATGAAAAAAACAGCTTGGACTTTGAAAGAAACACTTTTTATATTTTGTTACTCCCAATATTACCCAAATAACCAAATATAAAATGTGCCTGTACTTTTAAAATAAAGATTTCATCACCTGTAGTTTTCCAATATCCCTGTAAAAGCTGCTGATTCCTCACTGACCATAAACACTGTCACATTAACACACATTTGGACTATATTTTGTCCTTTGATGAGGAGGAAATGTTTTTATCACCTCTAGGTCACTTTGCTCTGATCTCAACACATAAAATTGAGCCATATTTTTGTTTCTAAAGTCACACATAACAACATATTTGATCATAAACCTCAAAAGAGCCAAAGTGACAAAATGCCCTTTTTCGCCTGTTTGAAGAACTGTATTGGCTGCTGTGAACAACATAACAAAAATTATTTATTATAATGTTATACTTATTTACAGATGAGTATTTAATTGTGATTTTGATTTAGTTGTCATAAGTGAATAAAAACTGAGTGCCTTAATAAGTTAAAATTGATTGGTAAATTCATGTAAACGGAACATTTCTATTGGTTAAATTTAAGCCTTTTACCTCTAAAAATCATAAAGAAAAGTTAAAACTTGAATATTTTTATTGGAAAAAAGTAAAATTAATCAGACAAACACAGGAAAGTACCAATTATCATATTTAAATTGTGTTTGATAAACATTTTATGTGTAATAAGTTCATATTGCAATCCTCGGGTCATTTTGACCCGGGAGGACCATAGGTGTTACTTTCTCTCACCAGAAAAAAGTATAAAAGATAGAAAACAAATTTTTGTCAAAAGTAGACAACTACTGCTGCTCTACCCTCAAATTGTTTGTTTCCTTATAGTCAATATTTTTTAAGAGATATTCCAGAAAATGTCAATTTTTAAGGTGCCTAAAATGACTTTTTTTTGAATAAATTACCACAATTTTCCACAAAAATTAAATATTTGTGTAAAATTGATGGTAACTTATCAGAAAGAAGCTAAATTAAAAGATGAGTACAAAAAAGTTGCTCAACATTATTTTATACCACTGTAGCAGACCCACAAAGTTCGGGTCAAAATGACCCGGGGAGGAACAAAGGTGCGTAGCCCTTACGAAGACAACACAAAGGTTAACTTGAAAAACAGTATTTCGTCCATGTTCCAGCAGAGAGCATCCTTGAGCAGTACAAGAGATTCCTGGAAGTGCTCTGTTAACATCACCAAGCTGAAGCGTTTAATAATTGCCTGGAGGCTCTCTTCCACCATTGGAGAGTCTTCATCAAAGAAAAGTACATTTTTTAGATAAAAGAATAAAATCCATTTGGTTTGTAGTAGTGTCTGGATCACAAAGGAATTCAGCCATTTTCTCATCAGCTTTAATCCACCAAGTAAGCGGAATAACATGACTAAAGAAATGGAAGGATAACTCAAAAAGTTCAGCTGGATGTTGTAGGACAGTGAAGTAAAAAGTGTAGAGGTAAAACTTGAGAAACCTCAGAATCATTAAACCTCATATGATTACACATAATGTTAAAGCACATCTCAGACTGGTATCCCTAAACACATGTGCGGTGGAAAGAAGAAGGAAGTCATTTCTGCTGTTTGAAAAGGCAAGCTTGAGCCTGTGCTTTTGGCCAAAGCGAAAAAGGATGTTAATGATGATACTACTAGCAGTTTTATGGGTCTTCATGAACATAATGTTCACTTTAGGGATACAGTCATGAGGATGCTGTGAAAGGTTTTGGTTAGAGCAGCTTAACTGCACAGGAGCACAGGAAAAGGGCACAAGGAAACTGGAAACAGAACAGAATTCAAAGTTTTTACATTTTATAAACTGCAAACTAGCAGGCCCACGACCCTTTACTTTTTATTCAGTCATCACTCGAGAGTAAACATTTTTGGTATTTTAATGTTTGTTTAACTAAATTAATAATGTGATGAAAATCGGTCGCTTTGCTGTTTAACAAATAAGTAACTAAGTCGTGAGAAATGTAGCCCTTGTGACCTGGAAAGAAACATTCAAATATGAAACATATACATCCTTTATTCCACAGTTTTAAAGACTGTAACATTCTATTACTTTTCTCTACCAAAAATGCCAAAATTGTGGCCAATTTATCACTGAGCTGCATGAATAATCGACAAGCAGTGACTACTCCTTCAATTCAATTAAAAAAAAAAAAAAGTTGTTTTCACTTAACTTCAGATGCATGCAGTAGCCCACTCACCCTTCCAATCTAGAATATTATTAAAAGGTAATTGCCCCTAATGTCAGCCATCTGGTGGCAGCACAGGCTCTGTGAATGAAGGAACGTCACTTAGTTTGTTTTCCTTTCAAAATGGCTACCTTCTGTATTTATGACTACTTCCTTTTCAGTTCATTTCTAGGGTTTTCACTACATCAGTAAAAAAAAAAAAAAAAAAAAAAAAAATTAGAACACATTAACCATTCTGTACACAGACCTATATTCACCTTATTCTGCCCCGCCCACTTTAATCGCACTTTCTGTCAACTCAGTTAAAGTCATTATCATGTTAATTTGTCGTTACCAGCAAACTCAAAGAGACATGACTACAAAGTAAATAAATGTCTATGTAAACATTTTTGACTAACTGCAGTTAAATCAGAAGTTTGCAGCCAAGAAGAGTGGGAGGGCCAGGAGAAGGTGAATTGTCATTGTTGCTGATACTGTTATCACCAATTAATAATTTGCTTTTAATCTTTGAGTCCAGCTTTGGGAGATTAGTCTTTTTCGTTATTCATTTATGAGGCCGTTGAAAATGAATGTGTTTTGCATATTGTCATGACGGTGTTTTGTATTGTCATGACGGTCTGAGTGTATTGTCATGATGGTCTCTTACTCATTGAAGCAGTGGTAAAGGCGAACAGAGCAAAGGCAGTAAAACACCATCGCAGCAGTGATGAAGAAAGCGCTCACACACTTCTGCCTAGATTTCAACTGAAGCATGATGGAAACAGACTCCCAGATTATCTGAGAGATCACAGTGAGACAAACAAATACACAAAGTAGCAAAAACTTATTCTAAACTTTCCATCTACAGATCACAGGTTTCTCATTCATTTCAATATCTTTAAAAATTTAAACTTCGGTTCTGTACCACAGATTGTAAAAATACAGATAGATATCAGTGTTCCACGCTAAAGTTTCAGGTATTTATAATCTATAAATTAACATCCCCGGTGCTCATATTGTTATTAATATTTGACAATTTGCTTCCTTAATCTTTAGACATTTACATCTCATCATGACTTATGTTTAAGAACAATGAATAACTTACTGTTTATCTTGGTGATTTAGTTATTAAATTGCAATATTAACATTTGTCGCAACAATAATAAGAAAGCACATACCAAACAACTAACTAACTAACCAACTAACTAACTAACTAACTAGGATACAAAATAAAAATACTGTTAGTAAGTTCACCTGCAGGTTCTCATCTTAATGATAATAATTTTATAGACCAATAGAAGAATTATACACACAATCTATTTATTGTACATCTTGTTGGTGTATTTGATAATAAATATTGAAAGTTTTGAGACGTTTAAGCAGTCTGTCTAATTACGCAAAGAGTAATAAATTGAAACATTTATTATTTTGTGTTTTTAAATGATTGTTCTCATTCTCTTAGATAGTATCTTAAAGAAATTGAAAGAAAGCACTCACCTGTCTGTGTTGCTTGGCTCTGTAAGCTCCGGTTGCATTTCTATCACTTTACAGATGTATAACTTATTATCAGGATCAGAATTTGATCTAGGATAATCAGACCATTAGACAAAACCAGGATGTGGTTCATAAAACAACCTCGATTGCTTTGCCAGGGAACAAATTGGGTTAGGTTTGTGACTATAAATGTACAGGGCAGTCAAATGTGATGTGTTTGTGATGATTGTTGTATTTGAAATATCCAATTGCTCACACGTAAGCTCAATTTTAAATGTTTTTTTCTTATGTAGATTTGTGTCTTTTATGTCTGTGTATCACATTGTTATTGGATGAGAAAATAATGATCCAGGCATAATTAATCTTTACAAACATATCTCTGAGGCTATAGACTAGAAACAGAAAGTAAGTAAAAAGGAAGGTCAAAAAGGCTAAACTAACACAAAAACTTTGATTGCAGATTACTGGACAACTGGACAAGATGGAGTTTGCAATACAGGAAATACAATCTAAATTTAGAATGTAATGAATGCAAATGAGCTCTTTTTCTATACCATACAATCTCTTTAAAAATAAAGAAAATGTACCAGCGTAAACTCAAGTTTATAATGCAATGTTGGTACGTTGAAAAATAGAAACAAACAAGCTGTTTTTGGTTGAAGGCACAGCAGTGATGACAGAATGTGAGCCAATGTTTACCCATCTTGAGCATGAAAGACTTCTCTGACTTTGCTGAAGATTTAGAAGTTAGACAACCATGTCCACACAGACTCACAAACAGACAAAACACTGTCTGACTCAATCCCATCTCCCCTGTCTCCAGTTCTGGCACTTTCTCCTTAATTAGTTTCACTCATGGTCCTCCCATCTTTCTTTTACACATTTCTATTCCATTGTCGAGTTTCCTGTCTGCCATTCATTTTTGTTTAAGATGAACTAGATTTCATTGAGACATCAATAGGAAGTGTATTTTCTGCATTTTACGTAGCAGGATTTGTGGTGCATTAAACAAGACCTATTGTGCTTCTTCCAAGTATTTAAAAAAAAAAAGAAAAAGAAAACTAGACTATATGTTCACTGTAAAACACAACAAAATTTATCTAAAATGTCTAAAAATTAAAAACAGCTTCACTGATATCCTGTTCAAAACTGTAGAATTGATAAGTGCTGCCTTTACCGAACTGTAACAATTTGAATGGCTATGTGACCATTTTGGACCTCATGCTTTACAAGAAATCTGATTTTTTTGTTTGTTTGAGTAAAAAGTACATTTTGGTAAGGTGGTGGGGATGCTTTTGTGAAGAATGCAGATGCTTTTACCGCTTGTTCCTGCTGCCTCCTTCTTTACTTGCCTTTTAATCTTTTTTAATCAGTCAAATTCATCAATAAATCCTAAAATATATCATTATTTAATCATTTTTAATCAAACAATTACTTTCATGTCACTGATGAGCCAGTGACATGTTCAGGGAAGAATCCAGACAAACTCTTGTTGTGAACACTGTTGGAAAAATCAACGAGAAATTAACGAGCTAAAAGGAATAGTAAAAAAAAGACTAAACAAGACGCTTCCAGCAGCAACCAGCAGTGAAAAGCCAATAGTATTAATTCCTGGGCATGGCCGTGTCATCTACACATGATTGACTAATACTGTATGTCTTACATTTTTTATTGGTGACGTCTTTAATTTCAGTCTCTTTCACTATCTTTTAAAAAGGGCATAGCCCAGCCTTTGCTCCAAAAACTCATTCTAGATGCTTATGAGTATTCAGTTTTTTGTCCAGATTCCAATGTACACTTTATCTAAAAAATCTTGGGGCAAATTTTTTACTCTCAGACTGAAGACTTCTTTGATGAAAAGAATGTCCCTGATGTTTTCATTTTGGTTTTAAAACTTTTCACTTGTAACCACAGATGCTGGGCATTTGGTCACCCTTGTACTATTAGATTTGACAGCAGTCTTTGACACATTAAACCACCAAATGTTTCTCACCCAGCTTCAATCATTTTTATTCAACAGATGATTTTTTGTTCAGTTTGGTGATGCCAAGCCCTGCCTTAGCTAATTTGGCTTGTGGAGTTCTTCTGGGGTCTATTCTTGGCCCTTTTTATTTTCTTTATGCTTCCTCTTGGATTCATTTTTAAAAAGCATAGAATTTACCTTCATTTATATGCAGACGTCAGGTCTATCTACTCCTGAAACGTGACAATATACATTGTTCTTGAGTGGAAAACTCATTTGCTGTTTGGTTTTTCTGACAACCTCTGTGTTGATACATTGTGTAACTTTTTGACTAAAAATGTATCTGAATAAAATGATGTGTCATGGTGACTTCAAAATGGAACCAACAAATGAAAAGATAAAAATGACCAAATATTCCATCTCAAATCTATTACTTAATCATTATTTTGTGACGACAATTGTGTCCAAATGGATCAGGATTGAGCCCAGCTATTCACACCTTAATGACATTTCAAATTTGAATGAACACTGAATAATACATTCCAATTTTGGCTGAGTAATTCCTTACATTTCTATGCATAACTGTCATTGTGTAGGCGGTTCCATTTTGCAGTACATCGGGACATCTAGGCTGACAAGGAGAGTCCCACACCACCATTATCGAGCCAGTCAAGTGTGTAGTTTATGGGCCAAGTTGAGGAAGAATAAAGTTTGTGTCCTGTCAGCACCATTCTTGTCACCCTTTAGTGGGGTCAGGGCAGCAGTAAAGACACTTAAGCTGCCAATAAAACATATTGAATGGGGCATTCTTGATAGAGAAGTGGCGGCAGGAGCGGCTCTAATTATTGTGGTGCCAACGATGAGGGAGCCTGAGCCTGAAGCTATAGGGCTCCTGTGGGACTCACGGAGGGAAGAGCAGCCATGCCTTCATTACCATCTGAGGAACTCGTAAGAGCGAAATTCTGATCCAAGACAAAAGCACTATTTACAATCACTCCGGCAGAGGGGGCACAGCAGCATCTTAATTAGTGGGATAACAGGTTATAATTAAAAGGAGGACTCAGGTGCAGAATACTTTTGGTTTTTATCACAAAACAACATACTTGAAGGTGCACAAAGTGAGCTTCAACACTTTTTTGCCTGGAGATTAGTGATACACCAAACTGATACTGGGATTGTTCTGTTGTTTTTTGCAGAAGAATACAATATAAAATAGTTGCACAACACTATATAAGACTTATTTACTAATGAGCTGAGAAATAAAAAGCTTTTTATGTCCCTACTTTGTTATTGGGCATTATCAGGTATTGATTAGTGACTAGAATCAACAGAACCCACTGAGATAGGTAAGTTTAATGGCATATTGTGCAACATTCCAGACAAGACAATAAAGTGCGTCAATAATGTCCAAAATGTATTTATCTTCTGCATCCATGCTTCATTTCCTCTAAGACATCCTTATGGTCAAAACTAGATAAAGTAACTGCACAATTGGTCAAGTATGATGGTGTGAGTACCCAGAAGAATATAAAGAGGCCTCATATAGTTCAGGAATCAAATTAGATCTCTTAGATCCTCTTGTTAAGATGTGCTGCCTGGGGAGCTTTTGCAAAACATAATCGCCATCTGCAGTCTTTTGCCAGATGTACAAAAGACGGCCTAAAAAGAGGGATTATCATTAAAAACACAGTATAACAAAACATATAGTACGTACATTGAAACACCCAGACAGCAGCACAAATAAATATTAAAGCTAGAAAATAAGTTCAGCAATAGAACAATGCAATGACATACAGACAGTAACAATAGCAGCAAGCAAGAGCTTAAAGGCAATAGTAATAAAAAGATATGAAAGACATTATAAAATGTGTTATGTACAGTAAAAGGAGGCAAAAAAGGTGCAGATATTGTCTTCTTTGTGTTTGTCTGCTCTGGAAGTATATCAGAGTTCAGTTTTAGACACTGTTCTGATGAACAACTCAAAATCACACTGCTTATCTCAAGCCATTGTCAGACACAAAAGTAACACTTTTTACCTAGTCGCTTGAGCAATTGTAACGAATATTCTGTAAGTTATATTGATTTTCACAATTTAAAGCAATCCCCTGTGAATGAGGTCGAAAGTAAAACCCTTGATCTTTTACTATCAGTACAAAGACTCTCTGAACAGTCCAATTTCCTGTCCTAAGATTGTACAAATGTAAAAATGTCTTTAAGCTGCAGCAAGAAAATCACAGACATGTCTGCAAACTTGGAGTCAGAAGGAACAGACTGAATGGAAATTTATATATTCTTGATATTGCCAGGTGAAGTTGAATGAGCCTGGATTTAGTCTGGCAAAGATAGAAGAACCAAGACCACAATAAAAAGCTGAAATGAATATTTTTGGAGCCATTTGAACTTGAATGTGTCTAATGTATAATCAGATGAGTTCAGTGCCATGCTGTGGAAATTGTAAAAGACATTATTATTGTTTTTGTTAATAATATTAATACAACTATTTTATACCTTGGGATCAGAAGACAGTTACCCTACGAAACTAAACTATCATATCAGGCCACACAATAGGTTTTGTCTACCTGAAATGACAACATAGATCAATAATTTTTAATACAGATAACTGCAAAGATTACTTCTAAGATTTTTCATAAGAGAACCTGACTCTTACCATCTAGCCTTATAGATCAACGTTCGTGGATACAACCAATTACCGGTACATCTCCATGGAGACAAATAATAATGACAGAAAGGCTAGACAGCTCACCTTTAACTATTGTGCCAATGTGAACATATATTTCAGTAAATGTATGGGCTTGTAGATTCTGTTTTTCCACTCCGGGATTCCCTGATTTTTCATGCTTCCATCATGATCCATCACCATAGCAGCGTGTGGATGCAGAGTACTCACATGTTTCACACAGATGCAGCCCGGGGCACTATAGTATAACACTATGAGCCCGTATATTGATGATGATGACACATGCATTCATAAATTAGGTAAAACTTTACTGACAGCGCAAACAGAAATTGAGCGATTCATCAATTCTGCCATGGTAAGTGCATCCATTCATTTCAGGGCCCGCCACCAGAGAGACCTGCCACAGCTGACAAAGGATTGTGGGAAAATGGTGTTGAGATAAAATGAATTTCTAAACGCAGGTGTGGAGACCATGAAGTTCTATATTGAGAAATTCTCTTTGAAAGCCATGAGACAATTTCGACTCAATTTAGCTTCCCCATTATGTTGTAATTGCACGGTAATGTGAGAAAACGATTCAATTCTAACTTTAAAATTAAATAATGTGAAAAAATTATGTGGTGCGCTTATGGAACAGTCTGGTCTGTTTTATAGACTGTAATTTCCGGGCAATGTTGAAAAGAAAATTGACACATTTGATAGATGTGAATCAAAAACACTTTGCACAAATTTGACAAACCTCTCAAAAGTGATTCATGAGAAGAAAGGGACAGAGAATTGGTATGGATAAGTTTGGAGCAGCTCGGAGTTCACACTTGTTTCCTGCTGCTTGTTAAAAGTTTGGGTATCTTCTACACACATTCACACACACCTGGGAACGACTTTGTGTCAGCTCTGGACAATCACAGCAATAGCCAAGTCTGACGCCTCCAAGTTTTGTTGAGTGTGTAATTCTTCTTCTCCTCAGACAGTGATTGTAAGTGTTTGTGATCAGTCTGAGCATCTTCTTTGTCTCCAGTGCGCAGTGGGGAAAAATGTCTTTTCGTTTTATTCAACTATAAATGACAGAGAATATCAAAGAAGAGAGTGCTCTGTAAAAGCAAATTAGTCAATGCCCAACTGAAACGAAACAGAATAAAGTACATTGTTTTTGCTTTCTAAACTGAATTATCCAGAGCAACTTCAGAATAGGTTGAAACGCTGTAAAAAATTGATTTGATGTCAAGACTGAATCTCCCATTTATTATTGACTATTGGGTTGAGCTGTAGAGGCAAACTCCTCTCTTTTGTTCTTCAGTGTGAAGCCAGTGACTTTTGCCCCTTGTGTTTTACTCACAGCAATATTTCTTAAGCTTTTTTCTGTCAATAAACCTTCACCCTCAGAAAAAAGTCATACATCTGCACTCTGTCTTTATCTAATTGTTAAACATTTTACCTGTTCAGACTCAGAACCACAGTCACTAATGGACTTTTTGGATAATTATCTGTACTAAATTTGGTAATATCTGCCTAAAAAAAATAGATATTTTGAATTACTGCTAAATGTTCTGTTAATTTCCGGGTGTTCTGTTATTTGTTGTACACGTTACTGCCACCAGATGTCCCCACAATCCCATCGTTTTGGCAGACTTTACTGCAGTAGAGGATTTGACTGGCCCCGGTGAAAAGCAGTAGCTTCCATTCTCTCAAAGCACACCTGACCCAGAGTGACCCGTGTCATGACTCTGGGCAAATATAAAGACTCCCACTGTGAGCAGGCCCAGGTGAACTGATTGTAGCCACAAGACGCAGACTCGCAGCTTCACGGGGTAAAATGGACAAAGAAAAAACATTTATTGGTGTAAAATTAAGATAGAATTGAAATTTAACTAGCCAACGGTAGCTAACCTTTTTTGTTATAAATAAGTAAACTTTGTGTTTTCCACCAAAAAGCCTATGATAAATGCAGCACTTTGTAAAAAATTAGACGACTGAGTACTGTCTGAATCGAATAATAAGTATTTTAGTTCTAATCAGGAGAGGAATGCAGCAATCTGATTGGCTGAGCTTAGGTGGTCCTCTCCAGTTTCATTTTAAAAGAGAAAAAGAGAGGGTTTTCAGTCAAAATTGAAACCAAAACTTATATTGATATTAACAATGTGTTGAAGGTTGAGAGAAAGTTGTCAGATTTAAAACCTAAATTGTATTTGCAATGCGAAACCATACCCACCTTTTCATTTGCGAAACATCAAATAAACTTTTTTATTTATTATTATTTGTTTTTTATCAAGCATTTGCTTATGTGTTAGGGGGAGCAAAAACTTGGTGTAATTGACAGTTTTCTTTCCCACAGACACTAAAGATGCAGAATTTGAGGTGGTCTGTTTTGTATAAAATGTTATATGTACATCTTCCAGTATTAAAGTTTTCATAAATTGCTCCCAAATAACATTATTATTTATTTATTTATTTTTTACTTTGTACCCGCAATTTAGCACCTGGCTTGCTAAATCAGGCCCTTAAGAGTGATATTTTGCCCACAGTCTATGTCTTAGCGCTAAGAGCGCAGAGCCCAACACGTGGCACAGATTCGCTGTTTTGTCTGTTCATTTAGTGAGCCTTATTTCACATCTGCAGAACATGACAGTGGAGCAGTGCAGGTTCATAGAAATAGATCCTGAGACTGCAGATCCTGAGAATGCAGGTCCTGAGACTGCAGGTCCTGAGACTGCAGGTCCTTAGACCGCAGATCCTGAAAATGCAGGTCCTGAGACTGCAGGTCCTGAGACTGCAGGTCCTGAGACTGCAGGTCCTGAGAATGCAGGTCCTGAGACTGCAGGTCCTGAGACTGCAGGTTCTGGGATTTCAGGTCCTGAGACTGCAGGTCCTGAAATTCAACACAGTATCACAAGAAAGCATAAATATACTATGACACAAAAATAGCGTATGATGACGCAACAATCACACGATCACATGTACGATCACACAATATGAAAAAACACATTTTCTTTAGGTTTACGAGTAAGCTTCAAGTTACTAAAATGAGTAAGTTTAGGGCTGGGGCTTGGGGTAGGTTAAGAAGATTAGAACAACAATTTTGCTACAGTAACACATCTTTACAACCACAACATGAATGAACAGGGACTACAACATGTATCATATTTATGCAAAAAAGGTGTTCAATCACCTTTGACATGTCCTGTTGAGTATTTATACTTTTTCTTATGAGATGAGGTTAAGAGATTAAATAGTCTTTTGCCCATTCCAAATATGTTGTTTGTACATTTTACATTAATCTGAATGTCCAAATACTCTACTAAAACAGTATTAACCTGATTGCTTTGTCTTAGATATACCTAAACTTCTATAGAGATTGTGAAAAAAGCCCCTCCCCAGTCAGTTGCGGTTGTTGTGTATCGCTGGTCCCCTGTGGAGCGTGTCTGCAGCATTAGTCAGTGAGAGCTTATGTAACGAGGTGTTCTTAATTGCCAAACTCAGCTGGGAGTTGCATTCCCTCGATATCCCATGTGGCCGGTCGTGATTATCTGGCTCCTTCATATTTTCTCTTCTGACCTGCCACCCTGTCCCAGCCAGCGCTCAGCTCCCCTCTGCCTCCGAATACAACTGTGAGAGTGAACTTCCTCAAAGTGGTTCGTTTGGGGAGAATTAAAAGCTAAGATATTTCTTTGAGACAGGCTTGGTGCTGTTCTGTCTGGCAGATGTAAAGATTGTCTGGAGATATTGCCAAGTCAAGGCAAAGAAATGTGGCTTGAGCCTGGATAAAATTGGATTACGAGTGGGAGGATGAGAGGAAGACGGTGGCCTCTGGGTGCAGCTGTTGAAGAGACCTTTTAAAAGAATAGTCAAGAATAGTTTTGTCTTGATTTGTTCGACAGATGTGTCACTGGTCAAATATCAGGTTATGACTCCAAATTTCTACTCGATTTTAAAAGATCAAACAATTATGAAGTTTGCAAGCTGTTACGAATATCTTTTTGGATGAGTCCACTGTTGGCTTGTTTTGCTTCTTTCTAGCTTTCTAGAACTAAAAATCAAGTTGAAGAAATACCAGAAAGAACTCTATGCAAAATGGTGTCAGAAAATGCTTTACAGGTTGCATCTGTAAGAAAGTTTTGAATAAAAGTCTGTTGTGTTTTTTTTTGTCTTGTTCTAATCCATACTATAGTGCTCAGTCCATTCTTCCTTTTTATATAATTTATAGAGAAACATTTGCAAGTTCAGTTTTAGTTTGATGTTACAATCTGGAAATGGTTGATTGTCGCCAACAGAAGGCACATTAAATATTGAAGTTCTTCTGCTGAATTGTTCCTATGTGTTCAGGTATAATTAGCTTTATGAGTATTTCCATAATTAAACATCACCTGTTCACAGACATCTGGACCAGGAGTTAAAAAAGATCTTTTCTTGCTTTCTGAATCTGTTAAATTCATGTCTGTGTAACTCAACATTGTGTTTGATTACAAAGATGGGATTTCACTAATTTTCTTGTCTCTGTCCAGTTTCTGTTTTAATCACTGAGAATGTCCCATGTTAAACTATTATTGCCTGACCAGCCAGTCCCTACACGCTTTGACAGACACTTTACAAACCGTGAGGGTCTGGGAGCAGAGCGCCGAGGATCAATTTCGTGGGCTGAGTCAACCAATCACAGAAAACCCAGAAATTCTACCAAAACAGCGACACGATGTTTTCGTAAATATGTAGCGCAAGGATTTTTTCAGTATGAAGCCCCTCAACACGGTTTGCTGCTCAGGTTTAAGGAATGGATATGTTCATTGTTTAAAATCGAAGCATGAGCCGAATCAGCTGCGTTCGCCTTCTTGAATGTTTTGAAATGGGGCTTGCAAGCAACTTATGTCTTTTTAGAGTCACGTGTCAGAATCTACGTGCTTGATTGGATCGTCTTAACTTTGGGAGACGACTTTATTGGCTAACTGTCAGGTCCCAGACCCTTCTGCATTCAAACAGAATGTAACAGAATAGGAGGAGCTGACTGGTCAGGCAAAAAATTTTAAGTGCGCCAAAACGTGTACATCACAGGCTTAAGAACATTTTGAAATGAATTTTTGTGTCACAGCTAACTCATCTGAGGAAAGTTCAGTAGCGATTTGATTTCCTACATGCAAAGTATATGACACTTCGAGATCATGTGTCAGAATGAAAACACATACACAAGGAGATCGGTTTGAGTTGTTCTCATCTGTGCCCTTATGAAAGTGAAACAACAATGAAACACAAGTGCATTAAACTGATCTTGAAATGAAGAAACTTATGAGCTTCCATCACAAGCCAGGTCTTGTAGGTTGAAAGGTCCTCACGCAACATATTGGAATTCTACGATGACAAAAAAGTTGTAATTGAGTCACACTAACCCTATGAACAACTGAGGTGACGAATCATTTCTTACCAATCATTGGGCCACACCTTTCCCAAACTTGTGGCACAGTGACAATCTATTCTAGTGTGCTAAAGACTGGTCAGAAGAAATAGTTATCTCTAAAAGTATACTGACACAAATGTAACCAACAATAATTTTTAATTGAATTAGGAGAATTTTTGTTCTAGTGCTTGAGAAGAACATTTTCAGTTAAGAACAAATTTTGTAAATCCCAAAATGTTTGCAAGAAGACCTAAAGAACATAAAGTGTTATGACTGAGGCCTGAAGTGCACTTACCTTGTTGACATATTTCTATGGTCTATCGGCAAGGTAACTCATAAATACAGTACATTGGCTTTAGAAATAAACCAAAGTCACAAAGAAAAAGTCAAGATGAAAATTGTTGAAGGGAACTGTGCAAACATTTGAAATGTTTACAAGAGACAAAACACAACAACAACAACAACAAAAGAATTATAAAATGTAAAAATATAAAAAGAACAGTACAGTTCGTCTTGTCCTGGCTTTTATTACAATCCTGATGACAGATGTCCTCCCCAGACAGTGGAGTCATGGTTTTGTCTAATGGCGCGATAAGGTTTGGAGGGATGATGGTAAATTAGTCCAATAAGTACAAAATGAAATTGTGTGATGGTTGAGGTGTGCACACAAGCTAAAATGCATCAAATTAGCATGAGGCCAACAGCAAAGAATTTCAGTAAGAAAACTGAAGCAGATTATAATGAATATTGCATGTATTTGATACTCCAAGATTTTCTGCCCTCAAGCTGCATTACATTAAAAATGAATTGTGTACTGGAAATCCTGACTAGGATTTATATTTACAACAGCTCTGTGTTTTTGGAAAGCTTGTGCACCTACTGTTGCAGTCTTTTAATTGCTTTCTTTCTCCTTCCTTGCTTTCACCTCCACACTTCTCAATCACTGCCCTACACTACATCTACTTCAGACAATTAGTGGCAACAGCAGCGACCTGAAGACTATCTAAGTCCTCTGTAAAGCATTACTTAGCTGTACGTCAGGTGAAGGAGCTACACTCTCTCAGTCCAAATTGCAACACCATCTACACTAATTAATTAAACCCCAGACCTAACATATCTTGGTATTTCTAAATTCCAAGACCTCTCCACCATCTCTAAAACTAATGATTTTGAAATCAAACATATTACGCTTTTAAATTCAAAGTTTAAAATTAAAATCCTATTACCATTTTAAAGTAACTCTAGATTCATGTGTGCATAAATAGACAGTGGTTGGAACTTGATCTCTCTGAAATTGCGTAAGAAGTACGTAAAAAAGGACTGGAAACGTGCTATGTTGGCATGACACACCAATAACATACATTTCAGTGAGACTGTGTTGCACAAAGACACCTCACTCTGTGCACATACATAATACAGTATTTCTAGATCACTCAGAGAAGAAGCTCACTGACGTTATTTGTTTTGTAAAAGTAATTCTCCGGTGAAAAAAGGTTGGAGGCAAATGTTCTAGAGTAATAATCATTTTCTTTTCACTCCAACAACTTTCTGCAAACAAACAAACAAACAAACAAACAAACAAACAAACAAACAAACAAACAAACAAACAAACAAACAATAAATAAAGATTGATCTTCTTCTTCTTCTTCTTCTTCTTCTTCTTCTTCTTCTTCTTCTTCTTCTTCTTCTTCTTCTTCTTTCTTCTTCTTCTTCTTCTTCTTCTTCTTCTTCTTCTTCTTCTTCTTCTTCTTCTTCTTCTTCTTCTTCTTCTCTAAGGATCCTGCAGACCCAAAATATTTCTTTATTTTATTAGGTTAAGGTAAAGGTACACTTATTGTCCCCATAGGGAAATTTGTTCTTTGCATTGGACCCAAATGCCTCTGTTGCATCTCCTCAGTAGGAATGGTCAGGACTAGCCTGATGTATCAGCCAGTTTTGTTTCAGTCCGTGGAAACCACTAAAACCACAAAACTAGTTGCTGGAGTGAAATGAAATGGAGCGGGGGCACTAGGTGGCGTTAGCCTGGCTAGGCCAGGACTACTATAGCTGGAAAACATGCATGTTTTGGTTGGTGCAGGAAACCGGAGTGCCCAGAAAGGCCCAGGGAGATGACAGAGGTGACCAGACTGACACAGAGTTTAGTAAAATTCACTGATATCATCATTGAATTTCCACATCATACATACAGACAATATTCTCCCACTCTCTCTCATAACCTTACACTTACAACTTATACATACTGTATACAGTTCACAACTTTTCAGTACACCTGAAAAATAGAACATTTCGGGGTCAAATTTTGCACCATTAAATCCTCTTCACACATTTGTTTATCATTTCACTTAAATCAAGACTCAAAACAAGAGATGACACGCAGGCAAAGCTTGTCCAGGAAGCCTTAATGTTACACACTTTAAAGTGAATAAATATATATATCTTACAGTGGAACTAAGGAGTCAGTACAAACCATTTATCTTCATCTACATCTGAATTGTCTAAAACAAGGCTTTCTTTTAAATTGGCCTGAGGGATTGTTCTATGGGAATATCATTTGCTGAGTTAAATGACAATCAATAATAGATTAGCGAACAAATGAGCTTTCCAAATAACCAACAAGATGCACTTTCGGTAAAGAGGAACTGGCAATTTCATCTGACATTGTTCAAGGACTTTAGAAGAGTACGGCTTTCTCTAAATATACACACGGCAAGAGAATTACAAGAAACTGTGCAGCAATTACCACCAATTACAGTGAAGGATTGCATACAGTATACGTGGAGGTCAGTCAGAAATCTGTCAAGCAAGATCTGGCAGCTCTGGAAAGCAATTTACAGTAAAGCCTGGATTTAAGAGACATTTGTCCTGCACGTCTAATGCCTTTTCTATTGTTCATAATCCAATATTCCAGGAATATTTTGACTAGCAATTTAATAAGTTGCACTTTCACTCCACTGACAAAAGCGATACCAATAGAAATTCTGAGTTCTGTTCTAATTAATCAAATGTTTCTTGCAATGTCCAGACTGTTATCTTTATTTTTATACTTATGAAAACATTAACAGAACCATTGAGCACAAAAGTTTATTAATCTGAGGTGACAGAAAGTGAATTTTCTTCTAAATGTTACACCACACATGAGAATGTCTGCTCATTGGAACAACATCACTGAAATAGGCAAATATGATGGCCCACATCTCTTTGAGTCATTGTGTAATAGAAGCAGAGGTGAGCAGACTCTGTCAGTATTGAGTAATTGCTCTGTAATTATTATTTTTTCATCTTCTTGTGCTTCTTGTGACGCTGAAACCACTGTTGCTGTGTGATGAGGTGCAGTTTGCCAAAACTTCTATAATCATCAACCATACTTTGGCTTGGTTTTGCTTTTTTGTTGTGTATTTCCCCAGGCTCACATTGCACACGTTTTAGCTCCGGAGCAGGCGTCTCAGGCATCCTGTTACATTAAAAGTGTGAAAGGTGCTCAGACAGTACATTGTGCAGTCAGACGCTGCAGTCAGAAGTGATTCATCCATTCAGTTGGAAGGAACTTTCACATGTTCGCTCAGCCCATCACAAGCCTTTTTCTTGTTTGCAATTTTAATTAAGTGACCTATGTTGTTTCTCCTTTTTCCAGAATCACCACAGAAATAGAGGAGGTAAGACACATGGAGGCAGATGAGGTGCAGCTCATAACATATTGTCCATATTTTAGACACAAAGCAGGTCAACTTCTGAACAGCTGGATTTGAACTACTTGTTCTAGTACAAGGGAAAGCAAAACTGAAGCATTACGTTAATTGTTACTCCAAAGAAGTAATTTGAGTAGTCTTGCATATTCCCAGAGAGTTACCCCCAACACCCTTCTTCATAGTGAAGTATTATTCTGGATCTCACCTGGACATTGTGATGTTCTATTATGGAACTGATCTGGACGGATCCAGACCACTATTGTTGTTGTTGTGATGCAATAACCAAACCAAAAACAAAAGAAATCAAACGAGCCAAGGAAAAAATCCTATTAGATAAGTGACATTTGACAAATTTGTTTCATTTTAAACACCTTGATTCCTTGATTGAGGTAGAGTATTTGTGCTCAAGTTATTTTTCCAAATATTTGAGAAAATGTAGTTACACAAAACGTTTAGACCCTAATAGCATTTGATCCTGGCATGCACAGCGACTCCTTTCTCTGGAGCCTGCTGTGATGAAAAGAGGAGAATTTCTTGCAGCAAAAATCAGATGATGGTGAGTTTACATCAGCCAGATTTGGGCTAAACAAACTGTACCCCTAACACTAGCTTGTTACCATGGCAATGTTTTTGACAGCATTCATATTCAAAATTAAGCCTGTAAATGAAAGTGTAATAGTTGAATTTAAGGATTTTCTTTTAAATATAGATACCATACACAGAATGTAGCATCCTACAAGATTATTCACACTTTTGACCTATATAATCTCTTCTTTTTCCATCATTGCAAGACACTTTTGCAGAGTGAATTTTCAGGCCCAGGGGAAGATGAAATGTCAAACAACCCATATACAAGCTATGGATATTTCCCACCACATGGATTAAATGTTCAAAAGCTCGAGTGTTTATGCATCTGACGTTCACAGAACTCCTTCTCCAAAAAGCTAAAATAATCCTCTTCATTTTTCATCCTATGCTTCAGAGAGTCTGGCCATGCATTTAAGTGTAAAGCTTAGTGAGACTTGTTCGAAGGGAGATTTTAATTAAAGTGAGTGCTCACTAACTTCTGGGAGTCAAAGCAGGTAAAAGTTTAAGTTTGTCTAATTGAATGATTTATTGTGCCAAAGCACTTTTTAGAAAAAGACAACGAGGTGAATGGCAACACTCCTGTCTCTGTATGTCATTGGCTCTTGTGAAGCATAATGTCATCTGAGGTGAAGAGTGTAAAAAGTTATTAAAAAAGAAGTGATCCTATGGTCATGCCAGTGAATGGAACATCTTTCTGAACATAAAGGTTATTCTACTGTAATACACTTGAAATTTAACCTGGCTCATGCCAGACAGATATGTGTTGAACTCCTATCTGAGTTCTCACTATATCCATCTGGGACTTTACTGGCGTTCGAGAAAAGGTGGGGTGTTTAGTGAAATACTTTGAGCCGACTGGGTGAGCGGCCTGCTTTATTGGTGCTCAGCCAATCACAGCAACAGCTAGTAATGGTGTATCCAATGTCCGCTGTCCGCTTGGGATAGCGGACATTGTATACATGTCACACATACTGCTCTTCTTTTAAAAAGAAATGACTCCGTATTTCTGCTAAAACCCCATCAAAAGCAGCAGACAACACAAGCCACCATCTTTAGCTTGAATCAGACTCGGCGCTAACAGCCCGCCCTGCTACAATGTGATTGGGCCTTAAAACCACGCTGATGTGATGTGAGTGAGCTGAACCACTGCTGTTTCGGACTCTCAAACCAATCAGGCGGCTGGAAGGCCAGATGGTTTATCTCGTGTTTGTGAATTTACAAATAGCGAGATAAACCATCTGGCTGGCCAGGTTACTCCAAATTGTATGGGACCATAAAAAAAATTTGCCTCCAGATTTCACTGACATCAAAATGATTTGATCATATTCCCCAACATCTCCAATAATTCATTCCACACATTCATCTGATTTGCGCTAAAAACATCTTAAAATGCAATCATTCTTTAACTTTTTTTTGGTGAAAGCCTTGTGAGCAGGCAATGTTTAAACAAGTTTTTTTTTTTAAGTCCTACACATGTTTTGTTCATATCAAATGTATTCTGAGAAAGACAAATGCATAACAACCCTTTAAAAAAAGATAGTAAAAGTAACTTTCAAAAGAACTCCAAATGAAAACAAAAACAGTGCGTTCTTCTCCCTGACTCCTGACCAGTGTTGGGTAAGTTACTTTAAAATTGTAATACATTATATATTACTAGTTACAGGAAGAAAAATGTAATACATTTGTATTACAATATTACTGTCTCAAAAATGTAACTGAGTTACACTACTGTGAGTTACTTTGAGCTAATCACACATTTGTTAAGACATTATACAACACTAATCCTGTTACATTTACACTTGGTTACTGGTTAATTTGTGGAAATGTGAGGCCACAACACGTTTTCCTAATAATATTTGATTTACCTTTAAGCAACAGACACTATTTTAGTGTTGTTTTGGTCCTGAAGTGTCGTTTTTAACAGAATATAAAAGCAATGAATTTATATGAAAGTAACTTGAGTTACTCAGATTGTAACTAGTAATATATTATCATATTTTTATAAGTAATGAGTTACACTACTGAGTTACTGAAAAGTGGAATATATTACAGTAACTAGTTACAAAAGTAACTAGTTACTCCAACACTGCTCCTGACACTCTGTTCTCCTGATGCCGTTGCTATTTTTGTAGCTCACACCAGCAGCAACAAACTAATGGCAGTGAAAGTTGAGCTGCACTGTCAGCTCTCCAGTCGCTCTCGCAGGCATCTGTCCAACAATGACAACTATAGCACGCTGGGCACACATAATATGCCCTACCTCCATGACACTGTTTGTATTAAACGTAAAATACAGTCATAATGTGGATTTTTACTGACAGGAATGATTTTATTATGGATGAGGAGCAGTTTGATTGACAACTCTTGTGTGGATATTTTGTGAGGGCACTCTCAGTGCTCAAAACCCCAGTTTCTCAGTTGTTTTGAGAATGGTTCCAGGTATAAGATTCATAGTACTCACAAAAAAATAAATATTTATCTCATAATTACGAGATAAGATCTAGTAATTATGAGATAACTTTCTCGTAATTACGAGATAGTTTAAATGGTTTTTCTGGCTTCGTATAGGCTAAGCTAGTGACTTTATCCACAACACAAGTAGTCTTTTCTGTGCTAGCTTGATGTTTCTAAATAGCTAAGATGTACTTGTGGATTTCGTTGTGTTAAATTAAGTGCCTGCGGTCTTCACTGCAATGTTTAAGGTCTACAAAAAGTATGAAACTAGCTGTTTAACGTAACGTATATGTCTGTGGACTCAAGCTACAGTTAGCAGGCTATTATCAAGACGGCCAGTGTGTGGAGCTGTTCACCCACCAGAAAGAAGCTAGCGGTAATCTGCAGTTTTTTTAATTAAAGACAATCCTTCGACTGTTGGCAGTTAATCTCACACATCCTTAGAAATGTGCAGCTGTTTTTCTGTGGCTCCAGCGTCTGGTTTTCAATTTATTTATTTACACTTCCGCATGGATCACCCAGAGTGGGCGGGGACTTTGCGCAACAGCAAAAATGCCCGTATGTTGCAAGTCAAATGATGGCGAAGTGTAGCAAATAGTGCAGCACTTCTCTCCTTTATGGCCAAATAGATTGAAAACCAGACGCTGGAGCCATAGAAAAACAGCTGCACATTTCTAAGGATGTGTGAGATTAACTGCCAACAGTCGAAGGATTGTCTTTAATTAAAAAAACTGCCGATTACCGCTAGCTTCTTTCTGGTGGGTGAACAGCTCCACACACTGGCCGTCTTGATAATAGCCTGCTAACTGTAGCTTGAGTCCACAGGCATACGTTAACAGCTAGTTTCATACTTTTCGTAGACCTTAAACATTGCAGTGAAGACCACAGGCACTTAATTTAACATAACGAAATCCACAAGTACATCTTAGCTATTTAGAAACATCAAGCTAGCACAGAAAAGACTACTCGTGTTGTGGATAAAGTCACTAGCTTAGCCTATACGAAGCGTGTGGGTATACAGAATGTGGGAAAAGCCATTTAAATTATCTCGTAATTACGAGAAAATTATCTCGTAATTACGAGATAAATATTTATTTTTTTGTGAGTACTATGGAGCGCCGTAGATTCATGCTTCAGTGAAGGTCATTCATAGATTTGATGCAAGATTTTAATAATTATTTTTTTTTTTTTTTGCTTTGTTTAAAAATTTGTTTACTACTATTAGTTTTTGTAAAACAAATTTCATTAATCACGCATCAGACACCGAAAATTGTGAAAAGCAGTGTATTTTATCCAAATGTTAACATATTATTCGCTGCATGCATGATTGTGGTTTTCTGATTCAACTACACCATATAAAATCAGACACAGAAGTATGACTGTTTGCTTGTGTGCTCACATGGCTATGATTAGCTGAGAAGATAAACTTTACCACCAGCAGAATAAAACTACCAGAGCTTTAATGTGTTTCTGACAAGTTCAGAAGGTGTTCTCTGCATGTAAACAGTATAGATCACATTCATCATCGTTGTATGTCTTTCTGTAACATAAGTGGAGGTTGTGTAGACTTGATACAAAGTTTGAAATATATACCAAGTCGATGTCTCTGTTGGAGTCGGCTCAGGACATTTTTGTAACAGGAAAAAAAAACAATGATCAAACCAGCCACACCATGAGGGCTTCGAGGCCAGCTGGAGTCAATTGGGAACATATGATCAAAGACTGATGCACACCAATTACTTTGCACCTAAAAGCCTTTGTGGACGTCACACCGGGAGACACCTACACGACTACATGGAGCTGATGAATGTGGCCTGTAATTATTTCAGGTAGAAATTACTTTTTTCTTTTCACTTTTCCTTTGAGAAACCCAGCTGAATATTTCTGTTCGCTTTGTTGCAGAAATCAGCAGGAGTCCTGCACATTTTTGATCATTTTCTGCACAGCGTGTGTTGCACAATACATCACTGTATTAATCATATTTATGTCCATTATGCACCTGTATATAGAAAATCATGCTGTATTGCTTTCCCAGTGGGTGTTTTGTAATATAAAATGTCTTGATTATCCTAACAGGCTGATAAGAAAAAGTAATGTATGTTTTGGATAGGCCGACATGCGCCTATCCAAAACTAAAGCTAAAGGAAGAGAGACAGAGTAGTGTCTTAGGCCGTGCTACAAGAATGGAAAGCTTGAGATTGCATAACTGCTTTGTCACACAAATGTTTCCACAAAGGATGACAGGATAGGTACATACTGATGGTGTGGCAAAAGAGATTGTTGGGCCAACGCTTCCATAGCCTGCTGGGTAAAAGAAGACACAATATACAATGATTGTGTTACTATTAAATGAACTGACCAACAATACACAACAGTAGAGCAACTAATGTTAAGTATTCAAATTATTTCTTTTATAATATTCACCTTGTCTTCAATTATGATACATGCATCCTATTAATTTTATTTAGACAACTTTAGAACTTTATGTGTGGCCAGCTTGGTGTGAAGGATGCTCAAACTGACCACACCTCCCACCGACTGATGGTCGTTGGAGAAAAGAGTCCCATGGGTGTGAAAGGAAGAATACTGCATCACGGCATTCAATAATACATTATAAGACAAGGTAAAATGCGCTGCTTTAAAGCCTATAAAACTGTTCAGGATAAAATTGACTTACAAAGAAATGCTATAACATGCACATAAAAATAAATAAATAAAAACAAGTAACTATATGCTTTCGCTAAAAGGATCATAGAATTGAGAAAAAAGGAAAACAGCTTCCTACAAATTGTCAGAATCAGAATCAATCTCACCATGCAGTAACACATGTAGGCTAATGCACTCATCCACCACACACTGCACCAAGAAAAATGTTTTAATGAGAAGCTCAATCATAGTTTTGGTTTTAAGGATAGCCTTCAAACAGCAGAGATGGATAATGACACAATGGCAGCTAGAAAACCTTGACTTCAACCATCAGGCATTAAAAAAGAAGAAAATCAATATCAAACACATCATTTATTGTCATCGAGTGTTGTAAGAAGTGCTGCTAGGCAACAGTCTGAAATTTCTGACAAAAGCCCTGTATTTTAACAGATACTAAGTTGCATTACTTAAGTAGAAATGGATTTACTGTGTGTTATGGATTGCTTTGTTAAATGATTTCTCTAATAATTTATCTGAATCATTGTTTGCAAAGACGTGCTTCAGTATGCTTTAAAATCATCAGGTTAAACCAGGGCTATTCAAATTCCAAAATCAAATGAAAATTTAGTAATTTTACATTGCTGAAGCAAATCTAATGTTGAATATTGACTGTTTTATATAATCCCAAATAATAATAAAACAACAACAACAATAACAAAAAAAAAAACAAAAAAAAAAACAAAATAATAATAATAATAATAAATAATAATAATAATAATAATAATAAAATAATAATAATGATAACAATAATAATTTGTATTGTTTTTAGGACTTTTAAGATTATGTTTTGGCCAAATGAAGGTTGAAACATGGTCGAACCAGGCTTATGATGGGCCGCTTGCTGCTCCAGCACTGAGTAAACAGTGGCTATAAGAGAACATTTGGAGAGACTCCACATAGAACGGAACAAGACTTGGAGACAACTGGATAAGTCTCTCCAATCTGGTTTTGACACTATGCTTTGATTTTGGCATTGTTTTTTAATTGATAAAAGTCATGTACAAGTATTTTTTTTTTTTGCAACCTAGCCATGCATTTCAAACTCTTTGTAATCTATAGACAAATCAAGGGACATGAGCTGAGCATACCACAGATGGAAAGGTAAAGTTGTTCTCTGATTAATTCTCTTGTCATTTCCTTGTCATGGGAAACATCTTTGTAGCCCTTCTTCCTGTCCCTGTCATCAGTTGAACCACATGGCTGCCCTCAGACATCTGCATACTCTGGTGGTGATAGTGTTCATAAGACAGTGGATAATTGCTGTATCTCAGACTGGACTTCTTAAGCCTGGAGCCACAATACCAAAAATAGGATGGACTCCCTCAAACAATTGACAACGGTTTGGGAGAGCTGAATTAGGGACTTTGCAGACTTACAATGTTTCCTGAAAGACAGTTGTGCAAGGAGACACTCTTTCAGACAAATTCAGAAACATGATTCAACTTATTTTTAACCCCACTTGTCTCAAACAAGACTGCCCCGAGCTGACTCTACATTATACTAAATCTTGCTTCCTTTGTGCTTTCTCGGTGGCTACTTTAATACAAACTAAAGCAGCTTAACACTCCATTCGGGGAACACAAAAAGAAATGTGGAAATTGTTGACTTTTGGCGCTTGTCCTTTGTTGTAGACGGTGAAGGCAGCAATTATAAGACTAGTCCTGCTAGCTAAAACATTTGAGGTGATACGCTGTGAATGAACTACTGCTACTGTTACACTATTGAAAATTTCATGTTGAGAGATTGAGCGCCCATAATTGTAATTGTTTGTCTCTGCAGGTAGCATAGAGGAAATGTGTGCTGGATACAGAACACAGTGGTCCACACCGCTAAATATGTACATCTCATAATGTGAGCTATCAGCTTCATTCCTTTGTGAATTCACGAGTTTGTGGAATCTAAATGTATTGTGTGCTACTCCCCAACACATAAATGTCTCTGCGTTATTCTTTGTAACATGCATTATTGTGATGTATATGTGTATACTATCTGTGCTCTTCTTCTATGCACCTAAGACATGCCTTAGAGATCAATAGAGGTTATGCTAATGGTGCTTTATGGTTGCAAATATCTTGGCACTGTTTTGAAACATTAGCTGAAGTTTGATGTAAACACTGCTGCTCTTTGATGCAATTGATTAACTTTTAGTATAATTACACAAGATAAGCTAAGGCAAGCTCCGTAATATATTGTATATAGTCTATATGTAATAGGCTGTGGTTTGGAACTATTTTGTGGCGCAGTAATACTGTTGTGATAAGGTCACATATAGTGTTATAAATGTGGCAATGCCCATTTTGAGAAAGATCTACACGCATTCTAAAACTAAATAAACCGCCGCCATCAAAAGCTGTCTCTGTCCTGGTATTTTTCTTACCCCCACAACCTTCCGACTTCAAGTAACACTCCAGATCAGACACGTAAAATAAAATCTACACTAGTTTACATGAATAGTCGTATAAATGTATGTGTGTCGGTACAGATTTGTAGCCTCTCTTCTGTCAGTTTGCTTCAGAGCAGTTTTGGCTATTGTAGTAGCTTACCACCCATGAGAGAGGAGTGAATGCCACCTAAGAAGTGTTATATTAGTTCAATTGTTTATGACGTGCAGGTTTATCAGCAAATTTTAAAATGAAATAGCTTAAAACATCTTCACGCAGATACATTGCTTCATACAGATACAAATATAGCTGCATAAGGGTATTTGGATAAAAATGTGTTTGCAGTGTCCTGTCCACATCTAATAATCAAGCTTTTGTTTCCTGAATTTCAGCAAACATTGCCTGTTGCTGTAGTTGTTAGCTTTTCATAAGGGCAAAAGTTGTTTGGGCTTCTGAAAGTTGTGAAAACTGCTTGAACAGCTTGAGGAAACAAAATCAGATTTAAAATCAGAGCCCTTTTCTCTCAGATTTATTTGTGTTCTCTGAGGCTAGTCCTTCTCTTGTATCTCCTCTGTGCCTGCAGGTATTTCTCAAAAAGCTTCCTCAAACACGGACTTGTGCCTAACATAAAGGGAAAACTATGCTCACAGTTTTTGTTTTTGCTTCTTCAGAGAAAAAGTTACAGTATATGGTTGAAAGTCAAACAAGAGCACTAAAGAGAGGTATCATTGATCTACCTTGTTGTCTGCAATGACAAGAAGTGCATCTGCCTCAAGGGTAACAAGCAGCAAAAAATATACCATCTTCCAAACCACGAGTTAACTAAATTTGTTTTGCCTTCTCTTGTCCTTTTTAATTATTGGGAGTTATTTTAGTTTACATTTTTCATCAGCAGATTCAAGGTAGCCTTCACATTCTGCACCATGAGCAGGTTCAACTGTAGCCAATCTTTCCCGTCATTGCTGCAGTCTAAATGAAGTGAAGATTAAATGAAATATAAATTATCCCCATGTGCATCCAGTGTAACGGCAAGTGTGTAAAAATCCCATAGTAAAGGTGCAAGCACACACAGTAAAGACAAAAAATAAAAGGCAATCAATAAACATTTATTGTCCTCCAACAGTTTGAGGTTCTACTGGGAAATATAGCATCTTTTTAATAGAGTAAAGAACGAACAAGACATACGCAAATCAAATATCTCAATTCAGACCCATCAAGCAGGGCGAGACTGGTTGCTTTGCTTAGTGGAAAAAGGATAAAACTGTACCACCCTAAATCCTATGGCCCTATGAGCCTACCAACTTGTCAAAGCCTGAACCCGTCAGATGTCAGAAGCTAAGCATGCTGGACCTGGGCAATACTTGGATGTGAGATCTCTGTTGGAACCTCAGGTGCCACAGCCGGGCGAACGACATGAGGGACTTGTCACTGTGTCCTTAGGCAAGACACTTCACCCACATTGACTAGTCTGCAGTGTGAATGGTTAATGGAGAGGCTGATGGTGCAAAATGGCTGCCTTGCTGCCATCAGTCTGCCCCAGGGCAGCGTGGCTACAGTAGTAGCTTACCACCATCAAGCGTGGAATGAATGGATAATGCAAAATGTGAAGCGTCTTTGGGTGTCTTGAAAAGCGCTGTATAAATCCATTGCATTATTATTAGAGACAGGACTTTTTATTGAAATCACAGTTGTCCCAGTTCACATTGACAATGTTGGTGATGTGTCTTGCTCAAGGACCCAATGATTTGGACAAGAGCCACAGCCACTCTTTCATTAGATGTGGTTGAAGTATACTTGCAAAATGTTTGATCTTTGAAGTGATATCTGTTTTGACATGCATCACAGTCCCAACCTATTGTCTTTATGCATTGTTTGAACTATTTTTTCTTGTGCAGTTTTGATGATAGGAGTTGGGGATTTTTTGTCTAAACGGTCACTTTTGTAAATGTTGCAAAGTATTTTTAATGTTTTCCTTCTCCTTTCAACTATAAAATTACAATATTTTTGTTTGGATTATAACTTGCAAACATATGTGAGCTTTATCTAAGGCAGTCAGAAATACTGTATTTCAACTCACAAGGTTATTAACTCTTTTTATCTATTAGAGAAAGGTTTTGTCAGCACAAAGGCACCGCTTAGAGGTTTTTCACCTTATAACTTTTTACATTTGGGCGATTGTCCCTTGTCCTACAGTGTGCTGTGCTTTTGTACTCTATATCTATATGCCTGCCTGACTCTCTCCCCCTCCCTCTACATGTGAAGAATATCCAATCTTGAGCTATTGTAAATTTAAAAGCCAACTAGATTTTCGCTGTCTAAAACATCTAAGCAAACAAAGCAGAAATATTTAAATTTAAACATTTTTGTAGTGGCACTTTTTCTCATTTATGCATCTGAGCCACCACAGTGTTTTGAAGCCTATTTTTTATTTTGTGAATATTATCATTACTTTTTATTGTACAACTTTTAGAAGTCAACAATGCTACTGACCACTGTGTTTTACTTAGCAGATACCAATTAACTTAGAATGGCAGTTAAAAGTCTATGATATTTTTGATGGGAAAGGAGGGCTTTGTACAAGGAAAACAGTGTCATAGCATTTGGCAGTCAGCAGGGAGGGTTGATCCAATTTGCAAACCTGGAAGCAGCTCATGTAATCCTGCTGCTTTTTTGCTGTAGATCAGTGGTCACCAACCTTTTTCAGCTCGCAAGCTACTTTTAGTCTGAGCGCCGCTTGAAGATCTACCTATAGATTTTTCTATGGCTTAGAATAGATCATGTGTTTCAATCTACACAGAGAGAAAACCTGTTGCATGCCGCCTGAATGTTAATTATTGATTAAAAAAGGTCTGTCCGTCCATCTGAATTTATTAATTTAAGTCAAAATGTCCTTTTCTACCTGTTTGGTGTTGGGAGTGTCGTCTCCCACTGAAGTAAACCAAGCCATAAGGATTATTCAAATGTTTGAATGTGAGTGTTATTATGATGTTGCTCTCATTACTGCTGTGAATGATGATTTTTTTCTAGGTTTCCACAACATGCAGACTTTGTGACCACATTCTGTCTCCGTATGACATTATTTTCCTTCTCTCACAATTCAGTGTTTGGATCCAGCCTTTCAATAAGCACCACAAACTGAATAAAATCACATCTCAGACGGACTTCACTATTTACTGCTGGTGCGCTCTTTCCTGTGTGGATTTGTCCAAACTGCACTTCTGTGATCCAGTCCAGAGCAAATAAACAAAAACCGTGAGTATCCACATACACTGTTCAATTCAGCACAGGCAATTCTGCAAAAAATATATACACACAGACACACATACACGCAGATTAGTATTATTTTGTTTGTTTGTTCATTACTTCATTACTTGACTGACTAAGTAAATGTGTAGAATGTCTAGACCTTTTTCCACTTGCCAAACTCCTATTTTACCCACAAACCATGGAACAAATGATCGATAAAATACAGCTGTCAGATTGCACATGGTGATTGTTGATGGTACATTTTGACTGACAGGTGAGTGGGACAGTTTTCAGCCACTTAAAATTGTATAACTGGTTATGGCAGGTATCTGTTAAACCTTATGGAGTTGTACTGGCGTTCTTAGTTAGAGTCAAGTTGAGTCAGTGTTGCTTTAAAAATTGGAGAATGCAACATACTTGTTTGAATGCTTTTTTTTCCTGTGGTTTTGTAAAACTGCATAGGGAAAAACAGGTTCAAAAGAAGGTGATAATTTTTATGTATTTATTTTTTAACATTAACAAACATCAGTGATTGGAACATAAGAAAAAAATTTGAATTTTACTTTTGAATTTAATTGATATTTGATCCATGTAGAAAAAAAAATATAATAAATTATAGATGATGTAAAAAAATACAAAGAAAAACCTCTGGTGTGCATGGTGTGACCTATTTGCCCGGATCTACTTAAACAGAAATAGCTACAAGAGCAATAACATCCCTGGCTAAGCGGCGGGGGATTCAATTCCCAAGTCATTTTATAAAAGCATGGTGTGATTGAGTGGTCTGCCCATTGAATTCAGTATTTAATTTCCTACAGGTCCCTGGAGCCATGTGTGTGTTTGCAGTTTCTCCTCCTTCATCAGAGCGACTGAGTGAGGAGAGGTGGTCGGATGTTCCCCTCCGTCATGTCCTTTTGGTAAGACCAATGAACCAGAAGACAGGTTAATGAGGGTTCCCTGACGCACTCATTACCAACACTTGTGTCTGTTCACTTTGTCTCAATCCCTGTGCATTGTATTGCATATAGCAGCATATAATGGTCTACTCTATCCCACTTCATTATAGGATATACAGTATTTACCTTCAGCCTTTCTGGAAATCACTATCAAGTCTGGATTAAAGTGTTCTGTCAGTATTCTGCTACCTGTTGCTAGGGTTAGGGTTAGATACATAAGTATTGGATAGATTTTGACACAATATTGATTAGGCTATATCTTACTGACAATTAGATTACTGTCTTTATCTACTCTTGATATCTGTTTAAGTCTGTCCTGTTCAATTAAGACTGTGGGCAAATAACATATAGAATTCTGGGTCTCCAACCTTTTTTGCCAGGACAGCTACCTTTGCAAAAGAAAACTGGCAGCGAGTTACTATTTTTAGCCATCACCAAAAATTGAAGTTAACTGTGGCATAGTTAAGAAGTCTATATGAAAAATTAGCCGATATCTGTTTAGAAGTCTACATAATTAGGCACCTAAAGATACATTTACAGTAGAAATAGTCATGCAATAAATTACATTTGAGTAATAAAGCATAATTTGCATGACTTTAAAATTCTTTGGCGAGCTACTTGGAAAGTAGAAGCAAGCTACTGGTTGCTCCTGAGCTGCAGGTTGTATTATATTTTGACATACAAAAAGTTTATGAGCCTAGTCACCTCAGAACTTACCATTCTTCATGTTATTATCATCCCGTGCCCTGGTATGATATCATCAAATTCTAGAATGTGAAACCAATCTATTTTAGAAGCACTTTTCACAACTTTCATAAGCCAGCTCAAGTTGAGTTTCATTGGCATGCTAACAGAGTCTTTTAATTTTAATAGTATAGTTTTAAACTTTAACACTGCACCGTTCTTTCAGTGCAAAAGAAAAAGGATGAATAAAAACCAACCATTTCTGTCTTTATTGCAGAGGAAGTTCTGTTGTGTGCTCCGAGTCAATAATATTGACCAGAAACCAGATGACTGCTAATGAACCAAAGATGAAAAAACAAATGGCTATTCAATCACCATAGGATGTACTTGGGGATGCATCACAAACACTGTTACGATGCCGGTGGGATTGATTCCAACTGAGCATGAAACACCTTAAAGTCATTAAGCGCCTGTACACATGCTCTCATAATTGGTATTCTATTGCAATAAGCACTAAGTGAATTAAATGTTGCGCCAAACCAATCACATCCATAATAAAGGACTTGGACAGCGGTACACATAACCCCAATGGAGGACAGGGTTATCAAATCAGAACATTGCACTGAAACACAGCTGCTCTTGTTGGCAGACGTACAACTCTTGAGGTGGAGGATAAACGTGACTTCTTTATGTACGTAGTCTTGAGTCATTGTGGACAGAAGTGGCATAGCTGGTCATATTTAAAGGGCTCCTATTATGTAAAATGTATTATTCAAAGATTTTATCCTTGTAATAATGGCTCCCTTCAACATTTGTTTACTCAAAATCATATTTGAAGTGATTCATGCATGTTTGAGTAATCTTATATTGTTCTTCGGCTTGAAAATCCCTTTTCTCACCTACGACCTATCCCCTCCTACTTGTCTTTATTTACATTCAAAATTGTAATACTCAAAATGAAACATATATGGTTCAAAACTTTCCCTGACCACTTTCCAACGATAATTATTAGTTATTTAAAAGCCGTTGCTTCTTACAGTTGAATTTTAAAATGAAATGGGGCTTATCAGTTCTGCAGTTTTGAACAGGAAGTCAATAGAGCTGTTTCTATTTCCAAGCTGTTTTAGATAAATTTTGGGTTTTACAATGAAAAAAGGTAAATTATTGATCTGCGTATGTTCTAGTTTCTTACTAAATAGTTGGAAAAAACACAATAGGTCTCATTTAAAAGTGACGCTACCCAACATTAGCTAAGATTAAAAAGCTAATTTTAGCAAAGCTGAAAACCTTTGAAATGGAAAAAGTTCATGATCTGAAAACAAATCCAAAGGGCTAAAAATACAAACCTTTGTGAAAGCCGTAGTTGCCCGACTGTGAGTCAATTGCAAGCAGCTTGTTTTTACATTGTGCTCTCTGTCAGAAAAATGCTTTTGAACTGTGGAAGATTTTTGCCAATGACTAACACACGCTTTAAGGAGTACTACACAGTCCAGTCCAGTTTTTTTTTTTCACATCCATGTTTTGCTCACAAATGAAAACTAGATCAGTGAGTATACAAAGTTTAAAACTTTATCTACCACAGGCCACCCAGGGAACAATGGGGTGCAGAAGTTGCTAAATTTCTGTCCTTTAAAAAAGAAAATATTAATTTCAACAAAAATAAGTCAAAATACTTTTTATTATTATTTTTTTAATTTTGTAAAAAAAAAAAACAAAAAAACTAAAATAAAAGGAAAGCATAGCAAGGGCAAAGTGCAAGTGTCAAATCTGTGTAATGAAGATCTCCTACATGAGAAACATTTCATTGCTGAATATCTATAAACCTGTTCTTCTGAAAGTGCTGAGCTAAACTGTCTTCTTCTTTTGTCATGACGGAGACATTTATTGTGCGTCCAATCTTCACAGACCTCACTGTACCTCATCTTGTCAGCATTTTCTATAGTTTTCTCTTTCCTTAAAAATCACCAGCATCAAGGACATACGCTCTGAAAGAAGAAAACGTGCAGTTTATAACATACTTTTACAAACAGGCCCAATGCAATAGCTGTTTGTACAGTCAAGCCATTTTCAAATGTTCTGTTTGAAGCATAGCGTCATGATAGGGCTTTGGCATTATCTCTGTGGAGAAAACTGCTATCATTTACTCACTCCACACACATTTTGTTTTTGATAGCAGCTAATAAAGTTTAAACCCAGCCTTATCATGTTTTAAAAGTCGCCTATATAGTACTTAGTGCAGCATCAGCAGCAAGATGACCGGATGACTTTGAAAGTCACAGTAATTGGTTAACATCAGTTTGCATTCAGGGCAGCATGATTGTAATTGTTAGTGGTGGCTGTGCAGACATTGTAGAGATAGATACTAATTAACTTAAGGCACATTGCACCCACAGGTGTGCTCTCAGGCTGGACAATCTGCTTCACACTCTGAGAATGGAAAGTCTTTTAATTGGTTAATACAGCACAATATGGTACAAGACTGGCATACAAATGAGCCAGTAAGAAAGAGCGAATGCTAGGTTTTATAGGCTACATGTTGTGCCTGTTTTTCATTGTGTTTTATTTATTTTTTTACACAATACTCCTAAAAAAAAAATGATCACAATTTAAAAGAAAACATAAACTGATCCTACATGTGACCACACAGAACACATTTTGAGTGACAGTGTTATGGTTACTATAATGTGATGTGGACGATTTTGTTGTTAGGATTGTGTCAGTGGTGTAATTGACCTTCTATTTTAAGTCCTATTCAAATATACTGTAGTTCACCTTTTAGATTATAAAATACCACTTACCTCGTCAAGAGTATTATGTGTTTTTTGCCTGTTTTACATTAGCATTAGAAAACTATAAGCAAGCTAGTTTTTGTTAAATCAGTTTAATCAACAATTACTATTTTTCATTCACTTTATGGTTCAACTTACAATGGTATTTTGACCCCAAAGAACTCTGGCAGTGCTCAAAGTCCATCTCTGACTATGGTTTGTACCGAGAGTCTCCTAAGACCTGTGTAGTCCACTAGAGCAACAACAACTATAACATCACCCTCATGCTGTCCTTCTCTCTCTGAGGCTGACAGAGCAGTGACTGCAGGACCATGCTACTGCCAAGGTGACTCCTCTCCACTGTACATCTGTGTCACTGCAGCTTACACCTCAAGTGACTAAGTGTGGACGGAGTCCAGCTTTACTTAGACATGCCTTCCTTTTAGGTTGCACCGTGCACTCATGACAGTCTAACTTCATATCATGTTTTCAGATGGGAAATAACAAATGCTAAAATTTGTAGTAAATGCTAAATCTTTTTTGTGAGTGATTACAGTAATGACACTAGTTTTTTGTCTTGGTTACACATAAAATAGATCAAACATATTTTATATTCTACAAATTCTGAACTGCTTCTTCTTTTAGCTTTCTGTTAAATTCAAACCTTTCAGATTTTTTTTTTTTTTTTTGGATGATATCACACTTAACAGTGTGACCATTTTGGAACAGTTGGACAGTTGTGAACACTGACTTTCTATAGTTCACAGCTGTAAAAGAGAGTTGTTGTTAACATATTGCACATGCTGAGTGTTATAACTGACATAGTAAGTTAAGGTCCAGGTCACTGGAGGTCATTCTAGTATAGACCATGGAATATGTTTTCAGTAGATTTTGTAGTTTGATTTCTTCAGTAAAAAAAAAAACAAACAAAAACAAAAAAAAAAAAAAAAAATCAAAAAAGTGGAAAAATGAAATAGTATGTCAATTACAAAAGAAAGGAAATGAATTGCAAATAAAGAAACTCCACTTACCGGTTGAGCAGCTGGTGGTTCTTCATGGTTTGTTACAACGGCTGAAATGATTGTGAAGCTTGTTACATGTTGAATGGCTTTGATTTACTGTGTGAGGATAAGATATTTGTTAATATTTGTTCAGCTTTATTTTTATATTAACGATAATGCCAGTGTAAACAATAAAACAAAGAAACATTCTATATGACTGACAGTACACTGTATGTGTTTTGTGCAATGATATCAAAATATTGAAACAAACTGCCAACATTTCTATATGAAGACTGGCGACTATAGCGAACCACCCACCAGAAATTACAAGATTTTCTATAACAATTTAGTCATTACACAAAACAGTTCATTTGTAACTGCCTTCTACATAAGATTTACTGTTGTCTTGTTAACATAAAATACATCACGCATGTCAAAATGAAGGTGACACTTTTATTCTGCCATAAACAGTTTAATGATATAAAAAAATTCCAAATGTTTGGAGAAAGAGAACAAAAGAAGAAGGTTGTCCTTGTACAGTCAAGCATTTAATTTACGTACTGGTTAATTTTAGAAGTTGAGTGGCTCAAATGTCAAATTGAATGTTTCAAGTTCTTACTTACTGAACAAGTTACTGGACTTTAAGGCAGAGATCAGGCCATCATGGGGTGTGCAAGTGTTCAGTTATCATAATGACTACTGACCCTATTTTGTAACGCCCACTTGGCTTGGAAGTGCACTTCCTGTTTAGCTCTGTAAAGGTAGCTAACATGTTTTTTTGTCTGTCTTGTGGGGCAATGTTAATTAAATATAATGACAGTTAAAACAAACCCATCGACTGAAATCTACAGGCTAAATTCAGCTAAACATTTATTACATTTAGTACATTTATTTATGCTTATTCAACCCAAGTATTGGAAAACAAAATCTTGAAAAAATTACTTTAAATTCTACCAGTAAGTAGTAATGGCAGTGAAAATATGCACAATGATGAAACATGTTTGTGTTCATATAATGTAATGACACAAATATCAGCACATTCTGCATTAAGCTCTGTGCAGTGTTTTAGGCTGAATTCAGAAGAAACACACACATATAGAAAGCAATTCTTTGTATCATTTGGACCATAAATATACTTTGTATACATAACGTTATGTGTCATTGTTTTTGCAATTATTTTCAATTTGAACTTTGGTGCCTCTCCCCTTGCAAAAAAGTTGCCGCAACTGCCACGGCAACAGGCCCCACCCCTCTCTAGTCATTATCATAACTCAGTTATTTTTACTAGTGACAAGACCCATTCATCTTTTTGTATTTCAACAAAAACTGCACTTAAACTCTATACTCATTTATAGCTGTCCTCAACAGTGACATGCTGTGGTGTCAAAATCTATTGTCACAATACTTTGTTCATAATTGAAAATATTTTCAGAACACACACTTTTGGACAAATAACATTATATGTTTTTTCCAAGAGCAATTATGGTTTGAAAGAACCAGTGTTTTTCTTGCTCAGTATCTAATCGATCTTGTAGCGACAACAGCACACCAAAAGCTCATGGTCAGCTTTGTTGCTATATGGAACAATCAGTTTGATCTATTGGTAAATGGTTCTTTTGAGGTATTGGCTGCTAGTTTATTTTGAGACATCTTCACTTGTGGCACTGGCTGGCTCGCTTGTGTCAGTGCCTCTGGCTGCTGCCCATTCTGTTCAAACTCACTTTGTCCTCACAATTGATTTACACATTATCTTCCTATTCTGATTGCGTTGCTCTCCTCCACTTCACTAGCTGTCTCAATCTCCTGTGTTATTGGCTCCGGGGTTCTGTGAGCACGCTTTTGTGCCCAAGCTGGATTCAATGAAAGTGGGAAAATTTGAACATGATATATTTGGTGTGTTGCTGCTGACTTTTTTTGAATGCACAAAACTAAAGGCATCTTGGGAACGGAAGGTCTCACAGACAATAATTTAATGGGGGCATTCTATTAAAAATCCACTTTAAAGGGTTTTTAGCCTTGTTAATCCATTGTTCCCTCATCATCAGCTTGGCACAGTGCTGTTTGATTGATTTCTGAATGTTAAGCAATCCTGTGTCATCTGACAACTGAAGCTCAACTGTCCAGAAAATTCCACTTGTCACCTACCCCCTATACCCACCCACTCACTATATGTTATCATTTGAAAAATTAAGAGTCAGAGGAATCTGAATTCTTCTAAAACGGCACTTTTCAATATATATATAATAATTTTATAAATTATTATTATATTGTATATATTATATATATATATATATATATATATATATATATATATATATATATATATATATATATATATATATATATATATATATATATATATATATATATATATATATAAGCTAGATCTGGTAAAATTAGGGTTATTTATATTGTGCCATGGACATTAGTTTCATAGAGCTTGTAGGCCTCTGCTTTACATTTTCAATATCAAGGCCAATAGAGGTGTGTGTGGTGAGTTGCAAAAAGACAGAAGAAGTGGATTTCACCAGACAATGACACACGTGGAATCATAAGGTAGTATTATTCAAAAACAATATGATTTTTATTTTATTGATATTGTTATTTACATGGCATAATTTGTGCTTTTTAATTATCAGGAATTAAACCAAGGGACACATCAGAAAATAAATCATTAAAACAATGTATTGTATCCTTTTTTGTCTCAGAGTTATACAAAAACCTGGAAAGAAGGAGAGGGAAGGTAGGACATTGAAATGAACAGATGGGTAGATTGTTAAAAGAGAAAGAGAGTCCGGAGAGTTGCAAACGGTCCACTGAGGGGTGTGTGAATGTCCAGACGGTGATGTGCTTTTACCAACATCAGCAAAGGCACCTGTGTTTCGCTTTGTTAAAAAAAAAAAGGAGTTTGCCTCAGGGCCTGTATCCACGAGAATCAATTATTATCTAACTGCATCAGTCCAGTGTTTCATCCAAGGGGAGTTGCCACTCCAACTTCGCTGGTTACTTACAGAATATTGTGATTAAATCTGATCACTCATGCAAGACTGATTTCAGATATCATAGTTGATGATTTGTGAATAAAAATAGTCCAAGGTTGGATGGTAAAATGTCATTTTGGAATTGAGTTTCTGAAATTTCACAAAATACAAATTACAAATGAGACAAAAACTGAGAGAGATCAAAATTAGTCTAATATTACCTCAATAGATTTTTTTTTAAAGAGCTCTCCAGTGGTAAACTCCAGGGACATACGATAACAAATTTTTAACCAAGTGTAAAACCAAAAGGACAACTTAGTGGCTGATTTAAGTGTCCAACTAATACTGAAATGTACCAAGTAAGTAGAGCAGAATGATACAACTCAAATAAATGTAAGTAAGAACACACAAATAGAGGTAAAATCAGGATGAAGTAATTTCAGAAGTATGACTTTGTATCGATTGTAGGATTACATAAAAAATCTAAATGATTAAAAACGTCAATTGAAAGCCATGAATGACTTGAGTGGGGAGATGTTGTGAAGCAGGGGAAGGCCGTTCTGGTATAGATTGGTCCATTAGCTAGTCCTAACTTCCACCTACAGGCTAAATCAAGTTCACCTTTACTTACTGCAGAGTCTTCAATCAATGGACAAATAGTAGTGTCTTAATTCAATCTCAACTCCTCTAATCTTTAGGTGAGTAGTTTCCAGAACATTTTTGTCATGTGGCAAACACCAAATGTATTTTTATTGCGGGGTAATTTGCTGTTTTTTTGCACAAATTTTGCTGGGACTCCCATGGCAGCAATTACAGCGTGAAACCTGGAGAGTGACAAAACTCATCGTGCCACTCTGTTCTTTCCACCATTGCCTGAATTAGTTGACCCTTTCTTTTGCAAAAGCACTAGCACGAGCTTTCGACCAGTCCAGAGATAATTTGGTCATTGAGCTGGCACTCTGCCTCACTCCTGTCCATGTCCAGTCCTTCAGCTGGAGCTAGCTCAACAAAAAGCTCAGTTCAGTGGGATTTGGTCTCTTAGCAAACACTTTGTGATCCGAGTAGTCATTACAGACATGAGCCTCATTTGCTTTGCACCAAACCAGCATCCGTGCTGGTTGTGTGCACTGGCTAGCAGTAGCTTCCACATGTCCCAGATGTTGGACGGTTGTTGGGGTCACTTTCAACTCCAGAGACAAAAGTTACTGGTGGTCTGACACGTTGACCCTTTCTCCGCAGGGGATAGATAAAGTTTTCCATTGGCACAGGAGCACAGCTCATATACAGTCTGTTTCGTGTAGGTGGTGCCCGCTGGTGCTCCCTCCAGGGGATCCACAGCACTGCCCAGAGGGATACTGCCCAGTCTGATTGTGTTGGCATCTAGAAGGATCTGAAAAAAGACAGAAAGTCATTATGAAACAAGGTCAGCATATTGGATTGACAGGGTCAGCTAGTATCACTGAATAAGCACATGAGGTACCATCTACACTCTGCTCTCACACGGGGCTAATATAGACAAGAATCTATCAGCACAGAGTTTGTATGGCTTCTTTTGATGGTGAGAAAGTGGGAGTGAGGGCAAGGTAGAGTCAAGGATTCTGCAACAGAGTTTAAGTACAACTCAGACTTTCAAAACTTTTATTTTTTTTATATTAATACGTGTATCTATACACATGGAAAAGGGTAAGCAATACACATATTATACATCGCCAGTTACACTGGCCTATATTGTATTGATTCAGTAAAATTGTGCCTCCACATGCAACATAAATTGTACAGCGTAAGCATGTAGACTAAATATTTTACACTTTAATGTCCAAATATTCTCACATGCCTAGACTCAACTTTCTGGTTTAAGTTCAATGTTTACTTTATAACAACTCCTGGCTGGACATAAACACTGTCTAATTGGATGTAGCAAAATAACTCCCACTTTTACTTACTTTATTTCTAACAATCTAACTCCCCTAAAGCGCATCATTACATTATAGAAACATTTTAAAAACAAACACAGCTTTTTACAGCTCAAGGCCCTTGTTATTAGCTCTTAGTGTGCGTTGCTGTAATGAGAGCAAGCAACCAAAACAACAACTTGTTTCAGATAAAATATTCTTGTGGCCACTTCTGATGTAGGAAAATTCCACAGTATACTCCTAAATATCAAGGTGTTCCTCTAACAGGTCCCTGGTGCACACCTGTCATCCTCTCCAGCTCGGCAATAAGAGCTGCCAGAGCCCAGTCTAATCCGTACACAGGGAAAGACTCAGCCATGCTTGGCCACTTCACCCGAATCGAATTCTAACACCCTCACTGCTATAGCATAACCCCGGCTGAACTTGTACACTGCGATAGGATTGAAAATGAGGATGTGCTGTCAGAGGTGCCAAATCTTAAAAATAACAGCAGTAACTATCAAACAAGTTCAACAGCTTATCATTAATCTCATCCTTGTCCCCAATTTAGGCATCATTTTGTATTTTGCCTAACACCTAAAAATGCATAGGTTGGCATAAAGTAACACAACATATTTTTAAACGCTGTTTCCTTCCTAGAAAACGTATTGCAAAAGCAGAACTTTGTGGGAGAGAAATAAAATCAGACTTCTACAAACTGTCCTAATCTACTTATTGAACATTTTGTCTTTAAAATTTGTAAGAAAGAGCCATGTAAGTCACTATATGACTCTTTGGAATAAGAGCTAATTTGCTGTACTGAAGGCGGCAAGTCTAAATATGCCTTAACATGTTTTAATATTACACTGCTAAATTATTAGTTATTGGTTTTGTCCTTCCAAACTCTATCAAAAAGCAAAAGAATATGACAAGGACAAGATGTGAGATGAGGTGAGACACTTCAAGGACAGATTCTACGACACAGGCAATAAGAGCTATAGCGAATACAATGAAGCGATGGACGGAGGAGTAGAAGTCATTTGTTGTAGCTTAAGGTCGGATTAGCGGTGACATTCATCCCAAATGAAAGTGTCTGTAAGTATTAGCTAGGCCTGTCGTTAGCTAGATGTGACACACTACACTGGTCCAGGTGTGTGCAAGGACATGCCAAGCTGCTAACTTAAAATAGCCTTATTTTAAGCTTTCATTATCAGATTGTCATTTTGAATTTGGATGTAATGTTTCCTCAGATGTATCCAACCCTGAAAGGTGGTTTTCTTTCAGAAAACAGCAGCAACACATTCCTTATAGACATCACTTTCATAAACACACGCGGTCTCTGGTGTCAAGGAGATTTGAAAAATGCAGAAAGTGGCAATTATGGTGGGTCAAAACATTTTTCATGGATGGCTTCCTTTGGCACAGCGCGGCAGCAGTCGAGACAAGCAGGAAGAAAAGAGAGGGCCAGTGAATGGGATGTGTGTTCGAGGGTTAAGGTGTCTTTGGAAGAGGTCAAAAGAAAGTGAAGCGAAAGTCTAAGCACTGAGTTTAAGGACAAACATAATGGAGAGAGATGCCATAGGTACAAATACAAATCCATTCCCGGTACAACTTTGTATACTTGGAGGGCTATTGCTTTGTAGCTACAATAAATAGGAGGTTTCAAAACATGCTTTATCGTAATTATTTAGCAACATCAGTAGTTCAGGGATGCTTTATGCCCTCAGAAATAACAAAACTGAAGTCTAGCTTCTAGAGTAATCTGTTTTTGTGACCATAGACTACACCTGCCTTGCCCCTGGGGTCAAAGTGCACTTCAGTAAATGTCTAAGTATGGGTTAGTAGTGTCATACCAATAATGTAATGTGTAAAGCGTGATATTACAATTTATATAACCACGTATATACATGGTCTCTCAGTGTATTATGCCCACCAGAGAAAGTCAAACAAATGATTTTGACAAGATTTTCAGTCATTAAAGACAGATTTGAGGAGTTTGGAAGTTCAGGTCTGGAAACCTGATAAAGCCAGGTGTTGTTTGAGAGAAAGACATTTAATTCAGATTAATTGATAAGTGAAAAGTGTGACAATGTCAAATATGGGTATATAATTTACATGTTGTGTAAAGTGTCTTATGAACTGCTCAGTAAGTAAGTCACAAACGCAGCCCCCAACTGCATATAGACTTCAGATTGATTGAACAATCTCCCCGACCGAGTGCAAATAAGTTTAGACAACAGTTTAGACTCTGCATAATTGATTTAAGCACTTTATGTACATTTCTGGTCAGTAAATCTTCATAAACCATGTTTGTTTTGGTTAAGTACATTGAACATTTTTAGAATGGAGTCAAGAGAAATGTGGTAAAGATCTTTCAACCTTCAGATTCGATTAATTAGTCAGTCAGTAAATTGTTGATTAATTAATACATTTAGAAATAGAATCACTTACTTCTCACCTCGGAAAATGGTGCCCTGAATGGAAATTTAGCTTCTATATCAATTCTACTTATCAAATCATGATAAATCTGTTCTCAATGTTTTGTGTTCTTGCTTAGAGGCCAGATAAATCTTCAATAAAAACCCACTACATCATTGATTGAATTGGCTAAAGTCAACAATCGCATATGTGTGAAAATACAATAAAACATATGCAATTCTGTCTACAGTTATGAACAAAAAGTCAACAAACCTCTTTTCATTACGTCACTGTTTTAGATTAATATTACATTTCACAATGACAAAAATGTAAAATGATGTTCTGCTCATATTATTGCACAAAAATAACAGAAAAAAGAGCAATAATTCTCCTTTAAATACACTAATCTTTTACAATTTGCTTGAGCTCACATTGGCCCCTATTTTGGTCCCTTTCTGGTCCTTCACACATACTTGCTTGCTCACACATGGCAGAGAAAAGTGGTGGGGGAGTCTGTGCTATCTGAGTGCATTACACACACCATTAGGCTGGTAGAATGGACAGACGCTGGAATGGAGGCTGACAATGGCCTGAAATGACAGAGGCTTGAGATAGTCTTTGGGTGTAGTCATCCAGATGTGGCACGAGGCCTACTGTACTCAAGTAGCCACTACGCGGACCAAAATAGAAAGAGAGGAATACAACTTATAGACTGGCAGATTATGAGCAAAGAAAACAATACACAACACAAGTTTGTCTTTTGTTTTCTGCATAGACTCTAATGATGTTACAGTGTAGAGCCACATTCTGGGAAAATTTGTTTGACGCAGTTCTACTTTACCACACGGGTGCCGGCAATAGAGAGTTACCCCCCGCCAGCTTCCAAATACACTCACTATCCTACTTTACACCCGCAGGTAATACAAACAGCAAAAAAACAACAAGGCGGAAATAAAAATGTCCCAGTGTAGCAGCCCAATAACACCTCAAGGCTATGCAGTGCTAATAAACCCCAGTACTGTGACTACAAACAATAAGAACTTGTGGTATTACTGAACTTTGTCAAAACTTCAATATTGTCAACCTAATTTCACCTCCTCACAGTCAGCGGGAGAGAGGAATTAATATTCACACTTGCAGAGGAGAGCTGAGTCACTTTGGGAATAAACTGTCACGCTGCACAAAGATTTCTGTATATTTTTTATAAGAGTGTAATAACTGGAAAATCAGCTGGTGTCAAATGCAGTTTTTGCTTGTGTTTTAGCAATTTGTTGAAATGTAAAAATAACGCTTTTAAAACAGCTGTGGATTGTGACTAATATGAAAGAACCATAAAAGACATGAAGTGACAAAAAGGCAACTTATGTAAAACATTTGCCAAATAACTGTGTAAATGACTCAACACATCCACACCTAGAGCAACAACAAAACACAACCGATATAGTCAAGTTGAGCAGTTACAAAATCCAGCTCAGTGAATTTTATGCGCCGTGAGTAATTAGCATTCAGGAGCAGCAGCCCTTGTGAACTAGTCCAAACTTTTTTCCCCCTGCAAAAGCTTTTCCGTCTCATTTTAACTAAGAGCACATAAACATCAAAATATGACAGCTTTGCATAGTAATTGGTGCTCCTAGGGTATTCTCGCCGTGGACTCATTTTGCTTGAGTGCAAATTATTCTGACTCTTCACAGTTGCTGGTACAAAATACAGGAAAGCTGAAGAACAAGCCCAAAAGGTTTCAATATATGTATAAAAACATACAGATTGTGAACCTACCAGGATGTGTAATTCAGTTCAATGAGTGTACAGAATTTTAGACTTGATCACATAATAGAAAATGGCACGGTCAAAATTGTTATAGGACATCATCAGTGTGAGAAAGAGACATGTAAGTCACTGTAACTTTGGGATGAGAGCTGATTGGATGTGCAGTTAAGCCTGATGCACTGTGCGCTTAAGAAAACTGACAAAAAATAAAAATGTCTTTGACACTATAATGCCACACAAGGTTCAAGAGATCTGAGTTACAAAGGTAACAAAAGCATGCAATAACACCTGATACTATTTTTTTTCTTTGGGATAATGCAAGTCATTGAAACTTTAGTTTCAACTTTATGCAACAAGTCTGTGAAAATGAAAGTAGCTTTTTTGTTGTTGCGGTGACTGTGCAGCTAACTGTTTGTCTGAGTTGGAGATGTTTATATTTGTTATCAGATCTGATTTTTTCACATTTTAGTTGTTTTGAGCTCAATGGTACTGACATTCAGAATGATGCGATGTCATCCTCTATAACTGTTTGACTATTATGTACATAAACTTCAATCAGAAATCCAAAATAACATAAAAAAAGCAAGTTCCTCATTGATAACACCACATCAATGGCATCTTTGAGCCCGATCTCACAAGAAAGCATACATTTACCACGACATTACAGGACATGTAAATTGAGTATGATTAGCATGAGTTCATGTCTGTTTTGCGTAGTCTCAGTTCATTTCTATGGTGGTTGTTAAGATGTGTTCTTAACCTAATCTCAATAATTTTTACGCTTTTAATATCATGCTAAATGTACGACGTAACATAACTATGCAAAAAGGCATGAAATCGTGGTCATACGCTTTCTTGTGAGACTGTGTTGCATCTTTAGCCAGTAGGATCCAGAATCTACAATAGTTGGAGAGTCAAGGACAGAATGTGTGTGTGGGGGTAAACTTGCAGAGCAGATACAATGAACAGATGTGGACTGTAGAAGCAGCTGATAAAAAGGGAAACCTGCAGGATTCCTGAGAGATCTGTCACCTCTGGTTGGCTTTGATTTTAATGGAAGCACGCTCTTCCCTACCTCTAACCCATTTGGCCTTAATTCCAGTGCGGCTTTCCAAACTTTTTAAACTTTAATGGCCCCTTCTTAAGTGCCAGCTGCTGACAACATTGATTTGGCTTTAGGCCTTGCTGTCCTGCACGCTTTTATTTTCTCCTACAAAATCGACAGAAACATCTATTTTCTGCCATCCTCCTCCACCTCCGACTCATCCTACCCTCTTTCTTCCTGTGTCTGTGCTCAGTTCATGTGATAGTGTCAGAACGATGGGATAAGGAAGGATCAGGACACAGGCTGTTTGGATAATCTCCTGAACTGGTCCACAAACGGCTCATTATGGAATTTGTTTAGTGGGATAAAAAAAAGTATATATTACACTTTGTTAATGTGTGATAATGTACGGGACTTAGAACACACAATTTTTCATTGTAATTTTTCAAATATCAGTATGTCAGGTGTTTGCTCCTCCTAACTTATTTTGCACATGATCAAATGCTTGATACATTTTCCTGAGAGAGAATTGTGTGAAGCCAGTATTTAACCTTTACACATTGGAACTTTGCAAACATTTCTTCATACTATGTACAAATTCTACCAGTGTTGCTCGTAATTATACACCCAAAGACAACCATGGTAAAATAATAACTTTTTGCCTTTCATCTTGTTGAGCATATAACGATTTGCTAAGTCCAAGGGCATCACAATAAGTGTAAAAGTCTGAAATTATAATCATGTCCGAGCGGCTAGCGTGACCTTGCTGGTAGATAATCCTCTGCTTGTATAAAAAGTGCTGCCTCAGGTGGACGGCTCTTCAAAGGCACTCACTTCTCAAAGGTGTGGGAACTGTCTCTCGAGGAATGTTAGAATGAAACATGTACTCCAATTATGCAGAAAGAGGAAGCCTGATGCAGCTCTTTGGAAGTTTTCAAGTTGTTTTGAGTCCTGATGTTAGATAGGGGTCAGTTTCACAGAGCCCTTGACCTAAGAGGGGCAAGATATACATTGAGTTCATGAAAGATCAAATACATTGAGAGAGTTTAAGGTTTCAAGGTTAAAATAAAAGCATAGCGCAGGACAAATGTGGTTTGAGATTAAATAATATGTAGACTAATTCATAAGTTCAAGGTCACCTCAGTCAGCTACAGATAAACTTCAGTGAAATGTCTTCTACCATGAAAAAGTGGTGCAATTGTGGTCAAATGAGCCACGGGCTAGTCAAATGGTGGCCCAAGGTTCAAATTTAGCCCTCAAAGATGTATGTTTTGGCCCATCCTTTAAAAGCAGACCATAGAGCTGACCATTTACTGTGGAAGCTGTGTTTGCTGTAGACTGTTAGTTCTGGTATTCAGAAGTCTTAAATGCTTTATTGTTGAAATATGCTCCATAAAAATAGTAAAATTCTTTAGTAAACAGTACCATTTTGAGTTGTTCATGGATAATGTAACTATAATTTAAAGAAAACTGCTGTGGAACAACCTGATAAACTGCTGGGTCACTAGTAACACATTTATAACACTATAGACTCAGAACAGTGTCATAAATAGGCAGTGGGACTTGAATCAGTGCTGAGCTCATCTTAAAATCTTTTTTTCTCAAGTGTGACATCACTTTGCAAAGACTCTGCGTTGTAAACAGTTTCCAGTCTCACAAGCTCAACTTAATACTGCTTTATAACTATGTGACATTCATGTTTGGTAAATTCAAGCTTGCCTTTTTCTCAGTGGGTATGGGTGATAGCATCACTTTGTCCAAAGACGTTCTGGGCGTCCCGTGCTACTCAAACAAGTGGCGTTCCATGCTGTCTCACATATCGCTCACTCCACTTACTTGAATACTGCTTTTTAACTATGTGCACAGATTCGACATGATTTGGTAAATTCAAGCATGCATCATTTTGAGACCAGCTTTTGCTCTTTCAATAATGGCTCATTGAGTTCAGCATCCATCAGCTATAGTTTTGTACAATATAAGTCATAGACACAAGCTAGTGAGCTTAAGGTTGAGATTTCTGACATTTGTGCAGACGCGAAGGAGAAGTACACATGACATCACGAATGAGTCTAACTTTTTATAATGAAAATTAATGAGGACAGAAGACAAATTACACAAAATCATGGAATAAAACATTGAGAGTAGCTTCACTCTGCATTTGAATGTGGAGAAGTATTAGATTTTGAGTGGGTTTAGTAATTGGTTTTCTATAATATTTTTCGCATTTATGAATGGCTTGGTAAATGTATTATCATATAACCAACAATCTTTTAAAAGTTTGCCCTTTTTGCTTATTTTGGTGCATTTTATTAATGAAAGTGCAACCGCTCCCATTGTGTTCAGTTGATTTGCGTCATACCAAACCAATATGGCAGTGCGGTCTATATTATACTGAACAAAGCCACTGAGTTCATTTCTGTGAATGTCTATGAATGTCTATGTGTTGGACAGTACAATGGTCTGTCGGGAGCCTGGCTTGAAAAAATGTGACTCATTAAAGGAACCCCTGGTATGATTTTGTCAAAAGTAATGACAAATGAAGCCACCACCTCTCTACATAGGGCACTTTTACAAGAAACTTTATTCAACTAATTTCTCAATCGATGTGGCATATTCTAAATAATCACAGACAGAAGATGACAACCTTTAATTCTACAAGAAGCAAAATTTAGATGCAAGCGATGCAAAATCGCTGTTAGCACGATTTTCCGTATGTAATTTAAGTGTGCCATAGGCTGATGAGGTGTCGGAAAAAGCTTGACTTTTTCACTGCTGTCATCACCTAACTTTGCCAAAGGCCTCCTCTTCCAGCCTTGTTCCAGTCACCCGCCCGCTTTTGTTCCCCGTCAATACAGACACGTCTATTTATGCACAGATGACAGACAGAGAGAGAGAGGGACAGATAATGGATGAACAAAGAAAAGACAAAAGAAAACACGAAACCAAGAAGAGAGAGGTGACAGAAACGAGGTAAAAATTATAATCCGGCTCCCCTGCCCTGTCTGTGAGCTGTGACAGACATAGTGATGTATAACCCTGCCAGTAGAAAGTTAATTAGATAGGCTGGGTTACTTTAGAGATGAAGGCCTGGAAGGATAAGGGGAAGAGAGGAGCAGCCGACAGAGAAACTAAACAGGAAATGGAACAATGGCAGAACAGGAAGTAATGATGAGATAGATGAGAAGTTTGCAGAGCTGCATATGAAAACTTCCTCCGACAAATAAAGCAATTTTGTTTTTTTAATATTCTACCACGCACAACTAACATCTGTTTATGAATGTTCCTTTTTCAGTGTGTTGTGAAACTTTTTGTTGGAATGTTTGCCTTGTCTTTTATAAGAAGATGACTGTACGTAAGTTACAAGTCAGGTCTGTGAAGAGGCAAGATTACTGACTTAGAATGAACTCTTTTTTGAATGTATGCAAAAAGTATTGTTACATAATCTACCTTTAGCGTTAATTAAGTTGAGTTAAACAGCTTTGGCCAGATTAAGCAACCGCATATGTGGTCATAACCAGAACAAAAATTCAGTACAAAACAATTGTGACATTTTTGAATATGGTTTCTAAACTTAAACCAAAGTAACATTTTTCCATTGCTAAATGTTTTGTAAGTCTTTGAGATGGTTGCATTTGTATATTTGAAGCATTTGTATGCGTCGAGTCTCTCAGTTGCCTCCTGGTGGAAAACCCGCCCTTGCAGTTTTAGAATTCTAACCTGACACTAGTTCTTCTGGGAAAGCTGGCTCTTTGATGTTTTTATTTCTCAGTGTAAAATGTGTTTTATGTGTTTTTGTTGCCATATTCTAATACTAAAAATGCACAAAAATAACAAAATAAAAACAAAAACACCACCACTTTTTTAATTTGATTTGATAATGTATTTACACAAGAGTTATAGAGGGAGCACTGAGTTCTGCTTTGATACAAATAATTTTTTGTTTGTTTATAAACTAGAATTTATGACTTGGGTATTGAAAACCGTTTACCAAGCAACTTTAATCTTTATTAATAAGATTGATAGTAATAAAAAGGGTCAATGTGTTGTTAACATTTATTTAAACCAACTACAAATGCTAATAAACGTCTAATTGTTTCAACAAATAACTAGTGCTTATTATTGTAAATAGTTCATGATGTAGTCATACACCTACTTTTGCTTAAAATAAACAAAAGTACAATTTGAGCAGTGGTTTAGTGGTGGCACCATAATGATGCTTGCCTAAAACACGTCAGTTCCATGAAGTATGTTTTGATATCTGTTTGGAGCAGCTGGTGTGACAAGTGAGTGTTGTGATAATGTGTCTGGCTCAGAGAAAACACAGAATGGCAGTGAAAGACAATGACATTGAGTGCAATACAAGAAGGCCATTTCTTTGTTAATTACTTAGTTAATGACACACTATGCTTGAGCAGACATGCACACTCAGACACACTCATGTTCAGGACACATACGCATACGGATGATGTCTGGCTGAGTACTCATGCGGCGTCGCAGGCTGCTTTGCAAAGAGCTTGACAGCAAGATATCGCCTCACGATGACACACACTCATACACACACACACACACACACGTATAACAGCACACAGCAGCAGAGACAGCAAACCTCATCAGGCTGCCTTTAATGAAGTCACTTGTCCCAAACAGAAAAGCGGTGAAATGGAGGGATGAGAGAGGAGGAGGAGAGGAGGAGGACAAGGTCGCTGGGATTGATGACGCTCATTAGCCTAATAAGGTACTTTAATGAAGCGCACCCAACACTAGGTCCTGCCGCTCCCAGCACACACCTCAGTAGTTTGTGAAGTTTCTGTTGTTCTAGTCACCAAGCAATAGATTTACTTTATATTTGTTTATTTCTATTTCTGTTGCTTTTTTANTCAGTACACAGAACAGACGTTGCAGAGAAAAATCAAAGTGGTTTGGACAAAAAGAAAATAGAAGAACCAGATAGGCAGTGTCCAATTCATAAGAAGCCACACCCCCTCAAAAAATGTAAGTCATTCAGGGACAAACCAATTGAGGAGCGCCAGGCTTTTCTCAAGGAGCACCGCATTTGCTTCAGGTGTTGTGGTTCAGTGCAACATATCGCTAAAGACTGTAAGGTAGCGGTCAAGTGTGTAGAGTGTGATAGTCCAAAACATATATCAGCACTTCACCCGGGTCCCACTCCAGTTCCAAAAACCGACACCTCTCAAAGTCCAGCCACAGAGGAACAAACAGAGAGTCCTCCTGCTGTGGTCTCCAAATGCACAGAGGTATGTGGCCAGAGTGAAAGCCCACGCTCATGCTCTAAAATATGTTTGGTGAAAGCATATCCTGAAGGACAAAAGACAGAGCTCTCAACATGTACGCAGTGATTGACGAACAGAGCAATAGGTCCCTAGCCAAGACAGAGTTCTTTAATCTGTTTGAAATCAAAACCACACCTGCTCCCTACACGTTAAAAACCTGTTCCGGAAAAGCAGAAACTACAGGCAGGAGAGCTGTTGACTTTATCATAGAGTCTATGGATGGAAAGACAAATATCAAACTGCCTCCTCTGATTGAATGTGATTCAGTGCCAGATGACAGATCTGAAATACCCTCACCTGAGATCGCTCAGCATCATCCTCATCTCCTCCCGATCGCAAACAAAATCCAGCCAGTCGATCATCACGCTCCAATCCTCCTACTGCTGGGAAGAGACATCCTCAGCGTTCACAAGGTACGCGAGCAGATAAACGGACCCAGTAACGCTCCATATGCCCAAAGATTGGACTTGGGTTGGGTTGTTGTGGGAGAAGTATGTTTAGGCAGAGCTCACAATACAAATGAGGTCAATGTGTATAAAACACACATGCTAGATAGTGGACGCACAACACATTTTGAACCATGTCCAAACATCTTTTCAGTTAAAGAGCAATATAGTGTTAAGTCTCAGCCAAACATGCTAACAGCTACAAACAGTGTAGACACCACAGAAAGTCAGACCAGCTAGGTCAGTCTGTATTTGACAGGACAGAGTCAGATGATAAGTTAGCACTGTCGATAGATGACAAAACGTTCCTGACTATTATGGACAATGCAGTCACTCAAAATAAAGAGAGCAGTTGGGTTGCTCCTTTGCCCTTCCGCTCCCCAAGAAGGAGGCTCCCAAGTAATAGAGACCAAGCACTGAAACGTCTCTATTCACTTAAAAAGACTTTAGAAAAGAAACCTGAAATGAAAGATCACTACATTCAGTTTATGCAGAAAATGCTGGATAACGATCAAGCTGAACTTGCACCACCTCTGCCCGAAGGTAAAGAACACTGGTACCTCCCAACATTTGGTGTATACCACCCGCAGAAACCAGACCAGATTCGCGTTGTTTTTGATTCTAGTGCAGAGTGCGAAGGCACGTCCCTAAATCAAGTGCTACTTAGCGGACCTGATCTGAACAACTCCCTGTTAGGAGTGCTGCTGCGATTTAGAAAAGAGCCAATAGCCCTGACAGCAGATGTGCAGCAAATGTTTTATTGCTTTGAAGTGTGTGAAGAGCACAGGGACTATTTGCGCTACCTTTGGTTTGAGGACAATGACATCACAAAAAATGTTATTGAATACAGATGAAAGTGCATGTTTTCGGTAATAGCCCGTCTCCCGCTGTTGCCATTTACTGCATGCGTCGGGCAGCAAAAGAGGGTGAACAAGAACATGGCACAGATGCCAGACAGTTTGTTGAGAGACAGTTTTATGTTGATGACGGGCTCACTTCTGTGGCCACTCCAGAACAAGCAGTCGATCTGTTGACCAGAACAAAAAACATGTTAGCAGAATCCAATCTGCGACTCCACAAAGTGGCCTCTAACTGTAGCTTAGTCATGGAAGCGTTTCCTGTGGAGGACCGCTAAAGATTTGAAAGACTTAGACCTTGGAATAGATCCTCTCCCAGTACAAAGGAGTTTAGGACTGTGTTGGAACTTACAAACTGACAGTTTACTTACCTTGTTTCTGATGACACTAAACCATTCACACGCAGGGGAGTACTGTCTACAGTAAATAGTTTGTATGACCCTTTGGGTTTTGCTGCTCCCATAATTATGCAAGGCAAAGCATTACTCAGAGAACTGTCATCCGAAGAGAGAGACTGGGACGCACCTCTTCCTCCAGAAAAGGAGGAGTTTGGACCTCATGGAAAGACTCATTAAAAGCCCTTGAGGATCTGCAAATCAAAAGGTGCTATTGTCCAGGCTCGTTAAGTGCTATGATAAGTAATGAACTCTGCATTTTTTCAGATGCGTCTACTGTAGCAATAGGGGCAGTTGCTTACCTGCGCTCTTTAGACAGTCAAGGCCAGTACCATGTAGGTTTTGTCATGGGGAAGTCTAAGCTTGCACCCCGCCCTGCACACACTGTTCCACGGCTAGAATTGTGTGCAGCCGTACTTGCAGTAGAGATGTATGAGTTGATCAGAGACGAGTTAGACATCCAGATTGACAATGTTAAGTTTTTTACAGACAGTCGTATAGTGTTGGGGTACATTCACAACTCCACTAAAAGATTCTACATGTATGTAGCCAACCGTGTCACACGTATCAGGTTATCGACACATCCTGACCAATGGCGCTATGTACCAACAGAGTTAAATCCAGCTGATCAGGCCACCAGATTCATCCCAGCTGCTGAACTTAAAAACAGTAACTGGTTCACAGGCCCACGTCTTTTGTATTCAGAAAATCTTAACGATTCACAAAAAGAACTTTCGTTTTCACTTGTTGAACCTGAACAGGACAAAGAAATACGTCCACAAGTCAAAACGCTGGCAACTGCAGTATCACAGTCACAGCTAAGTTCAGAACGCTTTCAGAGATACTCCAGTTGGACGAAAGCATGTAGAGCATAGCCAAACTTATTCATGTTGCCGCTTCTTTTAAACAAAACACAAGCGGACAAAGAGGATGGAAAAGTCTGAAAGAATGCACAAATGTGAAAGAACTCACTCAAGCCAAAAATGTCATCATTCGTTCAGTTCAACAGGACACATACAAGAAACATTCAAAAAGATAAAAGAAGGAAAAAGATTAACTCAAAAAATGACACACTCAGAAAGCTCAATCCTGTCATGGACAAAGATGGACTTTTGCGCGTTGGTGGCAGACTGTCCTCTGCCGACCTTACAGAAAATGAAAAGCACCCTCTGATTATCCCTTCCTCCAACCACATTGCCACACTTCTTGTCAGACACTTTCACGAGCAGTCAGCTCATCAGGGACGTCACATCACGGAAGGAGCTGTTCGTGGTGCTGGATTCTGGATAGTTGGAGGCAAGCGACTCGTGTCCTCTGTAATACATAACTGTGTCACCTGCCGTAAGTTACGAGGTAAAATGCAAGCCCAGAAAATGGCTGACTTGCCTGTTGATAGGGTAACCCCTGAACCTCCATTTACCACAGTAGGTTTAGATGTGTTCGGACCATGGACTGTAGTTACACGCCGCACAAGAGGTGGTAGTGCCTTGAACAAACGTTGGGCTGTTATTTTTCGGCATGACAACCAGGGCGTGGCACATTGAACTTATTGAAACCATGTCCACTGACGCTTATAAATGCTTTAAGAAGGTTTTCTCTATTCGAGGTCCAGCTAAGCTCTTGCGCTCAGACAGAGGACTAATTTGTAGGAGCTTGCAAGGAACTAGGCTTGACACAAACTCTTCACCAGTTGCAAAGTACCTCCAAGAGAAGGGTGCTCATGGACATTAACCCCCACATGCTTCGCATATGGAGGTCTTGGAGCGTCTCATAGAGTAGCGAGGCGTATCCTGGATGCGATTTGTTACAAAATGCTCAGACATGTCTCACACATGAGGTTTATGCACGTTTATGGCCGAGGTAATGGCTATATGAACGCGAGGCCTCTTGTCCCAATATCAACCGATCCGGACTCTCCTACAATACTAACTCCAGCAATGTTACTAACACAAAGTCAAGTGCCAGTGTCTGCTCCATCTGGGAACTTTTCCTCAGGACAGTTGTATGGAAAGCAATGGAAACAAGTACAGCAACTCGCAGACACATTTGGAAAAGATGGCGAGGCGAAATTTGTCTTCTTTGCAAAAACGCACAAAATGGACTGAAAACCTGCCTAATGTCAAAGAAGGTGATGTTGTGCTGTTAAAGGATGCGCAGAAACACAGAAATGAATGGCCCATGGACTGATCGTAAAGACTTTGCCCCAGCAGCGACAAAAAGTCCGTAAGTAGAAGTGCGATGTTAAAACGGAACTGCAAAGGTGTTTTTGAACCTGTTTCAGAGATTGTGTTTATTTCAGAGAATGCCATTAACACTTCTATTATATTTGGTTTTGGATTTGTGGTGATATAATGTGATTATATCAAGCGGGGAGTGTATGTCTTTCAGTTAAAAGACTTAATAAGTTAGTTAAAAAGTAATAAGTAAGTTCATAATGCTAAAATATAAGTTAATTCATGTTCTAAGTTAGTTAAAAACGTTTCAGAAAATTGCAGAGTGAGACATCTTTACCCTAAGGATCGTTTGAGTTTCAGTGCAGAGTGAGCACTCCGTTTGTTATAGCAAGCTAGACGTTTTCTCCGCAGACGAGAATCAAGCTAGTTTGCAGAGACATGTGCCCTGAAAACAACTCATACACGGCAAATGTGCTTTATTTGTTTGAACCTTGGGAAACTTTCGTCTTGTGAGTATTTTGTGTTCACAAGCACCTACTTTTTGCATATTATTGATGTCTTTACTTGATTGTTACGATGCTAGCTGTAACTGCCTTACTACATGTGCATGAGCTAACGTAGTTACCTTGAATGTGTACATCGTTGTGAAGTGTAGTTTGTAATACACATCTTTCTGTGTTTTTCAGTTACTATATAAAGACATAATATCACACAAGAAACTTCATTAAACACAAGAAAAGTACGCCTTGTCTACGGAGTTTCTCTTTAGTTCGCTGGCGTCTAGCTTCACAGAGTCACGTGTTGTGAGGACAGCACACTTCTCACCTCGGAAAATGTGCCCTGAATGGAAATTTAGCTTCTATATCAATTCTACTTATCAAATCATGATAAATCTGTTCTCAATGTTTTGTGTTCTATCTTAGAGGCCAGATAAATCTTCAATAAAAACCCACTACATCATTGATTGAATGGCTAAAGTCAACAATCGCATATGTGTGAAATACAATAAAACATATGCAATTCTGTCTGCAGTTATGAACAAAAAGTCAACAAACCTCTTTCATTACGTCACTGTTTAGATTAATATTACATTTCACAATGACAAAAATGTAAAATGATGTTCTGCTCATATTATTGCACAAAAATAACAGAAAAAAGAGCAATAATTCTCCTTTAAATACACTAATTTTTTACAATGCTTGAGCTCACATTGGCCCCTATTTTGGTCCCTTTCTGGTCCTTCACACATACTTGCTTGCTCACACATGGCAGAGAAAAGTGGTGGGGAGTCTGTGCTATCTGAGTGCATTACACACACCATTAGGCTGGTTAGAATGGACAGACGCTGGAATGGAGGCTGACAATGGCCTGAAATGACAGAGGCTTGAGATAGTCTTTGGGTGTAGTCATCCAGATGTGGCACGAGGCCTACTGTACTCAAGTAGCCACTACGCGGACCAAAATAGAAAGAGAGGAATACAACTTATAGACTGGCAGATTATGAGCAAAGAAAACAATACACAACACAAGTTTGTCTTTTGTTTTCTGCATAGACTCTAATGATGTTACAGTGTAGAGCCACATTCTGGGAAAATTTGTTTGACGCAGTTCTACTTTACCACATGGGTGCCGGCAATAGAGAGTTACCCCCCGCCAGCTTCCAAATACACTCACTATCCTACTTTACACCCGCAGGTAATACAAGCAGCAAAAAAACAACAAGGAGGAAATAAAAATGTCCCAGTGTAGCAGCCCCAATAACACCTCAAGGCTATGCAGTGCTAAAAACCCAGTACTGTGACTACAAACAATAAGAACTGTGGTATTACTGAACTTTGTCAAAACTTCAATATTGTCAACCTAATTTCACCTCCTCACAGTCAGCGGGAGAGAGGAATTAATATTCATACTTGCAGAGGAGAGCTGAGTCACTTTGGGAATAAACTGTCACGCTGCACAAAGATTTCTGTATATTTTTTATAAGAGTGTAATAACTGGAAAATCAGCTGGTGTCAAATGCAGTTTTTGCTTGTGTTTTAGCAATTTGTTGAAATGTAAAAATAACGCTTTTAAAACAGCTGTGGATTGTGACAAATATGAAAGAACCATAAAAGACATGAAGTGACAAAAGGCAACTTATGTAAAACATTTGCCAAATAACTGTGTAAATGACTCAACACATCCACACCTAGAGCAACAACAAAACACAACCGATATAGTCAAGTTGAGCAGTTACAAAATCCAGCTCAGTGAATTTTATGCGCCGTGAGTAATTAGCATTCAGGAGCAGCAGCCCTTGTGAACTAGTCCAAACTTTTTTCCCCCTGCAAAAGCTTTTCCGTCTCATTTTAACTAAGAGCACATAAACATCAAAATATGACAGCTTTGCATAGTAATTGGTGCTCCTAGGGTATTCTCGCCGTGGACTCATTTTGCTTGAGTGCAAATATTCTGACTCTTCACAGTTGCTGGTACAAAATACAGGAAAGCTGAAGAACAAGCCCAAAAGGTTTCAATATATGTATAAAAACATACAGATTGTGAACCTACCAGGATGTGTAATTCAGTTCAATGAGTGTACATAATTTTAGACTTGATCACATGCTAGAAAATGGCACGGTCAAAATTGTTATAGGACGTCATCAGTGTGAGAAAGAGACATGTAAGTCACTGTAACTTTGGGATGAGAGCTGATTGGATGTGCAGTTAAGCCTGATGCACTGTGCGCTTAAGAAAACTGACAAAAAATAAAAAGGTCTTTGACACTATAATGCCACACAAGGTTCAAGAGATCTGAGTTACAAAGGTAACAAAAGCATGCAATAACACCTGATACTATTTTTTCCTTTGGGATAATGCAAGTCATTGAAACTTTAGTTTCAACTTTATGCAACAAGTCTGTGAAATTGAAAGTAGCTTTTTTGTTGTTGCGGTGACTGTGCAGCTAACTGTTTGTTAGCAACTAATATTTACTTAATTTTCTCTTCAACCTCAATATTTTGCAGAGTTGGAGATGTTTTATATTTGTTATCAGATCTGATTTTTTCACATTTTAGTTGTTTTGAGCTCAATGGTACTGACATTCAGAATGATGCGATGTCATCCTCTATAACTGTTTGACTATTATGTACATAAACTTTAATCAGAAATCCAAATAACACCAAAAAAAAGCAAGTTCCTCATTGATAACACCACATCAATGGCATCTTTGAGCCCGATCTCACAAGAAAGCATACATTTACCACGACATTACAGGACATGTAAATTGAGTATGATTAGCATGAGTTCATGTCTCTTTTGCGTAGTCTCAGTTCATTTCTATGGTGATTGCTAAGATGTGTTCTTAACCTAATCTCAATAATTTTTACGCTTTTAATATCATGCTAAATGTACGACGTAACATAACTATGCAAAAAGGCATGAAATCGTGGTCATACGCTTTCTTGTGAGGCTGTGTTGCATCTTTAGCCAGTAAGATCCAGAATCTACAATAGTTGGAGAGTCAAGGACAGAATGTGTGTGTGGGGGGTAAACTTGCAGAGCAGATACAATGAACAGATGTGGACTGTAGAAGCAGCTGATAAAAAGGGAAACCTGCAGGATTCCTGAGAGATCTGTCACCTCTGGTTGGCTTTGATTTTAATGGAAGCACGCTCTTCCCTACCTCTAACCCATTTGGCCTTAATTCCAGTGCGGCTTTCCAAACTTTTTAAACTTTAATGGCCCCTTCTTAAGTGCCAGCTGCTGACAACATTGATTTGGCTTTAGGCCTTGCTGTCCTGCACGCTTTTATTTTCTCCTACAAAATCGACAGAAACATCTATTTTCTGCCATCCTCCTCCACCTCCGACTCATCCTACCCTCTTTCTTCCTGTGTCTGTGCTCAGTTCATGTGATAGTGTCAGAACGATGGGATAAGGAAGGATCAGGACACAGGCTGTTTGGATAATCTCCTGAACTGGTCCACAAACGGCTCATTATGGAATTTGTTTAGTGGGATAAAAAAAAAGTATATTTTACACTTTGTTAATGTGTGATAATGTACGGGACTTAGAACACACAATTTTTCATTGTTAGCGTGAGAGAAAAATATCAGTATGTCAGGTGTTTGCTCCTCCTAACTTATTTTGCACATGATCAAATGCTTGATACATTTTCCTGAGAGAGAATTGTGTGAAGCCAGTATTTAACCTTTACACATTGGAACTTTGCAAACATTTCTTCATACTATGTACAAATTCTACCAGTGTTGCTCGTAATTATACACCCAAAGACAACCATGGTAAAATAATAACTTTTTGCCTTTCATCTTGTTGAGCATATAACGATTTGCTAAGTCCAAGGGCATCACAATAAGTGTAAAAGTCTGAAATTATAATCATGTCCGAGCGGCTAGCGTGACCTTGCTGGTAGATAATCCTCTGCTTGTATAAAAAGTGCTGCCTCAGGTGGACGGCTCTTCAAAGGCACTCACTTCTCAAAGGTGTGGGAACTGTCTCTCGAGGAATGTTAGAATGAAACATGTACTCCAATTATGCAGAAAGAGGAAGCCTGATGCAGCTCTTTGGAAGTTTTCAAGTTGTTTTGAGTCCTGATGTTAGATAGGGGTCAGTTTCACAGAGCCCCTTGACCTAAGAGGGGCAAGATATACATTGAGTTCATGAAAGATCAAATACATTGAGAGAGTTTAAGGTTTCAAGGTTAAAATAAAAGCATAGCGCAGGACAAATGTGGTTTGAGATTAAATAATATGTAGACTAATTCATAAGTTCAAGGTCACTTCAGTCAGCTACAGATAAACTTCAGTGAAATGTCTTCTACCATGAAAAAGTGGTGCAATTGTTGTCAAATGAGCCACGGGCTAGTCAAATGGTGGCCCAAGGTTCAAATTTAGCCCTCAAAGATGTATGTTTTGGCCCATCCTTTAAAAGCAGACCATAGAGCTGACCATTTACTGTGGAAGCTGTGTTTGCTGTAGACTGTTAGTTCTGGTATTCAGAAGTCTTAAATGCTTTATTGTTGAAATATGCTCCATAAAAATAGTAAAATTCTTTGGTAAACAGTACCATTTGAGTTGTTTATGGATAATGTAACTATAATTTAAAGAAAACTGCTGTGGAACAACCTGATAAACTGCTGGGTCATTAGTAAACACATTTATAACACTATAGACTCAGAACAGTGTCATAAATAGGCAGTGGGACTTGAATCAGTGCTGAGCTCATCTTAAAATCTTTTTTTCTCAAGTGTGGCATCACTTTGCAAAGACTCTGCGTTGTAAACAGTTTCCAGTCTCACAAGCTCAACTTACTTAATACTGCTTTTTAACTATGTGACATTCATGTTTGGTAAATTCAAGCATGCATCATTTTAAGACCAGTTTTGCTTTCAATAATGGCTCATTGTTCAGCATCCCAGCTATAGTTTTGTACAATATAACATAGACACAAGCTAGTGAGCTTAAGGTTGAGATTTCTGACATTGTGTGCACGAGGCTAAAGACCATCAAATGATCTCTTTATAATTTAATGAGGACAGAAGACAAATTACACAAAAATCATGGAATAAAACATTGAGAGTAGCTTCACTCTGCATTTGAATGTGGAGAAGTATTAGATTTGAGTGGGTTTAGTAATTGGTTTTCTATAATATTTTTCGCATTTATGAATGGCTTGGTAAATGTATTATCATATAACCAACAATCTTTTAAAAGTTTGCCCTTTTTGCTTATTTTGGTGCATTTTATTAATGAAAGTGCAACCGCTCCCATTGTGTTCAGTTGATTTGCGTCATACCAAACCAATATGGCAGTGCGGTCTATATTATACTGAACAAAGCCACTGAGTTCATTTCTGTGAATGTCTATGAATGTCTATGTGTTGGACAGTACAATGGTCTGTCGGGAGCCTGGCTTGAAAAATGTGACTCATTAAAGGAACCCCTGGTATGATTTTGTCAAAAGTAATGACAAATGAAGCCACCACCTCTCTACATAGGGCACTTTTACAAGAAACTTTATTCAACTAATTTCTCAATCGATGTGGCATATTCTAAATAATCACAGACAGAAGATGACAACCTTTAATTCTACAAGAAGCAAAATTTAGATGCAAAAGCGATGCAAAATCGCTGTTAGCACGATTTTCCGTATGTAATTTAAGTGTGCCATAGGCTGATGAGGTGTCGGAAAAAGCTTGACTTTTTCACTGCTGTCATCACCTAACTTTGCCAAAGGCCTCCTCTTCCAGCCTTGTTCCAGTCACCCGCCCGCTTTTGTTCCCCGTCAATACAGACACGTCTATTTATGCACAGATGACAGACAGAGAGAGAGAGGGACAGATAATGGATGAACAAAGAAAAGACAAAAGAAAACACGAAACCAAGAAGAGAGAGGTGACAGAAACGAGGTAAAAATTATAATCCGGCTCCCCTGCCCTGTCTGTGAGCTGTGACAGACATAGTGATGTATAACCCTGCCAGTAGAAAGTTAATTAGATAGGCTGGGTTACTTTAGAGATGAAGGCCTGGAAGGATAAGGGGGAAGAGAGGAGCAGCCGACAGAGAAACTAAACAGGAAATGGAACAATGGCAGAACAGGAAGTAATGATGAGATAGATGAGAAGTTTGCAGAGCTGCATATGAAAACTTCCTCCGACAAATAAAGCAATTTTGTTTTTTTAATATTCTACCACGCACAACTAACATCTGTTTATGAATGTTCCTTTTTCAGTGTGTTGTGAAACTTTTTTGTTGGAATGTTTGCCTTGTCTTTTATAAGAAGATGACTGTACGTAAGTTACAAGTCAGGTCTGTGAAGAGGCAAGATTACTGACTTAGAATGAACTCTTTTTTGAATGTATGCAAAAAGTATTGTTACATAATCTACCTTTAGCGTTAATTAAGTTGAGTTAAACAGCTTTGGCCAGATTAAGCAACCGCATATGTGGTCATAACCAGAACAAAAATTCAGTACAAAACAATTGTGACATTTTTGAATATGGTTTCTAAACTTAAACCAAAGTAACATTTTTCCATTGCTAAATGTTTTTGTAAGTCTTTGAGATGGTTGCATTTGTATATTTGAAGCATTTGTATGCGTCGAGTCTCTCAGTTGCCTCCTGGTGGAAAACCCGCCCTTGCAGTTTTAGAATTCTAACCTGACACTAGTTCTTCTGGGAAAGCTGGCTCTTTGATGTTTTTATTTCTCAGTGTAAAATGTGTTTTATGTGTTTTTGTTGCCATATTCTAATACTAAAAATGCACAAAAATAACAAAATAAAAACAAAAACACCACCACTTTTTTAATTTGATTTGATAATGTATTTACACAAGAGTTATAGAGGGAGCACTGAGTTCTGCTTTGATACAAATAATTTTTTGTTTGTTTATAAACTAGAATTTATGACTTGGGTATTGAAAACCGTTTACCAAGCAACTTTAATCTTTATTAATAAGATTGATAGTAATAAAAAGGGTCAATGTGTTGTTAACATTTATTTAAACCAACTACAAATGCTAATAAACGTCTAATTGTTTCAACAAATAACTAGTGCTTATTATTGTAAATAGTTCATGATGTAGTCATACACCTACTTTTGCTTAAAATAAACAAAAGTACAATTTGAGCAGTGGTTTAGTGGTGGCACCATAATGATGCTTGCCTAAAACACGTCAGTTCCATGAAGTATGTTTTGATATCTGTTTGGAGCAGCTGGTGTGACAAGTGAGTGTTGTGATAATGTGTCTGGCTCAGAGAAAACACAGAATGGCAGTGAAAGACAATGACATTGAGTGCAATACAAGAAGGCCATTTCTTTGTTAATTACTTAGTTAATGACACACTATGCTTGAGCAGACATGCACACTCAGACACACTCATGTTCAGGACACATACGCATACGGATGATGTCTGGCTGAGTACTCATGCGGCGTCGCAGGCTGCTTTGCAAAGAGCTTGACAGCAAGATATCGCCTCACGATGACACACACTCATACACACACACACACACACACGTATAACAGCACACAGCAGCAGAGACAGCAAACCTCATCAGGCTGCCTTTAATGAAGTCACTTGTCCCAAACAGAAAAGCGGTGAAATGGAGGGATGAGAGAGGAGGAGGAGAGGAGGAGGACAAGGTCGCTGGGATTGATGACGCTCATTAGCCTAATAAGGTACTTTAATGAAGCGCACCCAACACTAGGTCCTGCCGCTGAGTCCCAGCACACACCTCAGTAGTTTGTGAAGTTTCTGTTGTTCTAGTCACCAAGCAATAGATTTACTTTATATTTGTTTATTTCTATTTTCTGTTGCTTTTTTAACAAGTTTTAACAAGTTAAAAATTAAACTGTAAAAGTTTTGTTCTGCTAACAGCCTTTAAAATTAGATTGAGATAGTGCTATTAAAGATGATCAATATTTAAATAGCCAGAAACAAGAGAAAAAATTATACTATTACACTAGTCCATTATCTAAAACAACTTTAAAGTTTGAAACGCAGTCAAAGTTCAAAACCTGGATGAAGGAAGTCACCTCTGAGGAAAAAACAAACAAGCAAACAAAACAAAAAAAAGATATGATTAGGGATGAGTAACTCGTGTCATATCATGTGCAAGATACAATTGACACAAGATTGTGAATACAAAAAATGTCAAAAGAAGAATTATATTTTTCTCGTTTTGGAGCAGGACCACACCACACCACCACATCTCATCTGGTTGATTCACAAGGAAGCTCCACAGTGGATGATCGTCCTGGCTAGCCAGCTATGTGCTAAGTAAGCGAGGTTGTTTTCAGTCTAAAAAGCATATACTACATACTACTGGAGGTTAGATTCTGGACCGAAGCCCGGGCCCACATTTCTCGGTCTGTTGTCGGGCTGAGTTTGGGTCAAGAGGCAGAGCCACATGAGTATTTGAAGTGGCCAATGTTACAGCGTGAGAAAGGGCGGTGCGTATTTGATGCGCAGAGTGAGAAGAAAGCGAGACAGAAGGCTTATGTTTTTTGTTTGACACAGAGTAAGTAAGAGACGAGGAAGAAAGAGGGGGGGCATGTCTTTTATTCGTGCGAACCAAGGAAAAGAGGAGAAAGAGAGAGAGAAGGAGTGTGCATGTGTACGCATGAAGCAAGGAAAAGAAGAGCGAGAGATGAGCAGTTGGGAGGAAGTGTTTCTGGTTCCGAAGACACCAACTGTATGCCTATAAACACATGCGACGCATCAGTAATGCGCTTTTTCTGTCCTTAAAAAGCCACAGTTCAGTGAGTGGGTGAGGAGGGCTCGCTGCAGCCTCGGGCTCAGACACACAGAGAATGACTTGGTTTCGGTTGGGTCCGAACACTCCATGTGCAGGAGCTGGCTGAGTTGGGCTGCGTTTTTAATTTAACCTCTAACATCTATAACATCACAATTGGCAAAATGTATTATTAACTTTGTAGTTTATAAAGCGTCAGAAATAGATTGTAAACATAAATGCAGGTATTATGCTCCTGACCCACCACATAGCTGAGGACGTTTTCAAACTTTTAATATTTAAAAAAAATTCCTAAGAAGATTTAACATAAAAGTCCGTGCTTATTGAACCAGGAAGTGGGCAGTCACTGTTGAGCTCCATTTACACCTTCTTCATCTGCTGTGTTCCTGCATGCTCCATCTTCCCTCCATTTTTTAAATAAAATATTCTGCCTTATCTTTCATGTTCGAAGGCCCGGGAGCCTAAGCTTCATTGAAGCCTGAAATTTCTTAATTGACTTAATTGATTGAGAAGAAGTTTTTCACTTTAATTTGCTTCGTGCTACTGAAACTCAGTTACCAGGCACTGCAGTTCCAAAAAAGTTATGCCACGAAATGACAGCAATTGTATGTTGCAGATTGCACACAGTAAGTATGACAGAAAATTCCAAATATTGTAATGCCTTATTCTCATGAACCTACGACTCAGTGAAAAAACAGACAACAAAAGAATTTGCAGGTAAACGAACAGTAGTCTTTGTGCGACTGACCTCTCCGTCTGAGGACTGCAGCAGCAGGTCTTTTCGGCAGGACGCTGTGAAGTCCCCAACACCTGCATTGATCTCTACTCCTCTGGGTGCCTCTAGGGTCAGGGTCCGTGTCGGAGATTCCAGCCTGAAAAACACAAACAGGTTTTTACTGTGAGTAGTCAGGCATGTGGTCATACCTGCACAGCCCTATTACCAAAGGATCGATAGAGACCTGAACATGAACCACATCTACAACAAGCTGCTCAATGAAAGCACGGCCTCTAAAGGTTAGACAAACAGGACAAAGAAAAACGCACGCTTCACTAGAATAACCTCTAAAGAGACTCGCTGTGGAGTTGCAAAAAAGCTCTCATTATGATCTGAAGTATACAGGACTTTTTTCGCCAAACAACTTGAGAATGGCAGCATCAGCAAAGAGACTGCTATGCAATTACAAAGGGTCAGCTCCAGAGTCTCACCCAGTGCACCGCCAAAAACACAAGACTGGTCTGGTTGCAGAAGAAATACAAAAATGGCTCTGCAATTTGCTAAAGTTGAATCAAGATAATTGTTTCAATTGTTTAGTTCTTTTGATTGAGAGATTGGCAGCTAATTCTTTGTCAACTACATTTTGGAAGAAAAGAAAAGCTTGTCTGTTTAGATGAAACTGTTAAAGAACTTTCAGATTGATAGCCGTATGTTTAAATGTAACAACAAATTGTGATAGATTAAAAAAAAAAAATTAAAAAATTGCTGTATATTTTTTTCTTTTTGTCAAATCCAAATAAGATCACAGCATCACCACCATCATCATTATGTTAGACAGTGTTTGACTTTTTTAACCAGAACACACCACATTTACCTACAAAAAAGTCAACATATATAAATGACATAATACACAGCTTAAGAGTAAACACACAAACAATCTCGTGAAGTATGAACAACTGTACATCACAGAATACTCAAATTATATATTTTTTTCTTTTGGTTAGTGCCCAACACATTAGTCACTGGTTACTAACAATTCAGAGAGGAGGAGAGTAGAAAATATACATAGAAGTAATGGAGTTGCATAGCTAAAGCCTTCTTCTGCACTTCTCACTCTATCCCAGCTCCGTGTCCCTCTCCTTGAAGTGCACTGTAAAGGATCACTAACTAAGGCCTTTGAACGCAGCGAGAGCAGGAGATTAAACAGTTTTGTGGCGTTCGATAAGCACACTGCTTTGCTCAAGGGCATGCTGGCACTTCAAATAAAGATTTTGGCAAAGTAGAAAGAATAGCAGTTTATGAAGTTTACCCAATATAAACTCTAATGACAAAGCACGAGGGCAGTCTAGAAACACTTTCACAAGTACTTTGTTTGAGGGCAGTTCTGGGTTTTTGCCAAGTCCTGATGAAGAAAAAAAAACAAAAAAAAAACAAAAAACAGAAGTAATTTGTGTGAAATGTACAACCTCAATCAATCCAGACAGCCAGGAAGTTATACAAACTAATACAAATCAATATAATGCAAATGTTGGTGAGTGAAACATAAAAAAATCAAGACTTTTTAGGATTAAGAAGGAATGTTATTCACTTTTTAAAAAAATGAAATTGTTTATAAGAATTGCAAGACCATTTCTGACAAACCAAGTGATGGAATCCTCACCAAAAAAGCCACCCAGTGATTCTGAAATTAAACATCACAATGATACTATGTTTTTGTTTTTGTAGTTGAAGGTACTCAACTTTTCAGCATGTGCATTGTGAAAATAGAAAAGAAAAAAAAAAAGAAAAAAAATCAGATCTTCAGAAATACTCTTTATGTCTTTTATGTTGTCAAGAGAAATAAAGAGTCATGTCAGTCACTATATGCCTTTTTAGGATGAGAGCTGTTTGGCTGTGCAGAGGTAGCCCATTCATTTTTCTGTTGGTTAAAAAAAAGTTCTATAGTCGTGCATGAAAATGTGTGCATGTGAAAAGTACAAAGTTTAAATACTTCCTTTTATCACTGTTTAGTAAATGTGTGCTCCGGCTTTAAATAAACGAAAACAAAAATCTCCCTGATTGCCATGGGCTCTTTAGCCGCAGTGACTTGTGTTAATGTCCTTTGTACTTGGGAGGCCTGGGATCCTGAGATGATGAAAATGTAGCCGTGGCTGGAAGGCACAAACAAGCAAGAACAATTTCACTGGTGTGAGCTTGAATCTGCACAAGCAAACATTAGTTGACAGAGAAAGTCTCCCTTGGCTCCAGTTTTTTCATGTTTGGTTGCTCCCAAGTAATGAACAGGCTTTAGAAGATGTCTGTACTCCAGCACTGCTCCATTTCTGCCGCCACCGTTTTCAAGGTGTTTACGCTTTATTAGCTGTTTTTCGTCTTCTATTTGTTGCTCAAGTCGTTCACCTTGAAGAGGTACTTTAGTCTAGTGAACACTATTGGGGAAAGTAAAAAGCATCTAGTATTGACTGGAGTAATTTAATTTATGCAGTTAAACAGGATTGGAGAGGTTTCTACCTAAAAAGCCAAAGAAGAGCACCTTGTAAATGCCAAGTTAATGTCACTTGATTTAGAAAACACTTTGAGGAAGGTGGATTTGCATCAGAATACAGACATCACACTTGTTTGGATTACTTGGTTAATTGGAACACTGTTGTACACACAAGACGAAAACAGAACAAAAAAAGTCTTTGTTGAAAACACATTTGTTAAATTTTTGTAAAAAAAAAAAAAAAAAAAAAAAAAATCTAAATTAATAAAAACAAAAAATGACAAAGAACAAAGAATTGGCTTTCCAGAAAAAATATACCTTTGACTGCAGCTAACAGAGATTTCAGTACTTGACAAGGCATTTTCTCATGCTTCAACACATTTATTACAACTAGCATAATGTCCAGAAACTGATTTTTGAAAATGGTTATGATTTTATCTTGTCACACTTCTCCTATATAATTCTATATAAATGTACAATAACAACTTTCAGCTAAATGTCGGAACAACAACAAAGGCTGAAAAAATACAGTTTTGCACCATTCCTCTTTATTAGAAATGTGCGGCCGCCATTAAATTTAGAATGTCTTTGTTGTAATTGAACTAAATTGTTTTATGCTCTCAAAGACTACGGTATTATTTTAATTACTTTTTCCCTCTCAGTGCCCTAATATTTGGAATTGGTTTTTACCTCAATTTAACAAACTTGAGTGCTTTTCTCTGCATGCTGGTGTCCTGGGAGAGCACCAGCAGAGGTGTTGTTTGTGGGTAAATCACGAGGTGGATTAAAGGTGAGAGAAGGTCTGCTGCCGTGCACCGCTGAACATCCAAGTCCTATAATAAGAGCTGGAAGCAGACACTTCACATTGGCCTGACTTATTGATTGTGTGAGCCTTCGTTGCTACTGTCAGGGGTTAAGAAGCGCTCAAAACAACCACGAAGGGTGGACAAGTGCTCGGACAGAACAATTAAAAACACAGGTAAATGCGCAGGGTAAGTCTTTTGTATTTTATAGAGAACATGGTGAAAGCGAGGGATTACTGGTGTATGCTGCAGTAATGTGGTGATGTTCCGGTTTGACAGCTAAAGCTATTACAGTGACGTGGCTGCAGGCTGAGAGCTGTGCTGATGGGCAGCTGCGCACATACGGACTGACCATCTATCACAGCGCGTCTCTCTCTCTCCAGCTATGTCAACTGTTTGCCTTCACTAGCGTTTAAACTCACTCATCTATTTCCTGCACAAAACACCCTGCTATTACTCCTTCACCTCAGCTTTACTCAAGTGCTTTCAAAATTACATCCAAATGCTCCGGACACATGTCAAGAGGGGGAGCACAAATCCTCACACTGCACAGTTATCTGGAAGAGGGCTTCACTGACTCTAATGGTGCACATCAAAACCTTGCACACTGGGACAGGCAGCTGAAGTGGACTATGTTACTGCCATGATAAAGTTGTGATACTGTCTTTACGAGCTTGGGGCACATGGAAACGTCTAGCTTATATATGTTTCTGTATTCTTGCTTTTACACCAGGCCGGCGTGGCTAATCGGGAGAGTCGGGAGACTTCCCGAGGGCCGGGACTTTGAGGGCGGTGTGGCTCAAGTACATGTCAATACAGATGTGACTGGAGCGGCCCGAGCCCCGTCCCAGTCAGCCCACATTTCCCGCTCTGTTGCCGGATTGGACCAGACGCAGAGACGTGCTGAAGCACGAGGTAGTTGCTCTAGAGCAGGGTGAACCCGAGGCTTGCGAGCCGCGTGCGGCTATTGACCAATCAGAGTGCGGCTCTTTGGCTCATTCAGAACATTAGCGCCTCCACCGCTCTCTCTTTCCCTCTCGCCGACATGAGGGAGAGAGAGAGCTGCATGTGCGTAAAGCTGCTGTGCTGTAACTTGGCTGATCCTGCCTAATGAAGCTAAAACATAGAAATTCTGAGCCCTGTGAGTGTTTTGAAGTCCACAGCGACACTCTACTACTCACAAGCTTTCAGCCACTTTTTATTTCACGAAGATAGACCTCAGATTCACAGAGTTATGATTGTTTTCGCCTTTAGTGAAAATTGCCATTCATTTCAATGGGGCGGGCGCGCGGAATTTGACGGGACGTTTCGAAGCATTTAATTCACTGTCTCAAGACACAGGAGATGTAAAAGTGATACTAAACATGAGTTCAGACGTCCTTAGTGAAGTTTGTGTTGTTTTTAGAGCTTCTACAGCTCCTGCTTCACTGTCACTGCTGCGTAATGGCTTCGTGCCTCTCCACAGTCTGCGCTGGAAGAGCAGGGCCGGTTTAAAAAAAAAGAGGACCTTTGAAGGGGGGGCTCATCTAACATGAAACATTTTAAATTGATATTAGAATTTGATAATAATTATATTGTTAATTATAGTAAAATTACATCACATATCAATAAGAATATCACATCTAAAATCACCAAAATGCAGAAATTGCACAGAATTTTTAAAAATTCTCTGGGGAGAATTCCCCAGACCCCTGAATTACATCAAAACCATGTTATATTAAAAAATAAAATACAGTTGACTTTGCTGGCCTATAACCACTCATAAAAGTAAAAATAATATTAATAGGCCTAATCGCATACATATTTACATTTTATTTGTCAGAGCTGGTCATTAAATTTCCGGGCTGAAAATGAGTCCACTCGGCCTGTTTTACACAGTACTAAAAATACTTCTTGAATTTTATTTGACAAACAATCTATTATTGGACGTAAACAGAACACAGCAAGTTGTAAAAAGATCTTCTAATTCTTTGTGGTGAAGAATTCAGACTCAGAATGTTGAGGTAAATGAGCATAATGATAAGCTACAACATTCAATGGTTCTGTTTGTTTCCATTTTTTAAGAATTAAAAATTGGTTGCAGCACATATATAGTATTTAACTTAGCATTTATTATAGCATTTTGACACTTGATGTGATTTATTTACCAATAGTGATCCAAAAAGTTTTTTCCCCTTTTTTAAGGGTCTTGGCACATCATTCTATTCCATCTCTTTGGACCTTTTAAAAGTGTGTACATACGTTCAGGAAAGGAGGTAGCTGTGGCCAAAAGCAAAGTTGTAACATGATGGAATTTCTCTGAAAAATTTGAGATTACAGTAAGTACATTGATTTTTTTTCTGGTGAAGAATTTTCCCTATATGTATAGGTCTTAACATGCGTTATTTGTCTTGCTGTAACTTGTCCGCATTGTGTCTGCTAAATGATTTTAATGCTCAGCTAATCTTCCAGTGAACGGAACAGGAATTTTGCATGCTAAAATGACCAATAGCACCAGTAACAACCAGACTCATCTTGGACAAAAAACAAATACAGGAAACAACAGCAATAAAGCAAATCACTTGCTAAAAGCACTGACACTTTCATTTCTATCCTAGTATTTATTTTATGACCTCCTTTAATTTAAAACAAAAACAAGTCATGTTCATTCAGATGATGCTGCTCCAACAGTAGAGTGTCTTACAGCGCGGCTCTCAGCCAAACTCCTCTACAAAGAGCTTGATGTTTTTTGGCCCATGAACAGGATAAATGTGCTTCATAATGAAATAGCCCTGAACATCGTTAACAGCTGAAATATTAGGTTGGAGGTTTCAAGCAAGTTTCAGTATTATTAACTTGATGTAATTTATGTTTTCAAAGATGTATTCATACTGAGCAGTTTATTGCTTGTCCGAAAGTAAAGTTGTTTTTAATTTTTGATTTATGCCCATGTCTCCATCAGCATTCAGGGGACGACAGCTCTGCTAAAGTGCTGGTAAAACACAGAGAAACAACAACACCAAGGGGTAAATATGAATAATATTGTTTTTGAAAGTTAGCTTATGAACAGTGCTGCATCGTGGATGAGAAAAACAACTCTTTACGAGGTAAGCTTAAAGAGGTAAATTTAACACTTCAATAATTCTTCTGTAGTGCTACGTACTCTCATTAGCTGAAGGACACTATATAACACCTTTAATGAGAGAATAGCTTTGTAGCATTGAAAAGTGCAGGAATGACTTCCCACAGTTGAGTCTCAGTTACAAAACACTGAAGCAGGCCAACTCAATTTAAAGGACAAATGTAATGCATTTTTTGCATTGCTCCTGTCCTCCACACATTTTGCACCTCTAGAATCCAGGCACCAGAGTCAATAAAAATAAATGTGTAAGGCACACATGTTTCCCACATATGCCACACAAGAACTGGGTTAGAGCTCTGTACCTGCTGCAAAGGAAACTACACAGGACAACTATCAACTGAGTGCGGATGATGTATGAACTTAAAAACAGATCTCAGAGAGCTATCTATGACATCACAGATCAGAGACATTCAGATTGGTGTTTTGGGATGAATGAAAGACATCTCACTGACAAAACTTCAGCTGTGTTCCTGATACAGAAGTGAATTTAGAATAGGATTAAAAACTCCAAATAGTTGATTTTGCATTAAACATGCCCTTTGGCCTTCCAAATGAACTGATTCAGACTGTTGGTGAACATTATTATTTTCTCTAGTTTAGCCATCAGTTCAAATCTGGTTTATAACTAGTTCATGTTTTGCTTAGTTCTTTTTTAATTCTTGTGGCAATGCCTGTTTGTCAAAACCTGATACAGTCAGATCACTGGTCAATTGCTCAGTTTACACATAAAAAAGTGCCAAGTCTTTTGAGTGCCTTGAAAGGTGGAAAAGCGCTGTACAAATAGAAAACATTCTAGCTTGAACCAAGTTTTAGTTTAATTTTGATTCAGACATTTTAGTAATATATTGTATAGAACTCCTACGGCCGCCATTACAGTTTATCTTTGGCATTAAATTGTGTCGTAATTAATAGTGCATCTGAAAAACAACTCAAATAAACATTAGCGACCATTTTATGGCCCGAACAGACTTTTCATCAGTTAAATCTGCCATTTCTGGACATCTTATTCACTTTCCACCTTCTTATGTCATTAGGTTGTTTCCCTGATGTTTGTGTTAAATATATTGTAATATGAACCTCTGTGTACTCTTACTGACAACTGAAAGTAAAACACGTTGTTCTCAGAATAATGTAAAGACACTTCTCTCTCTCTCTGCTTATTTAATAAACGTCAGCATGACGTCAGCTTTACACAATATTTTAAAATTTTAAACATATCTAGTGATATATGAGAGCCCAAATTATGGTGTCGTGTCCATCTGCCTGACCCAGAGGCTTTCGAAAAATCTGTCGATCTGAAAAATTGTTCAACAGACCTGCACAAAGACAATATTTGAATTAATGCATCAATTTATTAGTCTTATTTTATTTTCTCAAAATGAAGGCAATATTGCACTTTGTATTTTGTGTTGGTGAGTGACTAGTAACATTATATGAAGTCCCACATCGAGAGCCACATAAAGTTTCTGGTCAGACCCTGGTGTTTTTAATGCAGCTGATAGTGGAGTCTGCAGCGGGCCCTTATCTTCACTATTCGTTAATATAACAGAAAACTGCCTTGCTTTCCGTCAGCGTCCAATTTTTACATTAATTCTCTCTTTCTTCCCACTGTCTCTCTCCCTCAGCACACCCCCAAACTCATATATCTGTTTTGACCTTCAGATGCGACAAGACCATTTTATACCGCGTCCATATTTGTCCAACCTGACAAGATAAGCAGGATAGAAATACATCAGTGCAAAATGGGTTTATCTTAATTCATTTTGGGGAGAAAAACAGAGAAAGCGGAAGGGGACAAGAGGCAAAGGAAAATACTAGACAAAGGCAGATGATTTTATGGAAGTCTTCAGTAAATGTGATAGCAGCTTATGAAGACACGCCGAGAATTAATAAGGACTTTGATTTGCTTCAACTATCTTTTATATGTCTAAAGAGGAAAGCTTGCTGAATATATTAAAGAAGCAAGTCAAATAAAATACCCTTTGCAATTGATTTCCTTGGATTAGCCAACACAAACCACTGATACAATAAATGCTTTGTGATTTGTGTAATAAAGAAGATAGGCGAAAAACAAAAGCTTACATTAGATTCAGATATTTGGAGAAGAGTAAGAAAAACATGATGACTTTAAATGCAATTCAAGTATAGTCCATGTTATTATAGTTGTAAATAACTAAGCCTGCAGCAGTAACGACTATTGTTTTCTATTGAAGCTTGTGACGTTGTAGTGACGCATGTAATACACTGAATCAAACACAACTTCACATGTTTTGTATCAAAGCGTCTGTTGATTTTATCTTTACATGACGAAGGTTACTTCAAGCAAACATCATCAAAACATTTCTGCATAAAACACATGAAGGTGAAGCACAGCAGCTGTTGTAATTGTGAAATCTCCTGTGCAGATAATAAACATGATGATTTATATTTCATGCTTTTTTTTAGAAATATGCCATTTTATATACGTAAATGCTAGGCATTTCAATGTATATAAACGGATATGGAAATGGTTCATTAGCTACAATGTATGTAAAACACAATAATAGTTCACTCAGTGGTGGAAAGTAACTAAGTAGTACTAGAGCAATAAACATGTACTTTGTACATTTTACTGTGAAAGGAGAGACAAACTGCGTTCCTTTTAAGCCAAAAAAAAAAAAAAAAAACATAGATCAGATTTGTCACCATTGGTTCATTTTTTTTCATTCATTCATTTTCTACCGCTTAATCCCGTTAGGGGTCACAGGTGACTGGAGCCTATCCCAGTAACTTTGGGCATTAGGCAGGAGAACACCCTGGACAGTAGTCAACACATTGCAGGGTTAGACAGACAAACCATTCACTCTCTCATTCACTCACTAAGGTAAATTTACATTGATGCGAAATTAACCTAAACATGCATGTTTTTGGAGTACCTGGAGAAAACCCACGGTGACACGGGAAGAACATGCAAACTCCACCCAGAGAGATCGTGAGATGTTGATGTGGTCCAACCCGGGAGTCGAACCCAAGACCTTGTCACCATTGGCCTGTTTTGAATTGATTATGTGTAATATATTTAGTATTGTGCAGCGTTATATGATAATTTGATTATTTACATGTAAACCCAAAGAGAAACAAACTTTGAGAATAAGCCCTGGCTAAAATTGTTGTGTGTGATATGAGCTCTTGGAACATGTTTGTCCTTGTCCTAAAAAAAATAATATTAATATTAATATTAATAAACACAAATAAATAATAATAAACAGACAACTTAATAAACATGCATTAATAAAATACTGGTTGAATTCAGTGTAGTTCAGTCGCTTTCTTTGACCAAAAATTGACAATCACTTTAAAAGTTCTCTAAATCTGTGAAATATTTTTGATTTTTGTTCTAGAACTACATTTTCCAACTTCTGTACTTATTTAAGTGACTATTTTATGCAATGTTTTATTAGAGAATATTTTCCTTTTGTATCTGAATTTTTGCTTAAAGGAATTGAGTACATTGGGGTGCATGGTAGCAGAGTGGTTAGAGCTCTGGCTTCCCAATAAGGAGGTCGTGGGTTCGACTCCCGGGTCGGACCATATCAACATCTCACGATCTCTCTGGGTGGAGTTTGCATGTTCTCCCCGTGTCACCGTGGGTTTTCTCCGGGTAGTCAGGTTTCCTCCCACCTCCAAAAACAGGCATGTTTAGGTTAATTGGGCATCACTGTAAAATACCCTTAGTGAGTGAATGAGAGAGTGAATGTTTGTCTGTCTAACCCTGCGGCAAGTTGGCCACTGTCCAGGATGTTCCCCGCCTAAGGCCCAAAGTCATTGGGATAGGCTCCAGTCACCCGCGACCCCTAACGGGATTAAGCGGTAGAAAATGAATGAATGAATGAATGAGTACATCATGCATCTCTGTCCAAACCACAAAGCCTGATAAACATGTGAGGAAACTGGGAAGAACATGCAAACTACACTCGAAGTTGGGAAATAAAGTATAAAAGTATTATTTTTCCTGCAGTATATTTCAACATTTCTGTATTTTCTGGGTGTTTTCCTCAAGTGTTGGGTTGTCAAAAATCTTCAATGGAGCGACTTTAAGTGTGATTGATATTTCTTAGAAGTCTGTGCTGACATTCACAGTGCCCTTTTCTCTTAGACCCACACAAGCCACACTACCTTATCACCAAAAAGCATTTTAGGATGCCAACTTTAACCTTTTCATGCAACTTTTCCATCATTTGCCCGAACAATTCAAAACATTTTTTTCCTCCTGAAATAAATCACTTCCAAAACGTTCGAACTAAGAAAATAGACATCGTTTGACATCCCTGATATCAAATAGACTGAACACAGAAAGATGGCATTTTTCAAGCGTTGGTATGTGTAAATCGGATCGCAAAACCTGCAAGAGAAATGCCTTGGGGTGTTGTAAAAAGTTGTAAAAATCCCAGCTGGGTTACTGAGGTGGGACAGGACAGAGTCAAGGTACATTAGACATTTGTCTTTGTGGAAAATGACGAGCAAGACTTTACAGCACGTTTCGCCCACTCACGGAAAAGTTTGAGTGGACTGACTCAATGCAACAGTGTATCTACTATGATGTGTTTGAGTGATGCATGCATTGACTGACAACTACAACTTACAAAAAGTAATGAGTTCATAGGCTGTATATATACAGACTCCATAATGCAGTAGTCTGCAGTAGATGCCCAACTAAAATCATGTCAAATTCAAACTGAATCTGTTTCACTGGACCACAAACAAAAGGCTAAGGTCCTAATGAAACTGAGGCTTTACAGTTTTAAACTCTGATTTCTAATTGACTCTAAATATAAAGAAGAACTGTACCTGCACAAAAAAGGGAAAAAAAAAAAAAAAGTCAGTTTTTTTGTTTTGACAATTCCTCTTCAATGGCTGAAGGTTTTAACTAAAAATGAGTTTTAAGGACCTAAAACAAGCTGGAAAAGTTTAGGCAGCGCAGATTAAAAAGTTTTATTACGTTTTTACACATTTTTTAGACATTGTTGTTCATCAGAGCATCTGAACACACACCCCAGAAAGGCTGATTTTTTGGTTACGTCTACTTTTTTTTCCTTTTAAATATCCAGAAGTTTATTTGGTTGTTTATTTTTATGGGATAACTGACAACATTGAAAAGTGGATGTTAACAGAAGAACTGTTCTTTTTTAAAATTTGATTTGTTTGGTATAATTGATTGATTGATTGTTTTTTTTTTAACAAATGTTTGTATTTGGTCATTTGCTAGCCACTTGCTAAATATTCATCATGCTGCATCTACAAGTGCATTAACAACTTTCCGAAGTGAGATTTTCCATCAGTGAAAAGCTAATAACAACAGAACATTTTAACAGCACATATATACAGTCCAAGCTCACTTTTAACATACATGGTCTCTAAGTCTGGCCTCTTGAACATCTTAAGTGTGGTCCTCCTCTCTGACACAAAAGTCCAAGGATTATATAGCTAAGAGTATTTAAAACTCCCCAGGGTTGTTCTCAACCTGGGGTGCAGAGACTGCCGGGGTCCTAAGAATGTTAAATAATAAAAACAGTTATTAGTGCATGTCGTTTTTACCAAATATATGACTAGAACATACAGTAACACCACAGCTGTTTATTTGTCTTAGTGTTAGTATTCATTTTCATCATATATCACATTTGCGAGGATGTTATTTTCACATAAAAAGGATTAGGAAGCAGTACTAATTCCTTTAGTAAGGAATGAGTATCAAAATGCACATGTAGGGGTAATGTAATGTAAACTCCAATTTACTTAAATTTTCTTTAAAGGGCATTAGGTTTTCTGGTAAAGGGACCTTTGTGGATATGTGATTGTTGCACAGGAGATAAATGAAACATATCTCCATGGAGACGATCATGTGATGTAAAGTAACACATCAGATCAACATTAAGTCACAATTTTAAAGATATGTTGAAAAAAAAAAAATTAACAAAATATTAAAAAGTTTAACATAATACTGGGACTTGGGCTAAGCAGACGAGTTGCTGCCTATAATGTTTGATGAATTACTTACAAAATCTACAGTTTTATGCTAATGATTTGTTCAGTACTCATTGAAACATATTTGTTGCAGATAATATCAGTTATATCTTCATGTACACATCCAAACATCTTGTACATAAAACTGTAAGCTGCATTTCCATGTGTCACTCCAGCTTGAGATGTAGTCAAAGAAAAGACTGATGGTTCAATATGCAAAAGGAAAAAAAAAGTGGAGGTAATTTCATGCGCGCTGAGCTGATCACTTCATCATTAGTGAAGGAGTAGCTTCACTCCAGCCCAACTTCCTCTTCACCAGACACTTTCCATTTACATTTTCATAGTCACAGGCCAAAGTGCTCACATAGAAATAGAGAAAGAAGAAATGGAATTGACAAAGGCACGGCTATACTGACATGGATGTTAAGAACGTATGTAATGCTTCCTGTCAATATCTTCTTTAGCACTGATGAGCTGAAAGTGTCATTATGTCTCTAAATATAACCCTTAGAGATGTGTGAACGTCTTGTACAAGTCATTTTAGTGCACAGTGCTCTATGGGAACAATAAAATATTCTAGGATTGACAGTTGGAGCCATTAGCGCGGAACTTACTTCAATGCATTTGAAATTAGAAGCACTTGACCTAGCCATTAGAATGGAGATGATCTGGATTCCAACTGGGAAAAAGGTACAAATCATTTATCATCATTTCAACGGTAACAACAAGAAATCCTTATAATAATACATTCAAAGTATACTGAATAGAAATGTTTAGCACTATTTATATAGTTTTAGGTAAAAAGATTCATAATGGAAAAAAAATCAAATCTGTCCTCAATGTCACATGGTCAAGCAGCCCACAGTATAAGGGGAGCGGAGAGGACGCTGGCGTTGAATGTTCGCCGCTTCTCTGCAAATCCGTCTGATCCGTAATTTTACTGTAGTCCCAGTTTATACTGCAGTAAGTGAAGGATTTGACCATGCTTTTTCTCGTTTTTGGGAAAGTAGCCGACAACCTGTCAATATAGCATACCAGGTATAGTGCTGACAGCCTCCACCTCTCCCCCAAGGACTTACCTAAATCCTGGTGCCATCGTTTTGCTGTCGAACAGTGCCTGAGATGTTCTGGTGCTGTATGACCTGGAAAAGTCTCTACACGGTGGCCAGTACAGCCAGCGGCCCTTGGTATGGGTCGGCCGAGCTAACGCTGTTCTTAGCCGCTATTGTAGCCACACGGAGTCCTAACAACAACGTCTACGGATCCAGTGTCACCTCTGCATTTAAGCGGATGTCTACACACTGCCTGCCATCAGCGTGGAAATTGTGGATTATCCTGGCATGTGTAGTTGTCATCCACCTTAGCCCGGCCCCTGTAGGATTGTGGCTAACAACTAGCGCCGCCGGTGCTACTCCACGCACCATGTTGTTGGCCGACTCCTCAACCCATCTCCGGAGACCACAAGCGAACATCTCTCCACTACAGTTGGATCTTCCACGCAGACCTCGTTACATCCACAGGGGATCGGGCCGCCGGTTCATTTTGTCCAAACAAGACGATCACAGCTCCATCACATCCCACTGGTCTGCTGTGCGTTCTGTCGCTCAACAGATGCGTCAGCAGCGACGTCATCAGAGCACCGCCACTGCAGCTACAGATAGAGCTCTCCGGCCAATCAGAAAACCTGGAGTGGATTACAGCGTTCTCCGATCTCTAAATAAACTGGACTCAAAAACATTCGTCATACTTGAACAACTAAATGTTCAATCACTTTCCAATAAGTCCGGACTTATTCATGACCACATTTTGGATAAGGAGATAGACATTATGTGCCTCACTGAGACGTGGCAGCAGCCTGATGTGTACTCAGTGCTCAATGAGGCCTGCCCCCCTGGTTATTCTTACCTGGAGAAGGCCCGCACAACCGGCCGCGGCGGAGGTCTTGCTGTTTTCTACCGCAGCAGCATGGAACTATCCCCTCTGTCTGTCCCTAATGTCAATTCATTTGAAAGTATGGTCTTCAAATGCAAATTCCCATTTTCTGCAGCAATAGCACTCATTTATCGTCCTCCAAAAGCACAACCTACATTCATCTCTGATATACATGATTTTCTCATTTCACTTTGCACATCATACAAAAATATTTTAGTCATTGGTGACCTAAACATTCACATGGACTCACATACAAGTAAACTTGGTACTGATTTCAAACAGGTTCTAGACTGTCTTAACCTCCAGCAGCTTGTTGATGGACCAACACACAAAAAGGGCCACACACTGGATTTAGTCATTACTGACTCTATCCCCCTAACAGACCTTCATATCTATGACATTGGTACCTCTGACCATCAGGCTGTCAACATCAAAATACCTCAATCATCCCAATTCAGTAAACCAAAACGGCACATTACTTTTAGGAACATCAAGAATATTGACCCCGCCTCTTTCACCCAGCATCTCCAGCTTCTTTCCAGTCCTCCATCTTCATCAGTCAGTGATCTCATAGACTACTACAACAATAGCCTCAGTCACATTCTCGACACTCATGCTCCACTAAAATCTCGGACTGTCACTTTCACTCGTCCAGCTCCCTGGTACACAACCAAACTCAGGGACATGAAAAGATCTGGCCGTGTCCTGGAGCGAGCTTGTAAAACATCTGACCTGACGGTGCACAAGTTGGCCTACCGGGAACATCAGCGGTCCTATGCAAAAGCTCTCACTACAGCCAGGTTAGAACACTACTCTACAATTATCAACAATAATCCAGGTAACTCCAAAAAACTATTCTCCACCATCAAACATCTCCTCCAACCACAGATATCTCATACTACACCCCATCAGTGACTAACTGCAACCAGTTTCTCGATTTTTTCACAACCAAAATTGATCAAATTCGTTCCTCCCTCTCATTTCCAAATACCTCCATCTACGACATTCCAAAAACACCCGTAGGACAATTATCTGAATTTTCTCTCACAACGCAGCAGGAGGTCGAGAAGATAATCCGCATTTCAAAACCCTCTACTTGCTCCTAGATCCCATTCCCTCTCCTCTGCTAAAAAACTTCAATTCATCCATTAGTCCCCTCATAACCAAAATAATAAACCTTTCTCTTAAAACAGGTAATGTTCCAACTTCCCTTAAAACAGCTCTAATCAAACCTCTTCTTAAAAAACCCACACTTGATCCTGAACCTCTGCCAAATTACAGACCCATCTCTAATCTGCCATTTATATCCAAACTTCTAGAAAAAGTCATCTCATCCCAACTTCACAACCATCTTAAAGCCAATAGTCTCTATGAAAAATTTCAATCTGGTTTCCGTCCATCTCACAGCACAGAAACAGCCCTCATCAGAGTCACCAGCGATCTTTTGATGGCCTCTGATTCTGGTTCCACATCCCTCCTCATTCTTCTCGACCTCTCTGCTGCGTTTGACACCATTGACCACAGCATCCTCCTCCACCGTCTACAGCATCACATTGGCCTCTCTGGCACTGCCCTTCACTGGTTCCACTCCTACCTCACTGATAGGACCGAGTACGTGGCCCTGGGGGACACTAAATCCAGACCCCACAAAGTCACCTGTGGGGTGCCCCAGGGCTCCGTACTCGGTCCAACACTTTTTACCATCTACATGCTTCCCCTTGGGTGTGTCGTCAGCAGGCATGGAATTAATTTCCACTGCTATGCTGACGACACACAGCTTTACCTGAAAATCTCTCCCTCTGGGCCCCCTTCTGTCACTGTCACTCGCCTCAGCTCCTGCCTGGAGGAGATAGAGGCATGGATGAGTCAAAACTTCCTGCAACTGAATGGCTCAAAAACAGAAGCCATTCAAACCGGTACCCCTCAACAACTTCGTTCCTCCCCTATCACCTCAATTTCACTCTTCGGTCACAACATTTCCCTCTCTCCTTCTGTTACAACCTTGGGGTCAAGTTTGACCCCACCTCTCCTTCGAAAATCATATTTCCACCATCTGCAAAACTTCCTTCTTTCACCTTCGCAATATTTCTAAACTCCGTCCTTCTCTCTCCCTCCCCGCAGCAGAGAAGCTTGTCCATGCCTTTGTCTCCTCCAGGTTGGATTACTGTAATGCACTCCTCATCGGGATCCCTGGCAGGAGCATTCAAAAGCTCCAGTATGTTCAGAACAGCGCCGCCAGGGTCCTGATGAGGGTGCGAAAACATGAGCACATCACCCCATCCTTCACACTCTTCACTGGCTTCCTGTTCACTTCCGCATTGAATACAAGATCCTCCTACACACCCACCACTGTCTGCACGGTGAGGCCCCCACCTATCTGATCGAACTGCTCACACCACACACCTCAGCCAGGACCCGGTCAGGCCAACAGCACCGTCTGCTCCAACCCAGGACACGGCTAAAGACCATGGGAGACAGGGCCTTCGAGGCTGCCGCTCCCCGTCTGTGGAATGCCCTTCCGGACCACCTTAGGGCCCCACAGACGGTGAATGCTTTTAAAAAAGAACTAAAAACCTACCTTTTTAGAAAAGCATTTTCTTAGTATTTCAATTTGTCTATTTTTATTGTTGTTGTCACTTTGCTGTTTTTATTCTGTCATTGTTGTTTTTATTCTGTCATGTTGCTTTATTCTGTAGCACTTTGAGATTTGGAGTCAAATGTAAAGTGCATTATAAATAAAATGTATTATTATTATTATAAAAGAAATGTCATTAAATTACAGTTTTTCTTGGGCCGATGCAGATTTTTCGAGGCCAGAACTGAGATGAGACAGTATGTTCAAAAAAGAAAAGGTTCATTCTAAACTCTTATTTGTCTCATTGTTTAGTGAATACAACATGTTTACGCTCGTTACAAAACATTTTAAAGAGTAATTCAAGAAAGTGGTCTTTTTCAAAACCGCAAAATGGAGAAATATAAAACAAACCTTATCATTTCTCTCCAATAATAACTTCAGCTGATCACTGTGAGAGCAGACGACTGTTCAAACAACCACCGGATCAAATATCGGCCAAAATAAGGCCAATGGCCGATGTGGCTGATATGCAAAAAAATACAAAAACTGATTTATTGGTCTATCTGTAATTAAAATGTCTTTATTTTAGTAGTTCAGTGATTTAAATGACTAAAAATCAGACAAAACATGATGCTTCCAGTTAAAAAAAAAACTGATTAAATCTTGAGTCAAACTGAAAGTAAGTAAGTAATCTTTATTTTCTACCGCTTAATCCCGTTAGGGGTCGCGGGTGACTGGAGCCTATCCCAGTGACTTTGGGCCTTAGGCGGGGAACACCCTGGACAGTGGCCAACTTGCCGCAGGGTTAGACAGACAAACATTCACTCTCTCATTCACTCACTAAGGGAAACTTACAGTGATGCCCAATTAACCTAAACATGGACATGTCTTTGGCGGTGGGAGGAAACCGGAGAAAACCCACGGTGACACGGGGAGAACATGCAAACTCCACCCAGAGAGATCGTGAGATGTTGATATGGTCCGACCCGGGAGTCGAACCCACGACCTCCTTATTGGGAAACCAGAGCTCTAACCACTTGGCTACCGTGCACCCCAATAATCTTTATTTGTACAGCGCATTTCACAGACACAGAGTCACAAATGCTTCACAGTGAGATGAACCCCTCCCCTCCTCACTCCAGTGATAGTAAACTGCCCTGGGGCAGCTCAGCAGAGGCGATTCACCTAACACCTAACACCTGGCGCCTCAACCTCCGACTACCACCAAGTGTTCTCTAACATGCATGTTATTAGTTGGTGGGGAAACCGGAGTGCCCGGAGGAAACCACCCAGACACGGGGAGGAACATACAAACTCCACTCAGAAAGGTCCAGGCCTGAGCGGGAATCGAACCTGCGACCTTCTTGCTGTGAGGCCAGAGCGCTAACCACTCTGCCACCGTGCCGCCATTAAATCATGAAATCATCTCACGACCCCCACCTCTGGTATAATACAAACAATAATACAATAAAAGTCACGATGTTTGAAGAAACAAAGTCTGATTCTATTCAGTCAGATTTAGTGTCTGAATATGGACACTAAATATGACTGTTTACTGTTCAAACGTTTATAAACTCACAAGTTCTGACACTAACAACAGTGGCTTTGTTTTAAATGTCATTTATTATGGTTTATTTTGTGTCTTAATGTAAAAAAAGTTAATATAGATAAAACAACAAAATCGAAAATCGTGGCTGCAAAACTGAATCGAATCGTCACCTTCCTACCGACCACCAAGCTCCACTAGGGATGGAACGATTCTGCAAAAAGAGTCGAATCGTTCGATCTTGGCCCTTCGATCCGATCGTTGCATAGTTCGAACGATTTTGCGCATGCGCTAAAATGCACGTGTAGCGGCAACGGCGTTTTGTTGACAAGGGGAACGAGTGTGCCCGTGCGCAGAAGAGTGTTGTGTGTGGGGAAAAGAAGTGGAGGGAGACGCTGGCGCCGCTCAGATTCAACCTTAACTTCATATCGCTCCGGTGTTTGGGAACACGTTTGATTTAGTGCCAAGGATGATGCTAGCGGTAAGAAAACTGTCTATTGGGAAGTTTATCGCTAATGACATGCAGCCGTTTTGTCTTGTTCGCGCTGTTGAACGCGGAGGCTTTAAGCACGTTTAACACCGCCGAGCCTTGCTATAAACTCCGAGCCCAAAACACTTCAGTAACACCGTAAAACCCGCGATGTTTGAAGAAACAAAGCGTGAACGTGAGCGAGACCAGACTGCACGTGAATATGTTGCGCTGACAGCTGATGGGCGGACTTCCAGAGCTACGAAGAGTTTTATTACGATGACGGTCCACTACATCGACCAAGAGTAGGCTAAAGTGTTGCAGACACGCATGTATGAGTCCCATACAAGTCAAAACCTCTCAGAAGCACTGACAGAAGTAAAACATGAATGGAAGTTAATTGGGAAAAATAACTGTGTCCCTGACACAATGTAACAATGTAAGAAAGTAACATGGTTAATGCTGTTAATATAAGGGTTAGGGCCAAATCTTGGGTGTTTTGCCCCCACTATTAATGTGTCTGCCAAACATGCAGTGTCCATCAGACACATTTACAAACTAGGAAAAATAAGAAAAGTCATTGCTTTTACATAAAAGCACAAATGAAGCCCACATTCTCAAAATGAAGCAGGAAATGTTAGAGTTGCCAGTTCACAAACTAATATATGTACAAAAATAAATGTAAAAATAATATTGTTTTAGATATCTTAATAACAAAGATAGTTTTAGATATTTACTAACAAAATCGAAGAAAATCGAAAATCGTGACAGCAAAATCGAAAATCGAATCGAATCGTGACTTGGGTGAATCGTCCCATCCCTAAGCTCCACCCACTTGTCCTTGCTTACTTGAGTATAATCTAAAGGGTTAGGGTTAAATTTTATCATTTTAGACCGTGACCCAGGCTGATAGTGGATCTGTGGCTGCAGCTGTGGAAAGTGTAACCAGGCTCTCGTCGGAAGCTCGTGGCCTCAGAGAGATTCCACTCGGGTAGATCTGAATGAAAGTTTGATGAGCGTACTTAGACTGAACACAAACGCGGCTTTGTGGAGGCGACCGGTGACACCTGAGGAGGAAGAACAGACGCACCCACAGACGAAACAACAGACGACAGACGCTCAAATGTATACTGCACGATTCTATGTAAACACTTTAAAACACCTGAGGAGGAAGAACAGAACGCACCCACAGACGAAACAACAGACAAAACGACAGACGATGTACAGGAGGAGTAAAATTGTATTTATTTTTTCCTGTTTCTACTGTAAATGTGTCTTTAGATGCCTGATTGTGTCTGTTCTGTCCTCACTATGGCGTCTCTCTACCAGGGCTAGACAGACAGCGAACAACCAAAAAGAGAGTCGATGACCAATGTAGAAGAAACTTGTTTTACTGGCATTTTCTCCACATCTTGTCTCTTTGTTAACATTCTTTCTCTCATTGACCTTTGTATTTTTCTTTTTGTCTTTTTGAATTTGTAAAACTGAAACAGAACACACACAAGAAACGTGTATTAATAACGTGTACACATGTAGGCTAAGCTAAGTACACAAGTAAAACGTCTGTATGAACTTGTACCTTGTTACACAATTATGACTAACTTATAATTTTACTGTTACATGTACCTTTCATACATTTCACAACAAAAATACATGTTTGATACAGCAAAATAAAACATTTGAATGTAAAGCTACATGTGAAAAATACAAGCTAATGCGTTGTAACAAGCTAACTGAAGCTAACTGAAGCTAACTGAAGCTAACTGAAGCTAACGTTTTTCACAAGCACTGACTTACTACTTAAATTTGACCTTGCCAATTATTTATGCAAATAAAACACTTTTACAAAACAATACAGTAATCAACTTACGGACAAAGATACCCCAAGGCTGAGAACGGGATCGTTTGACTGTTTGCACCGTGAGCTGCGCTGGCCATGCGTGTGTGAAAGGAAATGAAGCAAAAACTAAACTTATACCTTATACCTCCACTAGAGGGCAGTGATCGACCTTTACATAAACAACAGATTTCAAAGTGAAATTAAACTTGTTAAACAGTACAGTGTCCACTTCTAAATGACTGTATATTGGCACCATTTTCATATTGACTTCTTAACGCTGCCACGGTTAACTTCAGTTTTTGGTCATCGCTAACGTAAACGCTCGTCGCCAGTTTTCTTTTGCAAAAGTAGCTCTGCTGGTGAAAAAGGTTGGAAACCCCTGCTCGTTTTTAGTATAAACATTAAGTTTGAAATTTAGTATCATGACAACACCAGGCTCAGGCAAACTAGTTTTTTTTTACGCACTTTTCATGTATTTTCTGTTAAAGGGATCCCGGACTATAAAGATAAATATGGCTTAAATGCTAGTACTGTTCATGTTTACTAAAATAAATTGCAAACAAATATATAACCTCTTACTATTTTTTATAAAATTGTCATTGTTTGGAGCCATTGGAGCAGCCATATTGTCCAGGTGCAATGCATTCTGGGTTGATAATGTCAAATGGTTGCTTTTGGTTGTTGCCATGGTTGCTCCTGCCATAGTTGCTCCCTAGGCTGTTACCATGACAACCACCAGAGGGCAGACAGACGACCATTTGACGTCACAGCCAGGACAAATGGCAGCCATGTCATTTCTTTAAAACACTATTTTAATAAAACAACAAATACTTCCAAGGTATTTATCCTGTATTTATATAAGGGATGATATTATAAGTGTTTTAGGGTGAACTTGTGATTATAGCAAGGGTTCGCTTTAAATCTGAGGCTTTTCCAGCTCATGGATGTTTGAAATCTGTAGAAAGACAACTTAAAGGGACTGTACTCGATTTTTTTGCAACAAGATAACTTAAAAGCAGTTTCCCCCTAGCACTGATGCCTTGTTAATGTATCTAATCAGGTGGAAATGAGTCCCCAAAGTCCTGTCTATGTCTAATAAAATCCTGTTTGTGTGCAGCTTCTTCTGTTTTTGTTTTTAGCATTGTGGCTAACTGTTGTTAGCATAGTGACTCACCTCGCTGTTAAAAGCTGTGAAAAAACATTAAAACTCATCATGATGAACAATTCTGAAGCTCAGAATGCATTAGCTACGTAAGGAAATCATGTAGCCTGAAGGAAAAAGGTTAAAATTAATTATTTCTGTTTGTTTACATTTTTAGGATGCAAAAATCAGGTGCAGTCCCTTTAAAGTGCCTCTGACAGGTTGAACTACTCTTTCACTAAAACAAAGCCAAGACATTACATTTAAGATTTCACTCAACATTTTACAAAGTTCATCACAGTTTAGCTGTTTTTTAGGGTTAAAAATTGACTTCCTGTTCAAAGTTGATGACATCACGCTAGGGAGTTGCTTAGCGACCATGTCATAAATTGGGCCAAAACTCTTCTAATGTAACAGGTTTGAACTTATTGAGACATTAAAATACACAAGAACACACTCGATTTGTTAAATTCATGTTTATAAAGTCATTAAATATGTTTATTGTGAGAAAATGGAAAATGTCTTTGTTTCCCCAGTGTGATGTCATCAGTTTAGAACTTTCCTCTACTTCCTGGTATTTTCAACAGATTTTCATTATTTTCTTCGCAAACTTGTTCTTGATTAATGTAAAACTAACATTTATATTTACAGCGGCACGGTGGCAGAGTAGTTAGCGCTCTTGCCTCACAGCAAGAAGGTCGTGGGTTCGATTCCCGCACGGGCCGGGCCTTTCTGTGTGGAGTTTGCATGTTTCTCCCCGTGTCTGGGTGGGTTTTCCCCGGGCACTCCGGTTTCCCCACCAACCAATAACATGCATGTTAGGGTAATATCCTCCAGCTACGGTAGTCCTGACCAAGCCTAGCAACAACATCTGGAGATGGGTCCCCGAGCGCTGCACTGTGGCGATCACTGCTCCTGAGGAGATGCCCCAGAGGCACTGAAGGATCCAGGGTCAAATGCAGAGGACAAATTTCCCTACCGGGACAATAAAGTGTAACTTAACCTTAACTAGTGTTAATCTACTAAATTAATTTAAATTGGAAATTTGTAGAAACCTGTCATATGCACTTTAACGACTATTCAATTACTAAATTACTAATTTAGTTGGTGATTATTATTTCAATAAATGTGTTGTGATTAATAGATTAACTTGTTGCAGCCCTAATGAGACACAAACTTCAACTAAACATTTAAAGACATGCTTCATGTTTGGTTTAAAATAATATGTCTGAATATCATAATCGAGATCTGTCCAAAAATGATCAAGGTCCAGGCCTAATTAAAAATGTTCCAAAGTAGTTTTATTTATTATAGTATTAGTATTAAAGTAAAAGATTTATATGGAAAAATGCCGCGACAATTTATACAAAACTGCAGAAAATATTGTCTCCAAACAAAGACTCACAGTGACGGTGAAGAGCAGCTGCAGAACAACAACACCAACAACACTAGAGCTGCAACTAACGATTACGGTAATTAATCATTTCTGGACAACTATTCTTTTGATTAATCGCAGCAAACTGTTGCAAGAATCACTGACGAACTAATAATGAGAAAACACCGTTGTAACGAGACGAAAAGCTCTTTAAAGTTGATTAGAACTGCATTTTGTTGATTATACCTCCTTTAAAACGAAACTATAAAACGTGCAAGGTTCAGACGTTTTCCGCAATGCGAGGTCGGTAAATCCACCAAGTATGAGTTCAAAAGACAATCAAATACGCGTCAAACCGGATTCCACCGCGGTAACGAAGACAAAAGCGGCTCGTACCTGTCACGTGCGGCTGGCGGAGTTTCCTGCGGACGTACAAACTCTGTCCCGGTGCGTCCTCGGTGCTGCTCGGTAAAAAAAAACATCCAGACCCGGAGGAAGAGCGTGAGTTTAGCCCGGAGAGAGAGCGCTTCCGCCGGTGACACGCCCCGCTGGAGTCCGGCTGTGGTGGAGCGAAGAGCGGCCACGGAGAGAAAGAAGTACCGCCCCCCGAGGAGAGACGCCACGAGCGGACTGAAGAGAGAGAGAGAGGGAGAGAGGAGAGAGAGATAAGAGAGGGAGGGAGAGAGGAGAGAGAGAGATAAGAGAGGGAGAGAGAGAGAGAAGAGAGAGAGAGAGAGAGAGAGAGAGGGAGGGAGAGAGAGACTAAAAAGAGAGAGAGGGAGAGAGATGGAGGGAGAGAGAGATAGAAGAGAGAAGAGAGAGAGAGAGACTGAAGAGGAAAGAAGAGGAGAAGGAGGAGGAGGGGGGAGAGAGAGGGAGGAGAGAGAGAGAGAGAGAGAGAGGGGCGGGAAGAGAGAGAGAGGAGGGAGAGAGAGAGAGGAAGGAGAAGAGAAGAGGAGAGAAACTGAAGAGAGAGAGAAGAGAGAGAAGGGGGAGAGAGGAGAGAGAAGAGAAAGAGAGAAAGGAGGGAGGGAGTGGGGAGAGAGATGAGAGAGAGAAGAGAGGGAGGGGAGAGAGAGGGGGCAGAGGATAGGAAAGAGAGAGAGACTGAAGAGAGAGAAGAGGAGGAGGAGGAGGAGGGAGAAAGAGAGAGGGACTGAAGAGAGAGAGGAGAATAGAGGTGAGAGAGAAGAGAAGAGGGAGGGGGGTCCCACTCTACAGAGCTTCATAGTTCTACAAAAATGTTTTTTTGTACGAACAATGGAGCTCTCCATCTCTTCTTAAAGAAGACATATTGTGTGTTTTTTCACCTCTTCAGAAAGAATCTAGATTAGAACATGCAAAGATCAGTAATTTACCTTTTGTTCATTGTAAACACAAAGTGATCTAAACAACTTGAAAATAGGAACAGCTCTATTGACTTCCTGTTCAAAACTGCAGTTCAAATTTAACTGTGAGAAGCAACAGATTTAAAATAACTAATTATTATTGTTGGAAAGAGACTGGGGACAGTTTTGAACCACCTCACTTAGCATTAATCTTTTGAATTATAACAGTAAATACAGACAAGTGGGCGGGGCTAGGTGGTAGGTGAGAACAGTTGAGTTGCAGCTGAAGAACAAACAAGATTTGAAGAACAAACATGAATGAATCAATTCAAATATAACTTTGAGTAAACTAATGATGAAAGGCTGTTATAACAAGATTAAAAACTTATAGACCACAATAGATCCTCTTTAAAGCAGCTGTATTTTTTTAATGGAGCTAGGCTTAAGTCTCTTAAGTCTCTTAAGTCTCTACAGGGATCTAATAACTAAATAAATACAAAGTTTAAAATGGTCCTCTTGGGATAATACGAGTATAGACGTACATTTTTTACTTGTAAATGTGTAAACTTTGTATTTTCCACTGAAAATTCAATGACAAATGCACACTCTGTGAAAAAAATAAGACCTCTGAGTAAATGAAAGTATTTTAGTTCTAATCAGGAGCTGAATGCAGCGCTCTGATTGGCTGGTCGTCTCCAGTTCACTTTGTTGTTTGTAAAAAGCAGAGATGGCAAAAGTACCGAAGCTCACTACTCAAGTAAAAAGTACAGTTACTTGTGTTAAAAATGACTGATTAAAAGTTAAAGTCCTGCTGAAACTCTTTTACTTGAGTAAAAATACAAAAGTAAACCTGTGGGTAAAATTACTCAAGTAGAAAAAGTAAAAAAGTACAAACACACTGCAAAAGTTTTTAGGGCTATCGTTAAAAACTACTAGAATAACTAGATAATTTGTCAGCTTATCATTTGTTGACGGTTTTCAAAGATTTGAGCTTGAATCAAATTTGCCATTGAGGTGAGTAAAGTATTGTACTTTATTAGCAAATTAATTTGGCTTGAAATAAGAATACATTTATCGAAACAAAGCAGAAACACATCGAAACTAATCATATTAACCAGGCACAATTAAATAAAACCATCGGAACCAGAAAAATACCAAAAATAAAGACTAAATCTACGTTTAAAACATTTAACTCAATCTCGAAAATGCATTTTCAGCGCATAAGTTAGTTTGTGATGTTGGGATGTCGTTGGAACGGACTTTACTCAGCTAAATTAATCATGATTCATGCTGACTTTATCAGTGATCAGCGTGTAGTTTTTTTAGAATGAAGCGCGCGATTTTCATTTGTGAATTTTTCCAAAGCTCTGATGCACGACAGCACAGCAGGTTTGACAAATGTTTGCTGGACTTATAAAGTACTCCCTGATTATAAAATGTACGGGAGAGAAAGTACAGATGCTTCTTGAAAAATGTAAGAAGTAAAAGTAAAAAGTCACCACATTTGAAAACTCAAGTTAAGTACAGATACTCAAGGTACAATGACTCGTCTCAGTGTTGTCACCAGTGTTTTTACTTTGTTGCATCAAAAGCAGTGAAATCTAAGTGTTTCTATAGAGCTCACACACAGCAGCAGAAGTGTTTAAGTGTGTGTGAGCTCTATGGGGACTAACACACACACATACAGTAGCAGGACTTGACTCTCCATGGCAACAGCAGCTCCAGCTCCAGCAGGATGAGTCTGAGCACGTTTATTAAACTCTCATTAATCTCGTTATTATCGTCTGCTCTGCTGCTGCTGCTAAACCACAGCTCAACATTCTCTCATCACTTCTCCTTTTTAATGATGTTTCTTCACCAAAAACATCTCCACAGTTAAGTTTAGTTTCAGTCACAAAGCTGAAAATGCTTTGTTCCACACTGTGATGTCATGAAGTGGACGTTTTGCTGCTGTTTTAATCTCGTACTTAATCACAGAACACCAGAAGAAGATTAACTAGATGCCTTTTTGGACAAAGATTTAGATTTTCTTTTACAAGGTTTCCTCACACGTCTGACAGAAATGGTCTAAATGTAAAAGTGAAACTGTTGCTGATCCTTTGGAGCTCAGGTAAACGTCTGGAGTCTTTTAAAGCTGTGTCTCTGTAGTTTTTACTTTTAATGTCCAACAGGCTCATCAGAAGTGAGAACTCTCTCTGAGCAAAAGAAAAACACAATCTAAATTCTGCCTATTTTTATTATTGATTTATTTTTTGGTAAATCTAAGGATTGGTAAAGCTGGTGTTACAGCTGAGACATAAATGACTCTATTTGCAGATTTGGGGTTTTATAATAAAAATGCATTGGATTTATACAGCGCTTGTCATGACACCCAAAGACGCTTCACATTCTGCATTATTCATTCATCCCACACTGGATAGTGGTAAGCTACTATTGTAGCCACAGCTGCCCTGGGGCAGACTGACAGAAGCGAGGCTGCCATTTTGTGCCATCGGCCCTCTGACCACCACCAACCATTCATACTCACACCAGAATCATACTAGGCAATGTGGGTGAAGTGTCTTGCCTAAGGACACAGTCAGTGCGTTTACATGATCAGGGAAATCAGACTAGGCTAGAAAACCGGACTCTATTTGGTTTTCCCCAGAAACCGCTCGGACCAGTTTTGCTCCTGTTTACATGAGAGAGAGTAAACCCATTACCCTGGAGACACTGGTCCTGATGTATCAGACTCACTACTGCAGGATCGAGGCTGTTTTTGATGAATTATTTTAACATTGTTAATGTTGTTTATTTGTATCAACTGTTTGTTAAATGACACACAGTTTTTCTGGAACATGTAGGACTGTGTTAAACATGTAGGACTGTGTTAAACATGTAGAACAGTGTTAAACATGTAGGACTGTGTTAACATGTAGAACAGTGTTAAACATGTAGGACTGCTTTAAACATGTAGAACAGTGTTAAACATGTAGGACTGTGTTAAACATGTAGAACAGTGTTAAACATGTAGGACTGCTTTAAACATGTAGAACAGTGTTAAACATGTAGGACTGTTTTAAACATGTAGGACTGTTTTAAACATGTAGGACTGTGTTAAACATGTAGGACTGTTTTAAACATGTAGGACTGTTTTAAACATGTAGGACTGTTTTAAACATGTAGGACTGTGTTAAACATGTAGGACTGTGTTAAACATGTAGGACTGTGTTAAACATGTAGGACTGTTTTAAACATGTAGGACTGTTTTAAACATGTAGGACTGTGTTAAACATGTAGGACCTTTTTAAACATGTAGGACTGTGTTAAACATGTAGGACTGTTTTAAACATGTAGAACAGTGTTAAACATGTAGGTCTGTTTTAAACATGTAGGTCTGTTTTAACCATGTAGAACAGTGTTAAACATGTAGGACTGTTTTAAACATGTAGGTCTGTTTTAAACATGTAGGACTGTTTTAACCATGTAGAACAGTGTTAAACATGTAGGACTGTTTTAAAGACGAACATGTAGGTCTGTTTTAAACATGTAGGACTGTGTTAAACATGTAGGACTGCTTTAAACATGTAGAACAGTGTTAAACATGTAGTTAAATGTGAGATTGTGTGAGCCACTTTGTGCTGGGCATTTTATTGTTCTAAAATTCTTAATTAATTGTTGGAATGTGCTGTGGTCAGGGGTTGTGAGCTGCTCAGTTACATTTGTCCAGCTGCAGACCCATTGTCTGTTTACATGAGTCTGAAATCAGACTACAATCGGTCGGGACCACGTGCGCCAACTCCGAAAACTGGTTTACAGCTCCTCAATAGCTCTGCCCGGGTTTACATGAGCTTTGGAAAACTGGTTTAAATTGAACTAGGCTAGTTATCTGGTTTTCCTGGCCTCCATGTAAACGCCTGAGTGAGTTTCTCCTCTGTTCCTCCCACTGTGGCTCCTGAGGTTCTTCAACAGTCTCCCATCCGAGTACTGCCCAGGCCCAACCTGCTTAGCTTCTGAGATCTGACGGATCAGGCTTTGACAAGCTGGTATGGCCTCAATTCTGTGTAAAAGCTGAAGGTTATTGAGGTAAAATGAGTTTAAAGACTCAAAATTACTCCAAGAATGTAGCCCATACAAAGTCCTGTTAAAATGTTTGAATTTTGGGACTTTTTATTATTTGGAGGTTTACAGTAGAAATCTGAGTCTGGATCGTCAGAGGTTGATTTTGTTCTAGATAAAAGAGACACAATGGTATTTTTATATTTAACCTTTCCAGGTGCTTCATTGGATGTTTTTTTCAGACACTGAACAAAATGGTATTTTAAAGAAAAAGTGGGACGTCCCTTCGAAGGGCCAGAGGAATGATACGGAGTCTAACTGCAGCTGCAAATCCAAGGCAGAAGAAAGTTATCAGCTGATTCTAATCAAAGTGTCACGAGTTTCAGACACAGTGGAAAACTCTTGTTGTAGTTTCATTATGAAGAGGAGCTGTGTGTTTTCAGAACAAGGACAGTAAGTACATATTTATCACAGTTTACAGCAGTTATTTTTAGAACAAATTAGGCTTAAATCAGCTCTAAACCCGTCCAGACCATAGACTGATATATACAGTCTATGGTCCAGACCAGAAAGTTTGAGTTGTGGTTTTCCTCTGTCCTCTGTCGCCTCCTGCTGCTCACTCTCGCCCACTGCATCCACAGCTCATCTCTGAGAATCTATAGAAGCTCTTGTGTTGTCAATAGAAACACCTGTTTTGTCCTTAAAGCTCTGGGTTCACGTGACATGACAATATTCTACAGAACAATGTTATAAGTTTTAACCCTAACCCTAAAGCCAGGTCAAAGTCTTCTGATCTCTCTGGGTGTAGTTTGCATTTTCTCTCCCTCTGTTTCTGTGGGTTTTCTCCGGCTTCCTCTCAATTCCAAAAACATTAACATCAAAAGTCAACACTGTCAGATTTAAAAAACAGAGAAATCTCACAGATCACAAAACTGGGACATTCAGAAGAGTGTTTTCTGAGGCTCAAAAAGTCCAAAAATATCTTACACATTAAAGTTAGATTTGTGTTTTAATAAATCAGTTTTGTTTTGTCCCACATGAATCCAAACCGTTCTAACGTGAGTCCATTTTACAGACTGAAGATGTTTGTTTTTGCAGTGACACTTTTTCAATAACGTGGAGTCAATTAAGTCTGAGACAATATCACTGTATCTGCAGGACACGAGAACTATCGATCCAAACAAGAACTAATCCAGTCTGAGTCCGGACTACGGCCCAGGGAGAGAGAGAGAGAGAGAGAGAGGGAGAGAGAGAGAGAAGAGAGGAGAGAGAGAAGAGAGAGAAAAGAGAAGAGGAGAGAGAGAGAGAGAGGAGAGGAGAGAGAGAAGAGAGAGAGGGGAGAGAGAGAAGAGAGAGGAGGAGAGAGAGAGAGAGAGAGAGAAGAGAGAGAGAGAGAGAGAGAAGAGAGGAGAGAGAGAGGGAGAGAGAGAGAAGAGAGAGAGAGAGAGAGAGAGAGAGAGAGAGAAGAGAGAGAAGAGAGAGAGAGGAGAGAGAGAAGAGAGAGAAGAGAGAGAGACGAGAGAGGGGAGCAGGAGGAAGGAGAGAAGAGAGAGGAGAGAGAGAGAGAAGAGAAAGGAGAGATTGGAGAGAGATGTAGAAGTAGAGACGACGAGGGAAGAAGTGGAGGGCACCGAGAGACAGAGAAGTCTGAGAGAGCAGAAGGAGAGAAAGATGAGAGAGAGAGATGTATAGAGAGAGGGAGACCTGAGCGAAGAGAGAGGAGATGAGGGACGAGAGAACGAGGAGGGAGAGAGAGAATGAGGAGAGGAGACGAGTATGTATATAGCGAGAGGAGAGAGTGGGGAGAGCAGAGAGAGGGAGAGAGAAAAGAGAGAGAGAGAAGAGAGAGTGCGAGAGAGATGAGAGAGAGAAGGGAGAGAGGCGTGGACGAGAGAGAGAGGAGGTGAGAGACGAGAGAACGAGAGAGAGTAAGAGAGCGAGAGCAGAGGGGCGCGAGGAGGAGTAAGTGATGAGAGACAAACAGCAAACGACGTGCTCAAGTTATATAGAGAATAAATGAGAGAAGAGATAGAGATGAGAGAGAGAGACGAATGTTTGGAGGGCGGACCTAGAAGAGAAGAGAGAGAGAGAGAAGGAGGAGAGAGTTAGAAGAGAAGAGAGAGAGAGAGAGTAGAGGATGAGAAAGAGAGAGAGAGAGAGGAAGGAGCGAGAAAGGGAAGAGAGAAGAGAGGAGGGAGGAAAGGGAATAAGAGAGAGGAAAGGGAGGGGGAGACAGAGGAGAAAGTAAAGAATGAGAGATAGGGGAGGGGAGGGAGAGCGGGAATAAGAGAGAGAGAGGGGCGACTGCGAAAGAGAGAGAGAGAGAAGGGGAGGGGAAAGAGAGATGAGAGAGACAGAGAAATAAAAGAAAGAGGGAGAGAAAGAAAGGAGAGAGAGGGAGAGAAGGGAAGAGAGAGAGAGAGAAAAAAGCGTTAGATACATAGAGAGCAGGAGAAGGGGGAGGCTGATTGGTTCTGGAAGTGCATCTCTTAAATCTTGCTTCATAAGGCTTAACCAATAATAACATTTTATTAAAGCTTGCTCTGGGCTTTTTTAACCTCTCTGTGGTCGTGGTTATAAACAACACATTTATTTAAAATCTGCCTCTTCATGCGTATGTGGTTTTTTTTTTAAGTTATTTGCAGTTTTGGTGTAGATGTGTGTTTGACTGGAGGCCGGCTTCACGGAGGTGTCGCACTGGCTTTGAGAATGTTATGCAAGTCTAACCCATTACTTTAAGTTTTATTGAAAAATGACTGAAGCACTGCAAAAAGGGAAAATCTAACTTCTAACTAGTGAGCACCGATCCAGCTTTTTCAGTTCCGATACCGTTCCCGATACTTTGACTTAAGGATCTGCCGATACCCGATATCAACCGATACTTGTGTAAGGACTGAAATAGCTCTTTTTTCCTTTTCAAAACATAAGACTTTGATCATACTGCAAGACAAAACTGAACAACTTAAGAAGAGAAAGAGAAGAGAGCAGGAGGGAGAGAGAGAGAGAGGAGAGAGAAAAGAGAAAAGAGAAGAGAAAGAGAGTAGAAGAAAGAGAGAAGAGATGAAAGAGAGAAGAGAAGAAAAAGAGAAAGAGCGTGAGGAGAGAGAGAGAGATAAGAGAAGCGAGAGAAAAGAGAAAAGAGAGAGAAGAGAGAGAGAAGAGAGAAGAGGAAGAGAGAAAGAAGAAGAGAGAAGAGAAGAAAGAGAAAGAAGAAAGAGAGAAGAAAAGAAAAGAGAAGAGAGAAGAAAGAGAGAAGAGAAGAGAGAAGAAAGATAGAGAGAGAGAAAGAGAGTGAGAAAGAAAGAGAGAGAAAGAGAGAGCAAGAGGAGAGAGAGTGAGAAAGAAAGAGAAAGAAGAGAAGAGAGAGAGAAAGAGAAAAAGAGAGAGAAAGAGAAGAAAGAGAGAGAGAGCAAGAGGAGAGAGAGTGAGAAAGAAAGAGAAAGAAGAGAAGAGAGAGAGAAAGAGAAGAAAGAGAGAGAGAGCAAGAGGAGAGAGAGTGAGAAAGAGAGAGCGCGAGAGGAGAGAGAGAAAGAAAGAAAGAAGTGAAGAAGAGAGAGAAAGAAAGAAGAAAGAATAGAAGACAGAATAATAGAGAGAAGAGAGAATTAGAGAGAAGAAAGAGAAAGAAAAAAGAAGAAAAAGAAAGAGACATTCTGACTCAACATCAGACATAAATCAGACTCATTATGTCCAATTAAACACAACTAGGATATCGGCTGAACCGATATCATGGAGCCGATACTCGATCCAGCAAAATTTCCTGGATCGGCACCGATATTCGATCCCAGTATCGGATCGGTGCATCTATACTTCTAACTAACTTGAACTAATTTTAAGATTTTTTCACCTAATTAGATTAAGTCTTATAAGATCATTTGACTTGTTTTAAGATATTCTCTCCTGATTTAGTCCTGATGACAAATTGGGTAAGGGCATACATGTTTCAGTTGTATTTCATCTATTCTTGATTAAATTAAGGTCAACAAACAACAAAATATACCTTTATGGGGACAAACAAGTGGCATAACCTAATAAACCTAAACAGCTAATTACAATAAATGAATAGCATCAACTTTAAGTCATTGAAATAAAGACAAACGTTATCCCAAAAGTGTTTACCTGTAGTTTGTAGCTCCATGGTCAACGCCTGACACTGTTAAACCCGACAGGACCAAACATTTGCTTTGACATGGGCTTCAGCTCTGACTGGATTTACATGAGTGTGTGGCAAACAGCTGCAGATCATTTGTTTTTATTTGTTTGTTTAATCACAGCTCGTTTACATCTGATCGTAACCGCGCAGAGTCCAAACGATGTAATAAAACAGTGAAGGGGATAAAGGGCAGCCCTGTCTCGTGCCCCATAAAAACAAGAAAATAAAACAATTCTTCATACGATTGTTTATTTACAACATAAAAACAATACAAGCATAAACTGTAGAGTATTGATGTCTCTAATGGATAACACACTTTAAACAAATCCTTTCATAGTCAAGTTTATGAGCTTAAAGATGTACGGTGTAACCTTTTGATCAAAAACAGACTTCAAGAAAAGCACGTTTTTGTCGTTTAGATTTCTTTGTTGGACTAAATAAATGATACAAATCTAAATCTTTGCTTTGAGAAGGCTGCATGAACACAAAATTGACTGATATTTGTACGGGAGGAGGGCCTGTATTTTATCACTTTTTTGTTAAAATGCCTGACTAAAATGGTCTAAAATTCAAATGGAAACTGTTTCCGATCCTTTAGAGCACAAACACGTCTGGACTCTTTGTGAAGCTGAGGCTCTGTAGTTTTAGCCTCTGGTGTCTGACTGACTCTTGTTTAAAGTGAGAAGAAGCTCTGCACAAAAGAACATCAGGTTTTAAAGTCTGACTAAAATGTTTTGGGTAAATGTAAGAATAAGAACAGCTGGTGTCACAGCCTTGGACAGAATGACACTAGTTTTGATGATTCCTTTTCAAAAGCTGGAGTTATTTTCATTTTAAAACTCCTTATTATTCCGGCGTCCCTTCGAAGGGCCCTCCCACTTTTTCTTCAAAAATGTTTTTTTTGTTCAGTGTCTTAAAAATGCATACTATGAAGAACCTGTAAAGAATAAATATAAAAATCCCATTGTTCCCTTTTATTTAGAGCAAAATCAGCCTCTGGGACGATCCAGACTCAGTTTTCTACTGTAAACCTCCAAATAAAAAAAAGTCCCTAAAAATCAAAAATTTTAATAGGACTTTTGCAATGGCTACGCCTAGATTTCTTTGAGTAATTTTAGGTCCTAAAACTCATTTTTACATCAGTGACCTTCAGCTTTTACAGAGGAATTGTCAAAACCCCAAATCTGCCAAATCTAGAGTCATGTATGTCTCAGCTGTAACATTTCCTTATATTTACCAAAAAAAATTGTAGGCGGATTTTAGGTTTTGTTTTTCTTTTGCTTGGAGGAAGTTCTTACTTCTGATCAGAACCTGCTGGACATCAGAAGTAAAAACTACAGAGACACAGCTTTAAAAAGACTCCAGACATTTGCCTGAGCTCCAAAGGATCAGCAACAGTTTTAGTTTGAATTTTTACCAATTTTAGTCAGACGTGTGAGGGAAAAAAAGGCCGGAATGAGAAGGGGTTAAAAAGTTTTTAGGGACCTGTTTTCGGAGTTCATTAAAAAGTCCTATTAAATTATGGAGAATTTTTGAGGTATTTTTTTATTTGTAAGTTTAGAGTAAAAACTGATTCTGATCCTGATCCAGAATGTTTGGTTTGACTGTAAATAAGAGGGTTCCAATTAGAGATGCACCGATCTGATACTGGGATCGAATATCTGTGCCGATCCAGGAAATTTTGCTGGATCGAGTATCGGCTCCATGATATCGGTTCAGCCGATATCCTAGTTGTGTTTAATTGGACATAATGAGTCTGATTTATGTCTGATGTTGATCCAGAATGTCTCATAATGTTTGACATTTTATTCTTTCTCTCTCTCTCTTCTTTCTTCTCTTTTGTTTCTCTCTCTTCTCACTCTCCTCTCTTCTCTTTCTCTTTTCTTTCTATCTTTCTTCTCTCTAATTCTCTCTTCTCTCTACTACTCTTTCTCTCTTCTTCTTTCTTTCTCTCTCTCTCTTTCTCTCCTCGTGCTCTCTTTCCCTTTCTATCTCTCTTTTGTCTCTTCTCTCTCTGCTCTTACTCTCCCTCTCTTTCTCTCTCTTTCTTCTCTCTATTTCTCTGTCTTCTTTCTCTCCTCGTGCTCTCTCTCTTTCTCTCTCCTCTCTTTCTTCTCTTCTCTCTGTTTCTCTCTCCTCTCTTTCTCTCTCTTCTCTTCTCTTTCTCTCTCCTCTCTTCTTCTCTTCTCTTTTCTCTCTCTCTCTTTCTCTCTCTTCTCTTCTCTCTCTCTTTCTTCTCTTCTCTCTCTCTTCTTCTCTCTCTCTCCTCACGCTCTCTCTTTCTTTCTCTCTTTCTCTCTTCTCTCTCTACTCTCTTCTCTCTTTCTCTCTCCTCTCTTTCTTCTCTTCTCTCTGTTCTCTCTCCTCTCTTTCTCTCTCTTCTCTCTCTTCTCTTCTCTCTCTCTTTCTTCTCTCTCTCTCCTCACTCTCTCTTTCTTTCTTTCTCTCTTTCTTCTCTTCTCTCTCTCTTCTCTTTCTTTCTCTTCTTAAGTAGTTCAGTTTTGTCTTGCAGTATAAATAACACTATATAATCAAAAGTCTTATGTTTTGAGCTATTTCAGTCCTTACACCAGTATCGGTTGATATCGGTATCGGCAGATGCTTAATTCTAAAGTATCGGTATCGGAACTGAAAAAGCTGGATCGGTGCATCACTAGTTCCAATTAGATTTTATCTATGACATGTCAGGGAGCTTCAGAGTTGATTTTTATTAGATGGTATGTAAAATTAAATAGTTAAGAAAAAGTGGGAGGGGCCACTTTATATGTCTATTGTGTAGTTGAAACAGAAATATACACAGTGCACTTTTACAGGAGACACAAGTGAAAAGGAAAAATGTGTTTAATGTGGTTAAAGCCAAGTTTATTTAGATATACCACATTTACAACAACCTAACGCAGCTAAAGTGTTGCACATAACAAAAAATATAATATCTATGACAGAAGTATAATACACGTACAAACATGGCACAGCATGGCCAGCATCAAACAAACAAATAACTTATACTGAAAGTCAGCGCAGAAGATTTTACATTTTATATCAGATTTAAAACCATTGAAATCATTTATATAAATAAGCAAATGATTGTTGTATCAAAGCATCCAGACCTTTTACTCAGCTTGAGTTCGAGAAGCTGTGTTTTCCGCTTCCTTCCCGCAGCAGCTCATTTGTCGAATCCGGACAGATAAAAGAGAGGTCCGACGTAAAGCCCGAGGTTCGGACACATCACGAGAAACTGCAGGACTACGCACTGTTCCAGAGAATACACGCCTGGATTTGTGATTATCATGTACGTTAAATACCCCACGAGGATGACCAGCGGGTAGTAGGCCATCGATGCAGGAACTAGAACCGTTATAACGTTCAACAGCGCTCTTTTCTTTAGCGAAGTACAGCTGCTGGCGCCGTCTCCTGGTGAGCTCTGGCACAGCACGCGCACGATTCCAAACAAACACACAATCATGATCGGAACATGACGATGATAACCGCCGCTAAGCACAAAATAAACAGAAGGTTTTGAAAGAAGAACGCTAAAACCGACAAAACATGGTCACGATCCACGCCGCGGTGCACAGAGCGATCCGGTATTCCCATTTCCCCAGCTGAAGTACGTTATCGGGAACGCAGCGGCGACGTAGCGCTCCAAACACATCAGGGTCAAAAACAAGGGGCAGCCGAAGAATTTCAACGTTCGGAAACATTCTCTGAGGCCGTGCAGGGTTTGCGAGTGCGAGTCAGCGTGACGTAGAGGTCGAAGGGCAGAGTCAGGCAGTACAGGACGTCCATGCTGGAGATGTTCAGAGCCAGGAGCTGCGACGGAGAAAGGTTGTGTCTGGATCTATAGAGCAGACACATGAGCGTGCCGTTAGCCAGCAGAGCCGTGACCAGGATGGTGATTTTTAACGCGATCCACACGGTCAGGCCGGTTTCATCGCTGCACTGGTCCAGGACGTCGTTGATGGTAAAGTTTAAAAATGGGAAGAGAAGAAAATTCCCAAATGTGAACGAGGTGTTTGAGCTGATGTTTAGCCTCGATGGAAAAGAGAAGAAGAAGAAAAGGCAGAGCCAAAGGTGCTGCTGATGTTTACTATTGTGGGTTGTAACCTAAAAAACAAAAACATTTACTAGAACTCAAAGCTCATAAGGGCATATACAGGACTATACATTTGACTAAACTGCCTCTGTTGGCAATATATTCCTAACGGAGTGTTTACTTGGCTAAAATCAAGAAATTTCCGGATGCGTCTTGATATATCGAGATGACAAAAGTACTGAAGTTCTCTGCTCAAGTAAAAGTACAGTTTCTTGTGTAAAAAACAACTCTGCTGAAATCCAAAGTCCTGCTGAAACTACTTGAGTAAAAGCTTAAACGTAAGTATGTAAATTTACTTATAGCTGATTTTCACACTGCAAAGACAATTTAGGTTTTAAAACTTTCTCTCATAAATTCTTCAACATGTTGTTAATATCAATATTACGGAAGTCCAGAACTGCCAGTGTGGAGTAAACAATTTTTTCAGCTTTTCTCGTTATTACGACTTTTTATTTACGTTAAAACGAAAATATTTTCTCGTTAAAACGACTTTTTTATGATAAACAGACTGCTCTTCCCATGATGCGCCACAAGCTGGATGGCTCAGAGTCTTGTACTACGAAGCTAGATTTGGGGTTTAGTGAGGTCAGTTCTGGGTTAAACCTGGTCTGGTCCTACGAAACTGGATCACTTCCTATCGGGCAGATCTCTATGGCAACATGAGACAAACTCATAACCTGCTCCGGACCAGGATAAGTTAAAAGACGAGGCGCTGGCCAATCAGAGACGAAAATTTAGGCCTTTGTGAAGAGACGGGGGAGAGAGAGGGCAGCGGAGAAATGAGGAAATACAAAAGTCACGGCGTATTTTATATCAAAGCGATGCACACGTATTTCTAAAAAGGAGCCATGAGATCTTATATGTAGCAGTAACACTGAAGAATCCTGTTTAATCTGTGTGATGATTAATAAACTCTTTCATTGTCAAGAAATAATGATTGAATGACCTTTTACACATTTGGCTGTGGATCTTTACGCATCACTGACTCAGACACTTGTCTAAACCAACAGAATAAGGTCGATCTATTAAATGTTTGGTGATGTCTGTACTTATTTAACATAAATAAAAAGTCGCAATAACGAGAATATTGTCGTTTGAACGTAAATTTAAGGTCGTTATAACGAGAAAAGCTGAAAAAAATGTTTACTCAACACTGGCAGCTCTGGACTTCCGTACAATATGTATTAAGTTTAGGTTCCAATTTGACATAAACCTTTTTTTCTCTTTTAAAGTGAAACTGGAGCGGACCACTCAAGCTCAGCCAATCACAACACTGCATTCTGCTCCTGATTTGAACTAAAATTCTTTAATATTTGATTCAGACTCTGGGCTACTTTGTCATATACTTATTGTGGAAAACACAAAGTTTACTTATTTACAACTAAAAAAGTTAGCTACTCCGACTTAAACAAAAAAAAGTATCACACTGCCAAAAGTAACTCAGATTTGCCAGTGAAGTGAGTAAAAATGTCTTACTTCAGTAGCAAATCATTTGGCTTGAAATAAGAATCAATTTATTCAAACAAAGCAGAAAGCACATCAAAAACTGATGCCACCAATCTAGCTTTTTCTGTTCCGATACCGATTCTGATACTTTGTCTTTAAGTATCTGCCGATACTCGATGACAACCGATACCAGTGAGGACTGAAATACATTATATTCCTCATCAAACTATAAGACATTTGGTCATTCAGTGTTAAGTAACTGTTATTTCTAGTCCAAGACGCAACTTAACAACTTAATCTGAATAAAATGTCAAACATTATGAAACGTTTTGGATCAACATCAGTAAGAAGTTTTAAAGGCACAACTATGATATCGGCTAAACCGATATCATGGAGACGATTCCCAGACCAGCAAAATTTTCTGGAACGGCATCGATATCCAATCCCATCATCCCAATCAATCTAGAAATACATTTTTTTGCAGATCATAAATGTGTTTGGCTTTACAGTAAGCTAATTATAACTAGGGATGCACCGATCCAGCTTTTTCTGTTCCGATATCGATCCCAATATTTGGCTTTAACTATCTGCCGATACCCGATATCAACCGATACCAGTGAAAGGACTGAAATAGCTTCTTTTTCTAATAAAACGTCATACATTTGGTCATATTGTGTTATGTAACTGTTGTTTATAGTGCAAGTCACAACTTAATCTGATAAAATGCCCAATATTATGAAATGTTCTGGATCAACACCAGCTGTAAAATAGTCTCATTATGTCCAATTAAAGACACAACTATGATATCGGCTGAACCGATATCATGGGGTCGATATCCGATCCAGGTATCGGATCGGTGCATCCCTAATTATAACTCATCAGACTTTTATCAGAAAGAAATTATTATTTTGTTCACAAAGCTCTGATACACGGCAGAAGAAAAAAAACTGTATGAGCTCATAAAGAAAGTAATGTTTTTAAATGTAGGGAGTAGAAAGTACAGATGCTTCTTGAAAAATGTAAAAAGTCACCAAATTTGTAAAGAAAAAGGTAACAAGTTTAACTGTGTGTGATAAATGTGAGAGAAGCTGAAGTCTGCTGTTCACGTGCTTTTCTGCCACTGTTTACTTGATTTTCTCTTGTTGTAACAGCATCAGCAGAGTTTCTTTTCTCTCCATTGACTCTCATTTCTTACTGTAGTCGTGTTTGTGTGATCTCACCCTGACAGAAGCAGACCTCCACCAAACCCCATGTTCTCTCCCGTCAGACGTTCTCTTCTGCTCTGAAACAAACAAACATTCAAGCATGTATCTGAAACACAGCGTAGATAAACTCATTCTCACCTGTGTCTGGTCCAAAGCGTCTGTGTCTCTGTTTCTCTCTGCAGACCCTCTCGTCGCCTCCTTTTACTCACACATTTGCATTTGACGTGAACAACATTTGTTTGAGTTTCATTTCAGGGTTTTTACGGTTAAATCAGGCCGAACCCACAGTCAGACCAAAGCGGGGGGAAAAACAAAAACGAGTCCAGATGGTGGGCGAGAGACACTCTTGTACCAATAATATCACTGTATTTACCATGACATATGTAAAAGTCCATTTTAACACATTTCATTCTGGTGTTTTCTTGAGTAACTAGACCTTATTTAACTTTTTACAATAAAAAAATGAACTTCAAACGAGATTCAAGGTTTCTTTATTAGTACCCGCGAAAGTAAGTTTTGTTTGCAGAAGGGGGCTCATCGTCCAACCATTAAATCCAAGACAAAACATCCCTAAGTCTAACCAGCCGTCCAAGGGTGAGATTCCTCTTAAACCCATATTTTATTCAGAGATCTTATCGCTGCGAGGTACAAAACTGTCTCTGTATCGCCCAGAACGATGAAAGTAATCCTCATATAGTGGGTGTGTGGCGCTTACGCAGGAGCTGAAGTGGAAAAGCTCGTGACATGTTGAATGGGACCGGCCCATCAGTCTACTCACATTTTGGCATAAACTGCAATTACAGTATCATCCGCAAATTTATAGAATGTAATTGTTCTCATATTTAGTCTGACAGACATTTGTATAAAGAATAAAGAGTAAAGGAGAAAGGACACAACCTTGCGGTGAGCCAGTGTTGGAACTCAATGTTTTAGCTGCCAAACATCTAAAATGTTGTGATGGTAAAATAGTCTCTATTTATGTAGCATTTTTTCACCTTTCGAGGCACTCAAAGCACTTTATATGAACAGACACTGAGGGAGGTGGGTTCAAATGTTTTGCTCAAGGACACAACTCCAGCTGATGTGAACAGAACTGGGCCGAGGACAGAACCCTGGGGTACACCACAGGGTTCACTGTGAGGAGCTTTGGTTTAACATGAACAAACTGGCAGTTCCTTTGACACATCCAGGACGTAGCACCAAAATCTGGGCCCCAGGTACAAATAGGGTGACCACCTGTCCCGCTTTTGGTTGTGCCATTTGGGCTCAGGTCCAGCATAGCACGACCGTGTCCCGCTTTTTCACCGTTGATCATTTGCTAAACAAAGAAAAGCTTCTTCTGTAAAGTTAATTAATGACTCTGAGACAAAGTTAGTAGATTTTTGCTCAACAATGTAAACATTTGTTCACTTTGAATCATTATTGATTGTACTTAGACAAAAAATAATAAAGATGAAGCTTAAGAAATTTATGATTTTACAAAAAAAAAAAAATCATTGATATGAGAAAAAAGTTGAAGCCATAAAAAGAAGATATTTCATTGATCAGGACTTGGACGAGTGAAATGCATAAAAACACACAATAGATTTTTATAATTACAACAATGTTCAATGATACAAATTACCATTTTAATTTTGCAAAACTTCAAGTTTAATATTGAAAATTTGTTTTGACATTATTCTCATAACATTGTGAATTTAGTCTTGAAGTTTAATGTCGTAGTTTTTGTCTCATAAACTTCGTCGTATATTTCTGTTTCTTAAAAACAACCAGGCCTGATGGAAACAGATCACAGTTTGAGGTCTGAACTATAGTATAATTGAGTGACCAGTGAGGTATTTCTTTGGGTATCTAAGATTATACGGAGAGTGTTTTTGAGAATCGACTTGAGATTGTGTTTAAAATATATAAACTACACAAACATGACCGTGTGACATAGTTCTTCTCCTAAAGTCATACTTGTGAGGTTAAAGTGTAAATCCTGCTGTTACATAACAAAGTCATGTTCTAGTCCAGAGCAGGTCTGTGGTCTGAGTCTGGACAGGGTTTTGCATCCACAGGACAAACATTTGCTTATGTTTCATCACAAAATGTTTAAAGATGAAACTTTGACAAACACGATGCAAATGCCTCCCGAGAGCCACAAACCCACAGACAAATCTACGAGCTCAGAGTCAGGACGGAACAAAAACAGCAGGTGTGAGAGAGAATGAGACGGAGGTGTGTGAGAGCGGCAGAGGGAAAGGGCAATGGTTAGGTCAAGATCTGAAAGTGTGGTTTGTGAGAGATTCTAATTTTACTTTCATCCAAAATGTGTTTCTACTGCTGCAGGATTTGGGAGACACACCAACACCAGAGTCTATCTTTGACCATGAAGTGAACAATGACTACTAAATCTTCTGTCTCTTGATGTTGTGCCTTATTTATGAGCATTTTTAACAGAAGAATAGTTAGATAGATATAGAAGATATGTTAAAATGTGGCCACACCTGTTTATCAAAACCTGATCCTGTCAGGGCTCAGAAGCTGAGCAAGTTAGGGCCTGGGCAGAACTTGGCCAGCCAGATATTTGAATTCACAAACTTGAGATCATCCATCTGGCTTTCCAGCAGCTTGATTGGTTTGGAGTCTGACACAGCGATGTGTCGGCCCAATCACATCGCAGCAAGAAGTACTGCTTGAAGGGTATCCTTATGTAACCGGGTGGTTTAACTGTGTAATGTCAAGTTAGTCCACTAGAGTGCGCCAAGGAGCACACATTAATGCTGCCCCTCCCTCTCCCACCTTGATTACCTGATCTATTAAAGGTGTGTAGCCCAATTGTTTGTCAGGTCGACAGTGCTGTTGTGGTGGCAGTGTAAGTGATTTTCACAATTTCCAAGTGTTTCTTTAATGTGGTAGATAAAATGTTTGATTATTTGAATTCTTACTGTGTGTTTAAAGGTGTGCAGTGGTGGAGGCTAATGCACTTGCCTCAAGCCTTGTTGCAGTAATGGCTTTTTGAGTGTAAAGGTAAATTTGTGAAAATGGTTACAATGTTATTGCACAATATGCATTCAGCTAAAATTGTTGTTTTCATTGTTTAACAGTTAACCACTGCTGCCCTGTTTATGCTCTTTTAAACTTCTTGTCATTAAGACACATTGTTATTGCTCTTACCACCTAGAATTAACTTTTATGTTTTATCAACACCAAAAAAATAAATTACCTGACTATGCCAATGAACAAATAAATACTTAAATGCTATCTTGCTCTGTATCTTTATAAGCCAGACGGGGTTTAAAGCGGGGGGCCTTACCGCTACTCGGTTCACTACACTTAATTCAAACAAAACAAAGATGGCGGCTCCTGTGAATAGGCCTTTTCCCACTGTAGCAACTTTTTTCAGTTCCCAGTACTTTTTTAGTTCCTGTCCCCATTTTGGGAGCGTTCACACAGAGCAGGAACTATGGACTAGGGCCACACTTTAGGGACTTTTTTAGCTCCTGCTCTGGGGCAGATACTTTCAGTCAGACCAGGAACCTTTTGGTGACACATTTACAATTCTAACTTTGTTTGGAAACATATTTATACATTCTCATGTTTACATAAGCTTTCTTTATCCTTAAAAAAATATTTAAAAGCAAAAAACTCCCAAAATGTATTTATTTATTTTGTAAATAGTAATCTATAATACTATTATTATGAATTAGAGTGAATAATTTAGCTTAATTGTTAATTTCAGTGATGTTTTTAGATTTTGTACATTATAGTTTTATGTGGAATCGAAAAAAGACAACTTTTGATTTCCTAACACCACTTAATTACTTATTTTAAAGGTTCCAGACTTTACAGATGCTAATGCTAAGCCAGTGAGACCCACTTTCAGAAACTGCTGCTGTGTGAACACAAACATGGGGACAGGATAGTTCTTCTGACTAAATGGGGGCTGAAGGAATGTTGGGACTAGTTCTTGGTACTTTCATGTGTGAAAACGCCTTATGTGTCTTGGATTCTGTTTTAGCAGAAGTACAGAGTATTTTCTTTTTGAAAGAAGAGCAGAGGTGTGTGTGACACTTGTTCTAACCCACACTCACATTGGATACGTCATACAATTTGTTGCTGTGATTGATTAAGTACAAAAAAGATTAACTCCATGTATTTCATTAAACGTCCCACCTTTTCCCCCTGTCAGAGAGTAAAGTTCCAGATGGAGACTGTGGAAGAATTGAAATCAGATCCATCTGAACCAGGTTAGGCCTGGGCAGAACTTGGATGGGAGACTGATGGAACAGCAGAAGCCACAGTGAGACGACAAGAGTGCATTGTTGTTGTCTTCTTGGGCAAAACACAAAAGAGACGACACATGAGCAGGAGAATGAGCAGCACCAGACACAAAATAGACTTTATTATTACAGATTACTTTATACACTTCTGTCTCTTACACAGTTTGGTCTTTGTACAGAGGAAATACACCACAGTTTATTCATGTTCAGGAGAGAGAGTGGGTTTTTATGACATTTTTCCTCTCTTTCCTCCTCCCTCCCTCCTTCTCTTCACTTCCCAACCCTTCTCCCATTCTCTCTCTCTTTTAACTGTCTCTTTTTCTCCTCTCTCTCTCCTCTCGCTCTTTTTTCTCTCTCCAACCCCCCCCCTCTTTCTCTCTCCCCTCTTGCTCACTCTTTCTCCGTCTCTTTGTTGCCCTCTCTCTTCTTTCTCCACACCACTTCTCCTTCTCTCTCTCTTGTTTGTTTGTTTGTTTGTTTCTTTCTCTCTCTTTCTTTACTCTCCCTCTCATCTCTCTCTCTCCCTTTCAATCTCTTATCTTCTGTCTCTTTCCCTTTCTCTCTTCTTCAACTCTCTTCTCTCTCTCTTTTCCTCGTCTCATTATTTCAAACTCAGTGTAATTTTCTTTCTTCTCTCTTTGTCTGAACAAAACATGTGACGTAAAATAGAAAAAGGTGAGAGTTATTCTTGGAACTGTCACAGGACTGAGACAAACAAAAACACAAACAAACGTCACAAACTCGGCATTAAAAATAAATATGTTTGTCATTTCATCTTTTCTACATATTTACAGCATCTTTGACTTAATCTCAGTGTATAAACTGCTCTTCTTGGATTATATGGGATTGTTTTAAATGATTTCTTAGTGAGTGTGTGTCATTAGCAGACTGATGGACGTATAATTAGAACTGGATCCTCATGTATGTGTCATGAGCAGGTTGTCGGTAAACGGCGTGAACAGGTTAAATCCCCATGTAGGTGTTCATCTTGCCCAGGGCGTCGCAGACTGTGGTCAGGTCGCTGCGCAGGTCCTGGACCACGTTCTCGATGCTCCTGGTGTCTTTGAGCAGGTCCACGCTCTGAGTGTAAGGATTGTAATAGACCGAGAACGGACGCTTGATCGTCTTCGCAAAGTCCCTGAGGGCAGAGGGAAATATCAGGAACAAAAACAGACTGTTAAAGGACACATATTATGCAAAATCAACTTTTTTGAGTTTTTGATCCTGTTGTAAAGTTGCTTCCTCACCAAAAATGCCGCTGAAGTTTTGTATGTCAGATATCTTTTATTCTCCTAAAAACACTGTTCTGAATGTCCCAGATCAGTGATGTCATAGATAGATCTGTGATGTCATAGATAGATCTGTGATGTCATAGATAGATCTGTGATGTCATAGATAGATCTGTGATGTCATAGATAGATCTGTGATGTCATAGATAGATCTGTGATGTCATAGATAGATCTCTGAGATATCCTGCTCTGTTTTTAAGTCCATAAATCGTCCAGACTTGTTTTGAGCATTTCTGCAGGATTAGCATATCAGGCAAGATTGGTTTGATTGCATAACTCCTGTAATTTTCTTTGGAGTCAGTAAATGGAGCTCTAACTCAATTTTTGATGTAGAAAACACACACAACCCTTGTGTGACTTTATTAGACTTTTTTATTAGTTCTGGTGCACGGGATTCCAAAGTGGAGGTGCTTTGGAGCAGGTTTGAAGGATAAAAAACAACACAAAAAATGCATAATATGTGTCTTTAAGGTGGTGCTGAAGGACAAAACACACACAAATATGAAAACACATGTATAATCTGTGTGCATGCATCTCAGCTTTATTTAGAGTCTGAGGCCACACAATGGCCAGTGAGACTATTTTGTTTACTGTATTTTCCGCTAGTGAACACTGGGGGTATTCCATGAAAGTGGCTTAACAATCTAGGCTTCTCCTAAAATCTTGAGCTGAAACTAGCTTCATCTCCAACTTAAGCCTCAAGTGGTTCCATGAAGAAATAAACCTGGGTCTGAACAACGCTAATTCAAGCTTGAAGATTAATCTGGCTGTGAGCGCGCTCCTGCTGAATGTGACGAGACCAGATCAATGGAGCGAAGACATCACTGAGAATGAGAGAGAAAAACGCTTATTTTACATGATCTGACTGAAACACGTGAGGAGCCAAAGTGCACACGGACTATAGTTTGATTTGCAATGCAAAAGTTTTCAGTTATAGTGGTTTATTCTGATGCGGGAGCGAGAGGCAGCCCCTCCCTCCTGTTCACTGCTGGAGAAAGACGAGGCGGAGATCCAGAGGATTTATCATCGTATTTGTGAGTAGTAGGCTCATCGTTTTTTAATGCAATGCACAGTTTTCCTCTCCGCATGTGGAACTAGTCCCGCTGCGTAAAGTTGTCACAAAGTTGTAGCGTAACTGAGCGTAAGTCTTCACAACCAGAACTGACCAATCAGAGCAGAGGATGTGTGTCCGTAGTGTGAGAGATGAGGAAAGGAGATGCGATGAAGCGCTTTTGAGCGCATAAGCAGCAGCACGACTCCACGGCTCTCACACATTAGTCCTGCTTTCATTGCTTCATCCTTAAGAGAAATAGCTGCATGTCTGTGGGAATCTTATGTAGTTTAGATGCATGTAGGAGCAGCCTACAAGTTAATTTTCCAGTTAAATACGTGGCTCTTTGTGCTGCCAATGTGACGTTGCTCTTACAAACGCGTCTCTCCACAGCGAAAGCGGCTCAAAAAGGATGAAAAGAAACGGTCAGAGGTTCTCTGGTGCCAATGCCAAGTAAATAAAAGTAAATAAAAAGTGACTTTATGAGTTGTGTTGGGACAGACAGAGAGATTTCACACAGTTGGAAGTGTGAGAGGATAAACATGTGATTTAAGTGTTTTTAGACGTTTTTGAGACAAGCTAAAATAATCTTGACTGTTAGCCTGGTCCCGACCAGGTTTATGTCTGAGCACTTGTTACTGCGGCAACTCAGCGTCACCTCTGGTTAGCCGCGTTAGTGGAATGGAAATGGAGATTTCATAAACCTAGATTGGCCAAATAAGCCAGGCTTTGGCTTTAGCTCGCTTCATGGAATACCCCCACTGTCACCTCTGAGGTGCAAACACTTGTTTATAAAACTGCAGACCTGGAGGCTGCACTGACACTCACATTAGCACATAGAGCTTCATTCAATCAAAATAACAGAACAGAGAGAGTTGGTTGGGTCTGATTTCAAGAGGAGTAGTTCTCTTAATCATGATCGCTTGAAAGACAAACACTGATGTCTGTCTGGTGACTAAAACGAAACTCACAGCTGCATTTCCTTGTTTCACGTGTAATATCAGCGGAGCACTCGCAAAAGCAGCGTGACGGTAAACTTCCCCGAAGAATCAATGAAGGACTGCTGTTTATGCAGGAGAGATGGAAGTTTGTGTAAAACAGCAGCGGATTTAGAGATGTGTGGAACCTGCTGCAGGTAAGAAATACACTGGAGTCACATCGTGATTGTTGAAAGTCAAATGGACACAAGATTATTGCAGATGATTTAGTGATAATATAAGAGCAGATTAATGCAGAGTTTAGTCATGTTTTGATCTGCATTTTGTAGTTTTGCCTCATGTCAGCGGCTCTTGGCCTCTCTGTCATAAAAAAGGTCAGACAGGAGCAGGATGGAAAAACATGTTTCGTATCTGCTTACAGTTAATTTCCCCCAAAAAGTGCGACATTTTTTTTCTTCTGAAATATGCATTTTGGGGTTTCTGCTCCGAAACGACGTATAATCCGGAAAATACAGTAATTTGTTCTGATCTGCAGGTCCATTTAGTTTAGTTTAGGTAGTTTACTTAATTTGTCTCTTTGGAACAGAGGTAAGATCACAGTGAACAAACATACAGTGGTTACAAAAATCCTCTCCTTGTGATTAAACCTGCAGTCAGCAGACTCTCCACTAAAATGTGCATACAGTCTGTAATATTTGTGAACTGACTACTGCAGCTGAGTTTTCTCAAGAGGTACAATCGCTGCAAGCTTTTTGTTAACCCCGAGATACATAAATCTGATATTCTGCCAAATCTTTAGAAGTATTTACACTTTCATATTTCATGTATTCCTCATAAAACATGTTTGTGATCAGAGGCCATAGTATTTTAAGAAATAGCATCTTTATATCACTACCCCACTTTTCCATAAGCGAGGTCTAAAAAGGGCCCTAAACATTTTATGTAGATGTGTGTGGACAGTGTCATCATCTTTAAGCAAAGTTTTGTTGCAAAAAATGTCTTGATTCTAAGTGTAGAATGCTTCCATGAATGCATTCAAACGATCATGCAGTATAAATGAATTTGTGTAAAGACTGAATAACACTGGTGACAGCATAGAGCCCTGAGGACAGCCTGTGCTCACACTCAGCTCCTATGTAGACCTGTAAGGATCTATAAGGACCTGTATAAGACGAGTCCTGGCCTGGATGTACTGCAGACCTATAAGGACCTGTAAGGACCTGTAAGGACCTATAAGGACCTGTATAAGGTGAGTCCTGGCCTGGATGTACTGCAGACCTATAAGGACCTGTAAGGACCTGTATGGATCTATTAGGACCTATAATAAGGACCTATAAGGACCTATAAGGACCTATAAGGATCTATAAGGACCTGTACAAGACGAGTCCTGGCCTGGATGTACTGCAGACCTATAAACCTATAAGGACCTGCATGGCTCTATAAGGACCTGTAAGGGTCTATAAGGACCTATAAGGACCTGTAAGGATCTATAAGGACCTGTATAAGACGAGTCCTGGCCTGGATGTACTGCAGACCAATAAGGATCTATAAGGACCTGTATGGATCTATTAGGACCTATAATAAGGACCTATAAGGACCTATAAGGACCTGTAAGGACCTATAAGGACCTGTATAAGAAGAGTCCTGGCCTGGATGTACTGCAGACCAATAAGGATCTATAAGGACCTGTATGGATCTATTAGGACCTATAATAAGGACCTATAAGGACCTGTAAGGACCTGTAAGGATCTATAAGGATCTATAAGACGAGTCCTGGCCTGGATCTACTGTAGACCTATAAGGATCTATAAGACGAGTCCTGGCCTGGATCTACTGTAGACCTATAAGGATCTATAAGACGAGTCCTGGCCTGGATCTACTGTAGACCTATAAGGATCTATAAGACGAGTCCTGGCCTGGATCTACTGTAGAACTATAAGGATCTATAAGACGAGTCCTGGCCTGGATCTACTGTAGACCTATAAGGATCTATAAGACGAGTCCTGGCCTGGATCTACTGTAGACCTATAAGGATCTATAAGACGAGTCCTGGCCTGGATCTACTGTAGACCTATAAGGATCTATAAGACGAGTCCTGGCCTGGATCTACTGTAGACCTATAAGGATCTATAAGACGAGTCCTGGTCTGGATCTACTGTAGACCTATAAGGACCTGTATAAGACGAGTCCTGGCCTGGATCTACTGTAGACCTATAAGGACCTGTATAAGACGAGTCCTGGCCTGGATCTACTGTAGACCTATAAGGATCTATTAGACGAGTCCTGGCCTGGATCTACTGTAGACCTATAAGGATCTATAAGACGAGTCCTGGCCTGGATCTACTGTAGACCTATAAGGATCTATAAGACGAGTCCTGGCCTGGATCTACTGTAGACCTATAAGGATCTATAAGACGAGTCCTGGCCTGGATCTACTGTAGACCTATAAGGATCTATAAGACGAGTCCTGGCCTGGATCTACTGTAGACCTATAAGGATCTATAAGACGAGTCCTGGCCTGGATCTACTGTAGACCTATAAGGATCTATAAGACGAGTCCTGGCCTGGATCTACTGTAGACCTATAAGGATCTATAAGACGAGTCCTGGCCTGGATCTACTGTAGACCTATAAGGATCTATAAGACGAGTCCTGGCCTGGATCTACTGTAGACCTATAAGGATCTATAAGACGAGTCCTGGCCTGGATCTACTGTAGACCTATAAGGATCTATAAGACGAGTCCTGGCCTGGATCTACTGTAGACCTATAAGGATCTATAAGACGAGTCCTGGCCTGGATCTACTGTAGACCTATAAGGATCTATAAAACGAGTCCTGGCCTGGATCTACTGTAGACCTATAAGGATCTATAAGACGAGTCCTGGCCTGGATCTACTGTAGACCTATAAGGATCTATAAGACGAGTCCTGGCCTGGATCTACTGTAGACCTATAAGGATCTATAAGACGAGTCCTGGCCTGGATCTACTGTAGACCTATAAGGATCTATAAGACGAGTCCTGGCCTGGATCTACTGTAGACCTATAAGGATCTATAAGACGAGTCCTGGCCTGGATCTACTGTAGACCTATAAGGATCTATAAGACAAGTCCTGGCCTGGATCTACTGTAGACCTATAAGGATCTATAAGACAAGTCCTGGCCTGGATGTACTGTAGACCTATAAGGATCTATAAGACGAGTCCTGGTCTGGCAGGTGAAGATGTCGGACGTGTTCTAGTGGCAGATGTCAAACTGTACCTCATCTTCTCTTTGGCCTCCTCGAAGCTCTCGGACACAAAGTAAACGTCCTGAAAGGTTGTGATGATGCACTCCTGGAAACACGTGGTCTTGGGGTCAAAGGTCTTCACACAGGCTTTCTCTGACAAGGCATGCTGGGAAAAAGCAAAAGAAGCATCAAGAGTGTGGCCCATGTGACCCAATCGATTCCCCATTTGGTCTCTGAGTGTTCCAAATGCTCTCTCCACGATTGTGACCAGATCAAAATGAAAGTAAGAGTACCAGCATGCAACCTGACTAAACCAAGATAATGGCTGAAGCAATAACACGGTTCTTCTTCTAAATCGACCGTGCCTTTTGGAGGGACACAGCGAGGTGCTTTTTCAGCGATCGATCTGAACATGGAGGACTCCGGGTGCTGCTTGGTTGTTGCAGCCCTGGATTAGCAGACTGCCGCCTGGGCTGCTCCGGCACCAGAACCTGGCCGAGGATCAACCCCACAATCAACACAGGCTCAAGCCCCACACTGAAGCGCCGTCTGCGTGGATCAGGTTTTCGGCGAAAGATTTCTGACTACACAGACAGTCTGCGCAGAAATCAGCAGGATTTTAATGGCAGCTCTCTTCTGCGCTCTACGCACACAGAAATGATAAATACTGGTGCGTCTGCTCTGCTCCAGTTTGAATTCACGTGCAAGAGCATAAACAAAGCTTCAGGTAGAGGCAGGGTAATAGTTTTTACTCGAGGGCCGTATCCAAACCCAGAACAGCGGTGAAGGGCCGGACTGCCAGTATTGGTATTAAAAAAAAATCTCATCATTGCAAACTTATTTCTGGAAGACCAGAACAAATAAAAGGCTTGCTCTGCCATAATAAACTTGTAACATTTCGAGAATAAGCTAAAAGTTTTATGAAAATGAAGTTGAAGCTTAAGAAAGTTATGATTGTACCCTCTAAAAACTCATTGATATGAGAATAAAGTTACCATAAAAAGAAGCTAATTCATAGATTAAACTTAAAGTTTTAGGAAATTAAAATTGTATTTATACGCTAAATATGATCAGGACTTGGACGAGTCAAAAGTTTGCAAAAAATCACACAATAGATTGTTATATTTATAACAATGTTCCATGATACAAATTACAATTTTAATCTTGCAAAACTTTTAATAGTTTAATAATGAAAAAATTGCTTTTTATGGCATTGACTTAATTTTCATAACATTGTGAATTTAGTGAATTGAAATGCTACAAGTTTAATGTCGTAGCTCAAGTTTTTGTCTCATAAACTTCGTCGTACATTTCTGTTTCTCAAAAACATACCAGGCCGGATTGAAACAGGTCACGGTTTACATAAAGGAAACCTACACAGACACAGGGAGAACATGCAAACTTTTACCCTGAGCTCTCCGATGGACGACAGCAGACCTGCTCCGTACGCTCTGAGCTGCCCGTCCTGTTTGCACAAACCGAACTCGATGGTGAAGAAGTAACACTGGAAACAACACAAGAGATTACACAGGATTATTAAGTCTTTAACTCAGAAGTTTACATTTCTGAACTAAACTCACTGTGGCCAGTTTCTGCACGTCCTCGTCTGTGGCTCCCAGCGACGCTAAACCGATCTCCTGGGAAAACTGAGCGAACTTTGGATCAGCGAGAAGAGGCACGTGACCCAGGAGCTCATGACACGTGTCTCTGAGAACAAACACAGACACGGTTCAGACAGGAGAAGTAAAGGAGAGGGTGAAAGGAGGGGGTGAGAGAGCAGAGTCTCTGAGAACAAACACAAAAACGGTTCAAACAGGAGAAGTAAAGAAGAGGGTGAAAGGAGGGGGTGAGAGAGAGAGGAGCGATAGGAATGAAGAGGCACGTGGCCCAGGTGCTCGTGACAGGTGTCTCTGTGAACAAACACGGTTCAGACAGGAGAGGGTGAGAGGAAGTTGTAGGGACAGGTTTTAGGAACAGGTTTTAGGGTTTAGCACCTCCTCAAGGGGAGGTCTTAATTTAGTATAAATACAGCCAGTCTCAGATCACTTCCATCAAATTGAAAATGACTTGCGAATGAGATTCGAAGCGTCTTGATCTTCAGAAACACTGTCCAGATGACAACTTTGAAGACCTTCTACTATGGATCACTCATAACCTGGCCAGCCAGATGGTTTACCTCACGATATTTGTGAATTCACAAACACGAGATAAACCATCTGGCCTTTGTCCGGCTCGATTGGTTTGGGAGTCCGAACCAGCGGTGTTTCGAAGGTGTTAAGACGGCTGTTAGCGCCTCGGTGCTAACCCTACCCTACATTCAAGCTAAACAAAGATGGCGACTCTCGTGGATGTAGGTGTTTCTGCTGCTTTTGTTGCGGTTTTAGCAGAAATACGGAGTAATTTCTTTTTGAAAAAAGAGCTGTATGTGTGACGCGCACTTGTAAGGTCGGCCCCACACCCAATCAGCTCGAAGTATTTCACTAAACGCCCCGCCTTTTCTCGAACGCTTTCAGCGAGTCAAGTCCCAGATGGATATAGTGAGAACTCAGATAGGAGTTCAACACAGATCCATCTGGTGTGAGCCAGGTTAGATCACTCCTGGACGAATGAGGAATTACACCGTCTTGTTGCCAAAGATGATTGAGTGAATAAAGTCATTAGTATTTGATGAGAAATACTCACGGCTCAGGTGTGTACAGAGGGTCAGTGCTGTGGCGGATGTACTGAGTGCAGTTAAACACACGAAAGGCCAAACCAGCCAGAAAATCTCTGGGAGAAAGATAACCAGCGACAGGACGAACCGTGAAGCCAGAACGCTCTGAAACACACAAACACTTTAAACCAGAGAGAAAGATTTAACCAGCCACAGGACGAACTGTGAAGCCAGAACGCTCTGAAACACACACACAAAACACTTTAAACCAGAGAGAAAGATTTAACCAGCCACAGGACGAACTGTGAAGCCAGAACGCTCTGAAACACACACACAAAACACTTTAAACCAGAGAGAAAGATTTAACCAGCCACAGGACGAACCGTGAAGCCAGAACGCTCTGAAACACACACACAAAACACTTTAAACCAGAGAGAAAGATTTAACCAGCCACAGGACGAACCGTGAAGCCAGAACGCTCTGAAACACACACACAAAAGTTGTTTCATACATTCCTTTTGGAGAATTAGTTTTAGCGTGGTTACCTCTGAGGAAGGTGGAGACGTCCTGCAGCTGTGGGATGTTGTCTTCTCTGTATCCACAGTGTTTGGTGAGCAGAGGCCAGTTCTTCAGATACTCTCGACAGCGTGAGTGGGATAGAGTTTGGACAGTTCTCTGAAGACCACGCCCCAGGTCCTCACCTCCTCGTCCGTGTACTCGATCCGCGGGATTGGCTGGCCACTGCAAACCAGACACAAGCTACGATCAAAGCGTGTTTTTGTCATGACCAAAACATCTCAAAATATTCTCGTCAACACAAACATTTATTTTAAAAAGCAATCCTTTGGCTCCACTGTTCTAGATTCTGAAAAATAACTCACGATTTGTAGTTCATGGCGACTTCCACAAAGTATTTCCTCCTCTGACGATAAACGTTGTCCTTGAAGCCCTGAAACAGAAGAAAAGAAGGTCAAGAATTAAACCAGGTCTAAACTAGAACTAAAGCAGGTCTAAACTAGGACTAAACCAGGTCTAAACTAGGACTAAACCAGGTCTAAACTAGGACTAAAACAGGAAAAAACAGGACTAAAACAGGACTAAAATCAGACTCACAGGATGGTCTGCGTCCAGTTCAGAGCCGTACATCAGAACTCTGTGAGAACATTGGTCTAGTTCTGCGATCTTCATGGGAAACCAGGGCACGTCCTCTCCATCTGCACAGAAAATACAACACAACATGAAACAAACAAACAATACAACGTAACACACACACAACAGGACACACTGGTCTGTCAATGCTGAGCAAAGCTATGGTGGAACATTTAAAGGAGACATTATGTGGTTTTTGATGTAGTTAGTAATAAACTATAACATGCGTGATCAATAATTCACATTTTCTTAACTGTACAACGTGAGGAAAAAAGAAACCTTGAGGAGAACCATGGATGAACTGGTTGTAGATGTGACTATCCACCTTATTTCATCTCGCCCACTTTTTCTATTTCTATCTATTTGACTATTATTTATCTATTTGACATTACCCCACAATATAGAGTAGCTAAAATCTTAGCTACCTTTTGTTTATCTCTTTTATGGAGTGTCTGAAACACTATTTATTACACCAGCACTATTTGTATGATTTAACACCCATGTATTTGACAAAAAAATGTACGTTGCTTATTTGTTGGTGCACATGATGATGGTATATTTGGAAAAATTAACCTACCTGAAATACCTGAAGAACCTACTTGAAAAATTATGGGCGTGTCGTAGTGTTTTTATTACCTGCCTCTGCAGACCAGGTGTTTATGGGCGTGTTGTAGTGTTTTTATTACCTGCCTCTGCAGACCAGGTGTTTATGGGCGTGTTGTAGTGTTTTTATTACCTGCCTCTGCGGACCAGGCGTTTATGGCGTGTCGTAGTGTTTTTTCTTTACCTGCCTCTGCGGACCAGGTGTTTATGGGCGTGTTGTAGTGTTTTTATTATTACCTGCCTCTGAGAACCAGGCGTTTATGGGCGTGTCGTAGTGTTTTTATTACCTGCCTCTGCGGACCAGGTGTTTATGGGCGTGTCGTAGTGTTTTTATTACCTGCCTCTGCGGACCAGGCGTTTATGGGCGTGTCGTAGTAGTTTTATTACCTGCCTCTGCGGACCAGGCGTTTATGGCGTGTCGTAGTGTTTTTATTACCTGCCTCTGCGGACCAGGTGTTTATGGGCGTGTTGTAGTGTTTTTATTATTACCTGCCTCTGCGGACCAGGCGTTCATGGGCGTGTCGTAGTGTTTTTATTACCTGCCTCTGCGGACCAGGCGTTCATGGGCGTGTCGTAGTGTTTTTATTACCTGCCTCTGCGGAGCAGGCGTTTATGGGCGTGTCGTAGTGTTTTTATTACCTGCCTCTGCGGACCAGGTGTTTATGGGCGTGTCGTAGTGTTTTTATTACCTGCCTCTGCGGACCAGGCGTTTATGGGCGTGTCGTAGTAGTTTTATTACCTGCCTTTGCGGACCAGGCGTTCATGGGCGTGTCGTAGTGTTTTTATTACCTGCCTCTGCGGACCAGGCGATTATGGGCGTGTCGTAGTGTTTTTATTACCTGCCTCTGCGGACCTGGCAGTTATGGGCGTGTCGTAGTGTTTTTATTACCTGCCTCTGTGGACCAGGCGTTTATGGGCGTGTCGTAATGTTTTTTCTTTACCTGCCTCTGCGGACCAGGCGTTTATGGGCGTGTCGTAGTGTTTTTATTACCTGCCTCTGCGGACCAGGTGTTTATGGGCGTGTCGTAGTGTTTTTATTACCTGCCTCTGCGGACCAGGCGTTTATGGGCGTGTCGTAGTGTTTTTATTACCTGCCTCTGCGGACCAGGCGTTTATGGGCGCGTTGTAGTGTTTTCATTACCTGCCTCTGCGGACCAGGCGTTTATGGGCGTGTTGTAGTGTTTTCTTTACCTGCTCTGAGGACCAGGCGTTTATGGGCGTGTTGTAGTGTTTTTATTACCTGCCTCTGAGGACCAGGTGTTTATGGGCGTGTTGTAGTAGTTTTATTACCTGCCTCTGTGGACCAGGCGTTTATGGGCGTGTTGTAGTAGTTTTATTACCTGCCTCTGAGAACCAGGCGTTTATGGGCGTGTTGTAGTGTTTTTATGACCTGCCTCTGCGGACCAGGCGTTTATGGGCGTGTTGTAGTGTTTTGTTACCTGCTTCAGCGGACCAGGCGTTTATGGGCGTGTCGTAGTGTTTTTATTACCTGCCTCTGCGGACCAGGCGTTTATGGGCGTGTCGTAATGTTTTTATTACCTGTCTCTGCGGACCAGGTGTTTATGGGCGTGTCGTAGTGTTTTTATTACCTGCCTCTGCGGACCAGGTGTTTATGGGCGTGTCATAGTGTTTTTATTACCTGCCTCTGCGGACCAGGCGTTTATGAGCGTGTTGTAGTGTTTTTATTACCTGCCTCTGCGGACCAGGCGTTTATGGGCGTGTCTTAGTGTTTTTTCTTTACCTGCCTCTGCGGACCAGGCGTTTATGGGCGTGTCGTAGTGTTTTTATTACCTGCCTCTGCGGACCAGGTGTTTATGGGCGTGTTGTAGTGTTTTTATTACCTGCCTCTGCGGACCAGGCGTTTATGGGCGTGTCTTAGTGTTTTTTCTTTACCTGCCTCTGCGGACCAGGTGTTTATGGGCGTGTCGTAGTGTTTTTATTACCTGTCTCTGTGGACCAGGCGTTTATGGGCGTGTTGTAGTGTTTTTATTACCTGCCTCTGCGGACCAGGTGTTTATGGGCGTGTCGTAGTGTTTTTATTACCTGCCTCTGCGGACCAGGCGTTTATGGGCGTGTCGTAGTGTTTTTATTACCTGCCTCTGAGAACCAGGCGTTTATGGGCGTGTCGTAGTGTTTTATTACCTGCCTCTGCGGACCAGGCGTTTATGGGCGTGTCGTAGTGTTTTTATTACCTGCCTCTGCGGACCAGGTGTTTATGGGCGTGTTGTAGTGTTTTTATTACCTGCCTCTGCGGACCAGGCGTTTATGGGCGTGTTGTAGTGTTTTTATTACCTGCTTCAGCGGACCAGGTGTTTATGGGCGTGTCTTAGTGTTTTTTCTTTACCTGCCTCTGCGGACCAGGCGTTTATGGGCGTGTTGTAGTGTTTTTCTTTACCTGCCTCTGCGGACCAGGCGTTTATGGGCGTGTTGTACGATATGATGTTGACGTGATCCTTCAGGTGCTGCAGAAGTTCGTTGAATTCTTTCTTGGAGCAGCTGCAGTCGGCGAAGATCTCGACCTCGTTCAAGACTCGCTTCGACACGCGAGACTCGATGTGGTTCAGGTTCACTCTGCGCTCCTGAAAAACAGACGCAGAGAGAGAGAGAGAAAGAGAGAGAGATAAGGGACAAATCAGGTCTGTGGAGAGGAGAGTAGAAGAGGGGGATTGAAAGAGAGCGAGAGAAAGAAAAGAGAGAGAGAGAAGTGAGGGGGGGGGGCAGAGAGAGGAAAGAGAGGGAGATGAGATGAGAGAAAGAAAGGAGAGAGAGGGAAAAGAGAGAAAGAGGAAGTGAGAACGAGAGAGAGGAAAAGAGAAAAAAGAGAAACGAGAGAAAGAGAAGGAAGAAAGATAGAAAGAGGAAGAGAGAGAGGAGAGAGAAAGGAAGAAGAGAGAGAGAAAAAGGGATGAGAAAGAGAGAGGGGAGAAAGAAAGAAAGGAGAAAGAGAAAAGAAAGAAAGGGGGAGAGAGAGAAAGAGAGAGGAGAGGAAAAAAGAGAAAAAAGTAGAGAAGCAAGAGAGTGAAAATGGAAAGAGAGAGAGAGGGGGGAGAAAGAGAGATGAGTGAAAGGGAAAGAAAAGAAAGAGAGAATGAGGGAGAGAGAACAAGAGAGAGGGAAGAAACAGAAAGAAAGGAGAGAGAGAAAAAGAAAGAGAAAGAAAGGAGAGAAAGAGAAAAAGAAAGAGGAAGAGATGGATAGGAGAGAGGAAGAAGAGAAAGAAAAGATGGCGAGAGACAGAAAGAGAGGGAGAGAGAGAGAAAAGAAAGAGTCAAAGAGGGAGAAAGAGGGTGGGAAAGAATGGAGAGAGAGAGAGAGAGAAAGTATGAGAGAGAGGGGGAAGAGATAAGAGGGAGGGAGAGACGGAGGGAGAGGACAGAGAGAAAAAAGGAGAGAAAAGGGAGAGAGAGGTACAGCCCTGGTTCACTCTCCAGAAACAGACAGAATAAACAGATGGAGATGAAACAACACAATTCCTGACGTTCACTTTCGTTCCGTGTTTCACCTGAAAGATCCGGAGCGCTCGGACCAAACCTCCGACCTCGTTCTTCAGAGAAAACACCACCGCCGTGCGACCGGAGTCCGGCTCACTCTCCTTCTCCGACTTCTCGTTTATGGGGCAAAAGGACGGACGACGAGACTGAAAAACAGAAAATACACAATCCAGACTTAAAAACTTCACTCCAAATGCAACAAAAACACACCAAAAAGCACATTTTAAACATCTACTTTACACTATGCTGCAGTAAATGATTATTTTGTAAGTTGTTTTTTCTTTTGTTTACTTTATTCTGCAGCCAAAATGAAAACATGTCGAAGGATTTATGAGAGAAAGCTGTCAGACTTCAAACCTAAATCGTGTTTGCAGTGAGAAAATCAGCCTCCACAGCTTAAGAATCTTGAGTTTATCAGATTTCCCTCGTCAGCTGAAGTTATCTGCCACAGTCAATGGACCAAGACTTTTTGTACTTCTACATCTTGTTCTTTAAAAAACAAGATGTGGTTAAATCATTTGCTTTGTGTCATTTCCTTTGCAGTTTGATAAAGGCTCTGCACTCACTGGAGGTGGATTTAGATTAAGCATAAAGTGGGTTTTTAAAGCTGTCAGAGTTGTGTGGATGCAGCCCTGGAGACCGCAGTAAATGTTTGACTGGAGCAAACAGACTTTATGAAAATAGAAACGTGTTGACAGCTGCAGACAGGAGCAGACAGGTGCAGACAGGTGCAGACAGGTGCAGACAGGTGCAGACAGGTGCAGACAGGTGCAGACAGGTGCAGACTCTGTGGGCTGCAGGTGAAAACCACAGGAAGTTTATTTTAGCACAGCTTGTTTAAACAGTAGTACCGGTAGTTTCTTATTTTACCTGTAAAGACTGATGTCGCTCACTCTGCTCCACCAAAATACAATTTATAATCAATAAAAAACACCTGAAATGGAAACTCGCCATGTTTGTTTGAGGTGTTGTCTGATTTGGGTCCAGATGCTGATGTTGCTATAGTAACCACACCTGGGGAAAAACCTCCCCTTTGAGTTTTGTTTTGTAAATTTACTCTTAGACTCTTAGGGTCTAATTTATCAAGCCAGGTGCTAAATTGCGGGTGCAAAAAAAAAAGGGTTATTTATGAACAAAACTTTAATATTGGAAGATGCACATACAACATACTAAACAAAACAGATATTATTTACCTCAAATTCTGCATCTCTAGAGTGTGTGTGAGAAAAATGTCATCTCTGCCAAGGTTTTGCTCCCCTTAACCTGTTTTGCACATGAGCAAATGCTTGATAAATCAGGTCCTTAGACTGGAAATAATATTTTACTAAAAAATAATTGCTCAATGTAAAGTATGACTTCGGATGTCAAACGTCTCGTCTGACGTCAGCACAGTTTTTGTGAATGATTACAGCAATAATCAGAATTGTTTTAGAGGAATGAGTAGTTCAACTTGTCAGAGGCACTTTAAAAAGAAACCATTAAAATGCTTTCAATTAAAGGGGCACTGTGTAAGAAAAACAAAGTGATCCAAGTAATTTCCACTTTTGAACACCAGAGGGAGCCTTTCACATGCATTTTGCCTATTTACCCTGCTGACATCTAGAGTCAATAATCCACATTCCGGCCCGTAATAAAACATTTCAAATACATATAAATGTATCACAGTTGATGTGGATTGGTTAACAGTGCTCTCTTAAGTATTCATGTTGTAAAGAATAAATATGATTTAAATGTTTGTGGACTATAAGTGATCATTAAAATTCCTCTCAATCTTACACAGTACAGCCCCTTTAAGTATATAAATGTAATATTATAAACCTGTCCAGTCAGACGGATTCGGGTGATATTTGTTAATTCACAAACTCAAGAGAATCCATCTGGTCCGAACCAGTGGTTTAACAGACCAATCAGATCGCAGCAGCAGGGTCATTTGTGTGCGGTTGTTGGCAGAGACGACAGGAAGTAGTACGTAAGATGTTTGTGTTTCTGCTGCGTTTGATTCTGTTTTAGCAGAAACACAGAGGATTTAAAAGAAGAGCAGAGGGCGTTTACATGCGCACGAATTATCCAGGTATGATTTTTAAATATTCTGGATTTGTGTGTGTCCATGTAAACACCAGATTCTGAGTTCAATAACCTGGTTATTCGAATATTCTGGTTATGAAAAAACAGGTTATTCTCACTGGAGTTTTCTGATGATAACCAGAATATTGTGACATGTAAACACCATAACCTGGTTTCTTACTGTTGGAACTAAACTGAGCTGTGTAAACTCAAGGAACTGATCTGACAGAAGCAGCTCATTTCACAAAATGATTCACATCTGAGTGAATGTAAACACTATATCCAGAATACAGTCATAACCAGGATACTGCTCATAAACAGGTCATTTGAGCACATGTAAAAATCGAATTTCTATTACATTATTTCTGTAAATGAAAACTGTGTAATCGAGTAATTGTGATTCTTAACTGTGACTCATAAGAGAGTTTATAAGCGCTCAGATATTTCCTTGTCCCAGACTGTTTCTTTACAACACTTTTTTGCCAGGACAGGAGAGCTACTTTTTCAAAGAAAATCGGCAGCAAACTTATTTAAAACTGAACTTAACTGTTGCATAATTAAGAGGCCTATGTGAAAATTAACCCTAGAACACTTTCGCTTAGATTAAAATATGACAACACTTGATACATTACAGTGGTTTTCTTTGATTTTCAACTGTGGTATGTGTAACAAAATGGAAAATAAAAATATAGGAAGATCCTACAAACATGCTCGAAAATTACTGAAAAATTTGGATTTTGAGAACAAAGAATTCCTAAAAAAAAAAAAAAAATATATATATATATATATAATATATATATATAATATATATATATATATATATATATATATATATATATATATATATATACTGATACAGTAAACTTGGTGTTTGGTCGACTCATTCCTGAGACATGTGAGACTTCCTGGTGAAGCTCAGACTCCTGGACACACAAACAGCTACAGGAGAGAGGAACAAAAACTTGGTATTTTTTCATTGTGTAAAAAAAACACTTGATTAAAATATTGTTTTCACCAAAAGAATTCACTTTGAAATCACCACTTTGTGATATATATTCATGATTCATATAAATAGCTAACTACATAATGTGACTTTTGGCAAAAAAAATAAATAAACGTACATTACCCTCTATCACTGTTGCCGGGTGAAAATCACCCGAAAGCAAACCTGTGTTACTCACTAGTGAGATGTCAGAGACACTAATCCTGCAACAGAATGACAGCTGGAGTTGACCAGGGACAGTAAATATGGTAAACCTAATGTTGTCACCCTTGATATGAGGCAGAATTGCTTGATTGATTGATAAATAATACACACTAACACTATCGCCGGGCGAAAGTCACCCGAAAACAAGCCTGTAGGAAAAAGTGATCTCTTCATTCTCTACATTTAGGACGTTATAATGCTCTTCACTCTTTATAAGCAAATAATCGTGATTTCCATTATTCTTTAAATAATAGTGATTAATATTGTCACCATAATTGAGAAGCTCTAGAGTCCATAATGTGACAATACGTCATTACGATTCACTGTTGTGATTGGTTGAGAACAAACTAAAGACGACAAGTCGCCCAATCAGCTCGAAGTATTTCATTAAAAGTCACACATTTTCCCAAAAGTTTACAGCGGGGGAAGTTCCAGATGGATAATGTGGAAGAACTCAAATCAGAGTTTAATCCATCTGGAGTGAGACAGGCTATGATATTTTGACACTTTTGAGATTAATAAACACATTTTCCACATTGTTCTGACAGTTGGGTGCATTCACAGCCACACAGACGTTTAGAGCTGAAATAAATGGTGTTTAAAGTGATTTTAAACTCACCATCTGCCCCCCGGTGTGCCTCTGCTGCGGCTGGTTCTGCTGCTGGAACATGGCCGAGTCCAGGGACATGCCGCGCCGGGACCAGTACTTGGACGAGAACAGCATCATGGCCGGCTGCATCTTCGGGACGGCTCCGGGGGCTCCTTCCTCACGTGGGACGAGGCCATGGGGTACCAGTGAGTGTAGGTGTACCAGGGCTCCAGGGCTGGACCGCAGAGAGGGGGACGCACCGGGAGAAATGAGAGAGATGGAGAAGGGAGAGGAGAGAAAGAAGAGACTCAGCTGCAGAGCGAGGGATGGACCCGGAGAAATGAGAGAGACGGAGAGGAGAGAGATGAGAGAGGGAGAGAAAGAGACTCTAAGTGTACCAGGGCTTTAGGCAGAGGTACGAGGGAGGCAGCAGGAGAAAAAAACGACTCAGAGGGAGAGAGAAAGAGAGACAGAGAGTGAGAGAGGCAGCAGGAGAAAAAGATCCAGGGAGAGAGGTGGAGAGCTGCTACTGGAAAATGTGGAATGATCCTGGGACGGAGAGACGAGGTGGAGCTGTGAGAGAGAGAGAGAGAGCAGAGCAGAGCAGAGGTGGGCTTTTATATGAGAGAGAGAGAGAAGAGAGAGAGAAAGAGAGAGAGAGGCACATTTAAGATCAACCAAAGCAATGTTTATGATATTCTACAGAAGAATATTTCAATCAGGTGTTGCTAAAATGAGTCATGTTTAAATCCCATGTGACAGATGATCACATTTTTCTACTTTTCACTTAGTTTTGTGCGATAGTCTTCAAGCATCAAATGCAAAGTAAATGTACACACAACCTATCGTTTCCTGGAGTTTAAACAATTACAACATATTATCACTTGCCTGAAACAGTTGGATTTATATTGGCTGGAAAAAGGTCAACATTTTGTCATTACATTTATTTTTTTATGAGTTTATAATTGAAGTTGAGTCACTAGAGCACTTTAAATCTTTGCTAAAAACACTTTTATGTTTTTAACACTTTTAACACAAGTTGAACTGAGGCCTTTTTTTACTAGTGTATTAACTATTTATTGATTCTTTGTACTTTTGTGTGTGTTTTATTGTTGTGCATGTGAAGCACTTTGGACATCACTTGTTGTACAAATAAAGTACACTGACATAAGAATGTTGACATATATTAACAGATACAATCTGAGAAACTCAAGTTATTGAACTGCATTGATTTTTTTATTGAAAACAACTCTTCAGGGTCAAAACACCACTGACACTGGTGTCAAAGAGTCACTTAAAGGTGGTTTTCAGACCAAAAATCACAAGTTACAAGGAGGAATTAAAACAGTCCAACTAGTTCCGGAGTCTGCAACCAGCGGCTCTTTAAAGGGGCTGTACTGTGTAAGATTGAGAGGAATTTTAATGATCACTTATAGTCCACAAACATTTAAATCATATTTATTCTTTACAACATGAATACTTAAGAGAGCACTGTTAACCAATCCACATCAACTGTGATACATTTATACGTATTTGAAATGTTTTATTACGGGCCGGAATATGGATCATTGACGCTAGATGGCAGCATGGTAGATAGGCAAAATGCATGTGAAAGGCTCCCTCTAGTGTTCAAAAGTGGAAATCGCTTTGTTTGTTTGTTTTTCTTACATAGTGCCCCTTTAAAGATTTGATTGACATTATAAAATCAGAGGAGCTGCTTTAAAATGGATAGAGTCTTATTTAACCAACAGAAAACAGAATGTTCATTTGGACAGCTTAGATCCAGGCGTGATACTATTATCTGTGGTGTCCCACAGGGATCTGTGCTTGGGCCCAAACTATTTCTGTACATTAATGACATAAATCTAGTATCGGATCAACTTAAACTCGTGTTCTTTCAGATGATACGACAATCGTATATTCTGGGGAAAACCTTCAAACATTAGAGACTGAGACTACAAATGAAATTCAAAAGTTAAAAGAGTGGTTTGACAAGAACAAACTGTCTCTGAAGATTATGAAAACAAAAGTCATGATCTTCGGAAACCGTGAAATAAATATGCAAGTGCAAATCTAAATTGACAATGAAGCTATAGAAAAGAGTATGAACATACATTCCTTGGTGTAACTCTTGATCACAAAGCCCACATTGGTAAAGTAAAAAAAAAAAAATTGCCACATGCTAACCAAACGAAGGACACTGCCTGTGGAGGACATGAACTTTGGAACAGGACTGGATGATGTCAATGCCCGCCACGCTCAGATCAGACCAAGGCAAGGCAACAGGCTTTGGGAAACAACAAAGCGCTTCACAGTGAGATGAACCCCTCCTCTACCACGTGCCGCCAAATTTCTTGCTAAATTTCTTTTTGTAACTTTTTATTTTATGCAGTTGCTGAAATAAATCAATAAAAAACTTCACTATTCTCTTCTCTTTACAGTGTGTTTAGAATTTGGCCCAGAATTTGGTTCTATGGCTTTGGTAACTAGTAATATATAATGTTTAGCAGTGAATATAACCATGTTCATTATGTTAAGTGAAAACATAGTCTCACCTGTTGTATTGCACATTTTATCTTTAACACAGTCAGTGTTTTTTCTGAATGAACCTCACCTTTCTCGCGCCTCTCCACCAGACTCTTCTTCTTCTCCCCCTCCTCTCCTCTCCTCTCCTCCAGACTCTTCTCTGTGACGGACAGGTGAGGCCTCGCTTCATTAAACCTGACTCCGATCATCGCTCCGATAACTCCGCCTCGCGCTCCGGCCTCGCGCGCCTCTATCAGCGCCAAACACGGACACAATTCCTGTCAGACCGGAAATGAAAGCTGCAGGTGCGCGCGTGGTAGTTTATGAGCTGATCCGGGCCGGAGATACGCCGCCACCGGGAAAGCCACGCACTTCAAACACGAGCCGCTCACGTCCGTCACGAGCTCAAAGACAACGCTGACATTTAGAGACGCGCGGAGGAGAGAGTGGCATTTCAACAGAAGGAAAGTAGATTAAACTGACTGGAAACGGATCTTTAAAGGCGCACTGTGGAACTTTTCTGCTGGAAAGTCTGGCTCGTGACTTTGAGTGGAAGGAGCCAAAGAAAACACACAGTTACACAGGAGAAACTGCAAACTCTGAGCTCTAACCACTCTGCAAGCCCTAACCAGAAGGCTCTCGAACTTCTCACATCAAGATAATATTTAACTCTCCAATCCACCAGCTCTAAACCCATAGTGTGCACAGAAAGTACAAGAACTAAGTCCCTACATTCCCTTAGCTCTGTTTAGTCAGAGGAACTGTCCTGTCCCCATGTTCTGTTCACACAGCAGCAGTTTTGAAAGGAAACAGCTTTAACATCAGCATCTGTAAAGTCTGGAACATTTAAATAAGTCATTAAGTGGTGTTAGGAAAATAAAAGTTGTTTTTTTCCCTTACACTTACATAAAAGAAAACCCTGACATTATCAATAAAACACAATTGTTCACACAGTAACAAAGCTCAAAAGGAGTACCCTTTCACATAACAAGATTATGGGCAATAGCTGTTTGTTTAAGCACTATAAACATTTGATTAAATATGCGTGTCAATACATGTGTGCCTGTTTATGAGTGAATGTAACAATAGTGACTGTGTCCAGGCCCAAACACAAACGAGTGAGTGTATGACTGACTTTCTCTTTGTATCTTTGTTTAAATTGCATAGGAGAAGTGCTATTTTTAATTTCCCCATCAAGACCATTCCAGAGGTCAGCTTCACTTCTTGTTATGAACAGAATTTTGGTAGAACTGTTACTATTTACAAATGTGGGCTAAACATTTATTTCTGGAGCTACAAATTTTAAGTATTTTTTCTTAAGAATAAGGAAAGTTTATCTAAATGTCAGAATGTATAAAACATGTTTCCAATGTTTAAAAAAGTCCCTAAAGTGTGGCCCCAGTCCATAGTTCCTGCTCTGTGTGAACTCGCCTAAAATGGGGACTGGAACCAAACAAAAGTACTACACTGCAAAAAAGGAAAATCTAACCTAGATACATGACTTACATTAAGCACATTCATCTTAAAAGAATCATTTTAAAGATTTTTTCATTTAAGAAGACCTAGTCTGACTAAGATTATTTAAGATATTTTGTCTTGAAATACTTGATCTAGATACAAAAAACTTATTTTAAGCAAATGTGCTTCTGTTTTAAGCATAGACTGTATAATATATATATACAGTCTATGGTTTTAAGTCATAATTCCTTCAATCAAGATTAGATTTGCTTAAGAACTTGTAACTATCATTTTCTGCTCAAAACAACCAGGTTAGTCACTTGTTCTTACTGCACCTGGCAGATTATTTCACTTGAAATAGCACCATTGTATTATTTTTAAAATGTCTTTTCTGCAGTGTATTTCTTCTATTCAGACTCATGTTCAGTGAGGTGTATTTACCTTTAGGGACATGTTTGGTCTGTGAGACGTCTTCAGAAGCAGGTTTCTGTGGTGACGTGTCGTTCATCTGATGTTAGTTCAGCCCAGACTGAAGCCTTCTGCCTCTGGTGTGTGAAAAGAAGAAGGCCCCTTCATCCCGGTTCATGGTCTCTGGGCCTCTTTGTCCCAGGAGCCTGTGAGGTTTATTTCTGTGGGTCTGCTGATCACATTTAGTGAAGAAAAGTTTGACACGTTGCAGTGACAGGTGTAGACTCCTGTTTGCTGGCACCAGTGGGTCTGGACAATCTGCTTTTTTAATGAAAAAAATCGGGTTTTCCCTTTGCTCTGTTTGATAAATCGGTCTGTTCAAATACAGACTGTTTTTTCCAACCTATTAATTAGTCTTATTCTCAGAGTTACCAAATCAAAGTCTTTACAGCAACTTTGGGCTTCGTTTTTTGAAGTTTTTGAAGGACTGAGCTTTTAAGTAAAAAAAGGAATGAATTTCAGCAATTTTTTAGGTTTGATTTGTTAAAATATATCAATTTATAAAACTGAAACATGGATTTTTAGCACGTTTTATGTCTAAAAGTCATTATTAATGTGGTAGATGCCGATATCAATGTCCGATTTCTGAGGCCTATTTTCTTATTTTATTTTTTTAACCCTAACACTCTCTGGCAGCAACACTCAATCTTCTAATTAATCAATTATTTTTTTAACTTGTATTGAAGGTTGAGTTTGCTTGTTTCTTTCTGAAATCTGGCAACACTGGTCATGTTTTAACAGCTGGATTTAACTGTTGATCGTGAATTGTGTTTACCTCAAAGACAATAGGAAAATAAACGATCTACAAGAATTATCGCCCAGACCTAATCACCAGATGAATTTATGTTTCCAAAAACGGTGGAATACACTTGGTTTTATAAGACATCTGCAGCTGAGAAACAATCCTCTAAAAACTAATTTAAATGAGTTTGTCTGTCTCCTGCTCCACAGCACAAAGACAAACTTAAATTTGCCCAAAAAGCCACTTTAAGCTGGGGAAAGATAAAGTCTTGTTTTTTTTTTTTATTTAGAGGGACAATGCATATTAATGAACATACAATGTAAATATGCCAGATTTAGCCAAAATGGCTACTTTCCATCTGTAGTCCCTGGCAGATCAGAGTAAAAAAGACAAAGAACACATTAAACAATACAACACATTAAAGGAGAAAGCAGTGTCAGTGTCTACAGACCTGGTTATTCTTGAGCCAATGTTTAAGATTGTTTTTAAATGAATTAATTGTAAGACTGTCCTCTGATTGCTGCTGGGATGGTATTCCAGAATTCCGAGCCTTTGACTGACAGAACCTGTCGACTGAAGGCTGTTCGCCTCAGAGGCACTGTACAGTCTCCTCGTGTGGAAGCTCGAGTTCTCCTCTCAGTGGCTTCAGATCTGAATTTGATGAACTCGTTTAAAGGTGATGGAGAAAGCCCATGCACACATTTGTAAACTGAGCAAGCTAATTTAAATTTGATGAAGTTATCAAAACTTAAAAAACTATACTTCTGGAGTACATGACAATGATGAAAAGTATAAGGTTTTCTGTCAAAAATTTTTAGGGCTTTTTTATATAAAGACTCAATTGTCTTTAAGGTTGTTGAGTCTGTTCATCTATTAATGTGTCTTAATCTCTCTGAGCTTTGTTCTGTTCTGTTCAAGCACATTTCAGACATCAGCGCTTCTTTAAGATTAAAACACATGATCTGTTTATTTTAGACTTTTATCTGTGACTAAACCCGAGTGAAGTGGTTAAACATGTTGTATTAAAGTTGTGGCTCTTATGTTCAGGACAAACAAACTGTTCTGTTAAAACCACGACTGTCTCATACAAAGATTAATCTAACGAACAGTCTGGGTCAGCGAGTCTCTGCACTGTAAAAAAAAAAAATAATAATAATAACAATAATAACAGGGCAGTTTAAATTAAAAATGTCAGTACAATTTCTGCCTAAAAGTTTGAGGTCAATTAAACTCATGTGTGAGTCTGTCTGTTATTCTCTCTCTCTCACTCTCCTCTTTGTCTCTCTCCCTTCTTCTCACTTGTTTCTCTTCTCTCTTTTTCCTCTATCTCTTTTTCCTCTTCATTTCTCTCCCTCTTTTCTTCTCTCTCCTGCTCTCTTCTCTCTTCCTCCCTCTTCTCTCTCCTTCTCTTTTCTCTCCTTTCTTCTCTCTTGTTTCTTCTTTCTCTCCTCTTTGTCTCTCCATTTCTCTCCCGCTCTTTTCTCTCCTTTTGTTTCTCCTCTCATGCCACTCTTCCTTCTCTCTCTCTCTTGTTTCTTTGCTTTTTCTCTCCATTTCTCTGCCTTTTTTCTTCTCTCCCTTTCCTCTCTCTCCTTTCGTAGCTCTTTTGCCTCTCTTCTCTCGTTTCTCTCCTGCTTTTCTTTCTCCTCTTTCGTTTCTCTCTTCTCGTTTCTTCTTCCTCTCTTTTGCCTTTCTCTTTTGCCTTTCTTCTCTCCTGTCTCTTTTTCCTCTCCCTCCCTCCCTCTTCTTTCTTTCCCTTTTTTCTCTCTCTCCCTCTCCTTTCTTCTTTCTCCCGCTCTGTCTCTTTTTCCTCTCCCTCTCTCCCTTCTATTCTCTGTTCTCTCTCCCTCTCATCCTTTTCTTCTTTCTCTCTCGTTTCTCTCTCTTACACTCAAAAGTCTAAGCTGAAAATCTCACACTGTCGAATCACATCAACACAAAGATTTAAGTCATTTAACTCATCGACTTGGTGACTTTTACAGTGATCATGTGGCCTGATCCTGTCAGATCTCAGAGGCTAAGCAGGTGGGCCCTTGCAGGACTTGGATGGGAGACTTAGTAGTAGCCAGACTGGAGCCCCTCGTGCCTCCGCTCAGTTTCTTTTCACTCCAGCTCTAGGTCAGGTTTCACAGACTGCAGATGGTTCCCAAAAGGCAGGAAGTACAATCATCCAATCAGTGAGAAGGAGCAGAGCTGTGCGTTAGCCAGAACCAAACAGGTGAGATAACAGACTGTAAGAGGGAATATTTGTTTATCCACACGAGAAATGCACCTGCACCCAACCTGCAGAAAGAGACGCTGCAGAACACCAAACTGGAAAAACAACTCAAGCTAAGGCTGTGTCAGTAACTCCAAGAGTTTATCTGTGAGAAAACTAAAGTCTGATGCTAACCAACATTTGTGAATGAAACTCCACCTACGACCTAAAAGTGACATTCAGGTGAAAAACACAAGACGTCTGTCTACTCAGCTAAGCGGATGGAGAGCAGCTCTTCTGGAGCAGCTTAGTAAAGGAAAGTGACGTTAGATCGAAAATCCCTCTATATGTTCTCCTGGTAATCTCTCAGTATTGTCTACAGACTACTTTGATTAAAATAGGTGTCAAGTACGACTTTCCGCTGAAACAACCATAGCATAAAAAGTTATTTCAACAAGCTTCTTTTGAACCTTCGAAAACCCAAATGAAAAAATAATCAACAGAACTAAAAACATGTTGGAATTTCTGCAGAATCAATAAAACGAAGCCAACAAAAAATTATTTTAATGTGAAGGGTGAGTGAAGTTAGGTTTTAGTCTAAATGACAGACGACCAATCAGCTCCTTCGTTTCATCTGCACCACACAAACAAACTCATCTGATTGGCCGGTTCGTTGTAGAGTCAATCTGAAACGCAGAGTTACACTTTCTTGATATTTATGACAGAATTAACCAATCTGAGAAGAACCAAATCAATATTATTCTTCCTGTATTGATGGATCTGTATTTGTGAATCAGTTTTATTTATTTTATTTTAAAAACAAAGGCTTTGGTAAAGGTTTACAGACGTCGGATACACAACAAAAGTCTGACTTCTGCTCGATTAACTGCGGAGACTGAAAAAATACAACTAAATAAATGACAAACTGACTTGATCTTGATCTCCCCAACTTTAGATTAACCGCCCAACCCTAAAATATAAAAGGCCAAATGAATCTCTAATCATAAGTATGTCCCCAGCTCTAAGGCAGCTCTGTTAAAATTCTCTCACAAGAACGCAAAGAACGAAAGTATTCCCCTTTATTATTAAAAAACCAAAGGCTCTAAAGGATCAGAAGGAATGAGAAGACAACATGGCAGCCGAGTTTAGAAAAATAGTCTTTCTGTGTTTTGTCTGTGCAGCTCTGGTCGTTAGGAGACCGAGGCTGACGTCTGTGGAAAGTGTCCGTGGTGTCCGTTGGAGCAGGCGTCCGGTCGCTGCGGAGGAGGTCTGCGAGGTTCTGAAGAGTCGAGGAGAGAGTCCGAGGAGAGACCCAGGATGGAGCTGACGGACCGAGGCAAGTCCTGGAGGAGAGGAGAGAGAGGGAAGATTATAAAGACTGTACAACCGAGGTAAGTCCTGGAGGAGAAAGGAGAAGAAGGACTGTCAGAGAGAGAGACAGGGAGATTATAAAGACTGAGGCAAGTCCTGGAGGTGAGGAGAGAAGAAGGTTTGTCAGAGAGAAAAACAGGAGAATATAAAGACGAGGTAAGTCCTGGAGAGGTAAAGAGAAGAAAGACTGTTAAAGAAAGGACAAGAAGATTATAAAGACTGTGTGTCCAATTGAGGTAAGTCCTGGAGGTGAAAGGAGAAGATGGACTGTCAGAGAAAGAAACAGGGAGATTATAAAGACCGAGGCAAGTCCTGGAGATGTAAAGAGAAGAAGGTTTGTCAGAGAGAGCAACAGGGAGATTATAAAGACTGTGTCCAACCGAGGCAAGTCCTGGAGGTGAAAGGAGAAGACGGACTGTTAAAGAGAGACAAACAGGGAGATTATAAAGACAGAGGCAAGTCCTTTAGAGATAAAGACAAGAAGGTTTGTCAGAGAGAGGACAGGGAGATTATAAAGACTGTGTACAACAAGAGGTAAGTCCTGGAGATGTAAGAGAAGAGGAAGATTATAAAGACTGTGTCCAACCGAGGCAAGTCCTGGAGGTGAGGAGAGAAGAAAGAAGAGAGGGACAGAAAGATTATGAAGACAGTGTCCAACCAAGGCAAGTTCTGGAAGTGTGGAGAGGAGAGAGACTGTTAAAGAGAGAGACAGAAAGATTATAAAGACCGAGGCAAGTCCTGGAGCTGAGGAGAGAAGAGAGAGGGAAGAATATAAAGACTGTGCCCAACCGAGGCAAGTCCTGGAGAAGTAAAGAAAAGAAGGACTGTCAAAGAGAGGGACAAAGAAGAATATAAAGACTGAGGCAAGTCCTGGAGGTGAAAGGAGAAGAAGGTTTGTCAGAGAGAAAAACAGGGAGATTATAAAGACTGTACAACAGAGGTAAGTCCTGGAGATGTAAAGAGAACAGAGAAGAAAGATTATAAAGACTGTGTCAAACTGAGGCAAGTCCTAGAGGTGAGGAGAGAAGAGAGAAGGAAGATTATAAAGACTGTGTACAACTGAGGCAAGTCCTGGAGGTGAAAGAAGGTTTGTCAGAGAGAGAAACAGGGAGAATATAAAGACCGAGACAAGTCTTGGAGATGCAAAGAGAAGAGGGTTTGTCAAAGAGAAGGACACAGAAGACCTTAACGTGACAGGTTAACCTCCTGATAGTGGAGAGCGCCTCATGAGTCGACGTGCATGTGTCAAGCCATGTTAACATGTGTGCCACTTTAAGAAATGTCAAGTGAACAGCACATCTACTGTGTCATGTGGGTCACATGGGTCAGCGCCGGAGCGAGTGTTTCTGACGTCCTTTTCTGATTTTGACTCGCAAAGATGTTTCTGAGCGTGAGGAAAGATGACTCTGTGGCAAAATATGACAATACGTTTAAATGTGTTGTTATCATTTTGCAGCTTGGCAGAGCCTTAAGCTACCAAATAATTAATCACAGGCAAATATTTAACAGCTGCAGGCTGAAAGTCGAAAGATTTTTGCTCACAAATTGAGCACAGTTACTGATTCAATTCAATTTAGATTGTGGCTTAACTGGGAGAGCTGGTGTTGCTCTGTGCAAAAGGTCGCAGGATCAAAACTCATGTCAGTGACCTATATTTATTTATAATTTTTCTCTTATGTTAATTTTTGTGCGTAAAAGCAAAATATTTGCTTAGAGGGAAACGTTTCGTATATAGCCCAGGTCACCGAAAGGCGGACTCCGGTCCGGATCCGGACCCAAGCGCCGCCCCATCCGGACCGGACCGCGCAACCCTCCTGCCAAACACTCGCAGAAAGGCTGAGAAGGAAGACGTGATTCTTTAATGAAGCGCTGTGCAGTGAGCGCATCAACAGAAGCGCACGCACGTCACCGCTGTGACTCGTCTTTCTCACTTTTGGCACAGCGCCAGAGACAGAAGAACGCGCTTCACGTCGGTGTGATGCAGTCTTTGGGTCTGCAGAGTGTATTCAAGTACGCGGTTGAGTGTCCGCGTAATGCACGCGGTGCAAAACTGCCGCTCTGACTCGTCCTTCTCCCGTTTGGCACAGCGCCAGAGACAGAAACGCACGGTTTATGACGGTCCAGTCAGATACTTGTATTTATAGTGCGTGTTTTGTATGCTGCGCGTTTGGGTGCGTGTAATGAACACGATTCAGAGCGCTGTTTGTGTGATAATTCTCCTGCTTAAAGTTGGAGGGCTTTCGCGTGTGTCCTATCGCCAATCAGCCAATCACATGGCTTCATTCAGCGACTGCTTTGGCCAGTAAGACAGAGTGAGACAGACGTGGTGCAGAACAGACTTAGAATAACTCCATCACAGACTCAGTGATCAGCTCACAGCACAGGTCAGATTCAATTTTGATGAAATTTATTCATCAATCAATACATTTAAAGGGCAGTGGAATAATAAATTAAAAACAAGCTTTTATAACATAGAATTATGTGGGATATTGTGAAAAATGAATATTTTTGTAATTATTTTTAATTATAATGTCAAATTTAAAAATGACTTAAAAGAAACTTTGCCGTGAAGTCCGGACCTTGGCTTGAAAAATTTCTCCCAACTGGACCTCGATGAAATCTTATTGGTGACCCCTGGTATATAGCGTTCATTCATTCATTTTCTACCGCTTAATCCCGTTAGGGGTCGCGGGTGACTGGAGCCTATCCCAGTGACTTTGGCCTTAGGCGGGGAACACCCTGGACAGTGGCCAACTCATCGCAGGGTCAGACAGACAAACATTCACTCTCTCATTCACTCACTAAGGGAAATTTACAGTGATGCCCAATTAACCTAAACATACATGTTTTGGAGGAAACCGGAGAAAACCCACGGTGACACGGGAAGAACATGCAAACTCCACCCAGAGAGATCGTGAGATGTTGATATGGTCCGACCCGGGAGTCGAACCCACGACCTCCTTATTGGGAAGCCAACTCTAACCACTGGCTACCGTGCACCCGTATATAGCGTATGTAACGTAAATAAAAAGACATCTAGTGTAAGTAACGTCTCAGCAGCTGTAAACGTAACTTTACCCTGACTGCAGTGCATTCATTAAACCACTTGATGGCGCTCTAGAGAGACCCTGTTTGTAGATGGGTTACACACACACGTGACGCGTCGTTTACTCATCACTACTGCAAACTCTAAAGACGCTCTACATCTGAATTGGTTAAAATCCTTCCTCCTCTTTCCTTATCAATGACAATCAACAGAAGGAAGACCGAGGTTCATCGAGACCAAAGTAAGACCTTCTTTGTAATTTTCTACATTTATCTTCTATGTCTACATGATCAAACTGCGCTGGGACATGATCTCCTGCTGCAAGTTTAGCAGAACATGGAGCAAATAAAATGTGGTCTCGATGTCAGACCCTGAGTCTAGGACAAGATCAAGTCCAGGGCCCAGTCCAAAAGCGCTCACTACGAACCCAGCGAGTGGGCGAAACCTTACTGCTGTCAAAGTTCAGAAGCTGCTGAATCGTTTGTCTTTACCTTGCAGTTTTGTATTTGCAGACAGATTCCTTCAGCTTTGTGCAGAATCTCGTCGATGTCCAGCTTCATGGAGAGCTCGTTGATGTGCTGCGGCAGAAGAAGAAGAAGAAAACGTGATCAGACACTCCTCTCGTTTAACCCACATTATCGTGAAATCAGACGCACTTGAGGATCTCGTTGAAGCCGTAGTTCTCCTCCATGATCTTCTGTTTCTCGGAGTCTAAAATGGCACAGCACACGAGCAGGTGGAAGTTCTCACAGGGCAGCTCCGTCCACATCACCTGCACCGACAATCACAACACAACTTATTATATCTCTTGAGCTGCACAAGAGAAGGACTGAATACATGATAATATTAAACTGTATTTTGTTAGCTCTCGAGTGTCATTATTTTGTTTTGTTTTCATTCCCGCCCGTGTGCTTCGGACTTTTCAGAATCGCACTGGCACATCGGAGAGCAGCCATGTCCTGGGCTTTACTCTACTTGTTCTTTTTGTTCGTCATAGATTTGTGGACCTGCTTCAGCCATCCACTTCCATCGGGAGCAGAACACCTACGTTTAGCTGAAGATTTTTTTTGAAAGAGTTTCTGGACTTCAGGTTGTTGGGCTCAGTGCTGTAGTTCATTGTTATTCCTCGTGATGAGAAATGGAGCAGTTCTATTGATCATCCTGCAAGTGGACGACATGCTGATCTTGAAGTTGAGGACATTTACTTTCATTTACTTTCTGCTAGGGTTAGACGCACCGATCCGATACTGGGATCGATATCGTGCCGATCCAGGAAATTTTGCTGGATCGAGTATCGCTCCATGATATCGGTCACCGATATCCTAGTTGGTTTAATGGACATAATGAGTCTATTTATGTCTGATGTTGATCAGAATGTCTCATAATGTTTGACTTTTATTCTTTTCTCTCTCTCTCTTCTTTTCTTCTCTTTTCTTTCCTCTCTTCTCACCTCCTCTCTCTTCTCTTTCTTCTCTCTACTTCTTGTCTTCACTTCTTTCTTTCTTTCTGTCTCTCTCTTTCTCTCCTCGCGCTCTCTCTTTCCCTCTCTATCTCCTTTCTTCTCTCTCTCTCTTTCCTCTTGCTCTCCTCTCTTTCTCTCTCCTTTTCTCTTCTCTCTATTTCTCTGTCTTCTTTCTCTCTCTCTTTCTCTCTCGCGCTCTCTCTCTTTCTCTCTCCTCTCATTCTCCTCTCTTTCTCTCCCTCTTTCTCTCTTCTCTCTCTCTCTCTCTTCTTCTCTCTTCTTCTTCTCTTCTCTCTCTTCTCTCTCTTTCTCTTCTCTTCTCTCGCGTTCTCTCTCTTTCTTTTTTCTTTTCTTCTCTTCTTAAGTTTCAGTTTTACTTCAGTATAAATAACACAATGATCAAAAGTTTTTGTTTTGAAAAAGAGCTATTCAGTCCTTACACAAGTACGGTTGATATCGTATCGAGATGGTAATTAAAAGTACCGGGATCGTATCGGAACTGAAAAAGCTGGATGGTGCACCCTACTTCTGCCACATGGTGACTCTGAGTGAACATTTCTGTATCAGTTAAAGCGAACCTGGATATAATCACATGTTTGCCCTAAAAACATTTAATATAGTGATAATAGTTTCTTATATAAATACCGGACACAATACAAATTCGGAAGATTTGTAGTTTTATTAAAATGGTGAGAAACCTCAGAGTGTTTCTGAGGAGACATGAACCTATTTTATAACAACCAAATGGCGCTCCAATGGACAACACAAACCAGTGACAGATATAAAAAATGGACAAGAGTTCGCCGTATCCATATATTTCGTCCCGGTTGTTTAGCCATATTTGTCTTTATAACCAGGGTCCTTTAGAGCGAGTTTCTTCTGCCTCAACCATGGCTTTGGTTTCTCTGTCTCTTTTCTCACTTGCAACCTCCACTGGAAAACTTTCCAGTATAGTGAAGCCTCCTGGTCAATGGTATCAGCACAACGAGGTGCTTTTTCATGGATACAGTCTGGGCATGGATGACTCCAGGTCTGCTTGTTTGTACTGCCCTGGATCAGCAGTTACCAGCACAAGTACAGTACAAGTAGCTTCCTCCGCTCTCAACAGCTTCTTAGGGCGGGCGATTGTTCATTTATCGAGATATTAATGTACCGTAATCGTGATAAAAGAGCTTGTAAAAGTGATGAAAAAATGTGCATTTCCTCTGGCCTCTGTTTCTCTGGTGTTTAGGTTTGGGAGTGTAGTGCAATGTGGAAAAGAAAAATGACACTCGAGAGATGAAGACAAGTGTAGTTTGTCTTCAGCCTGGTGTACTTGTTTTTAGAGTGTTGAAGTACTTTCTCTTGTGGATCAATAGTTTGTGTCATTTAAACATTTGGACTGACCTCCCACAGCCTCAGGACGTCCTGGAAACTCAGCTCTCGTTTGAAGCGGATGAGCAGCCAGCGGAAACAGAAGTAAAGGAACCCGGAATCCTGCGACTCTGAACAGACCAAACGTGTAACAGAATATATTTAGTGAATAAACACGCTTCTCTGCAGGACGTCACATGTTTAACTGAGTCTGTACCCAGGTAGTTCCAAAAGGCCAAGTCCAGCAGCCGCAGCAGAGAACCCAACTGCACCAGCTGAGTCTTCATGCCCTGCATCTGCTCCTCGAAGTTCTGGTGCTGAGACAAACAGAGTAAAAACAAACACAAAGAGACAATATTAGTCATTACAAAGGGATGACTTCTAAATAATTCTGATTTGGGGTTCAATCCAAGGCTGTGTGTTGTCATTTTGTACAGTTTGAGAAAGTTAATTTTGCAGTCTTTTCTCAGTCAGAAGAGTTTTATTTCTGACATCTTTCTGTTTTACCAGGAAAAACTAAACTTGGACTTTTAAGGTGAGACCAAGTCACTGTTTTGCACGTCTTAAGTAAGTCTCAAGTCAGTGCCCCACATGACCAAGTCTTAGGCTGCTTTCTCACCTGATAAGTGAAAAAGCAGTGCCCAAACAAACAACTGGTTGTTTGGGCACTAAATGTTGAAACATTGTTTCAGTTTCATTTGGAGCGGTTTGTGTTCTCACCACATTTTACAAAAACAAACTGATTAATAAGAAAACACAAATCCCTCCTCGTCTGTTGGTGGCGCTGTGCCTCAAACTTGCAGGGGAAAGTGTAGAAAATGAGAGTAGAAACAGTGTTTTCTGAATGGCCGGAAGAGAAGTTGCAACCTGATTTGTGTCAGCTCATGAAAGACTCAGATTAAACAAACACTTGGGACATGTGCACTTCACACTGGATCATTGGAGAAGCAGACATTGTTCCGGAGCAGGAGTTTTCTTAAAGAGAAACTAAACTCAGAATCAACTTTTTTTCACGGTTAAACTGTGTATATGGGGTCAAAATTGAATTATCTACTGTTCCAGGCCTTTTTTAGACATTTTTGTGCAAACTCGTTCATTTTACAGTTATGTGTGCAAAAAACCGCGGCTGTACTGCCGCGCTGGGCAAACGCTGTCAGTGCATTTTTAGTACCCTCTGACGTCACAGTGTATTGACGCGGCAGACGAACCGCCCAGGTGGTTGATCTAAACTCCTCCCTCTGACATCACTGCTGCCGAGAGTTTGAAAGGCATCACTCGCTGCATGTTGACATCAGCAGTCAGTTAGCTCAGCTTGATGAGCGAGTGGTGCGAGGTGCAGCCGTCTGCACAATGATGCGCTGGTTCGAAACCTGTGCCAGTGACAAGTTTATCATTTTCGTTTTCATTTTCATTTGTAGAAAATACTTACATCATACGATCATGTGCTTATGTAGACTAAAGCAAAGGTTAAATACATAATATGTTTTGTAAAGTAAATATAAAAGAAATCTTGCACGTCAAGGAAGCTGTAGTGCTGCAGACTACAGCTTCCTCATCTGTAAATCTCACGTCAAGACCTGGATCGCTCCAATACAAAACTCAGCATTCACCAGGCTCACTGTTCATATTTGGTGCTGTCAATCAATCACACCCACCTGGGCGTCTCTTAAAAGGCCTCCGGCATCTCCCACTTTTGCGAGCCTGTTTGAGGTTCAGTTGTGGGCGGAGTTAGTCTCTGAACGCCTGTTTAGCCTCACTTTAAGGAGACATGACTGCTGCATGAGATGAGGAGGCGACAAAATTACAGACTTGAGACAATTTATTACTGCTGATCAATTTATCAAGGTAAAACGAGACTGTACAGTCTGCTGTAATATTACATCAGGACAAATCCATGTAAATCTTGTGAGAATAAACCACGGTGCTTCTAATGACAGATTGTGTTCACAGATAAGCATAATACCAGCCTATAGCATACCTGTCTGATAATAGCAACAAAAAACAGAGATTATTAACCACAACGCCACCACATCTTGCAGCTTCTTTCTCTTGTTTTAATCATCATTTTAGAGCTTTTTTAAGCTGCGCCCTGCACGCTACAGCAGCTTTCATAGACCAAAGAGTCCAAGTTGGGCTGAATTGGAGCCATCGGATGTAGATTTTAAATAAAGTCTCAGACGAAGCAGTTCGTCTGAGAAGTGTGATTTAATAGGCACATGCACTGGAATAACTTGCGCTGTACCTGGGGTCCCCGTCTGTCCCTTTGCTCTCCCGATCTGGCTGCCTGGTCAGCTCTATAAACAAATCAGTGGGGCAAACTGCCAAACGGGCAGGGGTGATTACAGATGTGGTGTGTGTCCCCGGATAGGAGACAAAAGGTGAGTTTAGCTTATAGCAGTCAGATCCTGGGAGACGCCAAGCCACCAGGGGGCTCAACGTCTCGTCACATGCAACAAAAAACATGCAACAGTAAAAGGTGTGATCTACATTGGTAAGATAAGATAAGATAAGATAAACTTTATTGTCCCACTAGGGGAAATTTGTCTTGGGCACGTAGTGCTGGTGCAGTAATACAATACAATAAAGCAACCATAATGTTCACAGCCAGTACAATTAGAATAGACAAAACAATTAATAAATAGTCCAAGTGAAGTGGAGTGAGTAGAGTAGGTAGGGTGGGCAGAGGATCCACAGCAACAGGCCTCCCCTCTGCCCAAAGAAGCAAGGAGGATCCACAAAACCCTAACCCTCCCCAGCTGGGAGGGTTGAAGGGGGGGCTAGGGTAGTGGATCCACAGCTGAAGGCCTCCCCACTACCCTAGGAGGGCCGTGTGTGGGCCAGGGACCGGACCAGTTTTACATGTTTATTTAAAAGAGAGATTGAGATGGGGATGAAGGACTGTTTGAATCTGTTGCTTTTGCATCTGCTGGCTCTGTAGCGGTATTGGAGGGGTTTAAGGGCTCTGGGAGTCCCTCTCTCTGGGCTTTCCCAGGATCAAAGGATAAATTAACATTAGCAGTGAGATTTTCCACAACATCGGCATTCACATAAAAAGTAAACTGCACTGGAGTCCGTCTGGAAGCAGATCGAGATCACCTCCAAAAATGAGTCTCGGTGCGGTTCATTGGTGCGACCAAATCAAACTGGTCCACTTTCACACTAGACCAAATAAACCGAATTGGCAGGGGTTTCAAACTCCAGTTTAATGGAAGAGAACCAATGCTGCAGTCTTAGTCCATTTTTAAAATAGTGACTCAAGGTCAAGTCATGACTTACATGTCCACACCTATGTTGACGTTAAAACTGCTTTTGACTTTCAATAAAAAGGTTTGTATTCACACACAGATCTCATCTACAAACTTAAATATTCAATAAACCCTGACATAGCTGACCAAAGAGAACATGACATCTTGTATTTTTGTAATTCATGAAAAAGCTATGTTTCATTTAGCTAAGAGAAGCAGTTTTTGTTCTTCAAATCTAAATTATATCAAAGTTGTGGTGTATCAAGACTCACCAACTGATCCATGTAAAAGGCGAAGCACCAGAACGCGTCCACCTCGTTCTCCATCACGTAGAGAATGGGAGACAGGAGGTCGCTCATGCCCTGAACATAACCTGCAGGAGAACAGAAACAACAATCAGAGCATCACTTCTGCAGGTTTGAACAGTAAAGTACAAACAGATCAGTCCAGAGTCTCACCCAGGTCGAAGTCGTACATGCAGTAGGTCATGAGGATGTCGTTGAGCAGGACTAGACCCGGATTATCGATGCCTTCGTAGAATCTGTTTGTTCTGTCGGTGCGGTTCACGTCTTTCTCTGGAAACAAAAGTAAAAGTCAGTCGTTTTAAACATCGTGGTGCTTTTTTACGGATCATAAATACTCGTTATGTTCATTTAATCTAAGTGAAAGTCTCACCGATCAGACTGCGATAGTCTCGGAGTCGTGAGTTTCTCCTCTCCTGCTCCTCGCTCACAGACTTCCACTGAAGCTTCATCCGGAAATACTCGTCTCTGTCAACAAAGAGAACGAGCTTTTATAACAACAGGTTTAAAGAACACGTATAATAAAGTTTTGAGTGTTTAATCCTGTTCTAACATGGCTTCCTTCCTGGTCACACACACACGACTGGAGCTGTGTCTGTGAGTGGGGTTGTCAAATTATTCGGCTAATATTAATAACTTTAGAGGTTTAGAGGCAAGTCATTTTAATTCATTCTATATATACAAACTAGGGATGGATATTTCAGTTTTAGCATTGTCCAGTTTGTAGGAAAAGGCCTTGTTATAGAATTAAAATTCCAAATATTAGTATCTGCAAATATCAGTTTGCCATGGCTTATAGTTGTTTCTATTTGAGAATAAAAGCTAATATGTTAGCTACCTTCTGCAGGAAGTGTGCTGCCAACGACAGTGAGAGAGTGGATTAAGGTGAATAGAAAAGTTTACATTTTTATTCATTTTTTATTTAATTTCTTGGTTTTGCTCAGCACCATAAACAGCACAAAAAATACATTCACTGACAAAGAAACATACATTTCCTTTCACTTCTCGACATGTCACAAGGTTAATCATTTATAAAACGGAAGGACTTTAGTAAGGCATCTGTTTTGGTCTTTTGTGACTGAAATAACAATATTTTTGTATATTTTGTCACCTTCAAGTGTAACACAGGAAGCTGTTTCTCTCTTAACGTCATTACATGTTTATTTGTACAGACATGACATGATATTCATCACCAAGTCCACCTTCACTGCACAGAAGTCTAAACCAGTGTACTGCCCAGTGACTTTAGAAACTCTTGTGTTGTTTGATCCAAAGTTACAGATGGATTGCATGTATCCAGTATGTTCACATCAGAGATACATCTCAAATTTATATTCCTGCTTTATTTCTGTAGAGAAGTCACATGAAGACAAAGTCTTCATGTGACTTTTGTCTTCATTTAAGGCGCTTCGAGTGCCTTGTAAGGTAGAAAAGCGCTATGAAAACAGAGACCGTTTACCGTAAATACATTTTGTTGTGGAAGCAAATGCTTTAAAATGTTTTCTTTACATTAATGTTGTCATATTGTACTGTAGTATTTCTGTTGAAGATGACGTGTTTAAGCTGTATTATGTGAGACTCACGTTCTGCTCCTCTGCAGAGCTTTCCTCTCCTCTGTGGTGCTGTTCCAGGGAAAATATCCTAATAAGAACTTCCAGGCCTCTTTCCTCACAGCGTGACACAAACCCTGGACAAACACAAACAGGAACACTCATTTGAGATAAGTTTAACAAACAGACAAACTTTATGTGACAGTGACAGGGATATTCACACACAGCGAGCACAAATGTTTCACTTTTAACAGTGGAATTGCGCAGGTGTTGGTTGTTTTTTACTTTATTTAAGCAGGAAAGTCCCAGAGATTCAGATTCTCATTTTCAGGCGAGTCCTGGAGGTTTTAGTGAAAGAGGAAACTGGAGAACTGTGAGTAATCACAGACACACAGCAACAGTTCCTGAAAGTCTAACGGGCTTTAACATTAGTATCTGTTTAATCCAAAGCATTTAAATAAGTAATTTTCTATTCCACATAAAACTATGATGTAAAACCTAAAAACATAAATGACGTTAACAATAAAACTAAATTATTCACTGTGATTATTAGTAATACTATTTATAATTAAATAAATATATTTTGGAAGTTACTGCTTTTAAGTCATTTTGTAAGGATGTGGAAAGTTCATAGTTCCTACTCTGTGTGAACCACATCTAAAATGTGAACTGGAACAGTGTGAAAAGACTTTCTGTGTGTTAATTCTTCATTCTGACACTGAACCTGGATCTATTGCACCGGCCTCGATCAAAGGACACTTGGCTCTGTAGAAGTTCTGTGTGTCTGTGGCCTTTGGATGTGTCACAGGCCTAAAACAACAATTTTAAATTTCTGCAGCGTCTATGAAAGTCTACCGCAGGCCTATTCAACTTAAGGCCCTGGGGTCAAATCCGCCCTCCAAAGATTTAATCTGGCCCTCAACCCATTTTCCAAATATTACAGACAGATACTTTCTTTTGCTTCTCAAATAATAAACTTGCAATAACTGCAAATTCTTCAGTAAGAAAACAAAGGAAAAATGCAGTAACTGCGTTTGAAATGGTTAGAACATCCCAAGCTGCAGTTACTGCACTGAACCGCTGAGACATAACTGACAACACAGTCGTAGGACAGTACGGCGTCTTACCCCTTTGAAAATGGCCTGTTTGAGCTGAGCCACTCGCTGCACTCTTCCCTCTGGATCCTGGTGCTTGGTCCACTCCTCCACAGACACTGGGTCTCTCCTGGACACGGCCGGACGAGGGCCCAGGTCGATCTGAACAGAAAACACTCAGAGGTTTATAAAGAGATCCACACACATGAGGGGTTTCATGTCACTGCTTCCTCTGCCTCACCCTGGTGATGACCTCAAAGCCCGGCTCCTCCTGCTGGTTTATGTCCAGACCTGGAATCACCTGTGAACGACAGATCTCAGTCAAACTTCCAGCTCAAACAAACATTAAACAAACAGACGTGTATATTAAAAGTGTGACCTCTCCGAGCAGATCTGCCACTTCCTCCGGGGGGCGCCGCGTCTGCTCTTCCGCCCTCTCAGAGCATCAAACAGGTAATTAGTCACTTTGGAGAAGCCGCCCAGAGTCGTCACGTAAGGGTCTTTCTTCAGCTTCTGCAACAACACAAGAACTATTTATTTAACATGTTCATACACTGTAAAAATATAAAGCAGTTGAACTTGTGTTAGTCTCTCTCTCTTTCTCTCTCTCACACTCCTTTAACCCTCTATCCCCCTCTCACTCTCCTCTCTATCTGTGCGTCTGTCTCTCTGCTTTCTTCTCTCTCTTCTCTCTCTCCTCTCTCTCGCACTCTTTCACTCTCACCTATTTCTCTCCTCTCGTTCTTTCCATCTTTTTCTCTTTCCTTTCTTCTTCACTCTCTCGCTCTCACCTCTCTCTTTCTCTCTCTTCACTCTCTCTACCCTCTTTTTCATCCCGTTTCTCTCTCTCCACCCCGTCTCTATCCCCTTCTTTCTATTTCTCTCTTTCCTCTCTCTCCTCCCTCTTCTTTCTCTCTTTCCCTCTTCCCCGTTCTCTCTCTCTTTCCCTCTCTTCTCCCCCTTCTCTCTCTCTTTCCCTCTTCCCCTGTTCTCTCTCTATCTCTCTTTCCTCTCTCCTCCCCCTTCTCTCTCTCTTTCCCTCTCTTCTCCCCCTTCTCTCTCTCTTTCCCTCTCTCTCTTTCCCTCTTCCCCCGTTCTCTCTCTATCTCTCTTTCCCTCTCTCTCCTCCCCCTTCTCTCTCTCCTCCCCTTTCTCTCTCTCTTTCCATCTCTTTCTCTTTCCCTCTCCCTCTCTTCCCGTTTTCTCTCTCTCTCTCTCCTCAAACTTCTCTCTCTTCCACCGTTTCTGTCTCTTTCCCTTCTCTCTCTCCTTCTCTCTCTCTCCTCAACCTTCTCTCTTTCTCTCTCTTTCCCCCTTCTCTCTCTCTCTCTACCTCTCTCTCTCACAATCTCACAAAAGTAACATTTGTGTACAGGACCTTTAATCTAATAATCTTCCCATTCTTACTCATAAACATACGTATAGTGATAATTCATGTGACAGGACCAGAAATCTTATCTTATCTCTGTTCTAAGCAGAAGAAAGGTGAGACTTGAGTGTTTGAGCCTCTGACAGACTTGAGAGTGTTTTAGCCTTAGCCTTAGAAGTGCGTCATGTGTTTGCTGTTTAAACTCACGTTGACGAGGCTGTAGTTGTTGTCGTCCAGCAGGTTTTCAAACGACTGAGACAGAGCTTTGTTAGGCGTGCTCACCAGCAGACACGACTCGTCATCTGCACATCTGACACAAACATAAACACAAGAGAATGAAATACTCTTTAAAAATGTGTTTTACAGGTTGTGACACTTTAAAGTTAAAAAGTACAGGATCATAAAAACAAAATAAATAAAAAATAATGAGCCCGAGCTGAGAGACGACCCGCCAAGGATGAGAGGTAAATAAAACAGTGATGCACAGATCCAGTTTTTCACTTCCAATTCTGATACTCTGGCTTTAAGTATCTGCCGATATTCGTTATATCAATCAATAGTCTAGTCACTAAAATTAATCTTTTTTTTTTCTTCTCAAAACAAAAACGTTAGTCACAGTGTTATGTGTTATCTTTGAACTTAGTGACAGTTCTGATTAGCTGGAATAAGTTTTATTAGTCCAAAATAAAGCCACAACCAGGAAAACGGCTGAATCGATATTATGTGATTAGGATTAGGCCAAATCATGATAAAAACTGAATCATGAGCTCATCTTTGCAACAATTAAATTGTTGTATCAGGAGTTACATTTTTCTATTTAAAGTGAACCCTGGCTATAATGACAAGTTTACCCTAAAACACTTATAATATCATCCCTTATATAAATACAGGACAAAAACCTTGGAAGTATTTGTTGTTTTATTAAATAGTGTTTTAAAGAAATACATGGCTGCCATTTTGTCCTGGCTGTGACGTCAAATGGTCGTCTGTCTGCCCTCTGGTGGTTGTCAAGGTAACAGCCTAGGGAGCAACTATGGCAGGAGCAACCATGGCAACAACCAAAAGCAACCATTTGACATCATCAACCCAGAATGCATTGCGTCTGGACAATATGGCTGCTCCCAGTGGCTCCAAACAATGACATTTTATAAAAAATAGTAAGAGGTTATATATTTGTTTGCAATTTATTTTAGTAAGCATGAACAGTACTAGCATTTAAGCCATATTTATCTTTATAGTCCGGGATCCCTTTAAGATGAGGCTAAAAACACGAAGTCAGAGACTTACTCCGCCAACAACTAAACTCCAAACAGACTCTGTCAGGATTAAAAAAGCTGGACGTCCTTTATCATTCAGCTTTAAGTTTGTAACAGGTGCAAGTGCTCGGACTCATCATTGCACATTAACAAACTGGTTCAGTGGACCGAACTAGATTTGCACTGACAACTACATTTGTTTGTGTTTCTTCTAAAAGCTTTGTATGAGAAACTGCCAGGCTACATTTGTAGTGTTTTGTCACTTAATGCTCCTAAATATAGCAGTATAGACCCCTTGCATGTTAGTAAACATTGGGTCAAATTCTGGTGGGCGGAGCTTAGCCGGAGGCAAAAGACGACGTTGCCTCCATTTAAACCAGTGTAAACTAGCACGTTTTTGGAGGGATTTTTTAAACACAAAAACAGAAAAAATGTGAGATTCTGGTCAGAGCTGTCAGGATATGTATCGTAACTTACTCTGTGGGACCTGACACAGACTTTGGTGAATTACTTCTGACGGATGGAAGCATTTTGTCTGAGCTTGTGTGGTTCGTCTTGGATCAGGATCTACTCTTTCACGAGGCTTAAGAGGTGATTTTTACATTTGTTTCAGGTCCGCTTTGTTGCTAAACCTAGTGGTGACTAAAATGCTTCTTTTACCAGTTTATCCGTTGTCTTGAAGCTAATGCTATGCTGATGTGTGCATCTCCATTATTAGTGCTTCAGAGACACAACATTTGATAGTAATTATTTTACGAATAAATAATTTCAACAAAATTAGTTGCATTTAGCTTTGAAAAACTGTTAGCTCTCGTCAAAGGCTTTGTAAAGTAGAAAATAAGGGTCTTGTGTGTAAAAATTGAATGATTGACAACTGTACAGTTTTAGCTACATGTCTAAATAAAACAGATCAATTGAACATCAAACTGCAACTGTACAGCAGGGTAAAGTCAGCCTAACATTAGACACAAAAGTCCTAGTCACAGTTCACAACAAAACGACATTTTAACCACGATAAACCTCGAACTTTTGATGCGTCTGCTATGAGTTTTCGTCTTTTTTGCCTCCAGCTGGAGCTCTGACGTCACTGTGACGTAGCATGAAAGGGTCTATTAATCTGCTCTGATATAATTTATTGTGTATGTTTGCATGTTTGTCTGTATTTTATTTTTGTATTGACCTGCTGCTTTTCTTGATCAGGACTCTCTGGAAGAAGAGGTATTGTTTCTCAATGGGACCTTCCTGCATGGCTAAATAAAGGATAAATAAAAAAGAAATAGTCGGAATCCTGATAAAATCCTAATCATGATCTGGCTCCAGGAACATTTTGATATTCCGCCTGAATCAGCAGCAATATTCTCTTCAATATTGGATCAACGAATCACTAAAAAAACATACAACAACAATAGTTACCCAGCAGCACTATATATTGTCTTCCATTTCTTGTACTTCAAACAGATCTGCTCTGACTCCACGCTCGCTGCTTTGTCCCCTTCATTCATAATTTCATCTCTTTCACAGAATCTCATAAACAAACACGAGAGTCTAGGAAACCGGAGCCTGGACCTGCTGCACTTAAACCCCGACGTTTTATTATTGACGCCGCCGATAAGAATTTAATAAGAGAGATACAGAGAGAAGCAACGGCAGCCCGGCAACGCACCGAACCCAACCAAGAAACACGGCATTAGCATTTAAATTACTTCTGCTAAACATCTGACGACAATAAATGGTAAATATGTGAATAAAGACGTCTGGTGTCGTAGTTTGGGCAGAAAAAGGCAGATTCTGAGGGATTTTGTCAGCGTTTGGAGAGGAGTAAAACAGGAAAAAATGTATTTCTAGATGAGGTAAGACTTTAAGACCTTTATAACAAAAATAATTAGATATAGGCTTTGATGCAGACCTGGGCAAACTGCGGCCCGGGGGCCAAATGTGGGCCCCAACCTGTTTCAATCAGGCCCCTGGCAAGTTAAGAGATAAAAAATTTGGGCTACAACAATAAACTTCTAACACAGGGCTATTCAACTTTATTTTTCAGAGGGCCAGATTTTATCGAGGACCACAGCTTGGGGGGTCGGGCAGTTGCACAATACATCGCAGTTTTTGACACAGTTGTGCCCGAGACTAGAGGTGTTTCTATAGTGATAATAACTAATGCTGGTCTGTTTTTATTGCTCTACAGCAAGACTATTCAATTATATTTTATGGCGGACAGAGGACTGTGGTCTATGGGCCGAATATATTAAACTGCACTAGGAACTTCGTATGTTTAGTAAATGAAAAAAAAAGTCTAAATTTGCTCTGTCATTTAACAGGATTACACTAGCAGAGATAAATGAAAACTAGAATGTGAGCAAATCAGAACAACAGATAAAGGACAAGGCTAAACCTAGAGTTAATCCAACTCTATGACTCTAGTCTATTTGCTACTTCAAGGGTGACTGAAAAGCAAATCTAACCAAGTAATGTGGCCCAATTCCTGGCCCACTTTATTAAGATGGGCCAGTCTTATTTCAAAGCATTATGTTGCTGTATCCACCATGTTCACTGTAATCAGTGACCTGCTTTGCGGGCCGGATTTGGCCCTGTTCTAACATTTCAAGATTAAATTCACAATGTTATGGGAATAAAGTCAAATTCTTATTTCAATATTAAACTTTTTATGAGATTAAAATTGTAATTTGGATCATAGAACATTGTATATAAATGTAAAATCTATTGTGTGTTTTTATGCATTATTTGACTCATCCAAGTCCAAGTCCTGATAATATTTAGAGGCAAAATTACGATTTTAATCTCCTAAAACTTCAAGTCTTAATCTATAAATAGTTTCTTTATCTGCCTTCAGCTTTATTCTCAGAAAAAAAAAGACTTTTTTCTCGTATTAATGAGTTGTTGTTGTTTTTATTAAAATAATAACTTTCTCAGGCTTTTAGTTTTTTTCATAAAACTTTAAGCTTGATCTTGAAATGTTGCAAGTTTATTATGGTAGAGCAAACCTTTATTTGTACTGGTCTTCTATATTCTGTCGAAGAAATGTGTTTGCCAATATTTTACCAATGTTGGCAGTCTGGCCCTCCACCACTATTCCTGGTTTGGATACGGCCCTCGAGTAAAAATAATTGCTCACCCCGGCTTTGATGGCACAGCGCTCTAGGATTGTGAAGGGCCAAACAAGTCGACGCGTCAACACATGTACGGAAGCAGTAGAAATGGCGCGTGTGCAGTCGTGTCAACGTGTGTGCCACTTTAAGAATGTCACGTGAACAACACCTCTCCTGTGTCTTGTGGGTCACACGGTGTCAACGATGGAGCGAGCGTTTCTGACGTCACAAAGCTGTTTCTGATGAGGAAAGATGACTGAGCTGCACTGTGATGCCAAAAATGATTAGGGCTTGTATATTTAAATTTGCAGCTGACAGCAACTAAATAATTAATCCAGGGGTTAAAGCAAAAAAAAAAAATGACTTGACTGAAAATGTTTTGCATTTGAATCGTATTATTACCAGTGACATCTATGCTTTAAGGAAATACTAGGTCTGATCTTAGTGATAATACATTTACATCTTAGCTATGAGAATTGAGATCGATGTAAAGAGGAAAAACTTGTGATGAGAAATTTTTAGTTGAGATGAGAAATGTATATAGGATAAACTCTGGCATAAAAGGGGGGTCAGGGGGTCATCCCCCGGAAACTTTTGCTGAAAACAGAAGTAATTTCCTGCATTTTTGGTGGATTTTAGAGGAATTTCTTCTGCTTTTTTACAGGTGCAGTTCTTGGCCATGGTATATGATATGTTACTATTATTACCTTGTCAGATTTGGACAAAGAATCCACTTTTAATGTGAATAAATCAACAAAACACCTAATGGGCCATGTTAGATACAGTAGTCACTTATCAGATAAACGTTTAAGAAAACATCACTAACAGAACTGTTCCTATATTTTTTTAATTGACTGAAATCCGTCACAGTGACTGAGAACTGTAAGCCCTGAATTAATCACAAGCAAATATTTAACAGCAACAGGCTGAAAATCGTAATAATTTTGCTCACAAATTGACCAATAATGATTACATTCGCACCTGGATTACGTTATGTGTGGCTTCACTGGGAGAGCGAGTGTTGCTTTGTGCAAAAAGTCGCAGGATCAAATCTCATGTCAGTGGCAAAAAATTCACAAGTTTATGTACTTCTGTAAAGGGAAAGTTTTGTATGTGTGTGCAAAGTAAATAAAAAGGTGTCTTCTGTTAGTAATGGAGTCTTACCAGCTGTAAACTTAACCACACGTCACTGAATGAGCCCAGTGTTTTACCCTGACTGCAGTGCATTTATTAAATCACTTGATTTTATGACTTGCAATGACAAATTTAAGACTTCTTAAAGCCTTAAATTCAAACTTTTCTGTTTAAGACTTTATAAGACCTGAAAAAAACACAAAGGCACAATGCATTTTCATCTAAATAAAAAGAGGCTCCTAATAAAGAAAACCCAGCTTAACAATCAAAATATTTAGTATCTATTATTTATCATCATTTTAATGTTAGCAGCATTTTAGTGATTTAGAGATTAGCTAAAAGTACTGAACCATTGAAACCTGACTGGAGCCGAGAATTCCAAACTCCTATTCTGGGAGTCCTGGGATGAACTTTGACCTCAAAGACGCCGCAAGTCTGAGAAAAGCAGCCACTGATCATCAGTGTGACATTTTAGAGCCACAGCAATGAACCAAAAGAAGTACCTGAGAGAAGTGTGGAGACGGTGTCATGGAAAAGAAAACGTGACATCCCAAAGCAAAACCAGGAAGGACAGACTTTGGGAAGAGTGACTAAGGAGCAGTTTATACCACAATGAGTTTTCACGAATCCGAGAGGTTTCTATGTCAGACTGGCTTCTCTTTTACACGACAATGAGCTCCGTGTTCATTGAATCAGTGTTCCTCTGGATACCATTCAAGAGGTAGTTTCAGGAGCTGGTTCAGTGGATGCACCGCAGTGTAAACAGGAAAAAACTGTTGTCAATGAAGACGGTTACGTCACCGATATGAGCGCAGTAGCCGCTACTTAAGATCGTGGAAGAAAATCAGCCAGAAATCAGCAGCAGAAGAAGCACAGTCGTCACCATAGCTAAAACAACTTCACTCTGAGAATGTGGCAACACTAACAATTTAATCTGTTCTGGAGTTTGTCTCTTTAAACCAAAGCACCTTTCGTTCTCACAAAGTCTCACAACAATGTCCAGTGTTTCTTACCTGCGTGTTGCAGAGGAGGAGACACAAAACAAATCTTCTAAAGCCTCTCCAGGTGCTGAAGATTCCATTCGTCCAATGAAATTCATGTGTTCAGAATAAAAGAAAGTTTGAGATACTCCACAACAAGTATTATTTAACCGTGAACGTGCAGGACAGCTGTCCAAGTGTCTGCGCCCGGTAAAAGCAAGCTGTCCTCCTGCGTTTGTGTCCAACTGTAGGAGATCTGCGTCTTCCTCGCGCACTGGTTCTTGTTGCGTCCTTCGCCATTTTATTGATGTGAAGAACTTGTAAACCCGTGTTATTATGGCTGCGTGGGGTCACGGTAAAGTCATCTGGAGTGGCCTTACCAGTGCCGCTCCAGAAGGCCTTATCATCCGGCCTAAGCACAATGACACCACCTCCTGATGCAGCAGAAGAACTACTGCATGTTCGGTCTATCTGCGTTTCCATGTAAAGCAGACCTGGCCCGCAACCTGTTTCAATCAGGCCCCTGGCAAGTTTTTGAGAAACAGAAATGCATGAAGAAGATTAAGAGATAAAAACTTGGGCTACGACAAAAAATGGCAAAAAGCAAATTTTCAATATTAAAGTTTAATTTAAGTTTACAGATAAAATTTGTAATTTGGATCGTGGAACATTGTTATGAGTAAAAAAAAAATCTATTGTGGTGTTTTTATACAAACAAGTCCAAGTCCTGATAATATTTAGCGTAAAAAATTTTAATCTCCTAAAACTTCAAGTTTAATCTCCAAAATAGCTTCTTTTTATGGCTTCAACTTTAATCTCAGAAAAAATATGACTTCTTTCTCACATTAATGAGTTTTTTCCTAGTAAAATCATAACTTTCTTAAACTTTACTTTTATTCATATAGCTTAAAGCGAACCCTGGCTATAATTACATGTTTACCCTAAAACACTTAGAATATCATCACTTATATAAATACAGGACAAATACCTTGGAAGTATTTGTAGTTTTATTAAAATAGTGTTTTAAAGAAATTACTTGGAGGCTGCCATTTTGCTTTGGTTACGACATCAAATGGTTGTCTGTGTCTTCTGGTGGTTGTCAAGGTAACAGCCTAGGGAGCAACTATTGGTAGGAGCAACCATGGCAACAACCAAAAGCAACCATTTGACATCATCAACCCAGAATGCATTGCACCTGGACAATATGGCTGCTCCCAGTGGCTCAAAACAATGCAGATTTTATAAAAATAGTAAGCAGTTATATATTTGTTTGTAATTTATTTTAGTAAACATGACCTGTACTAGCATTTAAGCCATATTTATCTTCATAGCCAGGGATCCCTTTAATCTCGAAATGTCACAAGTTTAATTAAGGAAGAGCCAACCTTTTTATTTTTACTGGTTTTCTATATTCTTATATTCTATTATTGCAGAAATGTGTCTGCAATATAATTCAAATTTTTTATACTAATGTTGGCAGTTCGGCCCTCCACCACTTTTCTGGGTTTGAATCTGGCTCTAGAGTCAAAATAATGCCCAGCCTGATGTAAAGGAAGATTAGCCACGACACCAAAACAGTGAGCATGAAACGTTATGACTGTGACCGTTTTCTGGGGAACATTTTCTTGTAAACTAGGAATTGTACCATTGTACTTGTACTTAGAGTAAATCGTCTGATCTGCATGTATGGAGCTTCCAGTGTTCTTCTTTTGACTGTTTATGACAGTTAGTCTCAAGTGTTTACTCACTCGCTGAGCAGAGCGAATCTCCTCACGGCGTCCAGAAACTGTGAGCTTCCTCCCTGATGGAAATGCAGCGACGGCAGACAGGAAGTAGAGTCTTTTAGTTTGAAAAGCAGGACACTCCATCCTTCCTGTTTGACTGTGACAGAACGCAGCTCTCTGAGGCTGAAGGTGAAGTGCCAGCGACTGCGCTCGTGAGAGTGGTTCAGAGAGCCTGAGGAAACACAGAATTACATTTAATACGGTTATATATTCACTTTGTCCACCTCTAAATGAAAGTGAACCTTCTGCGTTGGATCCGTTGGAGCAGGGTCTCTTCTTGAAGCTCACTGCGTTGATCATGTCCCACTCAGTCTCGTAGCTGAGCTGAGTCTCCAGAACTTTCTCTGCAGAACACTGGCCCCACTCCACCACCGAGCTGGAGTCCTGATCAATACACAACCAATACAGAGGATTAATAGTTTCATCAATAACAAACAATTCACCACTGTTTAGAAGTTTTATCCTGTTACATACTCTTTGAAAATGCCTAATTATGTCTAATAAACTGCCACATTTCTTATAGACACAGGGATGGGCTGTATATCGGTTTTAGTATTGTATTGAACAATATTTTTGTGGTATTGATAGGTTCTCTAGTCTCTCTGTGCACGTGTCAGTCTCAGTTTGTCTTATAAGCATCAAATTTGCTAATTTGAACAGAGTAAAGAATAAAAATGATAAAAAATAAATATATTTATACATATTATAATATATTACATAATAAGATCACAACATATTTTTCACTCCAGATAAAAACATTTGTTTGTAGGTTTGTGATCTTGTGAGTTGTGGATTTTAAAGCAGAACTAAGCAAGCAAGAAACAAGTCCAAGTCAAGTACAAGTCCTCTGCATTTCAAGTCTTTCCAAATCTTTATATTAAATTACCAAATACATTTTGTGTTTCTACAATTTCACTGACGTTAGCTTTCAGTTCTTTCTATGATTTATTCTTCAGAAAAACCACACACTTCCATACAATCAGGCTGATCTTGCCCTTTGTCTTAGCCGGTCTTAGCCTTGGTCTTAAGTATTCCTCTGTTGGCCACTAGTGGCTCTCTCCAAGCTCTATACACTGTCAGTGTAGAAGGTGTGGCTTCAGCCAGATGTGAGGGTGCAGTTTTTTTCATTGAACCTGACACATGCTCAGGCCTGTGACAAGTGAGCAGCTGCTTTAGAATCACAGGCAAAAGTTACTGTAGCAGCAGCTTCAGTTTGGAAAAAAACTATAATAATAGAAATCTATTTGGTGAAAGTCTATTTACTTGACAGACTTTAACAACTTTGTCTAAAAATGTGTCTTTTCTTTTACATAAAGCTTGTTGACTGAATAAAAAAGATAATCAGATGTGAGAGTGAACATGGGTCAGTGTGAATGTTATGGAAAGGCCAAAGAGGCCAACATTTTTTTAACGCGTTGACACATAAAAAATGGTTTAAAAAATACATGTTGGCCTCTTTGGCCTTTCCATAGCATTCACACTGACCCATGTTCACTCTCACATCTGATTATCTTTTTTATTCAGTCAACAAGCTTTATGTAAAAGAAAAGACACATTTTTAGACAAAGTTGATCAAGTCTGTCAAGTAAATAGACTTTCACCAAATAGATTTCTATTATTATAGTTTTTTTCCAAACTGAAGCTGCTGCTACAGTTCTTTTTGCCTGTAATCCTGCTGCTCACTTGTCAGAGGCGTGAGCATGTGTCAGGTTCAATGAAAAAAACTGCACCCTCACATCTGCTGGAGCCACACCTTCTATACTGACAGTGTATAGAGCTTGGAGAGAGCCACTAGTGGCCAACAAAGGAATAATTAAGACCAAGGCTAAGACAAAGGGCAAGATCGGGCTGAATGTCTTTTGCACTTTCAATCTGACAAACCAGGAACTGGAGACAGACTTTGGACATGTGTCAGTTCTCTGGTACAGAACATGTTTCTAGGGCTTATTCGTTTTAAAAATAGTAAAAAGAGCCTTTCTCCATGAATATCTTTTACAAACTTGGATGTAAGAACCACAATAACACTGAGCTGTAATTTATTGTTCTAAAGTCGTGCACACACCCAACTGTTCACACAAACACTCATATTAACAACATACCAGAGTGTTAGTCAGAACTGACACGTGGAACTACTGCTTCCTCCTTTTACACTTTTATAAACACACAGCTTCAATTGTTCTTTCAAACACTCAACACTTCTGTTTTTTTTTTTTAATTCTGATTAAACTATGATAAATATTTACCACAAGGTCTAAGTCAGAATTATAAAAAATGCAGTAGTGTGTACAGTCCAGACCTTTCCAGCACAGAGCATGTTGGACGGATCCACTGTGTCGTCCAGAGGTTTGTACTCCACCAGGATTTCACCGTCCTGCAAACAGATGAAAGTTATAAACACACTTTTTTACTTGTTACTGACTCTGCTGTGTGTTCGGTTAAATTACCTTATCCACAAGTCGAATGGAGCCAGAGATGAGTAAGTCCTGGTCCAGGCCTTCGTCATCGCCGCTCGGGTGAAATGAAGACGCCCTCGTGCTCGAAGATCACCTGGAACAGAGAAAAAGACAGTTTAACAATCAGCAGCCTGTAGAGGGATTTTTACTGCAGTTGCTTTATGCAGAAAGAGCCGCTCTCCATCCGCTTAGCTGGGGAAACTTCTTTGAATAAAACAACGAAACAAGACGAGAGCAGCTGTAACTTTTAAGGGTTTAAGGGGTTTTCTCACAGATAAACTCTTGTAGTTACTGAAAACGAAGCTTTTTCCACTTTTCACCAAAGTTTGTGTCTATGAGTGGCGGCTCTTTCTTAAGCTGGGTGAATGCTTATTGCCCGTGTTGATAAACAAAGAATCTCTCTATAGTTACACTACGGATGGGCCATATATTATAATTAGGGACATGAAGATATCGAAAATAGTATTGAGCTGTTGGATAGTGGTTTTCAGTCTTAGGGCGTATTCAGACCTACAAATTTGGTCCGATTTAAACGGTCCAGAATTCGTTTCCCAGGAAAGTCCGGACTTTCTTCAGGTCTGAATAAAGACAAGCGAACTCTGATCCGAATCAAACAATCGGACCGAGACCACCTCTTCAGGTCGGTCTCGGGCCGATTGCAAACGGATTCTGGTGCGGATCACTTATGGTCTGAATATAAACGGCCTCGATCCGAAACAAACACGAAACACATGCGCTTTTTTGGACTTGACGAGCCCCGTCACAACGCACAGACGAGAGAAGGGCTGTCCTACAGCCCGGACAGAGCCGCTCATAACTGTGGTCTTTGTGAATGTTGCATGTGCATGATTATCACACTACTGAAGATGTGTATTCCAAGCATAATTTCCCTCCTACGCTGTTCATTTGTCTGAAAACGTAAAGATAATTTCTCGTGCTGGTTTCTATCAAATAAGGCACTTTCATTCTTTCATTCATAACCCTGCGTGTTTGAACAATAAACAGCAGTACGCTTGGATAGGCTTCGTACCGTGATGGAGTAGAGACATCCTCACAAACCGCACCTCCGGGTCCTGACTCGCTTAGTCCATTTAAATCCAAATGTCCAGAAAAAAAAGAAAGCACAAACAGGCTACTATTCCATCGTGACCACGATGACTCGTGACTCGCGAAATACATCATCCCAGCGAGCGTCAGGTCCATGTTTAGTCCCCAGGCTCCTGCCTCGGGCTCCGCACAGGGTTGAACTCGCCTCTACCGCTGGACTGAAGTCTGGTTTGGATCCGTGTCTCATCCTGCTTCATTTTCGCTGACAAATAGATCTAATTCTAAGTCTATGGCAGTTACCATAAGGCCGTTATGATAATTAATGAATAACTACTTAGTATAAACCCTAACTTTTATCCACAAACGCTTTTTCCGATTGGCCCCGCCCCCACGTCAGATCTGTCCAATGAGAGTGCTGGTTCTCACATACGTGCGTCTGTTTACGTTGTAAAGTCCACTTGACAGCAGCGCAGTGAGAATACGAACCGAACCAACTGAAAAAATTAAGTCCGGATCGGATTCGGATCAAACAAGTGGACTTTTGCACTTTTCAGGTCTGAATAAACCCCAGTGTTTGGGTTGGATCCTCATGTGTCCCTCCATTCCTCTAATTTGAAAAAGGTTGATTTCACTGTCATTTCTCAGTCAGAGGAAGGAAACAGCAGCTTATTGTCATCATTTTCTTATTGAGGTGAGTTTTGTTATTCTGTTTCACAAAAACTGACCCAGGAATGACTTAAATATGAACTTTTTAGACCTATTTTTTAATAAATTCCTGATTTTTAGGCTCTCAACACAACATTAAAATCAGTAGTATTATAATTTGTTGAAAAGAGCGATGCAGCGATCAGATACTGGTATTGAGTATCGATGTTGATCCATGTAATGTTGCTGTATAGGGTCTCATGATATGGGTCCAGGCGATATGTTGGTTGTGCCTTTAATATTGGACTTATTTACTGGTTAATGTTGATCCAGAACATCTCATAATGCTGTGAATTGTTGATGACTTCACTTGTCCAGAAAATAAGTAGATTGCTCTTGTGAGGTTTAACAAAAGTGAAAACACATCAGAAGACCCAGGTATCGAGACAAGAATCGAATCAAGACAAACAAGCCTGTCTCACTCTCATCCCTAATCGATATCAGTCAAGACTTACAATTTCTAGAGTCGATATGGATTTTTTTAAGCTGATACAACTATCTGATGTTTAGCCTCCTCCTGTTTGCATTTTACAATCTAAAGCACAACTCACAAGATCACAAACTTACTTTTCACTTCAGTAGAAAACAAAACTGTATTAATCTGGAATATAAAATAGTCTTGGTATTTCAATGTAGAAATATGCAGCCATATTTTAATTCACTCTTTGTCTGATTTAAAACATCAGTGTGAGTAAATAGGAAGCCAAAATTCAAATATTGGTATCGACCTAAAGCCCATATCAGTCCAAGAAACCTTTTCACAAAAATGTAATCTGTAGTCTGAAGAGATTAGCCTTTATTGTTCTGAATAGTTTGGGAAATGCATATTACTGTGGCTGTACAAATTTACTTCTAATGTCCTGATAAGGTGAAAAAACAGAACAGAAAGAACAGATCTGACAAAGAGAAAATGTATTTTTAGATGGAGAAGTAGACGTTGTTTCTGTCCCAGCAGGTGACAGAAACAAGCCTCAACAAAAATGGCAGGTTCTGCATGAACGTTAAGTACATACAGTTATTTAATCCTTTAAAGATCAGATTTAAAAAACATTGAATTGCGTGGTCAAAACTCAAAAACTAGGAACTAGCTTTGGTCATAAGATGCAACATAAAACACTGAATGACTATATTATATGTAAAATAAATAAAAACAAGAGATGCAAAACATGTTTACGAAAAAATTAAGTAAAAAATAGAGCCAAGGTTTTATAAGACACTATGGAGTCTTTAGCTAATCATTTTATTGGGTAGCAGTGTAATAAAATACAATAACCATAAAAAAAAAAAAAAACACACTGGACGTCACTTTATCGGAACTATTTATTTCTGTCATTTAAAGCATTGGTGTCCATCCAACTTTTTTGTACTATAAATAGGTTTGTTTGTAACTTGTATGCTTCAGCTGAAGAGTTATTTTGGGTAACAATGTGTAACTTTTTGTGCCTATAAATAAAACCTTAAACAAAAAGTATGGTTTTTCTAGTTTAGAAGTCTTTGTGACACTAAACAAACTGAAAAAAATATGTGACTTTACTCTGAGCAAGTGGCATTTTAGTAACCTGTTACCTAATGACATTTTTTTTTTTTTTTTTTTTATATAGAATTAATACTATTATTTGGCCTCCTTCTGTTTGTTTCTATAGAAAAGCAGCTTCTTTAGCTATATTTTTTCACATTATGACATAAAACTTGTTTATCCCCAGTAAGAATGTTCTAAAGCAGAGATCTCTAACCACCAGTCTGGGGCCCAAAAACAGTCTGCGGGCCATCTGCTACGGGCCCCAAAAGATCTTTTAAAGTGTTTTTATTTTTATATACATCGTTTATCACTACTTCCGAGTGCTTTACTAAGAAATTATTGAGCCACTTAAGCAAATAAACAACCAAATCAAGCAATAAGAGCTAAATTTATACACAATAATCAGTTGCATGCATTTTACGTTGTTGTTATTTGAGCTACTAAAACTCAATCGAGCTATGGAAAAGAAAATTGTGATTGTACTGGTCCAAAAAAGAAAAAAAAGATTGGTTTTCTAAAGAATGAATATTATCTTTCTATTTGTAGTAAATAGTGAAGTTGACTTTTAAGCTCCAGAAAGCTACACACTGCACCTTTAAATTATTATCTTGTTTTATTGCATCAACACTGGAATTTCCTCATTGTGGAACAAATAAAGAATATATCTTAACTTATAACAAGAAACATGATTTAACACAAGTGTCTTGCTTAGACTGTGAGACTAAATCTAGACTATGAGATCACAATAGTCTCCTCCAGTAACGAGAAACACTGTACACCAGTGTTTCCAACCTTTCTTGAGTCATGGCACGCTTTTGTGATTACATTCTTTGCGCAGCACACCACCTTTTAAAGTGTGGCCAAATCAAGCTGTTTTGGAACACAAAATTATTTATTTAATAAAAATTGTCAATGACACCTTAAAGAGGAACTGTGTAGCTTTTCTGGTGGAGTTGTTACTTGCTTTTTCCATTGCTGTGCTTGCAATGTTCCTTACACCAGTGGTTCCCAACCTTTTTCGTCTTGAGTACCCCCCAAATCATGATCTCACACAAGGAGTACCCCCTATTATGTCATGTATTTTTAGGGGTATTTTATTATAACCCTTGCATTTTATTGTTTTAATGTATTTCAAGTCAAACAGTTGCCTCTTAACATGTAATATGTGTTGCAAACCATACTTGTATTTCTACCTTTCTTTTAAACCTGCTATCATTCTACGGACCCCCTGGCAAATGGTCCACGTACCCCTGGTTGGGTAACACTGCCTTACACATCTATCTAAATCATTTAATTACATCTAAACAAGCTTATTTCATAGATTAAATGTTGAAAACTGACATAGTTCAAGGCACACTTACATTTTGTCAGCAAAGAATAACAAATTTAAGTTTGGCCTAAACTATGAGGAACTATTTCAAACACTTATATTATTCTTTAGCTAACTTACAACACCAAAAGCAAACACTTGTTTACAACCGCTGATGTTATCTCTGCAGTAAACTAAAAGAGAAGCTAATTCCTATTTCCGTAATGACTTTTATGACAGTTGAGAGCATAAATTATAGAAAACATTATATCTAAGTTAGCCTAAAACACAATATAAAAGTATTTTAAACAGTGATTCCTTCTTCTGTTTATTACTAAGCCAAGGTAAATGTTTAGTAAGAGACAGAAGTTCTTGTTTTCCGTATTTAAGTATTTATTTAGCAGCTGGTCAAATGTAGACAAACAGTTTAAACTCGCAGGTGAAGCTCTGGGACCTTTAACTTTGACATATGTTGCACAAAGATGAGTTATGAGGAAATACACTTTGCATTTAGACAAACTACGGCCCGACTCAAGAGCAAAACGACTCACAAAACAACTCTTATTAAAGCTATAAGTTTAAGTAGTTATTGAAGAAATCGTAGCGGGTGTTAAAAGGTAAATACTTGAAATAAAGGTTGATAAATAGAGCAGAAAGGAGGCGTGTTTGACTGTGAGGTGACACCGTTGTAAGCAAGTGACAGCGGCTAAGCTAACACGCGCTAACCCTGCTAAACAAGCCTCTAACTTCAACACTTTACGTCGCAGCCGTTAAAATCTACCTCACGCGTCCGGTAATGTTGTTTAAATCGGGTTCGGTGATAAAAACGAGTCACAAAAGGCCGCGGCGGGTTGTTTTTCAGTGTTTTTACCTGGTGAAGAGAGTCCGACGCCATGTTGGCACCTCGCTCTGGTGACGACGCAACTCACGTGATTTTCCAAAACAACGACGGTGACCTACTGCGCAGGCGCGGGACTCGTCATCGGAATGCTTTTATTTATTTTTTTTAATTGTTGTTTATGGTTATTGACTTGTTAATGTTTTACTTGATGATAGTATCTTTATCATCATAATTAAAATCATAAAATAATCATAATTATCTGTGCAGACATTAAGAACAAGTGAAGTATTTTGCATTAGTAATATATATTTTTCCTTTTGTGTGCTTTTAGCGGTTAGCGACCATCAGATGGCACTAAAACGTCGTTCAAACAAGGCTATGATGCATCTTAAGAGTGTATAATAAGAAGTAAATACGTTATTAACAATCAGAGGTGGGATCAAGCAGGGGCGTAGCACCAAATTCTGGGCCCCAGGTAACTCTGTTCATGGGCCCCTATACTATAATCTTGTGTTGTAATTACTTAGTAGGCTCTTGTTATTTTTCTTTTCATTTGGGTTTTTCTTCAATTTAGAATTTTCATATTTGGTGCACGGTAGCAGAGTGGTTAGAGCTCTGGCTTCCCAATAAGGAGGTTGTGGGTTCGACTCCTGGGTCGGACCATATCAACATCTCACGATCTCTCTGGGTGGAGTTTGCATGTTCTCCCCGTGTCACCGTGGGTTTTCTCCGGTTTCCTCCCACCTCCAAAGACATGCATGTTTAGGTTCATTGGGCATCACTGCAAATTTCCCTTAGTGAATGAATGAGAGAGTGAATGTTTGTCTGTCTAACCCTGCGGCAAGTTGGCCACTGTCCAGGGTGTTCCCCGCCTAAGGCCCTAAGTCACTGGGATAGGCTCCAGTCACCCGCGACCCCTAACGGGATTAAGCGGTAGAAAATGAATGAATGAAAGAATTTTCATAAATAGCTCATTTACTTAACTAACTAAATTCCACACATAAACGCTAACTTTCAAGACTGTTTCACTCGCATTCAGACAAAAATAAAACAGAAGCACAATCCTTTACATTTTAACTTGTTTTAAGCTATAAAATTGTCTAAATTATGCCAAAAAATATACTTCCTTGTGACATTTTCAACACATGTTGCTGGATTGAGAAATTGTGATATATTGACAATATACCAAAACCGTTTGAATAGGCGACTTTGTTTGTTCACTTATTTCTGCAAAATCTTGTTATTGCATTTGTTAATAATTTGGCCAATAGACCCATTTACTGTTAGTAAACAAAGATGGCTGCGCGCGCTAACTGGTGCCCAGTCTCAGGCTTTTCAAGCTACGCAGGTGCATTTTCATAAAAAAATTGCAAAACTCTCTTTAAAAAACTCAATTTAACGAACAGCAAGCGACTCCAGATCCATGTACAGTTATCTACTGAGTGTTATATGACGTTAGTAAATATCTAATATTCAGGCCTGATATTTACTTATATTTGATGGAAAAACTCATGTGCACAAGAGAAAAGCTTTGAGCACAAATCCCTTGATGAGTTTGACGACGTAATTTGTGGAAAAGCACAGGAGGTGAGTTAACGTAACATTGCTTAAAGGGACTGTACTCGATTTTTTTGCAACAAGATAACTTATAAGCAATTTCCCCCTAGCACTGATGCCTTGTTAATGTATCTAATCAGGTGGAAATTAGTCCCCAAAGTCCTGTCTATGTCTAATAAAATCCCGTTTGTGTGCAGCTTTTTCTGTTTTTGTTTTTAGCATTGTGGCTAACTGTTGTTAGCATAGTGACTCACCTCGCTGCTAAAAGCTGTGAAAAAACATTAAAACTCATCATGATGAACAATTCTGAAGCTCAGAATGCATTAGCTACGTGAGGAAATCATGTAGACTGAAGGAAAAAGGTTAAATTAATTATTTCTGTTTGTTTACATTTTTAGGATGCAAAAATCAGGTACAGTCCCTTTAAGATTTTTGTGCAAGTTGTGTTAATTATTTATCAGTTATCAGTGGAGAATTAGACTCACAGTAAACTGCACCTGTGGTATTATTTTGTGCTGATTTCTACAGAAGATTATTGTATAAAAGACTCAGAGGATATACTTACATGACTCTGAGGCCATGTATTTGTTTTGATGGTGATCCCTCATTTTTTCTATAGATTTTAGCGGCTAGCTAGTTAGCCCGAAAAAATCACGAGTTATAAAATGTGTCACTGGTGCAAACCCAAGGACCACATTAGGAATGGTCAGAGCTTTGTTTATAGTCATTGTTAAGTTTTCTAACCGTTTAATATCGTTAGTACAGCTTACTCGTTTTGCATAGAAACTTATGGAGAAACTCTGCGGAGGCACCAGTGCGGCTCCGCCCCCAAAATGACGTAGGCTCTGAACGAGTCTATTAATATTTGTCTTCTTTCTAGCTATTTTATTTGGCTAAAGTCCATTTGCTACATTTTGGATAACTCTGAAAATACAAATAATTACATTTAGAGAAACCATCTACCTCACAAGCAAAAATTACCTGCTTTTCAGGGCCCTTTTCTGCCTGGGCCCCGGGGAAACTTGTACCATTTACCCCCCCAGTCCACCACCCCTGGGATCAAGTCACTGTTTTGCAAGTCTCAAGTAAGTCTCAAGTCTTTGGCCTTTGTCAAGTCAAAGTCCTCTGTTTTAGTTTCAAGTCTTGTCAAGTCTTAAATCAAACTACCAATGATTTTTATAAATGATCCCTATTTAAAATTAATTTCTGGTCACAAAATAGAAAGGACGAGGGACACGTTTAGGTTGTAAATGTTATTTTTTGAGTAGAAGTATCAAGTCGTCCCAAGTCACTGACCTTCTAGTCCAAGTCGAGTCCCAAGTCTTAATCCAGTTTATCAAGTCAAGTCTCAAGTCATCAAAATAGCGACTCAAGTCTGACTCAAGTCAAGTCATCATCACTTATTTAAGTAGGCTGTCTATGCTCTATCAGTTTGAAGTTTTAAAGCCTAAGTAGTTCTGACTTAGTTTAGTTTGTTGCTTGGTATTCACATAACTTGGCTGGTTAATAATAATAATAAATGTCAATGTCTATAATGTCAGTGTCAGTAGACTACTAAAAGCAATCATGTATTAGAACTTAACTAAATTAAGCACACCCACAGCAGGCTCCTTGGCTAGCTGCAAAAAATGACACCTGGGAACTTAATCAAAGCAATCTTGCCTGATATGCTAATGCCACAGAAGTGTTTAAAACTAGTCTGACTGATTTATGACATCCTGAACCCGGGACATTCAGAACAGTGTTTTCTCAGAGGGGAAAGAATAGTATCTCACAGACACAACTCCAGCTGTGTTTGAAAAGAGGAAGTCGTGTTAGAACAGGATTAACACTCAAAGAAGTCAACATTTGCTTAGTGTATTTTGAAATATATGGTAAAGAAAAAAAGAAAAAAGAAAAGAATGGGAATCAGCTTTTAGTGCTGTGGGGAATGTAATTACACTTTGAGTGATCATTGTATTCCATTAATTGGGATACGCTGATTAGTAAAGTTCATCTCACATCAAATGTTCTGATGTTCCCTCCTTTTGTCTTGAAACTAAAAGCCTTTTTGAACTGGCTTTAAACTGAATTTTGTAAGTTCTATTTGTATAATCTATTTATTATATATATCCAATTCTTTATTATTTGCTTACATATTCTATTTATCTGTATATTCTATTTGTTATTGATAGTACTGCTGCTATTTCTTTTATCATAATTAATACATTTTTTTAATTTTTAATCAAACTCTGTTGATTTTTTTTTTATGTATAAATTCATATTAATTATAGTATTAATACATATTGGCTTGACTTGGCTTGATGCAAAACACTAATTTGAAGAAATGTGTTTTGAAAAACGTAATTTTCCTCAAATAAATGTGGATTTGTGGGAAATTAGAGATGTATTATTTTATTTTATTTTATTTTATTTTATTTTTATTTTATTTTATTTTATTTTATTTTATTTTATTTTATTTTATTTTATTTTATTTTATTTTATTTTATTTTATTTTTTTTTATTTTATTTTATTTTAAAATTATTTACAGCATTTTTGCGTATCTTCTAAGTCCCGTCATGCTCTGCCTCACGTCTCGCGAGAATGCGCGAGACCAACAGAAGAGTTAGCCTGGCGCTGTTAGCATTCCGCCGTTAATCTGTGTCAGCGGTGGACGCGTTTATTTTGGACTCCAACATGAATTTTACCTCAAAAAGTCGGTGATTTCTTAAACCACCAGCTCCACGAACATATTTAGTAAGTATTGTAGATAAAAACATGGAACTAAACGCGTGTGAAAAGCCTCCCGGAGCAGCAGAAGAGGAAGGAGAGCTCGAAGACGGGGAGATCTGCGATGATGAAACCGAGGAGAGTGTGCCGCTCGGGCGGGGGAAGGGGACCGATATCCGCGGGCCAAACGGGGCCACAGACCGGGGAACCGAGCCGGGAACAGACAGGGCAACATCCCGCCGCTGATGGACCGAGGTGAGGAGACCAAACTCTGTCAGCAAACGCACACTTTCAAGTTACTGTGTCACTGTTTCAGTTTCTGTGACGGAGAAAAGAAAAGCTGGAGGAAGAACACTTATTCTTCCCAATGATTTATTGACGTCAAAGCTAATTATTAGGTCTTTGATATCAAAAGCTAAGCAACAATCCTGACTTTTCAAATGAGAAATGTCACTTGATTTGATTAGCAATGACAAAATATATTAATAAAAGCACATTAGGTTCCGTTCACGTGACAATTAATCACTTCAACCAACACAGATGTTTGGCAGACAAAATGAGTCATCAGATTTTCAAATATTTCATGGTACAATTTTATTAGTTGGAAAAATGTTGGAGACAAAGCAAAGGGATCCACAAAGTACACTACAAATCAGTTAGATTATAGATTACTGGGATTATTCAAGTTAAAACACAATCGCAAGAACAAAATAATGATATTAGTGTCAGTTTTAGATGAAAAAAATTGGAAGTTTTGAGCTGTTTTTAAGATCATAGACCAGACTGTGTTAATTTACAACTGCACACCAACATTCGTCCATAAGAATTCACCCAATTTGTGTCCCTTATTAAATTACTTCTACGGCGAGTAAAGAGTGCCAAATTTTAGTACCACAACAGTGCTTTTAAGTTGGGTAACTGTAAATTAGTAAGCTTTGCATTGTCCATTAAAAATATTCGACAAATTCAACACTTTGTGGAAAAAAATGAGACACTGTGTACTGTCTGATTTTAAAAATAAATTTTAGTTTTAATCAAGCGCCGAATGCAGCTCTCTGATTGGCTGTGCTTGGGTTTTCCACTTCAGTTTCACTTTGTTGTTTGTAAACATAACAGTTTTGATGAAAAAAAGAGTGTAAGCTCTGGGATGTCGTATCGTAAGTCAGACCTAACTCTTTTTCTTTTCGTTTCAGACCTCCGACCATTGCTGCCATTTCCTCACGGCCCTCCACATGGCCCTTCACATGGCCCTTCGCACGGTCCTCCTCACGGCCCTCCCATGGTCCTCCTCATGGTCCTCCTCACGGCCCTCCCCATGGTCCTCCTCATGGTCCTCCTCACGGCCCTCCCCATGGTCCTCCTCACGGCCCTTCACACGGTCCCTCTCACGGTCCTCAGCGTGGGCAGTTCCCTCTGGGCCACAGGCAGCAGTGTGGGCCGAGTGGACCAGACCGGCCTGTCACGTCATCGCCTCTGCTCTCGCCGCAGACGCCGGGCCACGGTGAGAGTGACACTGTGCTCTAAGTAATGTTAGAATGAGGCAAGATGGTGTGTTTCGTAGCAGTTCTGGATAAATACTCAAAAGATCAGGAGATAGAAATCAAGTCATGTCAAAGTATTAATCAAAAGCTCTGCAGACAACTCTGTGTCAGCAAAGATGAAGTAGAAATCAGACTTTGGAAGAAGACATTTTTCGTTGTTAGACACATGTAGAGTTCATCTCCATAAAATCAATACTAAAATAATTTATTTTGTCTTGAAAAAGACTAAGCAAAGCCAAATTAAAACTGAAGATTGATCAATAGGAGGTGGATAATCTGGATCATTTTCCCCAGATTACCCTGCTCTAATTGAAACAACAATAGAAACAATTCAGACAGATGATTTTCCAAATTTGTTTTCCGGCTAACAAAGTCTAACAAAGAAAATCCACAAACACTGAACTTATGAAGATGCTGCCACACCCAGATATTTTCATTGTGACAACTGTCACTTTACTCGGAGACACTGAGAGAGACAAAGGAGTGAGTAAACAATGATCAAGAACATATAGTGAGAACATAATGTTTGTACAAACAAATGGACAAAGTCTGTAAAGCAGAGAAGATTGTTTTTTTATATATAGAGAAAAAAAGAATAGGAAAAACAACTTTCTCTACCTTTGCAATGGCGAAACATGTTTTTAATTACAGCCTCATAAGAGTGTTAAATCAGCCGATGATAAAACACATGACCAAATTAAGTCCAGTTCGTTACACGATTTTAACAGAAAGTATGTTAAGAATGTGATGCTCAGGGAGGAAGGGAATCACTCAGCTCTGTGACTGCTCAGTGACAGGAGAGTCTTATTTAGGGCTTAGGGTTTTTATTGCCTTTGGGGAGACCAGACCCATTCTTCACAATTTGCGAAGCGTGAACTTTGAACCTCAAGCATCTTCAGAACAATCAGTTTACTTTTCTGAGATAACGCCACTTCAACAACATTCATCAAGACTTATCTGTCAGGGCGTTTACATGAAGAGTAATAAAACCAGATAACCAATTTAGTTTGGTTCGATTTTAAACCAGTTATCCAAAGCTCATGTAAACCCGGGCAGACCTATTGAGGGGACGTAAACCGGTTTTCGGAAAACCAATTAGGGCGGCGTGGTCCCGACAGCTGGACAAATGTAACTGAGCAGCTCACAGCTCCTGCTCACTAACATTCCAACAGTAAATCAAGAATTTAAAGAGTGGCAAACACCAGCTCACATTTAACTCAATGTTTAACACTGTTCTAAATGTTTAAAACAGTCCTACATGTCCCAGAAAAAAAACTGTGTCATTTTACAAACAGTATTTCAAACAGTTAATAATAAACAATATTAACAATGTTAAAGTAGTTCAAAAAATTACAGCCTGAATCCTGCAATAGTGAATCTGATACAGCAGGACCAGTCTCTTCAGAGTACCGTAATTTCTGCCCTATTGAGTGCACCTGAATATAGCCGCACCCAACTAAATTTAAATAAGAAAAAGATAAAGAACATATACAGGCCACACTTGTTATTTGTTAATAATAAGTCTATCTATAATTTTACTGCTTTGTTTATAAGCTTGTGAAAAAAGTAGAGGCCTATTGTCCAGAAATTATGGTAATGGGTTAACTCTGGTGCAAGTAAACGGGAGCAAAACTGGTCCGACCGGTTTCAGGGGAAAACCAAGTAGAGTCCAGTTTTTCAACCTAGTCTGATTTCTCTGATCATGTAAACACACTGAGTGACTCTACTTGAAATAGTTGTGCTAAAAAAACACTTAAATTGCCAGGAAATGACTTAAAAGAGCGGAAATAGTTGCTGTTCTATATGACGTCATATGGATTTTCCTCCATGACTTTACCCAACAGCAGACCATGTCCCCAAGTATGATGCTTTGCAGACTGTGTCTATGTCTGCAGATGGACAGTCTTCAATAAAAAACACGTTTTTTTATGTTAGAAAGTCTCATCTTACACGGTCATCCTTTCTGGTCTTCTGGACGTTTTCTTTTCTTTTCCAACCTGCTCAAATGCTGCTGTTTTGTCTGTACAGTTTGACAATATTAATGTAAATTACTGGCTAAAGTTGTTATCCAAACTCAATTGATTCTGTATAATCTTTAGATTTGATCCTATTTTATTCCACAAGCTCTTATCACTTCATAAAGCCAGTGTGTGTTTTTTAAATATTATAAAACACGCACCTTTTGTTACGATTATAATGCTGTGGTAATTTCACACTGTCCTATTTCTACTCACCAAAAATAGTCTGTTTTTGAGCAAACAGCTGCATCAAATAGAGAAATAGGAAATCCTGAAATGACAATGAGCCTAGCATTCATTTTTTGAGTTTTGTAAATGTTCAGCTACATTGTTAGTTTAAGTGTTTTCAGGACAAAATGAGACTGACATCACAACACATAAATATTAGTCGATGCCAATATCATAAAAAATTGGAAATATCGGCCGAAACAGCACAGTTTTCGTGTCATTGCTTCTGTTCCTTCTTTTTTGTGACTTATGTTTCTAAGCTCATATATAGACCAGTTATTCAATGACTAAGTTATTTGACGATTCTTGTGTTTAATCTTGTTGCGTCTCTAAACCAGACAGCGTGCATAAACAGTATTGTCTGGTCTGTTTCAGTTCACGGAGAGCTGCAGCAGAGGTCAAACTTCTGGGAGCGGAGCCACGGTGCTCTGGGCAGATTCAGACACAGCAGAGGAGGACGAGGAGGCGACTGGAGACGAGAGGGAAGTAACAACAGTAACAACAGGACCCTGAGCGGGAGGTACGGCCCTGCAGAGAATCATGGGAACAAGAACGACTCTCCCTCCAGAAAACGTATCCTTCTGTCTGTGTGAAAGCTCAGGGATCAGGATTCACTTACACTTGTACACCAGGGAGTTAAACTGTTTAAGGGTAATTAAATGTGTTTGGCAGAGGAGAGAGAGAGACTGACAACAGGAAAACGAAACTGAAATTATTTTATTTGAAACTTGCTCCTCGACATTTTGACTTAGTGGAAAAAGTTTTGACAGAAAACCTGATCAAATGTGTTTCTTAGCTGTAACGTTTTTCTTCCAGAGAGCGTTTGTTTGGCAAGAATTTAATAAAAAAGAAGCCTCTCTGTTGTCATGGCAACAGTGCAGACTTTTGCGAGTCTGAATGTTCTCAACGCCGTGTGTTGCTCAGATTTTAATGACTCGATAGTTCTTGATTGTAGAAACCAATGAAGGAAGAACCGAAGAAAGAAAACAATCTTCTACATCCGCCATCTTGAATGTTTTTTTCCCCCCCAAACCGATTAGATTGTCCTATTTTTGGACAACGACGTGATTGGCTCTGTCTTAAGTTTCAGACCTTTCTGCGTTCAGACAGAATGTGGTAGGAGTTACTAAATATCCAGCTGTCATTAGCAACAAGCTAGCTAAGCTAAACTACTTTAAAGGTTGTATGGAGGATTTTCAAAAATAGTTTGTTGTCAGTCTTGGTCAAAAACAGTTGCATAGATTTGTAACAGCCTTGTACTTATGCTAAACAAAAAAAGAATTACAAAAATGTATTAAGTGTGGACATGATGAGGCCAGTAAAACGTTGACCAATAGATAACGAGGTACCGGTTTGGATCAGGTCTGAACCGGTCTGACAGACGTCTGTGTTTTTCTCTGTGTTTTTCACCTGAATGTCACTTTTAAGGGTCGTAGGTGGAGTTTCATTCACAAATGTTGATTTAGCAGCAGAACTTTAGTTTTCTCACAGATAAACTCTTGTCGTTACTGACAACAGCCCTGGCTCGAGTTGCTGTTACAGCTTGGTCAATCAGCGGCAGCTCTTTCTGCATAACGGTTGCACGCATCGCCCGTGTTGGTAAAGAAATCATCTCTCTCCAGAAACAGAAAGATAAAATCATCCTTTAGAACATTTGTATTGAAGATAAATATGTTTTATGCTATAGTTTCAAAATGTATGTCTACAGGAAAAACTTTGCTATGAAACAAACAAGAGGAGGCTTCTCTTGAACATATTAATAATAGTTCATTTTGGGACCAGCTCACTCAGAATAAAGTTAGACATTTGTATTATTTATTTAGTGTCAAGACATCGAAACCAGAAAAACACGATTCTCTTTAAAGTGCCTATGACAAGTTCGACTACACCTTTCACTAAAATGAAGTTAAGATAATATATTTAAGATATTACTAAACATTTTACAAATTTCAATCTTAAATTTGTGATATTTTGGGGATTAAAAATATACTTCCTGTATGTAAATTATGACATCATACTAGGTAGTCACCTAGCAACCATGTAATAAATTCGGCCAAAACTCCTCTAATCTAGCAGTCTTTTTTACTTGAGAGATAGAAATAAACTCAAGCATATTCAGTTTGTTAAATTCATGGTTACAAGGTCATAAAATTATGTTTTTTTTGTAATAAAATTGAAAACATTCTTGTTTCCCTAGTGTGATGTCATCAGTGCTCTACTTCCTGATATTTTCAACATATTTTCAAGTTTTTCTTCACAAACTTGTTCTTGATTTGTGTAAAACTATCATTTATATTCACATCAGGCAATAACCTATCAAATTAAGTTCAAATTAGAAAATCATAAAAACCTGTCATATGCTCTCTAAGTTTATTTTTTGGTCAAAAAGTTACACGATGTACATTTTAAGAAGCATTTTTCAAATAAAAGGATGTCATTGCAGAAACTCTAGTGCATATTACGACAGTGACAATTTAAAGCGACAGAAGACAATTTGTAAAGTGAGAGGGGATTGTTTGAGAAACTGATTTTCATGATAATTGTTTGTAAAAATGTGAATGTATTCTTAGATCAGTTTGACTAAACTAGAAGAACTTGGATCAAACAAATGCCTTGTTAAAACAGTCAAAGGTGGCTGTTTTATGAACAATGTAACGTCTGTTGAAAAGAAAACATCAGATAATAGATTCAAGGTTCTGTCTTAGAGAGAGTACTGTCTGTCTTTTGTCTGATAAGAGCAAAAGGAGCGACATTTAGACTGAAACTGAAGGACAAACACCAGGATGTATCTGAGTTTATTCAGCAGTGACAAAAACATCTTTCACAAATGTGCCAGGATCATGAAACTAAACCAAAAACAAGACTGTCTACTTGTTGCATTCACATGACACTACAACAGTTCAATGTTTTTTAATTGGGCTGTATTGGCTAATATAATATAATTGTGTGGATATGGTTATGTGATCTAATGAGTTTATTTCTGTTGATAATATGACCTAAACTAGACCTGGGCAAACTGCGGCCCAGGGGACAAATTCGGCCCGCGACTGGTTTCAATCAGGCCCCTGGCATGTTTTTGAGAAACAGAAATGCGTGATGAAGTTTAAGAGACAAAAACTTCGGCTACGACAATAAACTTGTAGCAGTTTAAATTCACTGTGTGATGAGAGGAAAGTCAAAACCATAAAAAGCAATTTTTCAATATTAAACATGCAGTTTTGCTAGACTAAAATTGTATTTTGGATCATGGAATATTGTTGTAAATATAAAAAAAATCTATTGTGTGTTTTATGCAAAAAAAATTACTTGTCCAAGTCCAATTCCTGTTTGTTTGTTTTTTCCTCATAATATTAAGATTTTCTCTCTGTTTCTCCTGTCTTTCTCTCTTTCTCTCCTCGCTTTCTCTCTCCTGTCTTTTTCTCTCTCTCTCGTCTTTCTCTCTCTTTCCTTCCTGTCTTTCTCTATTTTTTTCTCTCTCCTGTCTCTTTATCTCTTGTCTCTCTCTCTCTCTCTCTCTCTCTCTCTCTCTCTCGTCTTTCTCTCCATCCCTTCTTTCATGTCTCTCTCCTGTCTCTCTCTCTCTCCTGTCTCTTTTTCTCTTGTCTTTCTCTCTCTCTCTCTCTCTCTCTCTCCTGTCTCTTTCTCTCTCTTCTGTCTTTCTCTCTTTTTCTCTCTCTTGTCTTTCTCTCTCCTGTCTTTCTCTTTGACTCATATTGTCCAGTTATATCAACATGAAGATTTAAGTTAGTTTAACTTTTTGCTAGTATCAAAGTGTATAAATGCAGTTTTGTCCTTAACCTTTGCTAAACAGAGAAGCCACTGGGCCGAAACCAGCCTCGTAAAGTCCTTTATCCTGCAGCCAAACCAGAATCCAGTGTTGAAGAGTCGTTTGAGGATCTTTTATCTCGATATAAACAAATCCAGCTGGAACTGGAGTGTATCCGCAAAGAGGAGAGCATGGCCTTGGAGCCGAAAGTGTCTCCGCCCAGAGAGACTCCACCAGAGGACACTAACACCAACAACACCACCTCCAATACCACCTCCAACACCAGCGACGTTTGTAATAATGTGAACAGTATTGAAGAGTCTGCTCCGTCTGAAGAGGGCGTCAGTGAGCAAAGTGTTGGCACGAACGAGAAGAAAGTGTTCCAAGCGTTTAATATCAAACCGCTGCGTCAGAAAGTCTCTGCCAACCTGGACGAGCTGAAGAAGAAATGGGCCGAACAGGCGGAAACTACAGACACGGACAAAGAAGGTGAGTATTGACCCTTTTTGACCTAAATCACATGATCAGGTGTAGGGCTGTACTCAGTGTATCGATACGGGATATATCGTGACAAGCTCATTGGCAATACGCGTATCGTTACAAAGAGGTGTATCGGGATACGTATCGGCATACTTAAATTTATATAATTTACACTTTTGAACCTGGACTGCAGCTTTAAGACTGAATCTATTGAGCTGAACAATGACTTATTTGTAAGATACTTGTGTCTAACATAAAGAGCAGTTAGAAAATACAATTCCTCTGATACTTGATAGGTGACATATTAAGGAAATTATATCTGCATATACCTGTATCAGGATACGTATCGTATCGTGACCTCTGTATCGGGATACGTATTGTATCGGAAGGCTCTTGGCAATACCCAGCCCTAATCAGGTGTCTGCGCCATGATGGAGGCAGAAGTGCGTGTACGCAGCATTACAGGAGCAAAACTGACAAACTCTAACTGACAAATTCTCACTTTTTTTTTTTTCCGTAAAGAAAGCAGTGGATGGTTCTAGTGCCTGTTCAGTACATTTGTCTTTGGACATCTTTTAGACACACAAGATATTTGTAAAAGCTCATGAATGCAGCTGATCCAGACCCTCTTCCTCCTGCTATGTTTGTGATTTAATAAAATGACTTTACTCCTCATGATTTGTCCCATTCTGTGGTAAACAGGGTTTAGTCTCACACTGGAGCAGATTTAAAAAGTTTTCAGACACTTGGCTGTAGATCATGTGATGCTGGTGTTAGCCACACATGATGCAGGCTGTTTCAAATGTTTGTTGCATCTTTTTTTTTCAAATGTCATAATTTTTCTCTCATTAGTATTGACTTACCTTCAGGGTTCCCACGCATCCTGGAAAATGAGAAAAACAGCCAAATGTCATGGAAAATAAAATGATTTCTTGGAAAAATATTGGGCCCATTAATAAAATATATAACAGTGTGCACACAAATGAACCAGATTTTTGCAATGTGCACAGCCGACTCTAAAAGGTAGTAAAAACTGCCTTTGTACTCATGTAAAAGTGCTAAAAACATAGGATCTGCAAACCCAGATTGCAAAAACTTACATCCAAAATCTAATGGGAGTGGACCCCCTGACCCCCCTCACATCTCATTAATCGTTTTTTCAGTTGGCTGTTTAACCAGATGTTTTAATTGGAAGCATACATTTTTACAAAATAGGCTCAACAGTTATTTCATTTTAGTTCAACGGCCTGAGGTAAGATTTTATTCTCATGTTCTTCAGCCACTGGAAGCCTGTAAAATGCATCAGGATGCACCAAAAATCTCATGGGGAGGACCCCCAGACCCCCCACTCATGTTTTTCACCTGCACCACTCCCAAAATATTGTAACTGTAACGCTCATAAAACACTAAAAAGAGACTGTCAAAGTGAATCGCAGCTCTGTCCAGTCACACGACTGTGTTATATTTGATTGTCATAAATGTGGACTATTGGGCCGTCACAAACTCAAAAAACAGGCTAAATATTGGTGATGTCGTGATTACATAAAATCCTTGTTGCGAATGTCCTAAAAAATGTTTTTGGGACATGAGTGGGAACCCTGACCTTGTTTAAAGTGTTCACTGTAAATCTGTGACAACAGAGAGATTCCAGTTTTTTGGATTTATTGCTGGAGTCTTCTATCTTTGTCAAAATGTAAAAGAAAAAGCTCCAGACTTAGACTTACAACCTCCTGCCTGCTAGTGCAGCGTGTTCCACAAGATACAGACATTTTACAATTGAAATCAATAAAAGTAACTTAGAAACAGGCAGGTTTTCAGCAAAGTTTCCATAGTTGTAATGCACAGACAGGGCTTTTGCCTCCATCATGGAGAAATAGATGTTCCCTCCAAGAGTCTGACCTGCAAAGGGTCAGTAGACCAGTGGTTCCTCCTCAAAGCATCCCTAGCTTGAACCGCAGACACGATCTAAAGTAATGTTTGTTTGTTTGTTTTTCTTCATTGTCTGTGTTTGTAGGCGAGGAGGTTCAAATCCAAGATGGCGGCGAGACAGAACAGCAAACTTCACAAACGAAAGAGAAAAAGACTTGTGTTTGCTGCAGCAGTGAGTCTGAAAGTGAAAAACCGGCTCCGGATGGGTCCAAACCACTCTCGATGGTCCAAACCACCTCTCGATGGGTCCAAAGCAGCTCTGGATGGTTCCAAGCCTGAGGACGGGATGAAGACAGAGACAAAGAGGAGAAGGGAGCAGTGAGCTGTGTTTGCTGTGGAGACTCAGGAGAACAGAACAAAACTGTGAACAGCTGTAAGAGAGAGTCGTCAGTGTCCAGTGTGGAGTCCAACAACTCCTCAGACAAGGTACATGCAAAAGAGAACATTCTTTTTTCACATATCTGGCAACATATCTCACAGTTTTGATGAATAAATAATTGGGATGGGACGAGAAAGAATTTTCCGAGACGAGACGAGACACGAGTTGGTCACGAGATCGAATGAAAAGTTTTTTAATAATTTGCATTAATTGTTTCAAGTTAGAATTTAAACAAGGCAAAATTTGATTAGTATTATTTATTATTGTTAGTTTATATTCTTTTAGTTTAGCTTTACCTTCATTATGTGTATCACCTTGGATTTTTATTATTTCAACGATATGATTTTTGACTGAAATTGATCTGCCCCCGTGTGTAGCTCAGACTCCGCCCCCTTTCTCCTGCTTCACAGCGCTGCCGCTGCTGACAGGGACCAGAACACACAGATGAGGAGACTTATTGATGATACAGGCCAAAAATCTCTTTGTGGATCTATTTTAAGCTATATTTAAGTGGGAAAAACACTGCGCTGTTCCCGCATGTCCGCGCGTATATTTGACTATTATATATTTTTCGTGCTAACTTTTACAATGTTTAGGACTAATTATCTCTGTCAATATTGGTCCTATCTTTACGAAATAAAACTGAGACAGAGTTTAGACACTTTTCTGTCAGAATAAGTCTGCTACAAGTCTGTGTGTGGAGGAGAATATTTACTACAGCTGCTCAAAGATACAAACTTAATTTCATGACCAGTACGTGTCCCATCCCTAATACTTAGCTATAATTTTTCCAAGTCTTTTTTAGGGTTAAAATAAGTCACTTTTATTTAATTTTTAATTTGTAGCTGACCACTTAGAAATCTTTAGATCTTTTGTTTGCCGCTGGAACTGAAAACACTGAAAATATTGAATAACCACAACTACATTTGTAAAATTATCAGATTCCTGCAATAGATAAACAATCACAATTGAAACATGTGAATAAGTCATTCAAGGTCATGGAAAAGTCATAGAAAAGACATGGAAAACTTCAGTTAAAATCTGTACAACCCTGTTCCTAATCTCACGTTGTGTCTGCAGCCGAAGGTGGAGGAGGAGGAGCTGTCGGAGCTGCAGCTGCGTTTGTTGGCGCTGCAGTCGGCCAGTAAGAAGTGGCACCAGAAAGAACAGCAGGTGATGAAGAAGAGCAAAGAACGCATCTCCAAACCGGCCCAGGACAAGAGCGCCCCTCCAGCTCGGTCCCCAGCGCTGCAGCAGCTCCCAGCAGACAGAGGGTCACCACACGCTCGTCCACGGCCTCCACGGCGCCCCTGCTGACCGCACACGCACCAGGAGCAGGACCAACTCTCAGTACAGAGCGCTCGCAACTAGTGATGCACCGATCCGATACCTGGATCGGATATCGGCGCCGATCCAGGGCATTTTGCTGGATCGAGTATCAGCTCCATGATATCGGTTCAGCCGATATCATAGTTTTGGACATAATGAGACTATTTTACAGGGTGGTGTTGATCCATAACGTTTCATAATACTGGGCATTTTATTCAGATTAAGTTGTTAAGTTGTGACTTGCACTATAAACATCAGTTAAATAACACAATATGGTCAAATGTATTAAGTTTAATAAGAAAAAGAAGCAATTTCAGCCCTTTCACTGGTATCGGTTGATATCGAGTATCGGCAGATAGTAAAAGCCAAATATCGGGATCGATATCGGAACTGAAAAAGCTGGATCGGTGCATCCCTACTCGCAACTGCACTGTCACGTCAAGGGAAATGCTTAAACGTACAAACGAGTCCACAGCAGTGATGAGTCAATACCACGGTGCCAACTTTTTATGTTTTTTCTTTTGATAGTTTGGACTTTTCAAATATTTTTTCTTTTCTTTTTCTTTTTGATATTATTAAAATAATAGTATTTTAATGTATTATTTGTTCATTATTCACTTGATTCATGAACCTTTACATTAAGACTGGGCTTTGTTCTATTATCAGACACATTTGCTGTTTATGTAGTATATAGGCTATATACTGTATACAGTATTGAATAGTTTCATCATTTCCATCTCCAATGAGGGAAGAAGGGGGCGGGGCTTGGATCAGGGCAGAGCTGCCTTTCTTTCCTCCGTTTGAAGAGTCAGCCTCGACTTGTGATAAACTAAATTAAATGATAATGATTAAAAGTACAGTTAGTGACAGTTTGGAGGTAAAGACAAACGTTTGTAGTCAGATTATTTACCGCAGGTGTTTGGTCACGGGTGCCTTAAACTAAACACCAATATGTTTTTAGGACTTAACCAGACGTTTCTCTGCCATCATAAAGGCTAGAAACATAATTCAAAGACTGACAGAGAGCTCACACTTTGCTGTGTAAATGTGGAAAAGAGCAGCTCTCTGGGACAAATCCTCATTCTGCTGCGCTGTCTGAAAGAGGAAGTTTTCTATGACGGAGCTGTGCCGCTGAAATTTAAAGAAATATCGATACTTGTTCAAACGAGTATCGAGAATCAATCCCAGTTTTAGTATCGATTAGTATCGGGGAATCGATTTTTTGTGACTCTACACAATAAATGCCTATGATCTCCAGCTGCAGAAAGCACTTTATTGTGAAAAAGCTGTGTAATTAATGCTTATAATGAGTGACACATCTCAATACCACGATTTGGCCGAATGTTTTGGGTAAACCTACAAAACATTATTTTACACTTCAAGAGAGTAAACATTCTACAATTAAAGACATAATGAACAGGAATGAAAGCTAAATATGTTATTAGAATTCAAAATTAATTTTAAAAATATAAATGTGCGATTTATTGCGATAACATTTTTATTCACTGACCGTATTTATACAATAATGCAATATTCTGATCTTTTCTTTACTCAGGACCGAGATCGAGACCGGCCGAGGCCTGGAGCCAGGTCTACAGATCGAGACTACAACAGAGACCGGTCAAACCAGCCCAGACCAGCCCCAGACCCAGTCCTAGACCCAGCCCTAAACCTGGACCTAAAGCAGCTCCAAAGACTCCAGCAGAGAGAGGCAGAGTGACCCAGAACAAACCCTACAGCGCCAACAAGAAGATCAGCCCCGGTGAGACGCAGCGACTTTTAGGACCAACCCTGAGTCTGTTTAGAAAGAGAGGATTCAATTGTGTTTTATTTTACATGTTTTAGGACAATAGACTTGATTATGTGCCCTTTGACTGTTTTTATTGAATCAAAGATATATTATGTTTTACTTTTTGAACATAGTTTGAGAACCAGAACATAACCTGACTCTTGGACAGTATTTTGTTGTGACACATCTGTTTTTTTGTTGTTTTCTCCTGAAGCTTCGTCGAAACAGGCCGTGCGCAAACAGCAGCTGACGAAGTGGAAACTGAAACAACAGCGAGAACAGGAGGAGAAAGACGACAGGAAGAAGAGGAGAGGAGGAAAAGAGAGGAGGAGATACGGAGGATAAGAGACCTGTCCAACCAAGACGAACAGTACAACCGCTTCATGAAGCTGGTCGGAGGAAAGACGGTCACTCCAAACAAGGTAAATGAATAGTCATGCCAAACAAAACTGTCACATCAAACAAGGTAATAAAACTAAACCAGGTAAAAGACAGTCGCACCAAACAAGAAGACCTATTGAGGAGCTGTAAACCGGTTTTCAGAAAACCAATTTGTGCATGTTGTTCCGACCGATTGTAGTCTGATTACAAATGTTATGTAAACAATCATTCTGCAGCTGGACAAATGTAACTGAGCAGCTCACAAGCCTGCCCATGCACATCCCAGCAATAAAGTTAACATTTTTAAACAGAAAAGCTCCTGCACAACGTGGAACACAGTCACATAATTATACGTATCGCATCCCGATATCGATACATTGAGTACAGCTCTAATACATACACACTCACATACATGTCCATGTCTCAGTGTGAGTGACCACGAGGATGGGACGATTCACTTAAGTCACGATTAGATTCAGTTTTCGATTTTGCAGCCACGATTTTCGATTTTGTAAGTTTATCTATATTAACTTTTTCTTTTTATGTTAATAGCAAAATAAACCATAACACATAACTAGAGATGCTCCGATCGATCGGCCACCGATCATGATCGGGACGATAACGGCACAAATCACGTGAACGGCGATCGGCAAAATGGACCGATCAGACGCACCGATCACACTTCACACGCGCTCTTGTTTTTTGTTTTTGTTTTTTTTACGCTGCTTCCACTGCTCCATGTCGTCCCGGCTTCACTCTGCTGCTCATAGATTAGCGAAACACGTCATGTAGCAGAGCACATTCTGTTAAACATGCACGGAGCTGCGAGCTCACTCGCTCTAGTCTGAAATGAAGCAAATAACGTTGTGGCCATCTAAAGAATGAATGAAGTGACGCGCTCAGACTGTGCCAAATGGTTTCCACTGCAGCCACAGGACGCTTTTAAGTTACGTATCTTTGAGCAGCCGTAGTAAAATGTCTCGTCCACATTTAAACAAGCCACTAGTGTTAGTGCTTAGAACTGTTGTTTTTTGTCAACATTCCAACAGTAAACAGTAATATTTAGTGTCCATTTTTAGAGGTTGATCACGCAACATAATAATGCACATTCAGTCAGGTCTGGCACAAGTTCACACTTTGTTTCTTTTTACATCGTGACTATTCTTGTGTTATTGTGTGTATTATACAATACAAAGTGCGTGTGTAACATTGGCTACATGAGCAAAACTGATCGATTCTGGACTTTCGATTCGATTGCTGCATACTTCGAGTTTTCGATCGATTTTCTATCCCTAGTGACCACTGAACCCAGACGGATCTGCATCTGGATCTGGACTGGAGACAGTGTGAGCCTGGTGTTTTACCATAATGTGAAGAAAAATGTAAAGGAACATTATTTCCAAGGATGGAGGAAGGCTCCTCTTGTCTGTTCTAATGTTGCTGTTACTGTCTTTTATGTCCTGACAACACAGATGTGAGATGTTATACCAGAAGCAAATTCCACCAATTTATTTGTGTGGTCATTAATAAAGATTCTGATTCTGTTTCTATGGAAATCATAGATAGTTAATTCTGTATTCAAGCAGGCCTGTTCAAGTAAAGATGCAACTTTGTGTTATATATGAAGTGCATTAAAAACACCTGAGAATATCGTTAGTCACAGTGCACTTTTAAGACTTTAACACATATTGAATTGAAAACATGTTGATCAAAATAAGTTCTTCACTAGTTTCCAAATGTATTTCTTGTACATTATTATGTTTGATGTCTTTAATCATTTTTTTCCTTTTTCAGTCCAGAGATCGTGAGCACAGAAAGTCGTTGGGTAAATCCGGTTTGGACACTTCAGGAAATCTCTATCAGTACGATAATTACGACGAAGTGGCCATGGACACGGACAGCGAGACCAGCTCTCCCGGTAAACGGACACAACCACCTCCTGTGTAATTAAATAAACTAACGATGTGTGTGTGTTCTGTGCAGTCCCTTCTCCCACACACAACCCTTTTGCCGGAGGAGACTATGGAGGCTTTCCTCAGGGTCTGTTTTTGGCAGATTCCGCTCAGTTTGGAATGGTACGGAATGGTTTTACATGTTACGATTTTAGTATAAGTGCCATTACATCATTTACAGACTTTGAGCTGCTACCTTTTTCACAATCGTTGAACTTTGCTAACTGGAAAACTAGACAAACAACCACAACACAAAGGCTTCTCTCACATTTCACAGACTTTAGGATCACACACAGTTCATCTCGTTACCTGAACAACACTTTTAGGGGCAGTTTATACGACAATGAGTTTTCAGGAATCCGTGACGTTTCTATGTCAGATTGTCTTCTCTTTTACACGACAACCAGCAACGTGTTCATTGAATCAGCGTTCCTCTGGATACGATTCAAGAGGTAGTTTCGCTGCGGAGGTTCAGGGGAGGCACCGCGGTGTAAACAAGAAAAAACAGTTGTCAATGAAGACGGTTACGTCACTGATATGCGCGCAGTAGCCCTACTTTAAGACCGTAGAAGAAGACTGCCCAGTCACCAAAAATGTCTCTTAACCAAAGCACCTTTCTTCTCACAAAGTTAAGCCAACAGTGTCCAGTGTTTCTTACCAGCGTATTGCAGAGGAGAAACAAAACAAATCTCCCAAAGCTCCAGGTGCTGATTAGTCCATTGAAATTTGTGTGTTCAGCAGAAAACAAAGTTTGATGGCTCCACAACAAGTTATTCGACGAGAACGCGCAGGACAGCTGACCAAGTGTCTGCGCCTGGTAAAAGCGAGCTGTCTTCTCGTGTTTGTGTCAAACTCTCCATCTGCGTCTTTTCATCCTGGTCTCGGACCTCCGTGTTTGTTTCAGCGATCTCCCTTTTTCCTCACGCGCTGGTCCTTGTTGCTTCCTTCGCCATTTTATTGATCTGAAGAACTTGTAAACCTGTCAATGCTCGTGGGTTCACGGTAAGGTCAACTGGAGTCCTAGCACAATACCGCCACCTCCTGACGCGTCATAGGAACTACAGCATTTTGGGTCTATCAGTGTTTCCATGTAAAGGAAGATTAGCTCGCCGTGACGCCATATAAACTGTGAGCACAAAACATTAGACTGTGCCAGTTTTCTGGGGAATGTTGTCTTGTAAACTAGGCCTAAGACTGTTGTTTTCGAGTTGGTTTGATGAGTGAACTGTACATTTCTCCGTCTCAGGATTTCTGCCAGTCGTACAGCGCCCCGACTCCTCCCCGCCTCCCCCTCTGCCTCCGCCCGACGAGCTGGAGCCTCCGCCCAAACCGCCCTTCGCTGACGAGGAAGAGGAGGAGGAGATGCTGCTGAGGGAGACCTGCCTCATGTCCATGGCCAACAAGAGAGTGGCCACAGTCGGGGTGAGAACATTTAAACTAACACAGGATATTGTAAACAGAAGAATATTTAAACATATTTACAGAATATGTACACTTGAGCTGAACAGCAGGATGGGAATTATTGTGATAAAATGTTAGCCTGAACAGCTTTAATACGTATAGAGGGATTTTTTGTTTCTCAACACGGGCGATGTAAGTGCACTCGACCTCCAGAAGGCCGCCGCATATCGACACAACAGTGGAAACGAGTCGAAATATCACCGTTGTCAGTAACTACAAGAGTTTATCTGTGAGAAACAAAAGTTCTGCTGCTAAATCCACATTTGTGAATGAAACTCAACCCTTAAAAGTTACATTCAGGGGAAAAAAACGGTGCAGTGTTTTCGCTGCATTCATTTCTGGCCGCCACAGCTAAAAACTTCCTTTAATATTGAACTGCCCTGCATCTGTGCAGTTTGCGCAGTGCTACAGTGTCAGTAAACTAGGAATAAGCTTGTGTGTCGCATTACACTTGTTTTGTCACACGTGCAATACTGAAACTTCATTAAAAACATAACTGAAGTAGTTTTTGTTCATCGAAAGAGTTGCTCTTTCTCTCGCTCTGCCTCCGGAGGCACACATACACACGTGAACGCCACACGCACATAAGCACGCACACGCAGAGGAGAAACTTACACTATTGGCTGCAGTGAGACCACGGAAGACAGAGATGAGATGAACGGTAGCGCTCCTCATAAACACTTTAGTCCATGGTTTACTTTGTCAAGACTCGTGTTGCTGTTGTTAGCGAGGGCAAGCTAAAACTCCTCTAGCTCCAACTTACCGGTGTTAAAGGGACAGACCCACATTAAGTGTAAATAGATTATTAAAAAAAAAAAAAAAAAAATTCAAGGTTGCTTTTACTATAAACTAGCTTTTCACTTTGATAGACAGTTGTTTTATATATTTTAAATACTTGGATAAGCAAGTAATAGTTTCATAACACCAACACGCACCATGCGCCACGCCAAGCTTTTAAGGCCAGCGGAAACACTACGGCAAGAAAAACACAGCTTTAAAAGACAGATATCTGTCAGACCAGTTCAGACCTGATCCAAACAGCTGCTCTCGTCACGTTTGTTGTTTTATTCAAAGAAGCTAGCAGATGTAGAGAAGCTCTTTCTGCATAACGCATGCGCAGTAGAGCGGAAAGTGACATTGACCGAAAATCCCTCTTTATATACAGTTTAAATATATATTGTAGTATGAAGGTTGCGGAGTATTGCACAGAGCCTTCCTATACAATACGTATTTTGGTATATCATCATATATCAGGACTTTTTTTTTAATTTCTGTAAAAATCTGCCAAATTTTATTCATGCATGAAATGAAGTGTTTTGTGTTTTGCAGGAGAAGTCGTCCAGTGAAATGAAAGTGTTTTGTGTTTTGCAGGAGAAGTCGTCCAGCGGTCCTTCGTCTCCTCAGCCTTCATCAGTTCAGCCTCCGCCCAGAGGAAACCTGAGCACGGTCAACCTCAACACCGTCCCACCAACACGAAACAACAAGTTCAACAGAGGTCACCACCCCCCCAGAGCGCCCCTGGTGGTGAGTCACGCAACCATCACTACTCCACAATGAACCGTCCAATCAGATCAGTTTATTTGTGTGGTGCAGGTGAAACAAAGGAGCTGGTTGGATCTGGTCGTCACTCACCTCACATTAAATAGTGTCACTCTTGGATTGACTAAATGCAGTGTGTTTTTGTTGTTGTGTTGCAGCTGCCTCGACACAAAGCCGTGGTGGTGTCTCTGAACGACTCTGACGACAGCGACAGTGACGTGGACGGATCCTCGTCTGTTCAGTCTGTGTTTGGAGGACTGGAGGTTATGATCAGAGAAGCTCGCAGGACTGTGGAGGTCAGACACTAGTAACACACACACTATATAAGCTCCAATCACTCGCAACCCCAATGAATGAACCTGGCCTGATACGCTAAGCTGCAGAATGCTTCAAGTGAGTCTGGATGATTTAAAGGATTTATTATGATCTTATAATGAGCCTGAGCTTTTGTTTAATTCTGTTCTAACACGACTTCTTGTTTAATACTATTGTAAACATGAATCTATTAAAAATCTGGAAAGGATAGGACAATGCTGCCTAATACTGTCTGGAGTTGTAGTAGTGTTCGTTCAGTTGGTGCTGCAGTCCAGAGACTTTCATAATCACAAACTGCTCATCCTTGCTTTTTTTATATCATCAACTTTTTTCTGGTTCAAAAGTCTTCAGTTCACTGCAAAAAATCTATCCTTATTTACCTTATCTAGATATAAAACTTATTTTAAGCAAGTTTGTATCTGTTTAAAGCCAGAGGTGGCACAGTGGCAGAGTGGTTAGTGCTCTGGACTCAGTAAGAAGTTGTGGGTTTGACTTCCGCATGACCCAGGCCTTTCTGTGTGGAGTTTGCATGTTTCTTCCCGTGTCTGGGTGAGTTTCCTCCGGGCATTCCCACCATCCGATAAGGGAAAGCTTTGTGTTGGTCGGAGGTTGAGGCGCCAGGTGTTTAGGCTGCCCCAGGGCAGCTGGCCAGGAGTGAGGAGGGGTTCTCTGTGTGAAGCACTTTGGAAGACATCTGTCAGTGTAAATGTGATATAGAAATAAAAATCATTCAGTCATTCATTCATACTTCCTTGAATCAAGAATAGATTTGCTCAAAAATATTGCATTTTCTAGCATTTTCTGCTCAAATCAAGATTTGTCACTTTGTCTTGTTTTAGTAACGCCAAGTTAGTCAATTTTTTTTTACTACGCCTTACTGATTGCAGCCATGGACACAAAGCTGTGACCATCTTTCATCTCAGGGGCTTGGTTCTTGGTTGTAACATTCTTCCTGGTCACAAACTCAGCTGGAGTTGTGTTTGTGACTATTTTGTACTATTCTTTCCACTCTGAGCCTCAGAAAACACTCTTCTGAATGTCCCTGCTCTGTGATGTCACAGGTAGATCTTCTGCTCTGTTTTTAACTCCACAAGTCATCCAGACTTGTTTCTGCAGCTGCAGCATGTCAGATGCAAGATTACACTGATTATTTCCTCTGTGTCATTTCATTTGCAGAGAGTAGATGGAGCTCTAGCACTAATCTTGACTTAGGAAACTGTCATGTCTGTTTTTTATTGGTTCTGGTGCAAAGTAACGAGAACAATCCAAATAATGTGCATCATTTTTGTCCCTTTAAGTCACAATCAAACCTGTTCTAAAGACATACCTCTGTGGAATTTAAACAGCCTTGATCATTTGTAGTAAGAGACGTTTAGTTGTGTCTAATTATGCATTGTTTTGTTTGGGTGTATGGACTGTTTCCAGGCAGCGAAGCCCAAAGGAGCGTCTGAAAAGGAAAACAACCCCATGAGAACTCCAGACGCTCTGCCCGAAGCCAAGAAAGCAGAATACAGACTGCTCAAAGAGGAGATCGCCAGGTGAGGAGCGGATTTTAGACACTTTTGACTTGTCTACAGTGAATTAAACTGTTCTAGTGACGGTTCAAATGTTGTGTTTTCAGTCGAGAGAAGCAGAAGATGTTGACTCTGTGGAGCTCAGTGTCTCAGTCGGATTCAGCCGTGGAGACGCTGAACAAACCTTCGGCAGAGATGCAACTGACAGAGGCTGAAAACAAGCTCAGCAAACACAGGTCAGTAACACTCTGGACAGTTTAAACAGTAAAATGTGTTTGTATGTACAAGAGAAACTACAATCTGAACTGCTAAACTAACACAGAACTATTATAACTACCGTGTTTTCCGGACTATAAATCACACTGGAGTATAAGTTAGACTTCTGGGGGGAAATGCATTTCACACACGGAACACGTTTGTCGTTGACATGAGGCAAAACTACAAGATGCAGATCAAAAAATCGCGATATGACTGGGGTGTGTTTCTTAAAAGCCCAATATATCTACAGTTTTGGCTAAATCCACTGTTTATTTTGCCTAAGCTCCATGTGTTTTTTTTTTCATTTCTTCTGCATAAAAGCCAGTCCTTTATTGATTCCTCTGGAAAGTTTTCCTTTGCGCTGCTTCTGCTGTTGACCTGAGTGCTCCGCTGATATTATGCACAGAAACATGTGAATGCAGCAGTGAGTTTTCACTGTATATGAATTTGAATAAATATCAGTGTTTGTCTTTCAAGCGATCGTAGTCAAGAGAACAAATCATTTTTTAAATCAGACCAATTCAATTCCACTATTTTTGTCGATTGAAGCCCAATGCACAGCGAGAGTGTGGTTCATAAAACTGCAGTCTCTAGGTCTGTAGTTTTATACATATTTACATACAATACAGCTCTGCACTTACGCGAGTGTCCGCACCTCGCAGGCGTCAGTGTTAGGCCCCAAACAGACCGCAAGCGAGGGAGAGCGACCTCTGCGAGCTGGTCAGGTCAGACCTGTGAGTTTTTGAAAGGAAAAAAACAAGTGTAAGATTGCTGTGTGATGGGCTATAGAGCTGCTGTTGTCTTCAAAATGCATAAATACATCCACTTTTTCTATGCAATCTGACTGAAAGAGCCTACCACAGGAAAAATACACTTGAAGCGTATTTTGGGTCAACGAGCGGCTTTAGCTGCGTCAGGTTTACAACTGCAGCAAGATCTGACCTGCAGAAATGGATGTGCAAGTGAAACGAGAGTGATGTGTTTGGGCTGTTCAAGAAAAGGATAAAATCGCATTTGTCCCTCTTTGCTCCTAATTGTGGGAAACAAGGAGAGCTCGAGTCCAATTTGGACCTGAAATATATTATTAGTTAGTCACAGATTCACTACTATAAAAAAAATCTTAATAGAACAGAGGATATCTGAAGAACAGCAGCCTTTACTACGTGTAGAGTGTGTTTCTGAAATCTTGTGTGGACCAGAGCAGCTCAGAATGTGTTTTGAACAAAGGAATTCAGATGTCGTCCTGACACAGATAAGATAAAGGAGGAGACGAGAGGAATGTTGGGTTTCTGTGAGAAAAACAGGGCTGTGGATTTATGAACTAACCTCCCCAACATGTCATTTTTTAGCCAAATTATCGTGATGTTTTGATGCACTAAATAAATGATCTTTACTTTGAGCGAGCTCACATGGTCATATAATACAGGGGTTCCCAAACTTTTCCTTGGGACTTCCCAAAATAACCATAAAACCCACTAGTGACCCCCACAGCTAAATAAAATAGGTGTCAGTAGTAATTTCTTTTTAAAAAATCATTAAAATTGTTTAAAAATTTTATTATTTTAGTATATTATTTCTTTTACGTTGAATGTGATGCTTCCAGTTAAAAAACAGCTTCAAAACCAAGTCAAAAGTGTCAAATTACATCACTGATATAATTGACTCTTTTATGACCAAGAGGACGACCTCCTTCTCCGCTTTTATTGTGAAAACTTGTTGCTATAATTGTGCTGTTGTCTTTCCACCTCCAGAAGGTCACACTGTGTCAAGATATTAAATCATTTAGTAAATTATACACATGTTTTAAAATGACCTTGTGCTTATTCCTGAAGTGACCCTGGCTTTAACCTCCTCATCAGTAAACACGTCTGATTATTTCTGAAATGAGATTACAAAAGTGGGCGAGCAGATTAAGACGTGATTGTGTTTGTTGTTGTTTTGTTTTGTCAGGGAGCTTCTGAAGAAAGACGAAGCCGTGCTCAGACATTTGCTTCAACAGGAGCTGAAGAAGAGAGAGAGTCTGAGAGCGGCCGAGGCTAAAGTGTCCAAGCTGAGGGAGCAGCTTCAGGCCTCGGAGAAGATCGCTCTCGCCAACAGAACGCTGCTCAAGAAGCTACAAGAACAGGTGAGAAACTACTAGACTTGACTGATTGTGAGAACCATAAAGAGTGCATTGCAGGTGGTTTATGTTTGAAACTCAGAGTTGACTTTTATCGCTGATTAACTGTGCTCAAGTCTTCTCTATAAAAGGCACCAGAATGAAGCCAAAAACACACGATTGTCTCAACCAGAGAGGGATGGAGCTATGGACGGTGTTGTCTTGTGTCTCCACCGCTCTACCATTAGTCGTCTTGTTCCTCTAACGACCGCCCTCGTACTGGTGGCCCCCGTGTAACGACCGCCCTCGTACTGGTGGCCCCCGTGTAAAGACCGCCCTCGTACTGGTGGCCCCGTGTAACGACCGCTGCACAAGACCAACCGCCCCCCCCCCGCACATCTCCAGGACAGGTTCAGCCTCCACCAGGTCCACAGCGCAGACCATTGGGACACACCACAGGCCAGTGTCTCCCATGGATGTATTATATTATCTGGATTGGGCTCCGCCCCCTCTTTCCCGGTGCGAGTTGCGATCAGGCCGCTCCGCAGTACTGCAGCGGTTGGGCCCAAGAAAAATGTCCCCATAGACCGTCAATGCATTTTTCAGCGCTTCAAACTGTCCGTGCTCCGCGGACACGACACCTACAGCTTTGTAGGTTCTCTCTAGTTTCACTACATAAATTTTCAATTTTTTCGAAGCCCCAAACGCTTAAACGGGGTTTAGCCTAGCTTAACGCTCTGCCGCGCTCTCTCCGCTCCCCCCGCTCCTCGCCCTCTCCCCGCTCAGGCCTCCATCGCTCTGATTGGTCAGAACTGATCACGCTGTTACTTTTCTGACGTCACGGTAGTAGGAGGCGCTAGCCTGCATTCAGGAAAGAGCGCGGAAGTAAAAATCTTTGAACCCATTGAAACAACGGGCCGCCATCTTGGGCTCATCTTCCAGTTCTAATTATACTTCCATGGTGTCTCCAGAACCATCCGTAATCTCCTCCGCGCTGACGATATTCCACCATATGGGCCACATGTTGGATCAGTGCTTAGAGCTCGGGTCCAATGGTGCTGAACATCGTCGTTGGACTTTACAGAGGTGGTCCCAAGTCGTGTTCAGTGACGAAAAAAGGTCCCAGTGCTTCAGAGCAGATGGACGAGATCGGGTGTACAGGAGACGCTGGTGGAAGAATGGATGAACTCAGACACTACTGCTGATGGATCCATGAGGCTGAATAACCTCTGTCCAGGGCCAACGGGGGTCAGTGAACTATTGACAGTCTGATGAAACTCTGTCACGTCTGGTTTGGGGGTTGCTCTATTGTTTGGTTGTGTTATTGGACTGAAAATGTGTAAACGCCACAAGAGTTGGTCTGAGGATTAGAAATGGATGTAGGGTTCATATGAAACAGGCCATCTCAAAAATAACACTCCGAAACTGAGTGGCATTTCTTTTTTCCTTGAGTGTACAACAACAGGTGAGAAAAAACAGGGTCAAATGAAAAATCTGCTTGAAAAACTACAAAGATGAGTGAGAAGCTAAAGAATTTGGAAATCTGTGTGGTGGATGTGTATAATATGTTCAGAGGGTGTTTTTCTATGAAGCGAGTGACCGAGCATGTTTTCTGTTTGTGTCAGGTCATCGTGTGGAGCATCGAGTGTCTCTGAAGAAAACTCTGGAGGTGAAGCTGGAGCAGGAGCTGAGTCAGGCTCAGGCTCAGGTCAAAGGGAACAAGAGGAAACACGACGGCAGCCACGCTCTGGTCAGAATCACACTGATACTCATGCTTCTGTTGACGTTGCAATTTTGATGCGTTTAATTGTGTAACCTAAATAGTAGAGCTGCACAATATATTGATATCAACTCTATATATAGTAACTACAAGATGCTAATTGCAAAAGCTGCGCAGGCCAACTGAATGTTTAATGTCTAAATGTTATGTGTAGTCTTTTATGTCGGTGTAATCTCTCATTCGTCCTGGAGGGATCCTAGTAGAGGGCTTTAAAGTTGTCATCTGGTCAATGTATTTGAAGATTGAGATGTTTCAGCAGTGTGTCCCTGAAATATTGTGTAGACCAGAGCAGCTCAGAATGTGTTATGAACAAAGGAATTCAGAAGTCGTTCTGACACAGATAAGACAAAGGAAGGACGAGGAGGAAAACAGGGATTTATGAACCAGCTTCTCCACCATGGAACTATTTAGCCAAAAACAGACATAAAAAATATGCCTGTTCAGTCTAAAAACAAGTTGAACAAGAAAGTGGTGTGTTTATGGTGATACTTTAAGTTGTAGCATCTATTATAAACAAATATAAGTAACTATATTTCATTGATAAACATAGGTTTGATTAGTGAAGAAGTAGCTTTTATAGTTCAAAACGTGGGTTAACTAAATATAATGTATTGCTTGTAGCACCATAGTCTCTGCAAACCCTGTGGGAAACACAGCTGTTTTTGTAAATTATTAATTATTGGACACAGGACAGTGCATTTGAAGATCGAGACGCTTCAACTCTCATCCGAAAGTAATTTTCTGGAGCCAGTTTATGAACAGGTTTCAGGGTGTAGCCCCTCCACTGATCATTGGTTTGCAAAGTTCATTCCTTAGATTTGTAACAGCCATCATTGTGAGTCCAGTAAAACACTGGCCAATAGACAACAAGGAACCTCCTTATGTATTAGACCAGTGATTCCCAAAGTGGGGTCCGGGGCCTCAGGATCTCTGCAGGGGGCCTCCAAACCCAACAAGCCTGACAGAAAACTGGGTTTTCTTATAAATACTTAAATATTTTTAATTTGATTAATTTACTCTTTTAAGTCCACAGGCATTATTATTTTGTTGTTTTGGCATCTTAATATGAGAGTATTTACATTCTACTTAATTTTGAATGGAGTGTTAAATATTACTGAGGGGCCTTGGGCAATCTGCGGGCCAATAGGGGGCCGCGGCTCCCAAAAGTTTGGGAACGGCTGTATTAGACTAACCTGTCAATCAAATCCTCAATACATTAGCCATCAGCTGCTGGATTTGTCCTTTCTTGGAAATCCTCCATACATTACCTTCAGGCTTGTCCTATTTACAAAATGTGTTTTTAAATATGACTGTTTTTTATGTTTTTGTATAATTTGTTATTACCATATAATTATGATGACGACCTTTAAAGTCTTTAGGCATATTTCTCAGTGTTTGTTATAATCATATTCATACTTTGTTGTTTTCTTTTCTTTTTTTCAGTCCAAAAAGGTTCAGCGTCTGGACGGAGCCGAGCGTCACTTTGCCGAGCTCATCGCGCAGAAGCAGCGCCTCCAGCAGCTGGAGTCGGAGTACGCGCTCAAATCCAGAAGCTGAAGCGGCTCAAGCTTTACGCAACAAAACCGCAGCTACAGAATGTCCGTCTGACGCTCCGATTCTGGCTTCTACGCCGCGCGACGCTCAAAACCAACCTCTACAACCACAAGTGCGACCTCCCACCAGCCCGTTCCCCGTTTCTCAGCCTTCTCTGCACGATCTGACGCAGGACAAGCTGACTCTAGACACGGAAGACGAAGCAGAGGAGGCTGAAAACACACAAGCAGCCGCAGTCAAACAAGGTCAAAGGAGACACTCGCTACGTCAGTCTGCGCCGTTCACAAGCCTCACTTAGAGCAGCTGACGTCCACGCCGGCTAAAGAAACGGTCTCCAGCGCCAGCACGACTAAAACAGCGGCGAGTTCAAAGGAGAAGACGGAGGTTTTCGCTGGTTTCGATATGGACTCGCTGAAGGAGAGGTATCAGCAGCAGCCGCAGCTCGGAGAACTGCTGCAGACGGAGCTGGAGAAGACCGGACAAGACCTGCAGACGTCGCCAGTGTCAAAGGTACAAACAGATTTAAGTCTAGTGCTGATGACATTTGTATTTATTTATCGATATATACTTGTTTTTTTATAATACGCTGATATTTTGTTCTTGTTGTTCAGGTGGCTGCGTTTGAGCTGGACGCCACGTCAGTCCAGTCTGGAGGATCTGACCTGAGACCAGTTCCTTTTGAGCCATATCACAGCCCTCTGCTGGCCTTCAAGTCCTACAGGTGAGATTCAAGTCCTACAGGTGAGATTTAAGTCCTACAGGTGAGATTATGTTCAAGTCCTACAGGTGAGATTCAAGTCCTTCAGGTGAGATTCAAGTCCTACAGGTGAGATTTAAGTCCTACAGGTGAGATTCAAGTCCTACAGGTGAGATTCAAGTCCTACAGGTGAGATTCAAGTCCTTCAGGTGAGATTCAAGTCCTACAGGTGAGATTCAAGTCCTACAGGTGAGATTCAAGTCCTACAGGTGAGATGTGTTCAAGTCCTACAGGTGAGACTGTGTTCAAGTCCCTACAGGTGAGACTGTGTTCAAGTCCTACAGGTGAGATTCTCATCCAGCTCATTGTTATTTGATAGAAGAGAGTTGTGAAGGTACTAGAGAGATAAATGGATAGATACTTTATTGATCCCGAGGGAAATTCAGTTTATCAGCTGCATTCAGTACAAGCTGATATCTGCCTGTAACACAGGTGCCGGGACAAAAAGCTTCGAAGCATTAGAAAAACAGATGCAGGCATTACATTCAGTTACAACATACAATAACTGACATATAACAAGACACAGTACACCTGGTCACGTGATGGGATTTTTGTTTGGACTTGGGTTGGGGTAAACAAAGAGGAGAGAGTTTACAGACGTTAGAAGGAGAAGGGAGGAGTGTACGGTGCAAGTAGCATCTGAAGTTATGTCTGCAAAGTGTGAGCCACAGGCTAAAGATGTTTAGAGTTAGTCTTTGAGGCTTGTCCTTGGACAGGAGCTGTGGAATGTACAGGATAAGATAGACCAGTTAGTGCTTTGGAGGAGGAGAAGGGGGGTGTTGTTACAAATTATTATAATCCATTTTTGGCGGATCAAAGTTATTTATCTCAGATCACAGTCATCAATCAGTCCTGGAAACTCAGCTCAGGTCCACACGTCCGGTTCATGAGTGACACACAAAACGTCCATCCACATTGTATCGTATCAGGACCGAACCAGGTTAAACCAGTCTTATCCATGCCACTTTCTGATGTAATCCTTCGGTCGTTTATTCACTCACCAAAGTGCTTTAATTTCACAACATACTGGGAGGATTTGGATAACTGTCTAGTAATTTTTCGATAGGGCAAGAAAAAACTTAAAAGTGAATGCAGGTGTTCCCCTGTCCAACATCCAAACAGGTGAATAATCATTTTCCTCCTCGAGCTGGGTCACAAAGCCCACACTCACAGATGTCATAAGCATCGTGTAAAGCTCTAGCTGTTCGAGCAGGCGGGCTCCCCAGTGCACTGAGTGACCAGATAATCAAGTCCATTTGTTGACAGAATTATGGTGGTAACTGTGTTGAACTCCTTGTGTTCCAGGTTCAGTCCGTACTACAGGACAAAGGAGAAACTGTCTCTGAGCTCAGTGACCTACAGCAACACCATCGACCCCAAAAAACACTTCTGTCGCTTCGATTTAACGGGAACCTGTAACGACGACGGCTGCAGATGGTGAGTCCTGTGGTCTGTTTGAGATCTTTGCCGAGTACGACTGAGATCTGACTGAGATGTGTTTTGTGTGTTTGCAGGCAGCACATGAGGAACGTGACCCTCAGCGGCAGTCAGCTGTTCCAGGATATTCTCTCCTACGATCTGTCTCTGATCGGCTGCTCAGAGAAGAGTTTAGACAAAGACGTCAGCGCTGCCACAGGTATCACCCGCACCAACAGGCTCACTTTACTTTTAGTGTGATCCGTCTCTCTAAATCAACTATGTTTGGACAGATTCACTCTAACCTTAAGGTGTATTCAGACTACAAAACTTGGTTCGATTTAAACGTTCCAGAGTTCATTTGCCCGAAAGCTCTGACTTTTTTCCAGGTCTGAATAAAGACAATCGAACTCTGATCCGAATCAAACAATGGCCCAAGACCACCTCTTCAGGTCGATCTCGGGCCAATTGCAAACGGACTTTGGTGCGGATCACTTATGGTCTGAAACAAACAACCTCGATCCATCGTCATCGTCACAACGCAGAGAGAGACGAGACAAGCACCGGGACAAGAGCGCACCTGTCCTACAGCCTGACAGTCGTTCATGACAATGTGGTTTTGTCTTGTGAATGTTGCATCTGCCAGATTATCCACTGAAATGTGCATTCCAAGCATTATTTTCCACCTACACTATTTATTCTGTTTTTTACATTTAGTCTGAAAACGTCAAGATTAGGGATGTCAAGATTAACCGTTTTTTTCAATAATCGCGAATATTTTCCCCCACGGTAGGTTATTCGTAGACTTTTTACATCTCACGGTAAACCGCAAACACGTCTTTTACGTCTTCTGAGACGTGCGTGGGCAGCGTGAGGCGGAGAACGGCGTGTGTCGTCAACTCACCGCTAAGGCTGCTGAAGTTAGAACTTCAGGAGTTGTATCCATCCAAATAATCAAGTCAGGGGTTGTTTTAAAGATGATCAGTGCATTGTGCGGCTGAAGAGTGTCCAATACGCACAACGTGTCATTGAAAAGCTGCCGCTAAAAGCGCTAACACATCCAACATGATCCAGCATCATCGATACGATCGTCCCTCGCTGTTCGTCCAAGTAAAGGTAAAGAAACAACGTAAATCCTTTAAACGAAGCGCTCCAGAGAGAATCACACAGCTCACGACAAAATAAACAGTATTTATGCTTCATTTGACATAAACTCTGATCTGAAAGTAAAACTAAAGCAGAGACGCTGCAGACGTCATGACGACGCTGGGAAAACAAAACGTGTGGATGACGTCACCTTCGTGAGTCACGTGACTGATATCACACATAATATATTATTAGTAATGAATCTCTCTTGTAAGTTTATTGAGAATATTAAAGCAATCATTAAAGAGACAATATTGTAAAAAAAAAAAAAAAAAAAAGCTTGATTAAAATTTTGTTTAAAACATAAAATTATTATATATTTTTTCAAAAGGGTAATTATTTAAAATAATTGTATTTATTATTTTTATTCTAGGCTACATCATATTATGTAATACAATCAGTGTATTGTCACTGTCAGCAAATCAAATACCAATCATTTAGTTTTTAAATATATATGTGTATATATTTTGTCTTTATGCCGATAATCGTGAATAATCGCAAATCGTGATTTTTCCTTTTGCAATAATCGTGATTCTAAATTTGATATCGTGACATCCCTAGTCAAGATATTTTCTGGTGCTTGTTTCTATCAAATAAAACACTTTCATTCACGCAAACACTTTCATAACATCAAAACCGTAACACTTGGACAGCCTTCTTACTGTGATGGAGACGTTTATTGAAGAGCCTTTCAAATCAAACCACCAAAGTGCCTCCGGGTCCCAAAGACTCGTTTAAACCGTTTAATCCATATGTTTGAAGCACAAGTAGCTACTATTCCATCATGAGCACTTCTGCCCTTGGTCCCTCTGGTACAGCGAGTAGTTTACTGCGGTTGTGCCAAATCCTTGCGAAATACAGTGAGCTGCAGGTCTGTGTTTATCCGCACATAAACCCAGACTCCTGCCGCCTCACCTCGGGCTCCACACGGGGCTGAAATCACCTCCACCACTGGACTGGAGTCTGGGTTTGGACCCATGTCTCGTCCTGCTTCATTTTTGCTTTTCCGCACTAACAAACTTTATAGATCTAAAAAGGTTTGCGCTTTTTGGTCTGAATACACCCTTACTGTGTGTGTCTATGGGGATGAGAAGTTTGATTCATAACGTACAGATAATGCAATAAAATATCGCCATAACAAGTGGCAATTTCACCAGCCCGAAAATTAGACAGTGTCCCTTAAAGTCTTTACAAAATCAACATGAAAACAGATAACTTGTGAAGAAGTTTTCTAATTTATGTATGTTTTTTGTGTGTTTATTTGCAGAAAATACATCAAGAAGCTTTTCGGTCCCAATAACCGAATGGGCATCGATCAGAAAGCGGTTCTCCTGGTGAGCAAAGTGAACGAGAGCAAACGACACAGTAAGTTTATGAAGCTCTGTATGTAAAGGATGAACAGTGAGGAGGAGTATTCTTATATTTAATCTCATGTTTGTGTGTTTAGCTCCTCCGTTCACCACGTTCAAAGACCTGAGGAGGTGGAAGCCAAAGCCCACGGTGTCGTCTGCTGTGGATTCAGATCAAGCAGCGACAGCGAGGAGCCAGAGTACAGCTCCACTCAGGGAAAACACGGTGAGATACGCACACTTTTAAACTTGTATTTACATCAGTGTGAGGTTTGTGTTCGCCTGGTGGTACTTGTTTGAATATTTGTTTTACTTATAGGGGTTTTCTATGAACCGAGATAATGCCCAGCTGGTTCCATCAGTCGATAGAGTCTTGGTCGACCAAAATTGTATTAGTCGACTAATTCTTTTATTTAAATTATAAGGAATTTGTCTTCAACAGTAATAGACTGTTTATATCAAAAGTCAGGTCTGAACTAAAAACATGTCCATTAATGCCTCCCTGACCCTTCCCCCAGGGCTCCCCTGCAAAGAGATTCTGAATCTCAGTGGGACTTCCCTGGTTAAATAAAGGTCAATCAATTCTCACAATGAGAATTAGAATGTTCTTTCAAGAAAGTCAGATTTTTATTCAATGAACTGCCATTTTCAACACAAAATCCAAGTTTATGATCAAACATTTTAGTTTCAAAACAGTTTTGATGAAACTTTTCAGAAATTCGATTTTTAATTTTTAATTTTTCGTAGTTGTTTTTTTTTGCTTTGCAGAAAATATCAGATTTTGTCCAGTTAATGTTATAAATATTTGTTCAAATGAGGATCTAATTTTGACCCCAATTTTAGCTTTGATTTGTAATATTTGACAAGTCTACTACTTTAGCTTCAGAGCCTTTGCCACGCCCCCTTTTTAGTCGATGAATCGGTCGATGGGACATGTTTTTTGTCTGCAACATAACTTCGTCATATTTTATTCTCGTGGCACCAAGAGCTGCTCTCACTGTGGACAGACGAGTCTGTAAGAGCAGACGTCAAACAGGCTGCTCAAAGAGACACATATACATCTGGAAATCTTATCTTGCATATGCATTACATATTTACCACAAATATGTCGCCTGTTAAACTAAAGAAATCAGATTTTAGCGTTACAATAGGTGCAAGACAAAATATCACAGTTTAGTTATAATTATGTCAGTTATCACCACTAAAAGACAATAAAATCTTTCATTTTCTTTCATTCCCATTGTCTCTAAAACGTCATCATCATTTTTCTAGAATCAAACTTCCTGAATGTAAAAATGCTGGTGTGATTTTTTTTGGTTTGTTTGTTTGTTTGTTTTATTTAGATTGAAATAAAAGTGTAAAACTTCTATTGTTTGAATGGAGAATTTTGCTTGTAAAGTGGCCACAATGATAAAAAACAAACACATTTTCTCCTGTTTGTGATATTTTAAAGTATTGGTGCTTGTTCTAACGATTACCTACGTTTAATACAAGTCTTAGTATCACAAATATCTGATTTCTGATACTTTTGACAGTCGTAGTTCATCCCAGTGTCTTCTCTGTGTCCAGCAGCAGAGGGCAGCACTGACCTGGTCCTGTCAGACGTCTGCGTGACCTCAGAGGACAGACGTTACTTCTTCAGTGAAACAGACGACATCTCCAACCTGGAGACGAGCGTTTTGGAAAGTCCCTGTGACACTCAGCTGTGGATCAAACTGGCCTTCAAGTACCTCAACCAGCCCGACACGTAAGAGACAAAACAGGATCTGGACCAGGATCTTAACTAGAATCTGGACCAGAGTCTGAACCAGATCTGAAATGTTTCACTCTTTCAATGCAGCTGGATTAAAGCTACGACCAGATCTAAAGTCAGCCAGGTCTAAATAGTGTTACAATTTGAAAAGTATCAGAGACAATCTTAAAAAAAGGGTTAGATACGAGTTTAAACTTTTCACATTTTGAGATTAAACTAATGATTTTATAAGTCAAAGCTTTAAATCTTTAGTTGGACATGAAAAAGTTACAATTTAATAAGAATAAACAAATACAAGAAAAAGATTTTCTGAGAATAATTTAAAGCCAAAAATGATATTTTAGTCAGGGTAATAACGTACACACACGTACACAGATCAAAATGATTAAGTTTAATGTTATGTTGTTATGTCAGTGTTTGACTGCTTGGTTTACTCTGGCAGTGGAGACATTTGCTAAAGCTGGAATACTTTAATCTATTTCTTATGCGTTTTTCTTTCTTAAAATTCTGAATTTGGTCTTGTAAAATTGAAGTTTAATCTTAAAAAATTGCAACTTAAAAATGTAAAATTTTCCAAGTTTATTCTCCTAGCCCTACTCTGTACTTTTAGTAATGCCACTGCAGCGCCACTTTTTAGATGTTTATTGTTTAATTAAAAACCAGTCTCTTCAACATTATTCATCCGGAACTTTATCTGCTAAAAGCGTTTGGGAAAAGGTTGACTTTTATATAAATACTTGAAGTTGATTGGCTGTGCAGCCAACCTTAGTTTGTGCTTAACCAATCACAGCAAAGAGTTGGAATGGTGTTTTTGATGTGTGTGTCTCACATGGACACCTCACTGCTCTTCTTAAGAAAGGAAGCGAGAATCTTTGTTTGTTTGATTAGCAGCTAGGTCCAGAGGTGTGGACTTGCAAGTCATAACTTGGACTTGAGTCACTATTTTGATGACTTGAAGCTTGACTTGGACTTGAGACTTACTTTAGACTTGCAAAACAGTAACTTGGTCCCACCACTGGCTATTTCATGTCATTTTTAACTATTGTTTCTAGTTTGTCTCTCATGACTCACAAGAGTAGTCGTTTTTAATTATTTACCATACAAAAATTACTTGCGATGGAGTCTTAATTTTTGTTTGAATAGGTATTAAAAAGTCTTAAAAAGGTCTTAAATTTCACTGCAAGATTCCTGCATATACCCTGTGTTAACACTCCCCCCTCAATTTCTCCTCAGATCTCCTGCAGACTGTCTGGAAGCCGCACTGAACGCTCTCTCTCTGTCTGTATCTCTCCTCAGATCTCCTGCAGACTGTCTCTGAACACTCTCTCTGTCTCTCTCTCCTCAGATCTCCTGCAGACTGTCTGGAAGCCGCTCTGAACACTCTCTCTGTCTCTCTCTCCTCAGATCTCCCGCAGACTGTCTGGAGGCCGCTCTGAACACTCTCTCTCGCGCTCTGGAGAATAACTGCGATAACCCGGAGGTGTGGAGCCAGTACCTGTCTCTGTTCTCCAGGAGGGGGAGCCGTGCGGAGGTGCAGGAGATGTGTGAAATGGCCGTGGAGCATGCGCCTGATTACTGCGTCTGGTGGAGCGTGAGTAGAACCAGGACACAAGCAGAACATCAACATGGAAATACTGATAGAACACTAGTTTTTAGTCTCACATTTCACGCCTTTACATGTTGAAAGTGTCCGTGTATAAAAAACAAACTAAAGCACTCAGCATCCAGACGTTCAGCAGACTTTCACAGTCAATGTCGTCTGACGGCAGAAGAGTAACGCCTCAAAAACAAAGGCAATGGACTCGGCAGCATGTATTATCAGTTAGATACTTTTTACTTCCAGATACGTCTCTTGAGTAGGGCCGGCTTAAGGTTTTTGGAGGCCTAGGCTACTACATTTTGAGGCCCCTTCAGTTCTGGCACTAGTTCAAACCGAAAAAAAAATAACACTTTATTTCTTTACAGCAATTATATCATATCTGGTAAGGGGGGTCAGGGGGTTCCCCCCCAGAAGATTTTGCTTAAAAAAGTTATTTTAGAGGAGATTTTGTTTGTTTTTTTAATCAGTGCATGGCCATGATTTAATGATACATTACTAATATTGTTTCAACATGATTTAGCAGTATTTCAAGTTAGTAAGTTTTACCTTACAGAAAGTTTCCAGGTTAGAATTAAGCTAAAACTTTTTCTGTAGTCTCAATGTCAAGCAAATCCATGGCTAACGATGTTAAAAAGGGGCACTTTAAAAGATTGAGAGGAATTTTAATTATCACATACTGTATAGTCCACAAACCTTTAAATCATATTTATTCTTTACAACATGAATACTTAAGAGAGCACTGTTAACCAATCCACATCAGTTGATACATTTATACTTATTTGAAATGTTTTATTACGGCCGGAATGTGAATATTGACGCTAGATGTCAGCATGGTAGATACCACTTTGTACTTTAGAAATCCGAGTGTTTTCAGTTTTACAGAACACAGCCCACATATGTTTTAGACCAGAAAACAATGTTAAAACAGAGACAGAGTCCGTCACTCACTCTGGGCCTGTTCATGTGAGAGAAGTTGTGTGATAGAGCCAGAAAAACACAAATATAAAGTCCAGCAGTGTGTTTGTTTTAGATGGAGCGGTAGTCGCTGATCACTGAAACGCAGACGTGTCTTTACTCCGCTGGTAACAGACTCGATCGGTGTGTTGTGAACGCGAACCAGGCCAGTTTAGAGAAAGAGACAGTGTTGTAACTTTGGTTCCCAATCAAGCCGAGTCTGGTTCAGTTTGTATTGGGAATGTTGCCTTAGAATAAAGTACATAGCAGAAATTATAAACATATTTGACCAGCACACATTTGTTGACTATAATCCTGAGTCAGCTCATGGAGTCTTATAAATCTACAGAACAGACTAGGTTAATATAGTATTTGACCAAAGAAGGAGGATTTTAAGAGTTTGGATTTACACTAGAATAAATGTGCAATGCTTTATCATAAAATTTACTGGAGTTGTTTGACTGAAAGTGGAGTTTAAGACAAGTGAAGAGAACATTTTCTGAACTGTCAAATTACTATAACTACATATGCATAGTGTTTAAATACTGGTGTCTCTCTCTCTCTCTCCTCAGTACTTGTCTCTGGAGCGGTCGTTCGAGGGGAAAGACTCCGTGTCCGAGCGTCTGCTGCAGTTTCTGATCTCAGAGGCGCCCTCGTCTGGACTCTCGGAGAAACTGTCCTTTCAGATCCTGGAGGCTTTGCTCTACAGAGTCCAACTGAGCTGCTTCAGCGGCAGAACTCAGAACGCTCTCAGCATAATGCAGGTGAGAACCCAGGACTGAACTGGGACTAAAGCAGGTCTGAACCAAGGACTAAACCAGGACTAATGCAGGTCTGAACCAAGGACTAAACCAGGACTAAAGCAGGTGTGAACGAGGACTAACCAGGACTTATGCAGGTCTGAAGTAAGGACTGAACTGAGACTAAGAGGGACTAATACCAGACTGAACCAGGACTAAACAGGACTAATGCAGGTCTGAACTGAGGACTAAACCAGGACTAAAGCAGGTCTGAACCAAGGACTAAACCAGGACTAATGCAGGTCTGAACTGAGGACTAAACCAGGACTAAACCAGGACTAATGCAGGTCTGAACTGAGGACTGAACTAAGACTGAAGAGGGACTAATACCAGACTGAACCAGGACTAAACCAGGACTAAACCAGGACTAAACCAGGACTAATGCAGATCTGAACTGAGGACTAAACCAGGACTAAAGCAGGTCTGAACTGAGGACTAAACCAGGACTAAAGCAGGTCTGAACCAAGGACTAAACCAGGACTAATGCAGGTCTGAACTGAGGACTAAACCAGGATAATGCAGGTCTGAATGAGGACTAAACAGGACTAATGCAGGTCTGAACTGAGGACTAAACCAGGACTAAACCAGGACTGATGCAGGTCTGAACTGAGGACTAAACCAGACTAATGCAGGTCTGAACTGAGGACTAAACCAGGACTAATGCAGGTCTGAAGTAAGGACTGAACTGAGACTAAAGAGGGACTAATACCAGACTGAACCAGGACTAAAGTGGGTCTAAACCAGATTTCAACCAGAGACTGATCCCAGGGCTCCAGATTAAGCCTTGTTATATATACAGTACATACAGTATGTTAAAATTGCTGGCTTGATGCACTGGTGCGCCTAACTTTTTCAGTTTTGTTAAGCTATGTAGTTTTTTCAATAATGGACATATTTGCGTGAGCTAAACAAAGGAGGATCACATCAGTCTCTGCGCTGTGCTCCGGTCACAGCTCTGGTCATCGCGCTGAAACACATTTGAAACTGTTATGCGCGAGATAATGCTGCGTGCACAAAAATCCCTGGATTTTTTCACCCCATAAGAAGCAAAGGTGAAAGTCGCCACATCTGTCGCTCATAAAGAAGCCACTATAGAAGTGAGTTTACACCACACTGCTTTTGTTACTGAAGAGAAGAGAAAAGGGAGATGGATGTCCGGATGAGTTTGATTTGTGTGAAGTCACAGTTACAGAGACAAACACATTCACAAACACTCCAGACCAGCGCCATTGTGCTCAAAGATTTCATTTGGTTTTTTGACTGCAATTTAAACTGATGGTCACATTCTTGAGGCCAGACAGATCACTGACTGAGTCAAGACTTAGGCCTAGTTTACATGGCAACACGTTTCATACATGTTCATGGCATGTTTTAAACGTTACTCATTTTCACAAAGTGAGTTCTGTGTTCTCTGAATCTGTATTCTCTGAGCTGAAAACAAAGGTTGAGGTGATTGGCTCCAGGTCTTATATAAAGCCCTAAAAGTCTCGCTGAGATGAGAATCTCTTTCATGCAGTGCAGCTGGAGAAATGTGTGGACTGCAGCTTTTTACAAATACTTTTGTTCACACCTCATTGTCTGTGTCTACATGCAGATTAACTTTAATTTTCTTGTAATAAGACAGTCGTAATATTACAAGAAAATTAAAGTTAAACTAAGAAGAAGAATGAATGAATTTTCCAAATATGATACACGGAAGTTATGGAAAACCATGTCTTGGATAATTTCGCCGACTGGAGAAACTGGTTAAAGCCCAAGCCCGCTATAAAAATCACCTCAGGTTTAGCTTGAGGTGCAAAGACGAAGACGTGACACCAAAGAGCCTAAGGATTAAAAACCAGATTCACACCAAAAACGCACCAAAAACATGATCAAAACTTATCACGACTGTCTTATTACAAGAAATTAAAGTGAAACTAAGAAGAGACAGAATTAATTTTCCAAATATAAATGTAGATTAATTAGATTCTAAGAATGTTGCGCTTTTCTGACCAGTGCAAACAGGACCTGGGTTTGTGATTATTATAACTCGGTGTTGAATTGGGATTAAACTCAGGACTAAACTCTGGACTAGCTCTCAGTTGAATTACAACCAAAGCTTCCCTTGTTTCCTGTTGCAGAGCTCTCTGAAGTCGGACTTCGTGGCTGACCTTTTGACCCCTGGAGACCGCGCTTTGCTCTGGTTGTGTTTCATTCACCTGTCAGAGTTCCAGCGCCTCCCGTCGTCTCTTTACGACGCTGCAGACTCTGGACCGTCCCGTCTGGTGAGTCGAGAGAGTTTCCTTCTGCCCTGGAGATCGGCTCAGGACCTCAGCTCTCCTCTGGACCGACTCATCGCCATGTTTCAGGGTAAAGACGCTTTTTCATTACAACAAGGGATTTAAGTTTCAACGTACAGGACAAGTATTGTGTAAACTGTACTCTTTTCTTTCCTTCAACCCTGTTCTATCATTGTTTCTGAGTAAAATCACAGCTGGAGTTGTATTTAGCTTCGTTCACACTGTTTCTTTATGTTTATGAGCTTAACTAAACTACTCTGAGCCTCATAAACCGCTCTGTTTCAAGCTTCCCAGAGCTGTGAGGGGTGAGATCCAGAGGCCTGCTGTTCATAAAGACATCTGCACACTAGAGGAGTTTAAGATCTTTTGCAGACAGAAACAGAATGTTCCACAGACATAAGGACATTTACAGGATTATTAGTCTGACAGTGAAGAACAGAGACTTGTGGAGCAGCAGTGAGTGGCAGAACAGTGTGTGTGTCACGTGATCGAGCTCAGAGTGTTTTCTTTTATAAAAGTGAAACAACAACAACAATGATGAAGCTCCAGTGGATTAAAGCTGGTTTATAAAGGAGCTGTTACATTGGCACAGCAGTGTAGTTTCTCTAGTCTAGTAAAAGTGCTTCTCACATCATGTAAGGACCAGGTGTGTTGGAGGTGACACAGTGTGTAATGCTCGAGGTTTCTTCTGGGTGCACTGGTTTCCCCCACAACGAAATACATGTCCAGTAGGCCAAGGTCAACTTTATTTATAAAGCACATTTACAACACAGTGCTTTATACAAAAATACAACAGTAGAAAGAATAAAAAACAATCATAAAACAGAAATACATAAAATAAAAATCCTAAAATACGATGCATTTGTTGAAAAAAGCAGCTCGACTCCTACTTGTTAAAAGCCAGTGCAAAATAATGAGTCTTTAATAAAGACTTAAAAACATCCAAAGATGGAGCCGTTCTTATGTTTTATGGCAAACTGTTCCACAACGTGGGAGCTGCCACAGAGAAAGCTGGATGGCCTCTAGTTTTCAGGCGTTCTCTGGGAACATTTAAAAGCTGCAGGTTTGTTGACCTTATCTGTCTTCTTGAAACATAAGGAGAGAGTAACTCACAAAGGTAGGACGGAGCCAAGCCACTTAACATTTGAAAATGTTTAAATGTGCCTCTCTCGTGAAAAAGAGATTCTGACTATCACAGAAGTGGGACAGTCAGAACAGTGTTTTCTGAGGCTCAGAGGGGAGAGAACTGCATTTCACAAACAGAACTCCAGCTGAGTTTGTGACCAAGAAGTCATGTTAGAACTGGGTTCAGCTCTTTTGTTTAACTGTGTCTGTTAACTTGATTCTGTTGTGTTTTCCAGACGGAATCTCTCAGTGTTCTGACGACTCTTTGTCTCCGAGTGAAAGGACTGTGGCCTGTTTACCTCTGCACACCAACCTCCTGCTGCTGCACAAAGTCCTGCTCAGGTAACCTTTCATCTTTAATACACACACTTTATACTTTAGGTACACGCCCTGGCCTTCAAACCTTTATCTAACTGTGTGATTAACATTTTAGAATATTGAGACTGTTTTGTCTGCTCAGGTTTGACGAGGGCATTCTTCTGTGTGAGGCGCTGCTCCAGTGTTGTCCAGAGTCCTGGTCCTGCGCGACGCTTTAGCCGAGCTACACATCGCCAAAGGAGACGCTAGCTCCGCTGTCAGTATGTGGCTACACGCCTGGTGGAGTGTCCGGACAACGCTGAGGTCTTCTACCACTCCTGCAAGTTCCTCATGGCTCAGGTAAATCACAGCAACACTTAAAAAACTACATAGCAACCGCGTGATTGCTATGTAGTTTTTTATCACAGACAACTCAGTTAATATAAGGGAGATTTTCTGTATTTTCTGCGTGCAGATGCACACACACTGTACAGAACAGATGAAACCCTCGCTCTATCGGGTCTGTGTGTTCATCCTCCGCTGTGTTTAACCTGCTGCAGAAGCAGGACCCCGAGTCCTGCCCGAGCTGCTGCGGAAGAGTTTTGACCACGTCAGTAGCTCGTTATTTAGTTGATTATTCAATGTTTCTATTAACAACAGGCTCTGCCTGAAATGCGGGACAAACAAACAGACCAAACGGTGGGACGTTATCAGGTGACGGCCGTACTTTGTGATACTTTGAAGATTTTACGAGAAATCCCGCCCACTTTAAAAAACTGGCCAATCAGAGCTGAGCTGGCAAACAAAGTTCTACTGAACAAAGTTCTGCTCAGCTGATGTGACAAGAAGAACCTGCACGAACTGAAGAACAACAGTCATACGTACAAAATGACGTAATTTTGTTCTTACAGCCTGAGCGGGCTGAACAAAGTTCGGATTCTGATGAAGTATAAATTGGCCTTTACTCCGCCCACAACTGAACCTCAAACAGACTCATACAAGTGGGAGATGCTCTGAGCCTTTTAAGAGACGCCCAGTGGTGTGAACAGACTTTGATTGACAGCACCAAATATGGACAGTGAGCTTGTGAGTGATGTGAGTTTTGTGTGGGAGCGATCCTGAGTGTGGAGAAGTTCACAGCTCTGAGGCTGTCACAGAGAGAGTTTATTACTCACACGTCAAGATTCTTTTTTATTAACTTTGCCGTCAAATGTATGAAACCTTTAGCCAACGTAAGCACGAGCTCATGATGTGAACAAGTGAGTATTTTCTAAAAGCAAAATTAAACACTGAAACAAGGATTCCAACCTTTGCACCACACATTTATCTAGCTGAGCTAAATGACTGATGACACTTTGCAGTGAGCGACCACTTTCCATCTTGCCTTAGCAGCGATGTCAGAAGGAGGAGTTTATATCTCACCTGGGCGGTTCGTTTGTCCGGCCTGAACTGAAAATGCAGTGACAGCGTTTGACCATTGCAGCAGCACAGTCACGGTTTTTGCACACATAACTGCAAAAATGAACGAGTTTGCACAAAAATGTACAAAAAGGCCTGGAAACAGTAGATAATTCCATTTGACCCCATATACACAGTTTGACAGTGAAAAAAAGTTGATTCTGCGTTTAGTTTCTCTTTAAAGACTCAAACCCAGAGAATACTTAACCAAAGGACTAAAATATGTTTATAACAGGATGTGTTTGTGTGTTCATGCTAGCAGTGAAGCTGGACAGTTTGAAAATAAACAGCTCACATGTCTCAAACCATCTAAAAATCTGCCTCCGTGTGTGTTTGTGTCCAGGACAAGTCAACGCCTTGGCTCCTCTGTTCCGCGGCTTCATTCTGTCTCTGTGTGAAGACGAGGACAGTCAGAAGAGACCCGTCGATGTTTTACGGTACTTTTACTACTTTTGATACCTGCAGACTACGCAGAGACTTAATACTGTAGAAATATTCATACAGCGTAGTCACAGTGATATTTTGTTCTAAATTGTTGTGTTGGTGTGTTTTCGTTCAGGCACATCCTGGGTTTCCCCTGTGAGGACTTACTGAAGGCCCCATCATAAAGAAAGAGCTCCAGGACCAGCTGTTGAGTCAGATGCCCTTCCTGCACCTGCTGCACTGGTCAGTCTGATCTCTTCTGTCACTACACACTTATGAAGCTGCAGAAAGATAAAGCTGCTGTGGTGGCTTTAGTTTCCCTCTGGCTGTGTCTGAACGTCCACACTTTTGTACTGCTGTTTGAAAAAACAGTCTGAATTTATTCTAAACTTTTGAGTCGTTAAAGAAGAACAACAGAGGCAAGCAGAAAGTCTTAAATTGTCTTGTTTGTGTTGGAGATTTTGTATTTGCTGTGATGTTTGTCGTGTAAATAAGCGTCAGATGAAGCGACAGCGCAGAACAGAGGTGCGTGGAGCAGAGTGTATGAGCTCACTGTTAGCTTAGCACGAATCACCTCACAACTTTGGGATTAAGGGGCCAAACACACAAGGATTTTGGCGCAGAACAGCAAGCGAAATGCCTCGCGCTGCCAGGTTTGTTTCACTTACGCACCTACTTCTGTGGGTCAGACCTTGCACACAGCACGCCAAAGCCGCTTGTCAATCAAAAATACATCCAAGCGTATTTTTCCCGCTCAAGGCGCACTGAAGCGGTTTTCAGTCAAATTGCACAGAAAATCTGTCTATATTGATGCATTTTAAAGACTTTAGCAGCTCTAAAGCTAATCACACACTGATCAAACATCAAGAGGAGAAACTGACTCGGATTGACAGTGATTTTACATTTCTTTTTTATTCCTTTAAAAAATTCACACATCTGACCTGACCAGCTCATAGAGATGGTGAAGACAAACATATGTGACCAACTTTTGCTTAAGTGGAGTTGTTCTATGAGCTGTATCTGCTGTTGACTTCCTCACAGAGACACAGAGGCAGCAGCTGCAGTCTCTTCTCTCGCCTCATCCCCGTGTGTTATTATTACGCTTTTCTCGCTCACGTGTGCAGTCTGTTTGGGGAGTAAACAAGAACTATTCAGTTTGGTCAAACCAAAAGCATGTTTCACTTAGTGTGCGAGTTTTAAGGTAAACTCACTGCGCTTAAACACAAACCCAACACTTCGGACTGAAAATGTCTGACTTTGCCATCGCTGCAGAGCCATGTGCTTCACTGTCTGCTCTTTGTTACATTTTTTTATATGGGGTGCGCGATAGATCATGGACATATGGTGAAAAAATATACACTTTTGAATTGTTGCGTTCGCAAAGAATTTTCACGGTAGCTTCAAGTTGAGCAGCTGCGCTCACGAAGTTCTGTGGACTTTGTAAACATAAATGTAGCTACAGAAACAAACAGGAGCAGAGCCGTGGAAGCAGCAGAGATCGTCTGTGTGTGATGTTTGTAAAGAGACAGCAAACTATTCATTCCTGATGAGCTCAGTGAGGAAGAGGCAGGTGCAGCAGCTGTCAGTGCAGTCTTAAATTTCATTCAAAAGTTGTGGAAGAACCTTGTTTTTATATGGAATTTGTAGTCAGATCTACATTTTAAACTGCAGCTCTCGAACATACTCTTATTGTTCAGACAGGACAGCATATTTGCGTCCATTTTCAATGTTAAGTCAATGTAAACCTGCATCTTGATTGAGCGTTTAAGCAAATTTGCGATACGTATTGACATCTGTTAACGCTCCTTTATGCCTCTGAAGACGCAGCGTCTTGTGAAGTGGAAGCTTAAACCTGCAGCGAACGCAGGAGTTGTGAATATCCATCTTCAGATGCATTGGAAGTCGGCGTCAGCCAATCAGAGCCTCTGTCACTTCTGTGACATGCGGTTGTTCTCCTCTCACATCAAGAGGAGAGGACCACTGTTTACTCAAGTCTTTTATGAACTTTTTAACCAAAGGTCGCTTGTTTGGGTCTTTTTTTAAAGACTTGGTCGTTCGTTGCTCTGAAAATCTGGAGGAACTGCAAACATGGACCTGATCTGGACTGACAAAGCCTCACATGGATCTATTCAAAATGTTTAAACCTGCTGTAGGACGTGACACTGGAGGAGGACAGAGACAGCAAAACAACTGTCTCTCTCTCTCTCTCCTTCTCTCTCCCAGTGATCTGTCCTAGAGCAAAACAAAGCCTTTCGCAAACAAGCGGGAACTCATTGGGGCGTCAGCTTCGAAATATTCTGCGTCAAAATACGCTTTATGGCACAAATTTAGACTCTTAAACGCTGTCCAGTCTGAACGCGGCATTACTCTCATAATTTAAAGGTCCACTGTGTAACTTTTTGGCCAAAAAATAAACTTAAATACAAGCATGATTTTTTAGTTTATAAGTCTCTGACACAATATGGAGTGTTATTTGCCCCGTTCTCTCTGTTTCCATGGAAAAACTGCTTCTTTAGCTATATTTTTTCACATTATAATATAAAACTTATTTATCCCCAAAAAGAATGCACTGAATAATGGTTTTAACTATTTGTAAAGAAGTGTGAAGTTGACTTTTCACCTCCAGAAAGCTAGATCAGAGTGTGGACGTTTGCACACAGCCTCAGCGTGTGTCGTGAACATCTGTTTGACCTGTGACCTCTTGTGTTTGACCTGTGACCTCTTGTGTTTGACCTGTGACCTCAGTCGTTGGCAGTGGCTCCACGGTTCGTCCAGGACACTGTGGAGGCGTTTGAGAGAGCGCTGGGATCTCCTCTGCAGCTGGAAGAGCTTCACCGACTCTGGACGGAGTCAGTCACAAAACACACACACACACAACAACAACACACAGACACACGAACGCACAACAACAACAACAACAACACAACAACAACAACACACAAAAACACTTTCACTTTGATACAGACGTGACACTGGAGCTGCTCTGTCCTGACGTATTCTCTGCTCTTCTCCTCTGTCTCTATCTGTAACTCTGCTCTCACACCTCCTGTCTTCCTCTTTACCTCTCTCTCTCTTCTCTTCTTTTCTCTCCACCTCTTCTCTCCCCTCTTCTCTCTTTCTTTCTCTTCTCTTCTCTTCCCTGCTCCTCTACCATCTTCTCCTGTCTCTCTTTTTCTCTCGTCTTCATGTTCTGTTTAAAACTCTTCTCTCTTCTGATTCTTACCTCTTCTCTCCATCATCCCCATCTTGTTTCCTCTCTCTCTTCTCTCCTTTTATCTCCTCTTTTCTGTTTGTCTTTTCTTCTCTTCACTCACTCTCTACCTTCCTGCTCCTCTCTCCTGGCCCTCCTCTCTTTCACTTCTCGCTCTTTTTCTCTTTATCCCCCTTCTCTCTCCTGTCTCTCTCTCTTTTTCCCTGCTCTCTCTCTCTTCTCTCCCTCTCTTTCTCTCTCCCCTCTCCCTCTCCTCTCTCCTCTTCCCTCCTCTCTCTCCCCTCTCCCTCTCTCCTCTCCTCTCTCCCTCTTCCCTCTCTCTCCCCTCTCTCTCTTTCTCCCCCCTCTCTCCCTCTCTCTCTCTCCTCTCTCTCTCTCTCTCTCTCTCTCTCCCCTCCCTCTTCCTCTCTCTCTCCCCCTCTCTCCCTCTCTCTCCTCTCTCTCCCCTCCCTCCCTCCCTCCCTCTTCCGCTCTCTCCTCTCCCCTCTTCCCTCTCTCTCTCTCTCTCCCTCCCTCCCCTCTCCTCTCTCCCTCTCTCATCTTTCTCCTCTCTTCTCTCTCTCCTCCCCTCCTCTCCCTCCCCCCCCCTCTCTCTCTCCCTCTCCTCTCCCCTCCTCTTTCTCTCCCTCCCTCCCCCCCTCTCCCTCTCTCTCTCTCCTCTCTCTCCCCCTCTCTCTCTTTCCTCTCTCTCCCCCTCTCTCTCTCTCCTCTCTCTCCCCCTCTCCCTCTCTCCTCCCCCTCTCCTTCTCTCTCTCTCCCTCTCTCTCTCTCTCCTCTCTCTCCCTCCCTCCCTCTCCCCCTCCCTCCCTCCCTCCCTCTCTCTCTCTCTCTCTCTCTCCTCTCTCCCTCCCTCTCTCTCCCTCCTCTCCCCTCCCTCCCTCTCTCTCCTCTCTCTCTCCCTCCCTCCCTCCCTCTCCCCCTCCCTCTCTCTCTCCTCTCTTCTCTTCTTCTCTCTCCTCCTCTCTCTCCCCTTCTCTCCTCTCTCTCTCTCCCTCTCTCTCTTTCTTCTCTCTCTCCTCTCCCCCCTCCCTCTCTCCCTCCCTCCCTCCCTCTCTCTCTCTTTCCTCTCTTCTCTTTTCTCTCTCTCCACAGTTACCTCCTCTTCTCCAGTTCTCATCAGAATCAGAACCAGACTCGAGGTTCTTCTAAACTCTTCTCAGACCTGGTTTTGAGTGCCTCAGTTCGGTTCCGTCCAGACTCGAGGTTCCCTTAACCCGGCCGAGTTCTGGAGCTGCTACAAGTTCCACAACCAGGTACGATCAGGTTCTGTTCTGAATAAAACGATTGGTGGGCACTGGGGGGTGTTGGGAGGAAGTGTGAATTTAGAGGTTGACAGGACATTGCAGCTTGTTTGACTTAGTAGTGTTTGTATGAAATGGTTCAAATATCTTCTCTCTCTTGTTGTCAGGTGGTGTCTCTGTACTTGGGCTGCCTCCCTCCTTCCCAGCATGCACTGGTGCTGGAGCGGCTCAGATACTCTATGCCCAACAACACAGAGCTGGGTCTGAGGTAAAAACACATTAAACTGAACATTACACATTAATCTGAACTTAACACCAACACAGGAGTCGTGTTATAGAGTCTGAACAGTGCCCACGTTACCAGCTCCACGTTCATCTTCATTTATTTTCTTCATGATTAAAATAGATCCTCACAGAAGTTATTATCGTATTATCTGCTCGCCACAGTGAAGCTTTCACTTCCATTGAGGCTTTTCCTGATTTGTCTGCCTTTTAGCTCAGCAATATTTTTAGACTTCTTGCAAAGGCTTTGCTGTGGACACGGTGGCGCAGCGGTTAGCGCTCTGGCCTCATGGCAAGAAGGTCCTGGGTTCGACTCCTGGGCCTTTCTATGTGGAGTTTGCATGTTCTCCCCGTGTCTGCGTAGGTTTCTTCTACAACTAAAACATGTCCATTAATGCCTCCCCTGACCCTTCCCCCAGGGCTCCTCTGCAAAAGATTCTGAATCTCAGTGGGAACTTCCCTGGTAAATAAAGGTCAATCAATTAAAAGTTTTCTACGATAGAAGAAAATAGATCCCACACAGATGTTTTTCTCTGCTCGTCAAAGTTGAGCCGAGCGGATGATTATTTTGCTGATTTTTCCAAGAGTACTCCCCACCTTCCTCCAGGAGCCACCTGTGGCTACAGACAGGAAGCCCACTTATAGTCAACTCTCATGCGTGGCTTTATGAGCAAATGTATTTTTAACATTTATACCCCAAAAGGGTAAGGTTAGGGTTAGGATTAGAGCTGGGGTCAGAATAGGTTATTTGGGTGAGTTTATGGCTTTGTAGTGACAAATATGGACGTTCGGTCTGTACGGAGAGCTTTTTCCTGTAGCGAGCAGTGTTGAGTGTAACCTAATTACTGTGAAAATACTTGTAATTAAATTACAGTTTCTAAACAAAAAACATCTAAAAATAAATCTACAAAAGTTATTGTGTGAGATAAAACAGCTCAGTGACACAGATCTGGAGCTGGAGCAGGGACAGAATCATTTTTGAATCTTGATTTTACTGAATTTGAGTCGATTTAAGCAACTCATTTGTTGTTTGTCTTTGTTTAAATGCCAACACAAAACTTTAAATCCCATTTTTGATCAATGTTTGCAATAATACAAAGGAAGTAATCCCAATGTAACGTAAAGTTACTTCTGTGGGGCCGGTAACTAAGTAGTATAACTAATTACATTTTTAAAGAGATAAGTAATGAGTAACTAATAACTTTTTTCCCAACACTGGTAGTGGAGAGGTTGTTGGCAGGACGAAGGAGGTCTGCATTTTAGCTCAGCATTATTTTTACTCCTACAAAGGCTTTGCTGTCAAGTTTTAGGGAAAATCAGATTTTAGATCAGTGTTTTTTTCACCTGGACACATTCTGGACTTTATCATCTTTCTCTGCACTGCACAACTTTAAGAAATAATATAATAGTTTTCTGATTATTGTAAATATGCCATTGATCGATAGTAATAATGTACAATCTCCAGGGACTCTCTGAATATTCCCGGAGAGTCTAATTCTGTCCCAAACTCAGGTTCAAACTTCAGTGTAGCGTATTCACATTGCATTATTTCTCGTTTGTTCCAGTCGTGTTGATCCTCTGTGTAAAACTAAAGGTTACAGATTGAATTCTGTGTAAAATCCCTTGTTTCTGATCGTCCGTCTGCTCTCAGGCTGCTGCACCAGGAGTGGCTGGAGGGAAACCTGCAACACCTGAAGTTCCAGTCTCGAATGTTGAGCAGCCACGCGCCCAAGTGTCTGGCCAACTGGAAAATGTGCGTAAAAAACCAGCCCGAGCAAACGCAGAAACCCAGCTACAAACAAACAAGCTATTTAACCGCTTTTCTAGTTCTGATTTAGTGACTTCTGAGCGTTCTCCAAATGTGTGTTTTCCAGAGCCATCGCAGCAGAGAAAGGGCTGAGCGAGAAGTCCGAGGTGAGATTTTAACTGTCCACAGCTGAGGTCGAGTCAGGCTTAACACAGACTCATTAACACAAACACTCAGAGCTTCTTTCATGCTTCAGAAGAGCCTCTAATCACTCCTCTGTCCCGTCTGCTGCTGTATTCACGTGTATAAAGTGTTCTTGTGCTGTGGAGCTGTGTGTTTCTCTGGTGTGAGCATGTCGGTGGCCAGTGTGTAGTGTATTTTTACCGCCCTGCTCTTCCTGTGCTGTTTGCAGGTTCGGCGTTTGTACCAACAGGCTCTGAGTCAGCTCCCGCTCTGCGCTGCTCTGTGGAAAGATGTAAGAATCCTGCTGCACTTTTACACTCACAAACACACCACCAGACATCGCTAATGACATCTCCATACTTCTCTGAGCAGGCAAAAGATACCACTGACTGCTCATTGAACGCTCGAGCAGCTTTCTGACACCCACTTTCTAAAGATGGAGTGGCTGGTTTATCTTTTGTCAATGGCTCATGTTATTGAAATCCTTTTTAAGACAGCCTATCATTCTTTAACGTGGCTCAGTGCCAACTAGCAACGATCTAGGTTCAGTGATGCCTTAAAAGGTCTGTCTCATAGTTGATTTACCAAGATTATTTCAAATTTAGTTTTGCAGATTTCAGACATAAGATAAAAGATAAGGGATTTCATTTCCTCTTTTTACACTGCCTAGTGCAGGACTGTTGTTTGAAGGTACTCCTGATGGGCTTGACACCAGGAGGACCGTCTCAGCTTTCTTCATTCATCTCCTAATAAGAACCTGTGCGACAAAGTGAAAAGTGCCTTTCTCTCTGGACTGAGCACGTCACAAAAGTAGTGCCTGTGAAAACCTCACGCTCGTGCACACGCAGGCTGTGGACGCCGAATCCCTGAAAAATGTTTTCAACTTTGAAACTGTGTCTTCTCACAACAACCAATCACAGCGAGTTTCTTGGACATAAGAGGATTTTTCGGTCAACGTCACTTTCGCTCTACTGCAGCATGCGTTATGCCGAAAGAGCCGCTCTCCATCTGCTTAGCTGGGGAAACTTCTTTGATTAAAACAACTAAGGCTGAGAGCAGCTGTTTGACAGACTGACAGACGTCTGTCTCCTGAAGCTTGAGTCAGTGTTTTTCTCTGTGTTTTTTTTGTCCTGAATGTAACGACTCGCAAAGATGAGTTTTATTCACAAATGTTGATTTAGCAGCAGAACTTTAGTTTTCTCACAGATAAACTCTTGTAGTTACTGACAACGGAGCTTTTCACTTGTTTCCACTGTTTGTGTCAATGAGCGGCGGCTCTTTCTACAGGGCGGTGCGCGGCATCGCCTGTGTTGAGAAACAAAAAATCTCTCCATAGGAACAATATGAATGTGACGCTCCCTCTGGTCGCAGCAGTCTATCTGCTGTGTGTTTGATTTAAGACTCTGTGATGAGGGTCACTAGTCGCTGTCATTTGTTGTTCCCTGTGTCGAGCCCATTCACACACTGTGTTTGCAAAAACAACCAGCAGTTCAACTGTGAGAAAAAAATGTAAGGCACTTAAGTAAGTATCATTTTAACTTTCTGCCCCCTCCTCCTCTCTTTCTCCCCCTCTCCCTTCCCTCCCCCTCTCCCTCTCTCCTCCCCCCTCTCCCTCTCTTCTCCCCCTCTCCCTTCCTCCCCCTCTCCCTCTCTCCTCTCCCCCTCTCTCTCCCTTTCCTCCTCCCCCTCTCCCCTCTCTTCCTTCTACCTCTCCCTCTCCTCTCCTTCCTCCCTCTCCTCCTCCTGTTGTTCTGTGCAGAGGCTGTTGTTCGAGGCGCTGAGGGCGGCCGGTCGGAGCGGTTGCGTTCTCTGGTGGATCGCTGTCAGGAGCTCGGCGTCAGTCTGAGCGAACAACTCGACTTAGTGACAAACCCAAACCCAGACGGATCCGCGACACATAAATGACACAGAAAACTCCCCCCTTTCTTTCTCCTCTCACCCCCCGTGTAGCTCCTCCCCCAAAGACACACACAAACAAACAAACAAACAAACAAAGAGAGAAACGTACGGAGCGACGAGGTAAGCCTTCGGACGGAGACACTCGGACAGCTCTGCGTTTGCACATCATGTACGTAAGTATGGCTCCGAGTGCTGCTGTTGCTGCTGCTGCTGTCGTCTGTTTATCCCTGTTTTATTTTACACCCTTTTATTTTATCATCCTGATACTTTATATTTGAAGTGCTGATGACAGGCTGCATTTATAATTAAGATTCTACCACAGCAGGTTTCTCCGTGTTTGGACTGTAACGAGAGCAGAGGTGTGGACGAAGGTCACGGCTGGGACTAGACTTGATCTAAAGGACTCAGACTTGACTTGACTTGTTTAAATGATGAAGGCAACGTTTGTCCTGACTTTAGGAGTTTCCAGTTTGATTTGGTCCAAAGTCCTCATGTAACGCTCTCGTCGACCACGGTCCAGACCAAAAAGCCGGTCTTTATGTTCGTGCTGGACTCTACTCTGGACAAAGATCTGGTCCCGATCCACGTGAACGCCAAAGTTCGGACTTTACCCCAAGTGTTTAGACGTTCGATTAGGCACAGACGAGAGAACGTGAAGAAGACGGACTCAAACGTGAGGAGAAAAGAGAGACGGAGCCTGAAAACGTCTGTAAAGTCTTTTTTTTTTTTGCCGTCGTGGAGAATTACGCAGCTCTGCTTTCAGCAAGTGTCTCAACTGAACAAAATATCAGAATACTGTGGCTGCTCGAGCCATTAAAAGGTCATTACATCTGATTCTCAGAGCTACAGCCACTGAAGCAGAGAAAGTTTGTCACAACAAACAACAACAACGCAAACTAAACTGTCGCGTTTAAAAAAGGAGACGAAACACAGGCTTATATCAAAACATTACAAACACAAAAGACAGTTGTCTTTGTCATGTTTGTATGTAGCGTACATATCATTAAACCCTTCAACAGATGAAGAAGCAGAAGATGAACCGCTAAATGAAACACAGTTCTTACACTGGCTGTAGTAAACAGGACTGTGGCTCTTAGCCAAAACTAACTCCACACACAGGCGGCTCTGCTTTTAATTCATCATAGGCACTGAAGAAATAATCTGTATTCATATAATCCTTTAGTTTCTGCACGTTTTAGGAACGTGGAACAGAGAAAACATACCCACACGTGACATACACCAATAAATGTTACTGCTGCCAGGCGCTGCTTCTGATTGGTCAAACGTCCTGTCAATCTGCGCTTAATTACAGCGCTGCCGTTGCCGTGACAACAGAAAGACTGCATCGCAGAACGTCTCAAAGTCTGGACTTTCTGGATCCCAAACGCTAGACCTCGGTGCAAACTTTCCAGTGTGAATCAGACCTGGAACTTGGGATACGACTCAATAAAATGGACTAAAACTTTGAACTTGACTTGGACTTGTCTCTCTTTGAGTTGGACTTGGACTAGTCTCTCTTTTCCTCAGGACTGGACTTGGACTTGTCTCTCTTTGAGTTGGACTTGGACTGGTCTCTCTTTTTCTCAGAACTAGACTTGGACTTGTCTCTCTTTGACCCCGGACTGGACTTGGACTTGTCTCTCTTTGACTCGGACTTGTCTCTCTTTGCCTCTGGCCTGGACTTGGACTTGTCTCTCTTTGACCCCGGACTGGACTTGGACTTGTCTCTCTTTGACTCGGACTTGTCTCTCTTTGACTCAGGACTGGACTTGGACTTGTCTCTCTTTGCCTCTGGCCTGGACTTGGACTTGTCTCTCTTTTCCTCTGGACTGGACTTGGACTTGTCTCTCTTTTCCTCAGGACTGGACTTGGACTTGTCTCTCTCTGACTCAGGACTGACTTGGACTTGTCTCTCTTTGCCTCTGGACTGGACTTGGACTTGTCTCTCTTTTCCTCAGGACTGGACTTGGACTTGTCTCTCTTTGCCCAGGACTGGACTTGGACTTGTCTCTCTTTGCCTCAGGACTGGACTTGGACTTGTCTCTCTTTGCCTCAGGCCTGGACTTGGACTTGTCTCTCTTTCCTCTGGCCTGGACTTGGACTTGTCTCTCTTTTCCTCAGGACTGGACTTGGACTTGTCTCTCTTTTCCTCAGGACTAGACTTGGACTTGTCTCTCTTTGCCTCAGGACTGGACTTGGACTTGTCTCTCTCTGACTTTAGACTGGACTTGGACTTGTCTCTCTTTTCCTTAGGACTGGACTTGGACTTGTCTCTCTTTGCCTCTGGCCTGGACTTGGACTTGGTCTCTCTTTGCCTCAGGACTGGACTTAGACTGGTCTCTCTTTTCCTCAGGACTGGACTTGGACTTGTCTCTCTTTTCCTCAGGACTGGACTTGGACTTGTCTCTCTTTTCCTCAGGACTGGACTTGGACTTGGTCTCACCTCTGTTGCCTAGCAACCCTACTGTAAAAAAAGAAAAAGGACCAAAAACCATAGAAAATGTCGTTAAATTATGGTTTTATTCTCATTTATTTCACCAGAACTACAATTTAACTTGACAAAAAACTACAATAACCCTAATCCTAATCCCGTGAACCTGTCATCCGCACTTTGTTTGTGTTTTTAAACAAGACGCTTTTTGGATTCATGTTTATTTAAATATTCTTTCTCCGAGGCGACGATCAATAATGTCGGTTTCATTCAGATATTCTTAAATTGTAGTTTGGGTTTTTTTGGCAGAACTTTCGGCTTTTCTGTCCAAATCCGGTGGAAAAAAAATTTATTAAAAAAGGCCGAAAAACTGTGACTGACAATTCGAGGAAAAAAAAAAAAAAGTCAAAATTACACGAAATGTGCAAATTTGTCTGATTTAAGAGTATTATATAAATATTATTAAGGGATGGATTTTGTATGTTTTCAATTTAAATGTTAATAAATTATTTTGTAAAGAGACTTAATGGTGTCGTTGAATTTATTTATTTATAACACATTTATTTAATGCACAGTTCAGCTAAATTAGTCACACAAAAAAACTTAATGTGGGACAATTAATGAGTCCAATTTATTGAAATGATCTGAAAATATTTTTGTTTAGACCTAGGTTGTGCATCTTGTCTAAAGTCAATTTTACAAGAAAAAATACAAAGTGAATGGGTCTAAACTAGGACTGGGCAGTTTTTTATAAGTATATAAAAAAGAATAAAGCTTTAACATTATGAGATTAAGCTAATAATTTAATGAAGAAAGTTCTAATTTTATGAGGAAAAGGTCATAATTTTGTAGAATAAATTCATTAAAAAAAGGCTAAACTTTGAGGGTGAAATAGTAATTTTATGAGAGAAAGTCAAAGTTTCAGAGCTTTAGCAAATATCTTCTGTAAGTGTAAATGCGGCAGAATAAAGTTTATGTTTGGTCAGAATCCAGAAGAATGGACTTCTCATGTCTGTGGATGTTCAAATTTACAGTTTGAATCTAAAAAATGTGCTACTTTTTATGGCTTCGACTTTATTCTCAGAAAAGAATGACTTTTTTTTTCTCACACTCCCACAATATAAGTTTATTCTGGTTAAATTATGACTTTTTTCTTACACAATTTAAAGCTTTTCTCATAACATTGTGAGTTTAAGAGCGAAATGTCACAAGTTTTATCTCGTTTTTATTTCTTCTTTGTAGTTCTTTATATATTTCTGTTTCTCAAGACTTGCCAGGGGCCTGATTAAAGCAAGTCAAGGGCCGCATCTGGCCCCCAGGCTGCAGTTTGCAGGTCTGGTCTAAACACTAATAAAAATACAATTTTACAGTCATGTCTTACAACATTTATCAGACATTTACCAACAAGAAACAGCTCAACTCGATAAGTTGACTGAGTTATTGTTTTGAGTAACAACAATAAGATTAAAGTCCTGAAAAAGAATCTAACTTGTTTTAGTTGTAAATTTTAAACTTTGTGTTTTCCACTAAAAAGTCTTTGATAAATCCAGCACTTTGTGAAAAAAAATGGGACCAGTGAGTTCTGTCTGAACTGAACTGAAGAATAAAGAATTTTAGTTTAATCAGGAGCCGAATGCTGCGCTCTGATTGGCTGAGCTTTCTCTGGGGGGGTCTGGTCCACTTCAGTTTGACTTTGTTGTTTGTAAGAAGAAATTTTAAGTCAAAATTGCAACCAAAATGGGCTGGGCACCAGGGCCACAGCTCGAGGAGACTGTGAGGTACCACACAGACGCACCAAATTTGGACAAACGATGCTCTCTGTTAAAGGGACACATTATTGGAACAGTCTTCCTCTCACAATAAGACAATGTGCCTCTCTGGCCACATTCAAATTACAACTTAAACTGTGGCTGAAGGAAAGCCAAGCCTGTGAGCACTTTTAGCTCTTCTTTTATTGTACTCTTGTATTTTTGTTGTCTTTATCTGTGTATCTGCCTAGGGACTACAGATGGAAATTAGCATCTTTGCTATAATCTGGCATATTTACACTGTAAATATTATATATATATATATTATATATAAAAAAGGGATTTGTTTTTGGGCTGTTCTGGGCAGTTTCCGATTGGCTCATTACTATAAAAGTAATCCGACTTGACCACTGGAACACACAACACACGGAGAAAGCATCACTTTGAGGTCCGAATTCCGACCTTCGAGGACGACTGGAACGCACTATTAAACTTTGTCAGTTTGAGTCGGAGCAAAGCCAAATACAGAACGATTATGTGGAATCTAGTAAAACTGAAGATAATCAAGAGGAAGAGGAAGAACTGGACACTGTCAGTGGTGTTTTTGTTTCAACTGTTCACCGATCCAAACACAGGAGTAACCATGGAAACACTATTTTATGTCATCAACCAAAATGGCGGCTCCCAGTGGCTTGAAAACAACATAAACAATGACAATTTTATAAAAAATAGTAAGCATTTATACATTTGTTTGTAATTTATTTTAATAAGCATGAACAGTACTAGTGTTTTAGACACATTTGTCTTCATAACCAGGGTTCCCTTTAAGACTTTGGGAGATTTAGTTTTGCTTGAATTTTTAGATGGCACAATAAGAAGTTTGTCATCTTCGCCTCACAGTCACTGCTTGTTCAGTTGTAAAGAGAAGTCTGATCGTGTTTTGCAAAGTTACAAGAATCTGAAATGCTTCCAGACAGGATACGGATGTTCATGGCAGCAGTGACTCAAGTAGGCTAAATGTGACAGAGAACAGCTCTCATCTGGATCTACAGCATCACTTCAATGTTTTATGTTTGCACAGACACAAAACCTGATGCTTCTCTCTCTTTGTCTTTTCTCCCTCCTTATTTCTTTATCTCTCTTTCTCTTCCGCCCTTTTTATTTCTCTTGTTTCTCTTTCCTCTCTTTCGTCTTTCTTGCTTTCTTTTTTTCTTTCTCTCATTTAAATACCTTCGTACAAAACATTTTATTCACAAGTTTCATCTTAAACAGTCAGTTCTTTAAAATAATATTCAGTACAAAAGCTAAGCAGCAGAATCACAAATGTTTCAGCCGCTTTAAGTTAAAATCACATTAAATTTGACGCTTTTCGTTCAGATCTGGTGGAGAAAACAGTTTTGTTCAGAGTCACAGCGACGACGAGGATGAAGACGACGATGACGAGCGAAGGAAAAGTCTGAGAAGAAGAATCCACAGTCGGACCTGAACAAAGAACAAACGACAGTCAGGTAACAGTTGTGGAATGAGCTCTACATACAGTGTGTCGTATTTACAGGACAATAATAAACCTGGTCAAAACAGATAGAGAAATGTTAAGTTACCACTCACATGTTTCCTTGTTGTAAGTTGATAATTTGTGTAAAAGTCCAGGTTTATTCTGTGAAACTTCAGAGAATTCACTGTTGGGGGGGAAAAAAAAGTTCTTTAATTTAAATATTTTGCTGAAAAGTGTGATTATAAAGGAACATGTTTCAACGCTAAAGGCAGTTATTCTTCCCTCAAATTCTCCTTATTTCAATTTTTTTTTGTAGAAAATGTAACAGTCAAGTAAATCCAAACAGAGCTGCAGCAAGTTAATCAATTAAGACCGAATATTGAAATAATCAGCAACTAATTTAAATAAATACATGTGTTGCAAGAAACGTTTTCTTTTTTATTAAAATATTTAGCTGAAAAGTGTAAGGTTTTGTGTTTGTTTGGAATGTTAAAGATAAAGATCAACAGTTTAAAACAAAAATGATAAAACTAAACTTATAACTGTATTTATTTTTGAAATCTTGTAACGATGAAAAACAAGTTTCTTTGATGTACAAAAAACGACGGATATGTCAGATAATACGCACCATATTACGCCACAATGGGAGATGGAACTGAATGTCATTTTGGAAAATATCTGTTAGTTGTCATAAGGGAATCTGGAGCCAACTTTGGAGAGAATTTGATTGGAAAGTCAAAATTAGATTTTTTTGAACACCACTTAAGATTTTTCTTTCAAAAATAAGTGTTACTCAAAACTGCTGGAGGAACTGTGGACTTGTGGGTGACCACTCTCTGCCCTCAGATACAAAACTTCTGGAAAGCTGTTAAAGACACGTAGGAGAAAATACTGTAAGTAAACATCCCTAGTCAAAAAATCCTTGGGTTAGGGTTTGGATTTTGGAACGTCTTGTCAAGTTAAATGCTAAAAACTTCAGCAAAGGTGAGCTTTCTTATTTTGTAATCTATTTTTAAATGTTCACATATTAGTTAATTATTAAAATAGAATGAGAATGTTCTGATAATGTTCTTATATGTTACAGCAGGTGTTACACTGCTTGAGTGGACATACAGCAGGATTCTGTGGATCAGTTGAGCTGCTTTTAAAATCTAATCACACCTGAAGAAAACAGGGATCAAAAGGCAAGATTTGTCACCCAAAGGTAAGTTAATGCATCTTAATTTCTATACTGATAGTATAGAAATTAGACAGACTCACTGATTGTGAGTTTAGTAATTTCTCCTCTCTCTTTCTGTTTCTCTGTTCTTAGCACCATTACTAGGACCACTGATGATTTGTAAATATTTCTTGTGTCATTTGAGAAAATAAATGTATTGCTTTTACATTTGCATTGTGTTATGTATTTTTCTTTTCTTAAGATATTAATATCCTAAAGGGTAATTTTTATTTGATTTTGGAACCAATCCTAAAGGATAAAATCCAATAGGACTAAAATCCTATTCGGTTCCAAAATCCAATAGAAGTCCAAAAGGATTTTTGACTAGGGATTCCTTTGAACCCTGTAGTTTTTCTGCTGGATGTATTCCCTAACCATTTGATTAATGTTTTCTACTACAGATTCTTTTAATGACAGCAAGGAAAATGATTACGGTTAACTGGATGAAGTCTGATCCACCAAACACTGATCACTGGATACATTAAATTAGACATGTTTACAAAATTGAACAATTAACTGCTCAACTACAGCCAACAACTCAGAGTTTTGAAGAACGATGGGAACCTATTGAAGCTTTCTTTAAATAGGATGCTTTGTTTACCTTCTTTTTGTTATCTACCTTAGCCTTGTATGGCAAAAAATAAAACGTAAACTTTGTAATTTTGTATCTTGGTACTGGAATTGAGGCCCACTCTCAGGATGAAATTGTTTGTATGTAAATTGCCTTGTTTTTGTTTGGCAATAAAAGTAAAAAAAATATATAACTGTATTTATTTTGTTTGTTTGATCAGATTTAATAAAGAACTAGATAAAAAAGACTCACAGCGGTTTGGACAGTTTAGTGAAGCTTTCAGCCACAAAAACGGGATTTTTCTGCAGAAATCTGAAACCAAATAATAAAAAAAATTAAAAATCTGACAGTTTTCATGTAGATAAATAATTAAACACAAATAAATAGGTAAATTCTCTCACATTTTCTTCAGAGATGGATTTCCACTCAAAGCTTTTTCGGGGACAAAAGAAATTAAATTATTCTGGAGATTTCTGTGAAAGAAAAACAACATTAAAAAGAATAATTATTTATAAAAGTTCTCACTTGTGACACATCTGACAGTTTTAGCATTTTCAAAGATTAAAGCACGATTACGAGACTTTTTATGATGAAGAAACGTGATATATTTCAGTAAAGTTAAAGTGACTTTTCTCACATTTGCTGCAGCGACGAGACGAGCTGAAACGCCGAGGGAAACGTGTGGATTCTGTTAAAACTCAAGTCTCTGCAAAACACACGCAAAACACACTGAAGTTAAAACACAAAGACTGAAGCAGAACAAACGTCTGATTATGATTGTGGATATTAGGTTAAAACAGATCGTATCACATAAGAGAGCAAGATTTAGTCCTAAAGTGTTTCCAAACATAATACATTATTCTTCATATTTTGAACTTTCTGGGCTTTAAACTGCAACATAAATAAAAATTAAACTATAAAGGCCTATAAAATGTAAATCTTAAAAGTGAGACTTAAGCAGACTTTTTCAGAGTAAAATTTAGAAAAGAAATGTGTGTGTTTAAGACGTTAAAACTGCTACGATGCTAAATCTGTCCTATCTATTGTTTAAAAAGTAATAATATAGCAGAATGTTAAAGAGGAAAAACAATGGCTTTGTCCCTCAAATATGCACAAATCTCTAATAAAAACAACTTCAGGATTCAGAGCCCAAAGCATTTCCAACGAGGATTTTATTTATCCCGTTAAGTCTGCGGCAGCTCAATCGTGAAGACATTTTCTGATGAGCTGACTCTTTTTTTCTGCAACCCAGTCTCATTAACAATACGCACTAGAATAAAGTTTTTGTAAACCTCAAATTCATAATTTTCTGACATATTTTGACTCCAAAAACGAACTCTCTAATACGAAATATTAAATGTACAATTTTACATCTTTAGCGCGTTTTTTGTGAGCTTCTATGAGCCACGTAAACACAAACGTTAATATTCTACATATTCCATAGAAGTCTTTCACTGAAACTTTACGTTTTCACGCACATGACAATCCAGACATATTAAGGCCTTCTGATCCCAATATACTCTCCTCAATATGTCACGTATCAAGATATATTTTGGAAAAAAAAATCATAAAAATCTGCTAAGTAGGTATTTTTAATCATACAGAAAAAAATACAGTACATTGATATTTATTTTTATCCACAATGTTGAAAAAAACTAAAAGTATTGTGTCTTAGCTGTAAAAACTTGTTTTTGAGTGTAACCCTCTCTATAATCAGTGTTAAAAAATGTAAATGTGATTATGTAGAATCACAAAACACAGAGGAATTGTATTTTCACACTGGTCTTTATGTTAGATACAAGTGTCTTACAAATAAGTCATTGTTCAGCTCAATAGAGGGATTTTTTATTTCTCAACACGGGCGATGCGCGCACCCCGCCTGTAGAAAGAGCCTCCGCTCACAGACACAAACAGGGAAACAAGTCGAAAAAGCTCCGTTGTCAGTAACTACAAGAGTTTATCACACAAACAAAAGTTCTGCTGCTAAGTTAACATTTATGGATGAAATTTGATCCTACGACCCTTAGAAGTTACTTTAAGGTAAGTGAGAAAAACGGCGAGAAAAACGCTGACTCAAGCTTCAGGAGACAGACGTCTGTCAGACCGGTTCAGACCTGATGAAAGCAGCTGCTGTCGTCCCGTTTCGTTGTTTAATTGGAACAAGTTTCCCAATGTAAACAAATGAAGATGAGCTCTTTCTGCAGGACGCAAGCGCAGTAGGGCGGAGAGTGACGTCGTCCCAAAATCCCTCTATAGTTTCATCCTTAAAGCTGCATTTCAGGTTCATAAGAGTAAATGATATGAGTTTAAGAATCTCGATACGCATATTGCCAATGAGTTTGTCACGATATATTCCGATACCGATACATCGAGTACAGCCTTGTACAGTCTTTGTTTTTTGCGGCTCACGGAAGCTCGCAAAAACTCGCCAAAATGTTAAAATTGTACATTTAATATTTCATGTTAGAGTTTTTGGAGTCAAAATATTACAAATTTGGGGTTTGCAAAAACATTATTCTAGTACATATTGTTAATAAGACTTGGTTGCTTTCTCATAAGAATTGATTTTTTTTTTCTCCTAAAATTGCAATTTTTCAAATCCTCAAGCTTAATCTTGAAAAATGTAAACTTTTCATGCATTTTTTCTTGAAAAAAAAACAAAAACATTTTATAATCTTGAAATGTTACAAAGTTATTCCCGTAGCCGCTCCTTTTTTAGAATTATTATTAATAATTATTAATAATAATAATGTGTTCTGTTTACAGTCCCAAGTCAAAATAATGTCCCAGCCCTGGGTTATGTCAGTGTTCATCAGAGAGACCAATATTTAGCAGCGGTTCTTTGATATTGTTGGCCTAAAGAAGATGTTTGCTTTTCTGAACCTAAAGTTAATTTGAAAGTGTTTTTATTAGAAAAAGTTAATCTACAAAAACTACTGAGGTCTGGACCTGGAGCTGCCGACAGTCGTGTTGTCATGTTAGTGGAATAAGAGTCAGTGTTTGTTCATAAATCTCTTAACAGTGATACAGAGTAGGTCTGTTCAAATAGGTTGTTGATTACACTGGTTTTGTTTTAGCTTAGTCCAGGTTTTGTATTTATTTCAGTGAAAATAGTTGATTTTTTGTACATTATAACATTACTAGTTGTTTTCAGTTAATTTTTGTAATACGGCCTCAGAACACAGCTCTCCGAAAAATATATTGAATCGCCCTGATATAGAGAAACTGTTCAGGCTGCAAACAGTGTGAATGGTCTAAGTGCCAGGTCTGGGTTAGGTAGCAGGTCTGGTCTGGTCTGGTCTAAGTACTTGGTCTGGTTTAGTTTAAGTACTGAAGCTGGGACACATTTGGTTGACAGCTCTCTCTGTTTTGTTTTTTTTTTCCAAACAAACCGCAGACAAACTAAAGTCTCAAACCGGATCAAGTTTAATCCAGAAAAACACTTTTAATCCTGCAAAGCTCGTCGACATAAAAGTCTAAGAACCGCTAATTAAGCTCATTAAACTAATGTGTCTGAGAGTAACGAGGCAGCAGTTTCACCAGGCCACACACAGGGACTAAAACAGGACTGGAACAGAACTAAAACCAGGTCTGAACCAGGACGAAACCAGGTCTAAAAACAAGACTAAAGCAGGTCTGAACCAGGTCTTAAACTAATGTGTCTGACAGTAACGAGGCAGCAGTTTCACCAGGCCACACACAGGGACTAAACCAGGACTGGAACAGGACTAAAACCAGGTCTGAACCAGGACGAAACCAGGACTAAAAACAAGACTAAAGCAGGTCTGAACCAGGTCTTAAACTAATGTGTCTGAGAGTAACGAGGCAGCAGTTTAACTAGGCCACACACAGGGACTAAACCAGGTCTGGAACAGGACTATAACCAGGTCTGAACCAGGTCTAAAACAGGTCTAAAAACAGGTCTGAACCAGGTCTAAACCAGGACAGAACCAGGTCTTAAACTAATGTGTCTGACAGTAACGAGGCAGCAGTTTAACTAGGCCACACACAGGGACTAAACCAGGTCTGGAACAGGACTATAACCAGGTCTGAACCAGCACTGGAACAGGACTAAAACAGGACTGGAACAGGTCCGAACCAGGTCTAAAACAGGCCACACACAGGGACTAAAACAGGACTAAACCAGGTCTAAATCAAGTCTGAACCAGGACTAAACCAGGTCTAAACCAGCGTTTAAACAGGCCACACACAGGGACTGGGACAGGACTAAACCAAGTCTGAACCAGGACTAAACCAGGTCTGAACCAGGACCAAACCAGGACTAAATACTCACAGTGTCTGGAGTGTGTTTAGTCCGTAAAAAGCCGTGTGACTGATCCAGTGGATGTGATTGTGCTGAAGTCGTCTGAAAAACAACAAAATACAGGATTTAAAAAGAACAAGTCACTGACATAAAAAAATAAACTACTGTAAATCTAAACTATAAATACAACACGTGTTTCTGCTGACGTCACAGATTTAAAACACGGCTCTATGTGTGAACGAGTCGGGTCTGAGTCGGCCCACGAGCCAAACAACAGGCCTGAGGACAGAGGACCCGACCTGAGGAACGGCACTGTAAAAAGTAAAAAGAAGAGAAAGAGGGAGAGAGAAAGAGAAAGAGAGAGTGAGAGAAAGAAGAGAGAAGAGAGAGAAAAAGAAGAGAGAGAAAGAGAGGGAGAGAGAGAGAGAGAGAAAAAGAAGAAAGAAAATGAGAAAGAGAGAGAGAGAAAGAAGAGAGAGAGAGAAAGCGAGAGAAAGAAGAGAGAGAAAGAGAGAAAAAGAAGAGAGAGAGAGAACAGACTCACATCAGTTTAATGGACATAAAACTTTGGATGGACATGGATTTTTAAGTTAAACTGCCCTGTTATTTTTATAGTGTAGAGTTCGAATCTACACTCAAGGAAAAAAGAAATGCAACACTCAGTTTTCTGAGTTTTTGAGGGGCAGAATAATGTTATTTTTGAGATCCGCCTGTTTCATTTGAACCCTACATCCATTTCTAATCCTCAGACCAACTCTTGTGGCGTTTACACATTTTCAGTCCAATAACAAACCAAACAATAGAGCAACCCCCAAACCAGACGTGACAGAGTTTCATCAGACTGTCAATAGTTCACTGACCCCCGTTGGCCCTGGACAGAGGTTATTCAGCCTCATGGATCCATCGACAGTAGTGTCTGAGTTGAACCTGTGGAATTGCCGCCCATTTTTCCACCAGTGCTGCCCTCAGCTGCTGCTGAGTTTCTCCTATAGTGTCCTGTACACCTGATCTCGGCCATCTGCTCTGAAGCACTGGAACATTTTTTCGTAACTGAACACAACTTGGGACCACCTCTGCAAAGTTCAATGACGATGTGAGTGCACCATTCGACCCCAGCTCGGCGATGTTGGGGGGTAAGCACTGATCCAACATATGGCCAATATGGTCGAATACAGGTCAGCATGGAGGCGATTATGGATGATTCTGGCCAACACTGGCCTGTGATGTGTCCCAATGGTCTCGGCTGAGGACCTGGTGGAGGCTGAACCTGTTACAGAGATGTGCAGGGCGGTTGGCGCGGTCTTGTGCAGCGGTCATTACACGGGGGTGACCAGTACGAGGGCGGTCGTTAGAGGAACCAGTGGCCTGGTATCGCTCCGTAAGACGACTAATGGTGGAGCGGTGACTCCAAACACCCTGGAGACAGATAAACAACACAAACCAGCTTGGAGCAGCCAATAGCTCCATCCCTCTCTGGTTGCGACAATCGTGGCATCGTGAAGAAGTGTGTTTTTGGCTTCATTCTGGTGCCTTTTATAGAGAAGACTTGAGCACAGTTAACCAATGGTAAAAGTCAACTCTGAGTTTCAAACATGAGTTTGTGTGAATAAATGACCCTGTAATGCACTCTTTATTGTTCTCACAATCAGTCAAGCCAAACCAAGAGATCTGTTCACCTGTCTTCAGCTTATTGTGGACTAAAACCATGGTGCTAGCCTGTTTTTCCAAATGTACTCGTTTTCTAAGGAATTTTTGAAAATTAAAATGTTGCGTTTCTTTTTTCCTTGAGTGTACTTTAGTGTTTGTGACTCTGTGTGTTTGTGTTTCTCTCACAGCAGCAGCAGCTCTCTCTGTCGGCTGAAGCTACAGGGTCCCAGGTGTGTCAGTCTGTTCAAGCCCAGACTCAGAGCTCGGAGCCTGGGCAGGTGAGACAGAGCGCCCCCGGTGTTTGCTCCAGCAGGTTGTCCTCCAGAGACAGAAGACGCAGCGACCGGAGACGTTTGAAGGAGAGAGAGGAGACGGAGGAGAGACGGTTTGCATCCAGACGACTGCACACACACAGAGAGAGAGAAAGCAGTAAAAACGACACATGTAGCAGGTCATTCCACAACTGTTACCTAGCAAACACATTGGGCCAAAATCCACAGAAATGACACCGACTAAAGCAAAAGTTTGAGGGCCGGACTGAAAATAAACTGAACTACAAATGTGTTTTACGTTCATTATTCACTAACAAGAGGTTTCACTGTTCACTAGAGATCTCTGTGAGATGCCAGTATAAAGAGCATTACAGTCGTCCAGGCGCGAAGAAATAAAAGCGTGCCTTGACTTGTTCAAAATGTCTAAATGTTAAAAATTTCTTTTACATCTTTATACCTAATTAAAAGTATTTGGATAAAATGTGTGGTTATCTACTAAACTTACTTAAAGGGACTGTACTTGATTTTTTTACAACAAGATAACTTAAAAACAGTTTCCCTCTAGCACTGATGCCTTGTTAATGTATCTAATCAGGTGGAAATGAGTCCCCAAAGTCCTGTCTATGTCTAATAAATCCCGTTTGTGTGCAACTTTTTCTGTTTTTGTTTTTAGCATTGTGGCTAAGTGTTGTTAGCATAGTGACTCACCTCGCTGTTAAAAGCTGTGAAAAAACATTAAAACTCATCATGATGAACAATTCTGAAGCTCAGAATGCATTAACTACGTGAGGAAATCATGTAGCCTGAAGGAAAAAGGTTCAAATTAATTATTTCTGTTTGTTTACATTTTTAGGATGCAAAATCAGGTACAGTCCCTTTAAAGGTGCACTAATGTAACTTTCTGGAGGTGAAAAGTCAACTTCGCAATTCAATAGAAGTAGGAAAATAAAATCATTCTATAGAACAATCTTATAGGGAATAAACAAATTTGGTGCCATAATTTGAGAAAATCTATTTTAAACAAGTGGAGGCCCTGCCCTGCTCTAAGCCAAATAATAGTACATTATAAGTATAAGTTTTTATTATTTATTTAGTGTCACAAACACATCTACACTAGAAAAACATGCTTTTATTCAGGTTAAGGTTAAGGTACACTTTATTGTCCCCGTGGGGAAATGTGTCCTCTGCATTTGACCCTGGATCCTTCAATGCCTCTGGAGCATCTCCTCAGGAGCAGTGACTCCACAGTGCAGCACTCGGGGACCCATCTCCAGGTGTTGTTGCTAGGCTTGGTCAGGACTACCGTAGCTGGAGGATATTACCCTAACGTGCATGTTATTGGTTACACGGTGCACCTTTAATCTAGAGTGCTAAATAAAAAACATTTCATTTCCAAAACCAACAAAAATTGTTGTTTTTGGAGAAGGAGTTGCAATTGGAGATTTTAGACGTTTCAACTGCTTCCAATCATTTCCTCAACAAACAAAATCTAAAACAGAAAGGTGATAAGTTGAACTGTGACTGATCCTAAAATCTGTCTGCCTCAGTGTTCCTGTTGTTTATCTGGTTATTTTAGGGTTATGTTGTTGTATTTCATTAATCCCAATGAAAAGAGATCAATGGCAACAACAATTATATTTAAAAAATGTGCAAAAAAACACACATTTTTCTAGATCCACTGGTTGAGTAAGGTCAAACTGGTTTGTTGAACTGAAACTTAAAGACAATTGTGGTTTAGTAATTCCAAATGATTTCTTTGTTTTTGTGAAGGGAATTTCTCGTCTAAAGCGATTTAATTTACCAATAAAACAACGAAACATTTGGCAACGATTTGACCCAAAACACTTCCACGTTAAAGACTTTAAAATCACAACACGCAGCAGATTATTCACACGTTTAGCTTCAGGAGAGAGACCACCTCAGGGTTTATAGTTTTTATTTAACTCACAGAGACTGAAGGTTTGTGAGTTTGTCCAGGGCTTCAGAAGGAACCGTCGTCAGGTCAGTGTTCTGGAGACTTCTGCAGACAGAAAACACACACTTTTATCAAACTTTTAACTCTCACAGAATCAGAAACGTAGAATCACACAGGAGCAACAGTTTTAAAGTGAACCCTGGTTATAAAGACAAATGTGGCTAAAACACTAGTGCTGCTCATGCTTATTACAATAAATTACAAACAAATATATAACTGCTTACTATTTTTTATAAAATTGTCATTGTTTATGTTGTTTTCAAGCCACTGGGAGCCGCCATTTTGGTTGATGACATAAAATAGTGTTGCCATGGTTACTCCTGTGGTTCGATCGGTGAACAGTTGAAACAAAAACACCACTGACAGTGTCCAGTTCTTCCTCTTCCTCTTGATTATCTTCAGTGTCACTAGATTCCACATTCTCTTCCTGTATTTGGGCAAACTCCCACTCAAAATGACTAGTTTAACCCAGGAATTCATGTTGCTTAGTTACCTGTTACCATGACAACACTATTTTATGTCATAACCGCAGCAAAATGGCAGCCTCCATGTAATTTCTTTAAAACACTATTTTAATAAAACTACAAACACTTCCGAGGTATTTGTCCTGTATTTATATAAGTGATGATATTATAAGTGTTTTAGGGCAAACATGTGATTATATCCAGGGTTCACTTTAACAGAAAGATCAGGAAAATTAACAGTTTTAGAAGCAAAATTATGAAATCTTAAGGTTCAGATCTAACATTTTGTGATTTAGAAAAGTAACTATTTTAGAAGCAATAATTAAAATGTAAAAACAATTATTAGATGTAAATGTGAAAACAATTTTAAAATCAAAACTATGAAATATTATAAATTACACCTGACAATGTTGTAAAGTGACAATTGTAGAATTTTAATTTAGAAAAGTGATTATTTTTGTGACAAAAATAGGAAAAATTATTGTTTTAGAAGTTAATTTTACAAAAGTGTCAGATATAGAAATACTGTTTAGTGAAGTGAGAGGTTTAGAAGCAAACATTTTAAAATTTAAATTAGTAAATGTAATAATAACCATTTTTAGATATAAATTTAACAAATGTATCATTTAAAAATAAGATATAGAAAAGTGACACTTTTAGAATAAAGTTTAGGAAAGTGATTAAAATAGAAAATATAATTATCTTAGAAGTAAATTTTACAAAAGTGTCAAATTTAGAAATACAGTTTTGTGATGTGGCAATTTTTTTTTTTTACCTTTTTTTATTTTAATAAAAAAAAATAATAACATTTTTATTTTGAAAAATGTATTTTAATACAAAAAAATGTTTTGTTTTTTTTTAATTAAAAAAATAAATAAATAAAGAGCTCGTGGGTTCAACTCCAGATCGGACCAAATCAGTCTCTCACGATCTCTGTGTAGAGTTTGCATGTTCTCCCCACGTTATCCTGGGTTTTCTCTTGCCTGACCAGTCAGCCCCTCCTACATTCTGTTTGAATGCAGAAGGGTCTGAAACTGAAGAGATAGCCAACGATTTCGTCATCCAAAGTTAGGACGATCCAATCACAAGCGCCCCCTCCTCCCCCTCCGCTCCGCAATTTCAAAACTTTTTTCTAACCGTTTCAAAATAACCAAGACGGCGGACGTAGCTGATAGATCATTGTTTTCGGCTATAGCTTCGGTTTTAAACAATTAGGGACGTATCAATCAAACCGTAGCAGCAAACCGCGTTCAGGGCCTTCATATCTATCAATGCTCCATTGAAAAAATCCTTGCGCTACATATTTACTATAACAACCTGTTTAGCGCGTCGCTGCATCGGGGGAATTTCCGGGTTTTCTGTGATTGGTTGATTCCGCGCTCGGAAAGCCCGTCCTCGAAATTGATCCCCGGCGCTCTGATCCCAGACCCTTACGTCTTTGGACAGTGTCTGTCAAAGCGTGTAGGGACTGGCTGGTCAGGCAAGGTTTTCTCTGGTTTCATCAACAACCTGCATGTTTAGATTAATTGGGCGTTACTGTGAGTGAGTGATGTGTTCCCCCACCTAAGGCCCAAAGTCACTGGGATAGGCTCCAGTCAAGTGGTAGAAAATGAAAAAAAAAAAAATTGTACACAAATTCTGTGACACTTTTAAATTAAAAAATTTGACTCCTTCAGAAGTGAAATTAGGAAATGAGAAAGTGACAATTATTAAAGGAAAAGTTTTGTTGTTGTTGTTTTTTTACTGAAATGAAGTCTGAAGTCTTAGTTTATTTTGAGCAACATAAGATACATGCGTAACATGTACATGTAACAATAAAGAAAAGGTACTCAAAAAGAAAAAGGAGAAGTTATAGAGACCTGCCTCTTTTACACCCCTGCTGTACATTTATCTCTTAATTTTGTGTTTACACAGATCTTATTTATGCACACACTCATGCAGGATGATACATGTGTGATACAATCGTTTACAATCGTTTGTCGTACAATCACTGTAAGTAACTTACTATTTGCCTGTTTTTGTCGCATTAACTTTATTTTATTATTATTTATTAAGTTGGAGCTCATAAAGCTGATCACAAACAAACAAACACATTTTTGGTTTTGATTATAATGAATCAGTGTCAATTTGTAATGTTTTTTTCTCTTGATAACTCAGATTTGTACAAACGTCTGATTTCTGCTCAAACCCCAGTTTCACAGACAGATCTAAACAAAGACATTTATATTTAAACCTGTTTGACTCAGACTTATAGAGTAAAGTTTGTACAGTTGAGTGAGTTTGTGGAGTCCGTAAAAGGCCTCGGAGTGAATCTGCTGCAGACGATTCCCCGACAACAACCTGGAAAACAACAAACAAAACACTATTATTAGTATTATTAACTCCTGAACTTTCTCAGGCTCATTCCACTTTCTCACTTTAATTATTTCAGTTCAGCGTCTGAGAAAAACAAACTCTCAGCTTCTGGAAATGTTAAAGTGAACCCTGACTATAACGACAAATATGGATAAAATGCAAGAACATCTCATGTTTGCTCAAATAAACTACAAACTAATATATAACTGTTTACCATTTTTATAAAATCTGCATTGTTTTGAGCTACTGGGTGCCGCCATATTGTCCAGATGCAATGCATTCTGGGTTGATGACATCAAATGGTTGCTTTTGGTTGTTGCCATGGTTACTCCTGTGGTTTGATCGGTGAACAGTTTCCACAAAAACACCACTGACAGTGTCCAGTTCTGGCCTCTTCCTCTTGATTATCTTTAGTTTTACTAGATTCTACATAATCGTTCTGTATTTGGCCAAACTACAGCTCAAACTGAAAGGTTTTAACTGTTGAATTCATGTTGCTTAGTTACCTGCTACCGCCTGTTACCTTGACCACCACCAGAGGGCAGACAGACAACCATTTGACGTCACAGCCAGGACAAAATGGCAGCCATGTAATTTCTTTAAAACATGATTTTTATAAAACTACAAATACTTTCAAGGTTTTTGTTCTGAATTTATATAAGTGATGATATTAGAAGTGTTTTAGGGTAAACATGTGATTGTAGCCAGGGTTCGCTTTAAAGTAAAAAAAAAAAATGTTGTGAACTGTATTAAATCAGACTCCCCCGTCAAACAAACTTACACAAAACATTCAAAACATTTATATGGAATCCCTTTGAAACTACTGACATTGTTTTAACTCCTTAAATTTTCTTTAAAACGTCTGAGTCAAATCATTGAAAAAACAAAATGAATCTTTTTCAGAAATGAACAAACTCGTGTCTGTTTGTCTGAGGCTGGACATTTAGAAAAGTCTCAGTTTAACCCTTGTGTGTCGTTGGGGAGTTTTTTGTCACTTTGCATTTTTAAATTGTCCACCGTTGCTACAGTTTGGAGATATTTCAATTATTTCTCGTTACAAACCTTATATTGAGTCATATTTTCAAAAAATCAACTCTAAACCCAGAGTCTTGTCCTTTACCAATGTGCTGTCCTTGTTCTATTTGAGACTTTTACTGCACCTGTTTTTGACGGCTGTAAAATTACAGTAAAATGTGTATTTTTTGCTTAAATCTGTTAATCTTCTGTTCTGACTCCTGAGTGTTTTATTCTTTGTTCAGACTTATAAAAAGCAGATTCTCAGAGGTGAAAATGTGACTCAAAATGGACAATTTTTCATCCATCCATCCATTTTCTTCCGCTTCATCCGGAGTCGGGTCGCGGAGGCAGCAGCCTGAGCAGGGAGGCCCAGACTTCCCTGTCCCCACACACCTCCGCCAGCTCCTCTGGGGGAATCCCGAGGCGCTCCCAGGCCAGTCGAGAGACATAGTCCCTCCAGCGTGTCCTGGGTCTTCCTCGAGGTCTCCTCCCAGTGGGACATGCCCGAAACACCTCCCCGGGGAGGCGTCCAGGAGGCATCCGAAACAGATGCCCGAGCCACCTCAACTGGCTCCTCTCGACGTGGAGGAGCAGCGGCTCTACTCCGAGTTCCTCCCGTGTGACTGAGCTTCTCACCCTATCTCTAAGGGAGCGCCCAGCCACCCTGCGGAGAAAACTCATTTCGACCGCTTGTATTCGCGATCTTGTCCTTTCGGTCATTACCCAAAGCTCATGACCATAGGTGAGGGTTGGAACGTAGATTGACCGGTAAATCGAGAGCTTTGCCTTTCGACTCAGCTCTTTCTTCACCACAACGGTTCGATACAGCGACTGCATCACTGCAGACGCTGCACCGATCCGCCTGTCAATCTCACGCTCCATCCTTCCCTCACTCGTGAACAAGACCCCGAGATACTTGAACTCCTCCACTTGAGGCAAGGACTCTCCACCCACAATTTTTCATCTAAAATGTATTTATTTATTTAGAAAGGATAGCCCCTTGAGATGAAACATCATCTCGTTTGCGAGGCGGTCCTCAATCTAGAAAAATACAAATAACAAAAACTAGAAGAAAAAACAAACAAATAAGACAACAATAACAACAACAACGGACATACAACATTCACATCTACAATGTCATAATATTAAGCCCTCTGGCAAAAACAAATAAAAGAATAAAGTAATGATGATAATAATGATGTTTTGTTTGTTTGTTTGTTTCAAAAACAGGAGCATTGTTTCTGTAAATGTTGAAAAATAGAATCTTTAAATTGACGGATTAAAGTAACTGAACGAATTGAGCAGGGCTTTAAGATTAAATGCTCTGTGGCCAGTTTCCTTCTTTATTTGAGGAACATAAAACATTAATTGTAGGTTTTGTGTTGGATTTTGTTTGTTTGGGCCAAGTTTTTGTATTATTGCTTTGAAAATCCTCTAGAAAAGTGTGATTTTCCAAACTTTAGTGTTTGTTCCTTTTCAGAAGAGCTGAAATGTGTCATGTTTAGACTTTTAGATGAGTTGTGTGTATTTCCATTGAAACAGGCCTGTGAAGAGTAACACACAGTTTCCCCAGAGCAAGAAAAAACTACAAAATCATCCAAGTCAAAGTTGATTCTGAACATGTCCAAGGCTGGAATAAAAGGTCCAAACAAATTACATTTTAGATGAAAAATGTTCCACCTCTGAGAATCTGCTTTTTATAAGTCTGGACAAAGAATAAAACACTGAAACATTTTTTAGTCTGAACACAAGTGGATTCACAGATTTAACCCAAGAAAGTTTGAAAAAGATATATTTTACTTTAATTATACAGCCTGTGACGGTTTAACTGTTTTTTGATGATGAATAAATGTTGCAAGGTTCGATATTGTTTGATATCTGGGGTGCCAGTCAGGTCTCCCTCCTGACAGTAAAAGGTGAAGTTAAAGGCTCTAACTCAGCGTTGGGGCCCGTATTCAAACCCAGACAAGTGTCAGTGGCCGGACTGTGAACAATGGAACAGCAAATTCTGGTAATTAAAAAAAAAAAAAGGTTGGACTACCAAAGTAAAGTTGAACTTTGAATTTAATGAGAGAATAAATTCTAAACCATAAATAGTCACATTTTTTCAAAACAAAATGTGACGTTTTACAAAGTCAAACTTTTTATGAGAAAAAAAGTAGAAGTGAGCTTTAGTAAAAGTCTTTATCACCACAGTTAAACAGAATAATAAATAGTTCACTTTAAAAAAAAAAAAAAAAAAAAAAAAAGAGATTTTCATTTTTATAACAATGTTCCAGGTGAACATTATCACCATGAATCTGGTCAAACTTTTCATGACTTCAACTTTATTCTTAAATGTAAATGTTTTGTATTTTTTATGTTTTCTTACTTGCTAAATATTGTTTTTTTTTCTCGTACAATTGCAACGTTTTAAAGCTCCCACTTTATTCTCATAAAAGTATTAGTTTAATCTCAAAGTGTTGTAAGTTTATTCTCAGAGTTTAAGATGGTTTTTTTGTTCTGTCTCCTATATTTCTTCAGACATTGCTGTTTCTCAAAATCTTGCTCGGGACAGATCAAAACGGTCGAGGGCCACATCTGGCCCCCAGGCCTTAGTTTGCCCACGTCTGCTCTATCAGGAGATTAGGAACTTTTTTCTAACGAGACACAAGAGTTACAAAAATATTTAAAAATCTAAATAAACGTAGAAGCAAAATTTATAAAGGTGAAAATATTTGAAAAGTGAAAATGTTTGAAACAATTTGAGAAAAGAAAATGTACAAGCTAAATTTCGTGTAGTTTTTACCATCTAGTGAAACAAAGACATTTAAAGATTAAATACTTTATTGTGTCTTTCAGAAATGATCACAAAAAAAGACTTCACGGCTGTTTGGTCTAAATCATGATGTGTTTTTTTCTAGTGATATCTGTAAATCAGATTATTATAAAAATCCTGATTGAAGTGAATATTTGTCCTAAAAACTTCACTTAAATCACATAAAAAGTGTGTTTTTACTCACAGTTCATGTAGTAAACGTAGTCCAGAGAAAACTCGCCGCGGCAGCTCCGTCATCTGATTCGAGCTCAAATCTCTGACAAAAGAACAAAAGAACAAACAGATTTAACAGATTTAACAGAAAACACCACAACAAAGACAAAAACATTCACACATAAAACACGTAATAAACACATTTGGAAACAATTTCACCAAATCGATTCCATCTTAAACAGAGACACGGATAAAGCCAGACGCACCAGGCAAAACTTTTTTATTTAAATGTTATTCTACAACGAGAGACATGCTGCAGGTTAACAAAGAACAAACAACCCAGTCTCATTAACAACACGAACTAGACCATTTTGAAACTAATAAGAATAAAGTCTAAACCAGGCCTATTCAACTTAAGGCCCAGGTGCCAAATTGGCCCTCCACAGATCTGGTTTGGCCCCCCGAGTCACTTTTCAAATATTACAAAAACATATTTCTTTTGTTTGTAGATTTAGTGTCCAACTTATATTCTTAATGTGTCGATAAGTGTTTGAAAATAAGTGTTTCCACTGAATGTGGTGTATTTTTCTGGTTTTATCTCCAGTTGCATTTTTTATTTTTACTAATTTCCACAGAAATAATGTTGTATTTTTCATATGTTTAGCGAAACAATCCACTTTTCTATTGGCAAATCTTGTTTGAAGACAGTTAAAATATGCTCAAACAAAGCTAAATATTCCTTATTTTAAACTTTATTCACTCTTTATCCAACTTTTATGGTGCATATTTCAGTCTTGCTTTAATTCTGCTGTAGATCTGGTTTAGATACTGTAGAGCAGGGCTATTCAACTTTATTTTCCAGAGGGCCAGATTTTACCGAGGACCGTGGCTTCTGGGCGGTTGTAGTTGCACAATACGTCATCGTTTTTGACGATGTACCAAAATATATTCTATAGTGATACCAACAAGTTTTTTGCTCTACCAAATGTCCAAATCGGCGTAAAACTATAATCAAATCTGAACCGGAAGAATCTCTGCATTAAACCAGATTTAAACCAGGACTAAACGAGATCTAAAGCAGAATTAAATCGACTGAAGTACACACTGTAAAAAAGCGATACAATTGGATAGTGAGTACATCCAGAACGCTGCTGCTCGAGTCCTGACCAGAACCAGGAAGTACCATCACATTAGTCCTGTGCTTAGGTCTTGCACTGGCTTCCAGTGGCTCAGAGAATAGACTTTAAAACAGCTCTGCTTGTGTTTAAGTCTCTCCATGGACTAGCACCAAAGTACATCTCTGACATGTTAGTGCTTATGACCATCTCGCACTCTGAGGACCTCAGGACCGGCCTCCTGCTGGTGCCCAGAGTCAGGACTAAACATGGACAGAGTCAGGACTAAACATGGACAGAGTCAGGACTAAACGTGGACCAGAGTCAGGACTAAACACGGACCAGAGTCAGGACTAAACATGGAGAATCAGCGTTTCAGTTTTATGCAGCTAAGACCTGGAACAGTCTCCAGATGATGTAAGACAGGCCTCCACTGTGACAAATGTTTAAATTTAGGCTGAAAACATTCTTTTTATCTGTGCATATGACTGAAATACTTGTCGCACTTTTATTATCTTTACTTCTTTTAAAGTAAATTTTATCGATTAAATTTAATTATGTTGATGCATTTTCCTCCTTGTAAAGCACTGTGAATTGCTTTGTGTATAATTTGCTATACCAAATAAACTCCTGCCTGCCTTGCCTAGTGCAGAATAATACTCTCACCAATTGTGTTTGAGCATATTACACTGTCTTTCCAAACTAAATTTACCAAAAACAACAAGCACGTAATGGATCTGTTTGGCTAAAAATATGAAAATGCTCAAATTTTATCACTGGAAAAAAAAGACTACAAGAAAAATACACTACATTACAAGGCAAATCTTTCTTTCAGACCACTTATTGACACATTAAGAAATTAAAGTTTGCCACTATTTCTTCGATAATTACCCAGAACTAAATCTACAAACAAAAGAAAATTTGTTTTGTAATATTTTAAAAACAAATGAGGGCCGGACATATCTTTTAAAGGGCCGATTTGGCACCCGGGCCTAAGTTGAATAGGCCTGCTGTATAGTTAATAGGAATACTCCCGGTTCAGAGTTGTTATGTGGTTTAACACCAATTGGACATTTTTTTCAAATACCTATTTGTAACTATCCGGCCCAGATGTCATGGTCCTCGGTAAAATCTGGCCCTCTGGAAGATAAATTGATTAGCCCTGGTCTAAACCATAAATAGTCACAATTTTTCCAAAGTAAAAATGTGCGGTTTTACAATGTTAAAGTTCTTATGAGAAAAAAGTGAAAGTAAGCTTTAGTAAAAGTTTTATCGCTGCAGTAAAACAGTAACACACAAATGAACATAAATAAGAGATTTTCATTCTATAACAATGTTCCACGTGAACATTATCACCATGATTAAAATTCAGATTTAATCTGGTCAAACTTCAAGTTATTTTGAAACAATTTTATGGCTTCAACTTAGAAAAAAATGTTTGTATTTTTATTATTTCATTCCTGCTAAAATTATCATTTCCTTCTTGTACAACTAGTGCTGTCAAGCGATTAAAAATAAAGAAGAATAATTAATTATGTCTGTAAATAATTAATCTAATAATCTATTTTTAATCTCACCTAAAAATGCTGAAAAAAAACACTCAACTTAAGTGTTTTTTTTGTTTTTATCTTATTTTAATTATTACATTATTGTCGCAGATGGAAATATAATGATATTGCAAAAAATGAAGATTTTAGAGAAGTGTTTTGTTGCTAGTTGTCAAGTCAAACAAACCTTATGTCACTTTATAACTCACAGATGGAAGCAATGAAGTAAAGATTCCAAATAGATTAATGCGATTAAAAAAATGAACTCAATTAATATGTCTGTAATTAATTAATCTCAATTAATGCACTAATTTGACACACCTATGTACAATTACAAAGATTTAAAGCTGCCACTTAAAATGATTTGTTTAATCTCAAAGTGTTGTAAGTTTATTCTCAGAGATCAAGAGTTTTTCTTTGTACCTGTGTCTTATATTTCTTCAGACATTGCCGTTTCTCAGAATCTTGCTAGAGCCTGATCAAAACAAAAGGGCCACATCTGCAGTTGCCCACGTCTGTACTAGAATTTTTGCAAACCCCAAATTCGTAATTTTCGTACGTATTTTGACCCCAAAAACGTACTATTTAATATGAAATAATAAATGTACAACCAGAGCTCTAACCACTTGGCTTTGGTGTACATTGTGATATTTATTTTTCAAGTAAAATAGTATATTTTTATTTCAGAAACCGATGATTTATACGGGTTAAATAAACTCATTATGCATTTTTAAATTTAAGTTAAAGTTTTTAAAGTTTTTAAAGTTAAAGTTTTTTTTATAAACAGTTATCACGAAAGAATAAACAAGTTTGAACACAACATGAACAGATCTGCTCAGAACTAAATGTCCATGTTCTTTTTTGTCCTGGTCTGATTTAAAATTTTTCCATCCGTGTTTGGTGTAAAATGAAGATTTAGAAAGAAAATGAGTCAAAATTTGTCAAAAAATGTTTTGACTTTTAAATATAAATGTGTTGGAGAAAAATAGGTTTGTAAAATGAAATGTTTAGTCCTGCTTTAGTTCAGTTTTGGTCTTGGTTCAGTCCTGTTAGTCCGAGTTCAGTCCTGGTTTAGTCCTGGTTAGTCCCAGTTCAGTCTGGTTTAGTCCTGGTTTAGTCCCGGTTTAGACCCCGTTTAGTCCTGGTTCAGACCTGGTTCAGTACTCACAGTGAGGTTGTAAATTCACCAGATTCGTCGGGACTTGACTCAGTTCTCGGTCTTCACAGTTCACTCTCAGGACCTGGTCTTCGGTCTCACAGCTGCACATTTCGGGACAGAGCGGTCCGAGGTCTGGTCCGGGTCCGGTCCAGGGTCCGGTCCGAGAGCCAGTCCAGGGGGTGCCAAGAGAGAGGCCAGAACCAGGACTAAGCAGATCCCAGACGGAGCCATACCTGCAGGACTGTGAGCGAGACTGAGAGATGGAGAAATATATGAACTAACAGAGCTGTGTGCTGCCCCTGGAGGAGGAGAGAAAGGCCTCAGGCTGGAGGAGGAGAGAAAGACCTCAGGCTGGAGGGAGGAGGAGGAGGAGAAAGGCCTCAGCTGGAGGAGGAGAGAAAGGCCTCAGACTGGAGGAGGAGAGAAAGTCCTCAGGCTGGAGGAGGAGAGAAAGGCCTCAGGCTGGAGGAGGAGAGAAAGGCCTCAGGCTGGAGGAGGAGAGAAAGGCCTCAGACTGGAGGAGAGAGAAAGTCCTCAGGCTGGAGGAGGAGAGAAAGGCCTCAGGCTGGAGGAGGAGGAGAGAAAGACCTCAGGCTGGAGGAGGAGAGAAAGACCTCAGGCTGGAGGAGGAGAGAAAGGCCTCAGGCTGGAGGAGGAGAGAAAGGCCTCAGGCTGGAGGAGGAGAGAAAGTCCTCAGGCTGGAGGAGGAGAGAAAGGCCTCAGGCTGGAGGAGGAGAGAAAGGCCTCAGGCTGGAGGAGGAGAGAAAGGCCTCAGGCTGGAGGAGGAGAGAAAGGCCTCAGGCTGGAGAGGAGAGAAAGGCCTCAGGCTGGAGAGGAGAGAAAGGCCTCAGGCTGGAGGAGGAGAGAAAGGCCTCAGACTGTAAAAAATATATATACAATGATTTAGCAGCATTTTAATCCAATAATTCAACCAAAAATGTTCATCTGATCTGCTAAAATGTTTATTATTTTAATGCAGTTTAAGATTTGACATTTTAGTTTTGCTTGTTTTCACTAGTTTAAGGTTTGTAATTGTATTGTGTCCAGTAATTATGACAAATTTAAAAGTAATTTCACAACTAGCAACTATAAAATCCACAAAAAATGACACAAACGCGATTTAACAAATGATATTATATCTGAAATGTTGAAAAAGACAACACTGACATAGGAAACGCTTAACAGCAATAATATTCAATAATATTAATAAATCATTGGGTATGATTTCTCAGTTATTTTCTTTCTCTGCAATTAAAAAAATACATATATAAATAAAATTAAAAACTACAATACGGAACAATACTTTTTTCTTTTTTACAGTTGTACCATGAAATTTTATAACGATCAAGCAATAATGTGATACCAAAACAAATAAAAACAAAATAATAAATACATTGAGGGAAAACCTATCAGGTAATAACATGATACAAATGTTGTTATTATTTTTCTGGGCAACACGGTGGTACAATGGTTAGTGCTCTGGCCTCATAGCCAGAAGGTCCTGGGTTCGACTCTTGGAACCCAGGACAGATGGAAATTAGCTGTAAGCTACAATCTGGTACAAACATCTCTATTGTGTTTAATGTAATTGTACATTGTCCGTAGGGTTAGTGTGGCCGAGGGAGGCTAATAAATAAATTAAAACCAGTTAAAAATTAGCCCAATTAAAATATACTAAAGTTAAAAGTTGCCAACAACGCCACCTAGGTTAAAGAGGCTAGGACTCTATTTTTAAAACCACAGGTACGTTTAAAACCAAGGGTGAGCAGTGAATTAAAAACCAAGAGAATAAAAGTTTAAAATAATTTATTACAAAAATTAAAACCACAATAAAAGAATGTACTAAAAACTAATTACTAAAGAGCTAAAAGGTCCATAAAAAGAAGCAGGGCTAAAGTGACTCGTGCAGTTCCGTCCGGCTCCACCAGGCACCGCTGCTACGCCGTCTGCGGGACAAAACACAGCCAGTGGGGGAGAAACAGGCGATAAGGCAAAACCCACCCTAGGCTGGGCCGACTCACCGAGCTGGACGGCCGTTTAGAGCCGTCCAGAAAGTAGAATGTGCCTGTAGGAAGTTAGGTCACCGCGTTTCGTCTCGTCTCGCCTCGTCGGGATACGCCAGCACCACTCCGCCTCTGCCTGTGTGGGAGAGGAGATCTGCCAGTGGGGAGGAAAAATGTACACTTCACGTCACCCACCCCGTGCTCCGACACTCACCGGGTCTGGACGGCTCTAAACAGCCGCCAGGTTACGTTGTCTAGGCCTTTAGTGAGTGTTGGGGTGGTCTGGTCCTCGGTCGCTCGCCCCGTGCTGCTTCTGCCGTGCCCCGAGTCCTTCTCGTGCCGAGTCGTTCGTTGCCGTTTCGCGTACCGTCTCTGCTTCTGCCGTGCCCCGAGTCCTTCCAGCCGTCCTTTCACCTTTTCATGTCGTCCCTGCCGTCTTTGTCGCATTTGCCGTGCCCTCACTCTTGCTCCTTTCGTCCGTGCCGTCCTTGCCCTTCTTCTCTCAGATGTGCGGGCCCATCGCTGCCCTTTACCGGGCCTTCACTCTGCTCTGTCATCCCATTCTGTCGTCTCTCCTCCGTCTCTTCCCAGGTCCATTTGTGTTCCCTTTGCGCGCCACCCTGATTGCCAGATTCACAACAGGTGCGCTGTTCCAGTGTCTTTGGGTGGGCGTGGCCTGCCTCAAAACTCAAAAGAAAATTGTCCAAAGCAAATTAATCCAAACTTAAAACATGCATTAAATAAATAAATTCAAAATCAAACACACAAATTATATATATAAATAAAATATGCAAAATAAACGTCAACCCATGCAAATGAAAACAAATTATAATAAACAGGCCATATTCCCACACCCCCCCACACTAAATGGGTGCCAGTCCCTGGACCAAAAGTCTCTCAAAAGTTCAGTCTCTATACGAGCCGGGCATTGTCCTCTAGTTGTGCGAATCGGTCTGTTAGGCACTTGTTCAGGTACAACATCTACTACAGGGTAATACAACATCAAAGGCAGTTCTTGAGTCTTAGTCTAAACTTGCGGCTGTTCAACAGGCGAACTACTGGTAGGAGCAATGCAAGGTTTAAGAGCATTCTATGCAAAGTTTTCTGTAATCAAGACAAAATCTCCATCTCCTGTCCTTTCTCTTAACCATGACAATGGGTGCGGCCCAGGGGCTGAAGCTTTCTGTGATTACACCTCTTTCCAAAATGTCTGCTAGCAATGACCTCATTTCCTGATACATGAGTGGTGGCAATGGTCTAAATCACTCCCTAATGGGACATGCATCACCCATCTGAATGGTGTGCTTGACGGCGTCCGTCTTACCAAAGTCCTCCTCATGTTTTGAAAATACTTTCTCCCATTTCTGCATAAGGGTGGTCAGCTTAGCAGTGTGTTCTGGTGTCAAGTCTGTTCTGTTAACTAGATCTTGCACATTAAAGTTCTCACTCTCCTCACGTCCTTCTGCTGCCTCTACCAGCCCAACCTCTACCTCACCATCGTTGTTGGGGGTCAGGTCAACATCACGGGCACCGTGTACATCAGCATCATCCACTTGATACAGACGGCCAATCTTTTGATAGCGTCCTAGAGCAATGGGACAGTTACTTAAATTTCTCAGTCGGACAGGGATCCTACCGTTTTTGACGACTGCAAGCGTACGGGCCACGGAAACAGTGTTCGGCTCGTCAAGGGCCTCAACCAGGCCACAGTAGTCCCTTCCTGCCGGTCCAGCTCGAGCCCGTCCCCAGATCACTATCTCACTCCGAGCGGGGATCCTGACCCGTTGTCGCCGAGCTGGCCACACATATCCTCTGAACCCATCCTCCGTACTGACTGCAGTTCTTTGGCAAAGGGCGAAGGCTTCTCTCCATGCCTGCTGGGACCTTGGACTCTGACAGGCAAAAGACACAGGCTTCTCGGGGTTATGGAACACAGCATCCCAACAAGGTCTAATTACATTCATGCCGATAATGAAAGCGTTGCTTGAACATTCATCGGTCACTACAAAAACACCTTTCTGCTCAATTTCCACACCCTCAATTTTAAAGTCCATCAACGCATAGCCTATGCAGGGGATTTTTAGACCATTAGCTGCTTTTAGTTTAACATAAGAAGGCACATTGTTGACACTATAATCAGAGAAATGTTTCAAGAATAAACTCTGTTGCATAAGTGTAACTTGCGAACCAGTGTCCAAAAGTCCCTCCATGTTAACGCCTCCTACTGACACATCCACATAGGGGCAATTTCCCACTAAAGCTGTAGTGGCCCTGTGGTCTCCTTCCAGACCAGACCCCACTGCATGGGCCTCAACAGTAGGGTGACTTAGTTTAAAGCAGGCTGGCTTACAGGGGGCGCTCTACAAAATCTGGCAATGTGACCTGGCTGGTTGCAATTTCTACAAATTGGCCTACCTCCTTCATCCCAGCGGTTACTGGAGTGAGGCTGCTGGTACCTTCTCTCTGGCAGGGGTTGGGGGGCGCTGTTGCGGCGTACTGGCACGTGTGCAGGGCTGTCTGATTTTAGCTCCCTAATGAGCTCTCGGGCAAAGTCCTTCATTTGGTCCTTTAACTCCCCCACAATCTCCCTCTTTAGGTCCTGCTTCCACGAGTCAGCCTGTTGGTGAGATCTAGAGTGGTTAGGTTCTCTTACCGCTGCACAAGTTGCTTGGGCCATCTCGAGCACTGATTTTCTTCCTCCAGTAAAATGGCCTCTTGTTGTAGGGCACTAAAAGTGGTCTCTGGTCCAAACGAACAGCTTTCTTTAGCGCTCTCTGTAAGGCGCCATCCTCCAGGCCAAGCATGAACTGATCTCTCAAATGCAGGTCATTGGGGGCTGCTTCTTCATCTGCTTGCTGTAACCTGCGATGCAGTTCTCTCAAGCGCAGCACATAAGCTTGGACGAGCTCACCTGGCTTCTGAACACAACCAAAAAACTGAGATCTTAAAAGAGATGCAGGAATTTTCTTTACATAGAGCTCATCTAAGGTGTCAAATACTTTTGAAGTTCTATTACGTTCCTCCTCAGCCAGTACATTAATTTGCCTCCTTGGAAGCCCAGACAATGCACCAATTAAGATTTTAACTTTTTGAGGTTCTGTTAAATTATTTGCATCTAAAAGACCTTGCATTTGCTCCTTCCATTCCAAATATTTTAAATTACCATCATTTCCTTCAAATTTAGGCACCCATGGGGCCCCGGGATAAATAGGCATAAACATTTTGGACGTTTAGCTATTTAAAATGTTTTACAAAAATAAATCTCTGGTTTAAAACACTGCTCACAATCCTGTGGTCCTGCCAAGACAGCGCCAGAAAATCTGTGGTGCGCCAGAAAATCTGTGATCCTGCCAACAACGCCAGAAAATCTGTGGCCGAGGGAGGCTAATAAATAAATTAAAACCAGTTAAAAATTAGCCCAATTAAAAATATACTAAAGTTAAAAGTTGCCAACAACGCCACCTAGGTTAAAGAGGCTAGGACTCTATTTTTAAAACCACAGGTACGTTTAAAACCAAGGGGTGAGCAGTGAATTAAAAACCAAGAGAATAAAAGTTTAAAATAATTTATTACAAAAATTAAAACCACAATAAAAGAATGTACTAAAAACTAATTACTAAAGAGCTAAAAGGTCCATAAAAAGAAGCAGGGCTAAAGTGACTCGTGCAGTTCCGTCCGGCTCCACCAGGCACCGCTGCTACGCCGTCTGCGGGACAAAACACAGCCAGTGGGGGAGAAACAGGCGATAAGGCAAAACCCACCCTAGGCTGGGCCGACTCACCGAGCTGGACGGCCGTTTAGAGCCGTCCAGAAAGTAGAATGTGCCTGTAGGAAGTTAGGTCACCGCGTTTCGTCTCGTCTCGCCTCGTCGGGATACGCCAGCACCACTCCGCCTCTGCCTGTGTGGGAGAGGAGATCTGCCAGTGGGGAGGAAAAATGTACACTTCACGTCACCCACCCCGTGCTCCGACACTCACCGGGTCTGGACGGCTCTAAACAGCCGCCCAGGTTACGTTGTCTAGGCCTTTAGTGAGTGTTGGGGTGGTCTGGTCCTCGGTCGCTCGCCCGTGCTGCTTCTGCCGTGCCCCGAGTCCTTCTCGTGCCGAGTCGTTCGTTGCCGTTTCGCGTACCGTCTCTGCTTCTGCCGTGCCCCGAGTCCTTCCAGCCGTCCTTTCACCTTTTCATGTCGTCCCTGCCGTCTTTGTCGCATTTGCCGTGCCCTCACTCTTGCTCCTTTCGTCCGTGCCGTCCTTGCCCTTCTTCTCTCAGATGTGCGGGCCCATCGCTGCCCTTTACCGGGCCTTCACTCTGCTCTGTCATCCCATTCTGTCGTCTCTCCTCCGTCTCTTCCCAGGTCCATTTGTGTTCCCTTTGCGCGCCACCCTGATTGCCAGATTCACAACAGGTGCGCTGTTCCAGTGTCTTTGGGTGGGCGTGGCCTGCCTCAAAACTCAAAAGAAAATTGTCCAAAGCAAATTAATCCAAACTTAAAACATGCATTAAATAAATAAATTCAAAATCAAACACACAAATTATATATATAAATAAAATATGCAAAATAAACGTCAACCCATGCAAATGAAAACAAATTATAATAAACAGGCCATATTCCCACATTAGGGTTAAACATTACCTTACCTTTAATTATCAGGTAATAACGTAATACTATCAGGTAATTACTTGATATTATCACGTTTTCAGCCGATTTTTTTTTCTTTTTTTCCACATTATTATCTGATAGTATCAGGTAGCCTAAGTATTTACCTGATTTTTATTCATTTATTTTTTAAATCTAGTTATCACCTGATCAGGTAGTTACCTAATACTATCAAGTTTTCACCCCAATTTCTTTCTTTCTTTTAATCACGTTATTATTAGTGAAAAATAAAAACAAAAACAAATTAATAGAGTAGAGATTATAGTGCTGTGCTTCTGTAGAATTGTGAAGTTGACCTTTAACCATAGACTGTATAATGATATGTACGGTCTATACCTTTAAAGAACATTTTAATCTGAGTTTTTTTCAAACGAACCAATAACAAGCTGAGATACAGAGAGTGTGGCAACCAATCCCGTTCTCTTCAACTTATTTATACCAGTCATAAATAAATAAATAAATAAATTAAAAATTAAATGTGAAATTAACGGGAATTTTCTGATTTTTTTTTTTTTTAAACTTACTGTTATCAATAAGTAGAAGAGAACGGGGTTGGTTGCCACACTTATTTGCAAAATAAAAGTCTCAAAATTCCTGTTCATTTCACATTTCGTGCTGTAGGTGTCATGACGCATACATGTCAACAGGAGGCAGTGTTGGACACAGATTTTGACAGACTGTACCTCGAGGTGTTTTTTTTTTTTTTTTCGTTTCCTTCTCGACAAATGCCTTGTCTCTGTGCCCGGTCATATGACGTGAGCGTGTGAGAAGAGGAAACACGCCTCTCCAGGAAAAACCGCAGGAAATTTATATCGGATTTTACCGCAAAAGTCCGCAGAAAACAGAAAAACGTTACGAGAGAAAGTTACGCACGCACGCGGGGGAGCACGTACTGTAGCTAACGTCTCCGACAAGAACTGAAACTACTCGCAAACATGACAAGTTCTCCTTTTACTGTACACCGCTTTTACTTAATATTATGCAGCTTTGCTAATATTAAGCCATGTTTTTATTCGTAGCTTGTTTTTTGTCGGTTTTGGACCGTTTTGTGTCGTCTTTGCCGTGATTTCGTCCAGAGGAATCAAGCTAAATGCGCGCGGCGGAGTTGTGTTTTCGCTTCAAACTTAAAATTATAACTTTACAATGTCTGACAAGGATAAGAAGAGCTGCAGGAGAAGTTAAAGAAGCTTTTGGTGAGGTTAACCACTCCGAAAGACGAAGAACAGCTGCCCACGTTGATCCAAATCATTCAAGACCTGAATTCTCTGGCGAACACGAAATATGGTAAGAATTAATGACATTTTCAACGTTTTTCTTCATTCTAAACCTATATTTTTGCCTTTTATATAACTGCATTTATTAGTAGTGTCGTTTAAAATGTACAAATGCTTTATTACCGTTTGGTATTAACATTTTAAGTCATGAATTAGAACCTAACGTGATGAATTATAAAACGAAATTGCATTCATTCTGGTCTTGTATGTCACTGCGGAGGAATAATTATGTAACTGCAGCAATTATTGTCATATGACTATAAACAAAATAATCTAATTATAGAAACGGTGATCCATAAAAAGACTTAAACCATTGCTAAATTCAAAGTGAAATCAATGTAAATCAAATGTGTCCAAATGTTTCATTGTATTAAAGACATATAACGTCGATTAAAAGGACTAAACTAACATAAACTGGTATATTTGTGATGCTAATAATGCAGAAGTCTGTGTCTGTGCTAGGACTGCAACAAGTTAATCGAATAATCACAACTAATCGATTATTGAAGTAATCGCCTTTTTTAGTGATCGAATAATCATTAACATTCGATTACTAGTTTCCAAAAGAGCTGTGGAAAAGTATCCAATCAAACAGAAATAGGCTCTGTGCAGTAGCTTGTTTTTTTTCCAAAATAGTACATCCTGTACATACAAGCATTTCTTGTTCAATTCTTTTCTATGAGGTTTGTCATTGCCCACTTCATACCAAAAGCACACTTTTTTTGTGTTTAACAAAACTAATTTGTTAAACACAAAATCCCCTTAGAGATTTCAGCAAAGTAAATGAGCCGTAAATGCCTGATCAAGCTAGTTCCGGCTGCTATCTGTTAGCTTAAAATGGCGAGAAATAAATGTGCCGTTTCAGGCTTTTAAATTTGCAAACTTTTGTAAGATACATTCCTAAATATCAATATAAATAAATAATAGTAACTGTAAATAATGTGTTTAAAAGACGTAATTTCGTCCTGCTCATGCGTAGTTGCATTAAAAGGTACAAAGTGAGCAGAGGTACGAAGTGGGCACTGACAAGGTTTTCTCTCCATCAGTTTGAAACAAATAAATCCTCTTTAGATCAGACAGTTGTGGTGAATGTTACAGAAAACATGTTAAAGACTTTACATATCAGAGGAACATTTCACCAGAGACACTTGTGTGTTTAAAAAGAGACGTGTTTGTGTCTAAATGCTAACGCTAACAGGAAATGGTCGTATGTACAGACATAGACCTATAATTAATTTAATTTAAAAATGTAATTTTAACTAATTTAATGTCTATGGCCCTGTCCCATTACTCGCACTTGCGCACTTGTGCACTTCAAATGTGCGTTGACGACGAGCCGCTGAAGTGCGCATGGTGTCCCAATTCTCTAGAATGTTTTTATCCACACTTCACAACGACATATTTACGCACTTCGGGCAAGGGTGGAGTTTTCAAATTATGCAATGCTTCTACCTTAGCAACTTAGCACTGAGCGTTAACAGGAGGCACTTAATAACATACTACCGTAAGAAAACCATTTGGCTTGTACCTTGTGCTGCTACAGCTGATTCCCACCGGAGTGTGGACTGTCCCATTTCTTATGTTTACATGTTCTGCACACTTGAGCACTTGCACACTTGCACACTTGCACACTTTCAAACAATGCAACTTCAGTGAAGTGCACAAGTGTGCAAGTGCGAGTATTGGGACAGGGCCTTTGTGTACAGAAGTTGGCTATTTTGAACGTACACAAGCCAACGCCGCGTGGTGGCTGAGCGGATAGCGCTCTGGCCTCACAGCAAGAAGGTCACGGGTTCAACTCCTGCAAGGGCCCGGGCCTTTCTGTGTGGACTTTGCATGTTTCTCCCCGTGTCTGGGTGGGTTTCCTCCGGGCGCTCCGGTTTCCCCCACCAACCAATAACATGAACGTTAGGGTAATATCCTCCTGTCCTGACCTAGCCTGATGTATCAGCCGGTTTCATTTCACTGAGTGGAACTAGTTGCTGGAGTGAAATGAAATGGAGCGGAGGCACTAAGTGGCGTTAGCCTGGCTAGTCCTGACCAAGCCTAGCAAGAAAATCTGGAGATGGGTCCCCGAGCGCTGCACTGTGGAGTCACTGCTCCTGAGGAGAAGCTCCAGAGGCATTGAAGGATCCAGGGTCAAATGCAGAGGACACATTTCCCTACAGGGACAATAAAGTGTACCTTAACCTTAACCTTACAGAGACAATTCCATGTTGTTGCTGTAAAAACTAATTCATCTGAGCCTAGTGTTGTCATGATACTACATTTCAAACTCAATTAATACTAAACAATAGACTTGATTCTTGATACTAATGATACCACAATTATAATTTAAAATGCTCTTTATACGTCTCATACAACAGCACAAAATACTAATGTTTTCTTTATTAAAGATTTTGTTTTCACACTAGCTTTGACAGGATTATTCTGAAAAAAAAATCTAATTTGTCTTGTTAATGTTATTTTTTTTTCTATTATCTTATGATTCAGATATAAATTGGGAAAAAAAAATTGAATGTTGTTGACACATTATTGAAAATAATTTTTTTAGTGTCAATACTTAACACTACAGTTTTACTGTTGATTAGAATCTGATTTTTGATACTAGCAATGTTAACTCAGCTCAAATTTGTCTTCAAGTCCGTTCAAAACAACTCATTGATTAACATAATAATCGTTAGTTGCAGCTCTACTCTGGGCATTTGGATCTGAATTATGAAAATATATTTTATTATTTTGCTAAAAACTCTGCACTGTCCTAAATTTGTTGAAGAAATTATGTCTTGGACTTGAGTCAGACTTGAGTCACTATTTTGACTTGAGACTTGATAAAATGGACTTAAACTTGGGACTTGACTTGGACTTGAAGGTCGGTGACTCCAGTCGACTTAAAGGTGCATTGCGTAAGTTAAAATGTTCAATATTACGATATATCAAATTACCGTCCATTGGCACTTGCCTGGATATGCGCCATGATGTTTTGTGAACTTACCGAGTTTGCCTCTGGAAGCGCAGACAGGCTCATAAATGTGAGTGGCGCTGGTCGCATTTTCCCGCGCTCGTCCTCCTTCACTGGATTATCGTCATTATTTCTATTTATTAGCAAAAGCTCTCGGTTTTATACAATGGACGACTGTTGTAAAGGCTGTTTAATGAAAAATAAAATAAATAATCAGTGGTAAATACTGCCATCTAGCTTCCGAACCCCCGTAACACACGAAAGAATTCAAAACAACCAGCCCACCGTAAGGCATGAGGCCGATTGACAGAGCCGAGGAGCACTCGGACATGTTTTTGAGAAAGAGGAATTGTGCTGGAGATCAATAAGACGTTCATCTGTGATTATTTTCATTAGAAGGTAAGACTCTCAGGCCTGTCCAAGTACATCGCACATTTAGAGACAGATTTAGTAGCTTAGCGCTTAGCTGTTTGTCTTGGTAAGGTTTATGTTTTATTAGAGTATTAAATTGCCATTGAGCATTTAGTTTATGAGAAATGAGTCCTGTAAAAAGCTTGTTTACAATGTTCTCTCACGCTAAAACAAAGCTTTTCCTCAAAGTCTCAATAATCTTTCCTTGTGTAACTTTTGGAGTTTGTAAACTGATCATTCAGTCAAAAAGAACATAAAATAGCCAGCATCTACTTTTTCATGCAAAAGTCTTTGTCTTCTTAAGTCAGAAAACATTTAGCAGAAATAACAATGTGTCAAAAGAATCTTTTAAGCGTAAAATACGTCTTCAGCTGCTGATAGTAGGGAGGGTGCAGTGCCACAAAACGCCAAAGATGGCGCCCTTGTTCAAAACCTTTGCAACTTAAGCCATGCTCCTTTAAAGCTTCTCCTCAAAAAATAATTTGTAATTATACATTTACAACTGAAACATTTGCTTTAGCTGCTGCTGTTTTTCTTCCTCAGGTCCATACATTTTTAAAAGTACAATTATCACAATATAAATACTACATACACAATAATACATTTATAGTGCAAAATATCATAATCACAGATCGGTTTGTAAATTTTACAATCAAAACCTGCTCTTCAACTTCACAAACATCCCTTACATAAGCACACAGCTACAACAGTCGTCGGGAATCCACGTATCCATTACATAATTATAAAATGTGTGTGTTACAGTATACAGTACAGCAGCAGTGATGGGAAAAAGTAATTACTTTATTATTAATTAACAAATTACTTTGTTCAGTTATTGCAAACATTGATCAAAAATAGGATAAAACATTTTATTTTTGGTAAACAAATTTGTTACTTAAATAGGCTCAAATTAAGTAAAATCATTAAAACAAACAAACAAACATTAAAAATATTTCTGGGCCTGTTCCAGCTTCTGATCTGTGTCTCTGAGCCATTTTATCTGACACATCAAGACACTTTTGTAGATTATTTGTAGGGATGCACCGATCCGATACTGGGATCGGATATCGGTGCCGATCCAGGCAATTTTGCTGGATCGGGTATCGACTCTATGATATCGGTTCAGCTGATACCATTGTTGTGCCTTTAATTGGACATAATGAGACTAATTTATTGGCTGGTGTTGATTCAGAACATGTCATAATATTTGACATTTTGTTCAGACTAAGTTGTTAAGTTGTGACTTGCACTAGAATTAATATTTACATAACACTACATAACCAAATGTCTTATGCTTTGATAAGAAAAACAAGGTGTTTCAGTCCTTACACTGGTATCGGTTGATATCGGGTAAGCCAAAGTATCGGAATCGGTATCGGAACAGAAAAAAGCTGGATCGGTGCATCCCTAATTATTTGTACTTAAAAGTAACTACAAGACGAGTATTTTGATAGTAACTGTAATTGACTGTGTGCATTCAAATTGTCAGACTTTAGCGTTAGCAGTGACAGACAAACACATCTTTTTATAATCACCATCTGCTCACTGTTCACTGCCCGATATTTAGTAATTTTTCATTTTAGGCTGAGGTAGTGAAAACCTCATAAGAATGAACTGAACAGAAAAAATACTCACACAGTCAATTTAATTACAAGTGTTTTCACAGTAACTAAGTTCCACCCAACACTGTACAGAAGACATACAATATTGTACCGTACAGATAGAACAACTATTTATTAAAACGTGGTCTTAAAGTTAGTTTGTTTTAAAAAGTATTTCAATCATCTTTTAATCTGGAAATTACGTTAGTTACTATGTTTAGAAAGCAGATTTCATTCAGACAGTTACAATTCCTCTGTAACTGAATGTTTTTGTAACTGAATGTGTAAATGTTTAATTTAGGTAACATACATTTTTTGTTAAAGACTTGTTTCGTCTTCACTAAACACTAATTTAGCAAATAAAACCTGTGAAGATTGTTTTTCTTTTTTCAAAATAATAAGTCATGTGTTGAAACAGTCTATTGTCTTGAGGCATTAATTTTGCTCTGGTAAAATAATCACTGCAGATAACCATCCGTGCTGCCCTATTTTATACAGGAAGTTTGTAATTTTTGTATATTTCAGATGTAGTATTGGCCCATACAGTCGGACAGTAGTCAAAGATTGATGTGTTCAGATCTTGTGCTTTTACTTTGACCACTCTCCACATAGAGAATAGGCGTATCTCTTTATCATTGTGATATGTGGTTCTTCCCATTTTCTCACACATACTGACCATGAGAGTTTATTATCTAACAATATTCCTAGAAGTTAACAAAGGAGGCGTATCGATGTTTCACACCAACACAACCCCCAGTCGCTGTCGGTAGAGTGATACGACGCAGCGTCTGTTCAAGTCTCTTTGACATTCACACAAACCCGATCCAAACGGCCAACAGTCGCCAAACATTTACCGAGTGAGCATTTGTGTGAAGTAATGCTTGACGAAAATGATGAAACACAAGTTGCACGCGAGTAGCTGTCAAACTCTGACAGAGAACAGATGTTTCTGATCTTACCTCACGGATCAAGCTCATCTTCTAATTCCCACAGTTCGACCTTCGTACTGCAGTCGCTGCAACTCCTCCGTCTCCTCCGTCTGTTTTCCCCGGATCAAATAGAACCATTCTTCTTCGTACTTACGTCTCGTTTGAACTTGTGTAAATAATAACAACAATTCATGCTTCGCTAAATACTGTTTTTTCCGTGAGCATCATATTAGTTTTTCTGCACAAGTTTCCTGCACTCTGATTTGCTGGTTCTCCTGTAGCCACGGGCCAATCAAACAACTGCATATGCAGCAACTGATGACTCAGATTCTACAAACAAGTCTTCAAAACCTTGCTTCCACCATAGACATATAATCAGTAGACGCGCAGTCCGACTCTGATGCTATCGAACACTTAGCATGTGAGCTAGTCCGGTAAGATTTAAGCTAGTCCGGAGCGTTCTACTGTTTATTTTCCTATAGCCGTTAGCATTAGCCCGCAAAAAACGCAAATTATGAAAGATCCAGAGAGTGTCAGCTGGTACAAACCTACAGACTACATTTAGCAAAGGTCAGAGCATTGTTACAATTTTTTGTTGAGTTTACAAACCTTTTAGTATGTTATTGTAGATAAAAATTGTGTATAAAACTGCAAACGGCTAACGAACTTATGCATGTTTTAAGACTCTAGTGACCACCAAACGCCTGCTTTTACTTGTGACTAGTGAGAAAAGCAGACAAATTACATAAATAACACCAAACAAAGTTATAGCTTCACTTCTCTGTGGAAGCGTCTGTCACATCAGTGATGGAGCATTGCCAGTGTAAGAATATAGTAGTTTGAAAAATATAATTTCACATTGCCAAAGTTGTTTAAAAAAGCTTCTTAAGACACAAATCAGTCCGTTTTGCTGAAATCGCTTGTTTAAGCTTGTTTTATTCATAAAAGTGACACTTCTGCCATTGACTTCAATTGATTTGCATCATCACCTCTACCGGAGGAATATGGCGTTGCGCTGTTCGAGTTGTAGCAACAGAACAGAGATGCTGTCTGCGCGTCTACTAATTTAATGTCTATGGCTTCCACGACCTGCTTCGCGACCTCTGACCCCCGACAGCCTCATTCACACCAAACACACGTGAGCCGTCTGTCGGCAGAAGTTGCCAAACTGGTTCAGACGGACGACCCTCGACCTGGAGTAAAAAACCCTTTAGAGCCACTTTCACATTTGATCATTAAACTTTAAATAGTATAATTAAAAACATGTTGAACATTTTGAAATTTATTGAGATATCTTGATACAGCAAAACTTAATGGATCAGCGCAGATATTCAGTCCCATCGGATCGGATCAGTGCCTCGCTAATGTTTTATATTGTCTATTTCCTAGGGATGCACCGATCCGATACCTGGATCGGATATCGGTGCCGATCCAGGACATTTTGCTGGATCGGGTATCGACTCCATATCATCGGTTCAGCCGACATCGTGGCTGTGCCTTTAATTGGACATAATGAGACTTTACAGGCTGGTGTTGATCCATAGCAATTCATAAAATTGGACATTTTATTCAAGTTGTTAAGTTGTGACTTGCACTATAAACAACAGTTACATAACACAATATGACCAAATGTATTAAGTTTTTATAAGAAAAAGAAGCAATTTCAATCCTTTCACTGGTATCGGTTGATATCGGGTATCGGCAGATAGTTAAAACCAAATATCGGGATCGATATCGGAACAGAAAAAGCTGGATCGGTGCATCCCTACTATTTCCCAGACACTTGAAATGTGAACTTGAAGCTAAATTCAGTCAGTCACTAAAATTGTTATTGCAATACTGCTCAGAAAAAGTTTAACTATATTTTTCCCTCCGTGTTGACTTCACGTGTCATAGAAAAGTGCAGCTGCTGTCAAAGTGTCTGTTAAAGAGGATGAAGCATGTGTGTGGAAAGTCCCAGTGCTTCGGTTTTATCTCGGACTCAGAGAACACACCATTGTGTTATTTTCACTTGTGTAGTAAATGTGTAAATACATCTTTGTTCTTGTGTGTTTGACTAAAAAAGATTGCACAGTTGTTTCAGAAATGTGGTCCAACTGAGCAAAGATATAAACTGTCACAAAGATTCAGAAAACATAAGAGCTTACCTGACTTTTTCTTTTATAATTTAGTTATCTTTGTCGTCTCCAAAGAAAAGTATGTTGCAGAGTTTGTGAGACTGCTGCTGCGTTTTGTTTGAATCACATGACAAAGTGTTTTATTTCTCATAGACAACTGAAAGCAGCGTTCTGATTGGCTGTGCTTGACTGGTTCGCTACAGTTTCACTTTAGTGTCTTTAACTAGTATGAAGCCAATGAGAATATTATTTAACATTCACAGTAAGGTTGCAGATAGAGATAAGTCCCATCGACGGATTAGTCTGACCCTAACCTAGCTAAAAACTAAATAAAATGCAATAGAGCAGGGATGGTCAAGAGTCGAGCCACACCATGAATCTTGCCCTTTTCAAGAGGTTTTGTCTAAATCGGCCGTACCAAAAGGCAGAGCATAAGTACGTGATCAGAGTGAACAATCGGGACTATCCAAAAGCTCGTCTTTTTTTTCAATATCATAACAGTAATGACTCCTTACTTCGCATTTAGGTATTGAACATGTAAAACCGTTAGGGATGGAAGCGCGTATATTTGATGATTATATGATTTTCGCGCCCAACTTACAATGTTTAGGACTAATTATCTCCATCAATATTGGTCCTATCTTTACGAAATAAAAACTGAGACAGAGTTTAGACTGTTTTCTGTCAGAATAAGTCCGCTACAAGTCTGTGTGTGGAGGAGGATATTTACTACAGCTGCTCAAAGATACAAAGCTTAATTTCATGACCATGGAAAAATCTCACGAGACAGTTCAGTACGTGTGCACAGTATCGTGACTGTTTGATCTCGTCCCATCCCTAAAAAACGCTAATAAGAGGTGGTGATAGACTTCAAAAATTAACTCAGAGGGAAGGCCTTTTATTTGACTTCTTTCGTGCGGCTCATTTTTGGTTTTGGAGTTCCTGAATATTTGAAGTTTTTCTTGTAATTTTTATCGTTGTAACGTGGCTGTGTGACTATTTTGAACTGCACATGCTTCACTAAGAATCTGAATTTTTCACAGTTCACTACAGAGAAGTGGGCGGGGATAGGTGGTAGGTGAGGACACGACTTTTCTGAGCTGCAGGACAATACAAGATCACTCAAACCTGCAGGAGTCATTCTTAATAAAACTGTGTAAACTAGTGATGAGAAAAGGCAGTTAGAACAAGGTTAAAAACATTTCATGAAATTATTTGATCAGTTCAGCATTTTCATGACAAATTTTCATCATCTTGTCTCCCTAAAGCACAATTAAAATGTGAACAAATTCGAGTATTTAAACATAAATCATAGATCTAATTGAACATAGTTTTTTTCTTGAATCCTACAGCTTTAATCTGAATTATGAAACCTCTTCTCACCTCATGACAGGCTTTGAGTCCTCGTGTAGTAACTAAACAATTATTCCATCACTAAGCTGGTTTATGATGATGAAGAACTGATCAGTTGCGAATAATCGATTCACTTGTTGCAGCTGTGTTTGAAATAATCCCCAGTTTGTTTTTGCACTTTTCAAACATTAATAACAGCTGCAGAATCTTTCCGTGAGAATCTCTTAAGTCAGAGTTAAAAGAGTGAAACTGCCTCTGGGAAACAAACGCAGCAGTAAAACTAAAACATTAAACGCCGTCATAACTTCCACATGACTCAGCAAAAGTGTAAAGATCTCACCTCAACTGTTCATCTGAACTTCAGCTGACGCCTGAAACCGCTCCGAGTCACGTCCGTAAAAACAAGAATAACAAACACATTTATGTAACACGTTTGTTTGTAGAAAGGCTGGAGAAAAGGAGATTCAGAGTCACGTCAGATCAGCGATTATCTGGATGTTTATGAGGAAAAAAAAACTTAATTATAAATATTATCTGTGAAGTCTAAAAACCCATGTGATGACGTGAGATTTCTGGACTTTTCGATTCACAGCTCAGAGTTACATAAAACCCTAAAAGAATGAAGCTAATCTTGTTCGTGTTTGTGTGTTTGTTGCAGCGGCGGAGCTGTTTGCAGACGCAGATGTTCACACTCCTCTGATGCTCGTCGTGTCGTCCAACATCAACAGTAAACCCGTGCAGCAGGTAAACTTTATTCATGCGCAGAATCAACAGATGGATTGATGAAACAGCAGCTTTGTCACACAACACAAAGACATCACACACAGACACATTTGTGCGTTTGACTAGAGGTAGTTTGACTGCTCTGTGGCACAAGCAGGGTTCCCACGCGTCCTGGAAAACCTGGAAAAGTCTGGGAAACGCATTGAAAATGAGAAAAACAGCCAAATGTCATGGAAAATAAAATGTCCTGGAAAATGATTGACCTATTCATAAAATGTCATGGGGGAGGCCTCCAGGCCTGCCTTATATCTCAGCACCCCAAACCGGAATCTATTCCCACAAACATTTAAACAGGAATTCAAATTTTTCTGTTTTCAATTAGTTCTTTAACCAGATGTTTTCATTGGAATCATTTTCATAGATTTTTACCAAATAGGTTCAACTAGGGCTGGGCAATCTGGAAAAATATAATCACAATTTTTTTCTTCATATTGATCAATCTCGATTTTTGATTCGATTTTGTTTAACCTTTAAAAAAAGTGTTTTTTATGAACATAAACCAAAACTTTTGCTATGTCCATTTATTTGATCTCTTCAAAATTATATAACTATATGCTGCATCAAAGTTTGACCAAAATTGTGATTTTATTCTCATTTTCTTCAGACCTGTAAAGAAAATGCATCAGAATTCACCAAAATTGACTTAATTTTAAAAAACTCTCACGGGGAGACCCCAAGACCCTGCCGTCGCTCTTCTTTTCCTCATGCACCACGGCCGAAATTCTGTGACTGTGATGCAAATTAACCAAACTAAAAAGAGACACAAAGGGCAGACGAAGGCCCCGCCTCCCGAGCGCAGATAGATGTTCTAGTTTATATTTGTCAGTCATCATACTTGTTGGCTTCACTCTGGTTTGTGCTGTACGTTCACTCTGTCTGTTCAGTACAATCTTACAGTTAATCACACCTCCTCTCTTCTGTCCCTGTGACACACAGCTGCTTCCCCTGCGCTCAACTGTAAAAGTAAAAACATGGATATTTCTCTCTAGCTCAGTGGTGTCCAAAGTGTGGTCCCGGGGCCAAACTCTGTACTCCAACAAGTTTAATTTGGTTTGATAAGAGGTTCTGAGATTTGTTAGGAATGTCTGTCTGATTGCATTTTAAATTGACAGGACTGTCAAAGTACATCAAAACAGTTTCATTCCGCTAAAACATGTTAAGAAAATACAGTTGAATCACTCTATTATTTTGGCCCACTTATGAAACAAGTTTGGACATCCCCAGTCGAGTTTATCTGATGTAGATAAGTGATCAGACAGTCTTTAATTTACGTCAGTAGGACAAGTATTGGCTGAACCACGCACACAAACAGATCCTGAAGTAATGCGTCTGCAGATTTAATCACACAACTTTTGAAAGTCCAGTCTGTTGATGCAGTTTATCAGCTTCATTGTTCATAGAAACAGAGGCAGAGCTCACAGAGGGCCAATGACAAACACTCAAACCAAGGCAATACTATATTATACTTAAAATTACACTTACATCTAAAACAGTGGTTCCAACTTGAGAGCTTTGTCTGGTCAAAGCAGCGCCGCCGCCCCCAATACGCACATAACGCAGAGCGCGTAGGGCACCACCGGCTCTGGGGCACCAAGCCGAGCTGTGCCGTCCCACGTGCTGAACTCATGAGTGACAGAAAGTCTGATCTAGACACATCTGCCTGATGATTCTTAACACACAGCGCAAAATCAAAGACCCTGGAACCCGTTTCGAAAACAGGAGCATGTTCTACACCTCATAAGCTCTTAGCCAATCTTTATTTTGTATCAATAGGACACGTATTGGGCCAGTTACGAGCAGAAACAGGAGATGAAATAAGACGGCTGCAGATGTGAACACGCAAATTACCGCGGCGAAATACGGCGGATTTTTCCACTTTTATGCTTAGATTTTTTCAGAGGAAACACACCATGAATCTAGTCTCTTTGTCCAGACAAAAGTTACAGACGATAGTATTTCTTCAAACTTTAGCGCGAGAATATCTTAGTTACTAAAGTAACTATAGTTCTATGAGTATGTGCGTTTGAAATTAAGGGACAGAAATTTGAAATTAAGGGACTTGCTGTTCTAAAACATCCAGATAAAAGACAAATACATCTATTATGTAAAAAAAATGTAGGGGAACTCTCAATCTTTGTGTCTTAAAAAATAGATACAATTCTAGGGTTAGTAGTGTGCGTCTGCGTTTGTGGCGTCGGTTTGAGGTTGGAAACTATTTTTTTTCATTTGGGGGGGGCACCTTTTTGAAATCTTGCATAGGGCACCAAAATGGCCAGCAGCGGCCCTGGGTCAAAGAGTCAAATTATAAGCAGGTGTTTGTAAAAAGACTGAATCTATGACTAGAAATCGATTATAGGAACAAAAACCACAACCAACAAAAAATATAATCAACATTTTTTTCCTCATCGATCTTTTGTTGAACTTTTTCAAACCTAAAGAAAAGTGACATTTATGAACCTAATAAAAAAACCTGAAACTTTTATTATGTAGTACCATTTATTAGATTTTTAAATTATATATCAGTATTCCAAACCACACTTTCTTACGGACAAAGGACTGGTTGTTGATCTTTCGATTCAAAACCCACAACTAAATAAATGACGATTCGATCTCAGTCTCTCAATTTTTCTATTAATTGCCCAGCTCTATACCCCACATTACTGGAAAAATGAAGAGTCAACACAATGTCCAGCACACACTCTCACATGGGTAAGTTAATATAGTGTTTTTTTCTCACATTGCAGTTTGTTTTTCTGTTTACTCAAGGTCTTGGCCTGATCCTGGCAGAGCAGCTGATTCTTTACTGCACAAATGTGTTTTTTATCATCCATACATAAGCTTATTTTATGATTTCTAAGAACACGTTCCGTCTGTGTTTAGTTAAAGTTGTGTTTATTGCGTCTCGTGAGTCGTGACTAAGCAATGACACTTTATGACTTTTACATCAAACACATCAACTGGGAATTTCTTTAAAACTAAATCAAAACTGGTTTAACAGCACAAAGCAAATCTTCTTCTGCGTGTCTCCTCATTTTTATACTTCATATTTGAGTTTAAACAAGTGGAATTACTTTATGTACAAATTGTGCCTATTCTTCTTATTTAACTTAATTTAACGTTTTCCCATTTGTAAATAAAAACAGCAGGGTTATTCAACTTAAGCCATTAAATCTGTCCTCAAACCTTTCAAACAGTAATACAACTGTGATGTTGGCATAGTCTTGTTTTTTCCCACTAAAATATAATATAGCAATAATTCTTTTACTATTTTACCCAAACAGCTCTAGTGTTGGAGACTTGACCCACAGTTTGACTCTGATGCTATCGAATCTGAGCTAATCAGATAAGATTGGATGAACCAGAGTTTGTTTTCCTATAGCCGTTAGTGATAGCCCTCAAAATACACAAGTTATGAAAGATCCAGAAAGTCTCGCTGAGCTGGTACGAACCTATAACAACCAATTTAGCAAAGATCAGAGCCTTGTTACAACTTACTGTTGAGTTTACAAACTTTTATTATAGGTATAATGTGTGTATAAAACTGCTAACATAAAGATTCAAGCAAAGATTTCTCATCTTGGGCATCTTTTAAAAGACACATACTATGCAAAATCAAATTTTTGAGGTTTTTTTTCTTATTCTAAATGTTCTTCTTCATCAATAACACTGCTGAAGTTTTGTTTGTGAGAAATGTTTCCTACTCTCCAAAAACACAGTTTTGAATGTCCTTGGTCTGTGATGTCATACATAGATCTGTGAGATCTTCTGCTCTGTTTTTAACTCCATAAACCATCCAGACTTGCAGCATTAGCACCCCCCCCCCCACTCGCCGCAGTGACTAAAATCTGATTATTATCTATAAAAAATGTATAAGTATATCCAACAAATATTAACTTTATGTTGTACATTTACACTTTGCACTGCCAAAGCAATTAACTAGCCAACTAAGTTTATATTATTTTTTGATTAATATTTTTGCAGTGTTATTTTTACAGTGTAGTCAGCTTCACAGGCTGAACTGAAAAGGCTTTAAAGCGGCGCTGTGTTTATTCCACCAGTGATCAGAGCCGTACCGTTTGTGTGGAGTAAAGTTGGTGAAATGATGTGGCAGATTAAGCGTTATATCATGGTTTACGCGTACACGCGACCTCGGGGCTTGTTGGTGCTGCTCTGTCCCGATTGAGCGAGCGTACGGTGTCGCGGCCGTTCTTTCCACCTGTGTGTGTCTGGCGCGGTGCGCGAAAAGCACGGACCGCTGCACACGAACACAAGCGGAGAGACGCAAACGCAATGTACGATACGGCAATGTACCGTTCCTCTCTGGGGCGCGGAGAGGAGCAGAGAGAAGATAGACGCTTCTCTCTCTCTCTCTCTTCTCTCTCTCTCTCTTTCTCTTCTCTCTCTCTCTCTCTCTCTTTTCATTGGTACAGGTCAAGTCAAAGCAAAGAAAGAGACTGGATGTTGAACATGATTGAGAATAGCTCTGTCCACCATCAGCCCAGATATAGATGCAATTGTAAAATCCAAGCAAGACCACAATTGTCACATTAGTTGTATGTGACACACCTTTTATATTGTTGTATTCAGTTGGTGTTGTTGTTTAGTGGAGCAGCTTTTGTTTGTATTTGCATTAAAGCTGCTGATTTAAATCACTTCAAATTGCACTTGGCACATTAAGTGCTTGTATGTTTTTGTTGTTCCTGTTTGCATTCAAACACAGTGTTTGCTTGTGTTTTGGCTCATAGTCGGCTGATTTACCATTTGTACATGGACAGCAATCTAAAAATATGTTTTCAGAAATACATTTTGTGGTGGGTCGCGACTTGATGAGTGGTTTGTTTGGTGGGTCCAGAGAGGCACAAGTTGGGAACCACTGATCTAGTGGACTGTTACGCGCCCCCAGGGAGGTGCACCCCACTGTTTGAGAAATACTGCTCCAATGTGACACAAAACGTTCTCTTTCTAGTGAGAACAGCAGAAAAATTAAATAAACATAACCAAATAAAAGTTGTCCAAAAGTTGTAGCTTCACTTCTCTGCGGAGGAGCGTCTGGGTTGAACAATAAGTGATAGAGTTTGTACTGCATTTCCTACCTATGAATGTATCAGTTTAAGAAATATAATAGAACATCCTCAGTGTTGTTTAAAAAGCTTCAAAAGACAGTCAATGTTTCTAATGGCTTTGCTTGAATTGCTTGTTTTAGAGTGTTTTATCTGTGAAAATGCAACTTCTGCCATTATGTTCAATCATGTTGTAGTAAGTAAACAGTGCTGCTGATTTGCTGAGCTGGGCAAAAGAAATGACACAGGGAAAATAATCACTTTGCTGCACATTCAGATCAGTTTTTTCTGAGGCTCAGAGGGGAAAGAATAGCATCTCACAGACACAACTCCAGCTGGGTTTTTGTTGAGGATTAAACACTCAAAAAAGTACATTTTGCAAGACTGATTAATCTTCAAAACAACTCAAAATCTCTAACTCTTGTATAAAAAAAGTAAAACCCTGTCTTTGTTTGAGTGACTGAGGGACAGAGCTATTTTTAGTTTCCTCGTGAGTCTGAAGAAAACTGGACGGTTCACTTCACTCGTCTGAAACTGTGACATAATGTTATCGCTCTGGAGCTGAGGAAATGTTCACATGAAGTCACAGCTTTGTTATAAACTCCTGCAGTTTACGACAGAGTTTAATGTTTAACACCAGCACTGCACGAAAACAAGGCTCATGAAAAGTAATCATTGTTTTCCATAGATTTATTTTAAAACTATATCGTGAGTAGATTTACTTTCTCTTTCTGTTCAAAGCTGCAGAACTGACGAGACTTTCTGATGTTTTGTGTTGCAGTTCGGCTGGTCTCTGCTGTGTCGTCTGATAGAAATATGTCCTCAGACTCTGTCCCAGCTCACAGCTCCTCTGCAGGCCGCCAAGGACTGGGAGGTCCTGGGAGTGCACCAGTGAGTAACATGTTTATACTACATACCAGCGAGTTTCAGCAAACCATTGAATCTAATGGAAGAAGCCTGAAATTTAGATTCTGTGGTTTATCTTGGGCATTAAATTAGGTCGTAAATGATAGTACGTCTAAAACACAACTCAAATTAAACATTAGCAATCATTTTGTGGCCCGACTTAGCTTTTCACAAGTTCAGAAGCATTTTTTTGGGGGGGGTTTTCGTGGCCAGAAGAAGGGTCTAAGGATAGAAAGAGTGTCTAAGGACAGAATCAGAGTCTAAGGACAGAAGGAGAGTCTAAGGACAGAAGGAGAGTCTAAGGACAGAAGGAGGGTCTAAGGACAGAAGGAGAGGGGAGAGTCTAAGGACAGAAGAGGAGGGGGTCTAAGGACAGAAGGGAGGAAGAGGACTAAGGACAGAAGAAGAGTCTAAGGACAGAAGGAGGGGGGGGTCTAAAAGGAGACAAGAAGAAGAGTCTAAGGACAGAAGGAGAGTTAAAAAGGACAGAAGAAGAGACAAAGGACAGAAAGGAGAGACTAAGGACAGAAAAAAAAGAAAAGCTAAGGACAGAAGGAGGGTCTAAGGACAGAAGGAGGGTCTAAGGACAGAAGGAGAGTCTAAGGACAGAAAAAGACAAAGGACAGAAGGAGGGTCTAAGGACAGAAGAAGAATCTAAGGACAGAAGGAGGGTCATAAGGACAGAAAGAAGAGAGTCTGAAGGACAGACAGAAGAGTCTAAGGACAGAAGAAGAGTCTAAGGACAGAAGGAGGGTCTAAGGACAGAAGGAGAGTCTAAGGACAGAAGAAGAGGTCTAAGGACAGAAGGAGGAGTCTAAGGACAGAAGGAGGGTCTAAGGACAGAAGAAGAGCAAAGGACAGAAGGAGGTAAGGACAGAAGAAAAGTCTAAGGACAGAAGGAGGGTCTAAGGACAGAAGAGAGTCTAAGGACAGATAAGGAAAGAGTCTAAGGACAGAAGAAGAAGTTAAAAAAAAAGGACAGAAGGAGAGTCTAAGGACAGAAGGAGAGCTAAGACAGAAGGAGGGTCTAAGGACAGAAGGAGAGTCTAAGGACAGAAGGAAGTCAAAGGAAAGAAGGAAGGTCTAAGACAGAAGAAGAGTCTAAGGACAGAAGGAGGGTCTAAGGACAGAAGGAGAGTCTAAGGACAGAAGAAGAGCTAAGGACAGAAGAGTCTAAGGACAGAAGGAGGGTCTAAGGACAGAAGGAGAGTCTAAGGACAGGAAGAAGAGTCTAAGGACAGAAGGAGGGTCTAAGGACAGAAGGAGAGTCTAAGGACAGAAGAGAGACTAAGGACAGAAGAAAGTCTAAGGACAGAAGGAGGTCTAAGGACAGAAGGAGGGTCTAAGGACAGAAGAAGAGTCTAAGGACAGAAGGAGGGTCTAAGGACAGAAGGAGAGTCTAAGGACAGAAGGAGAGGTCTAAGGACAGAAGGAGGTCTAAGGACAGAAGGAGAGTCTAAGGACAGAAGGAGGGTCTAAGGACAGAAGGAGGGTCTAAGGACAGAAGAAGAAGTCTAAGGACAGAAGGAGGGTCTAAGACAGAAGAAGAGTTAAGACAGAAGGAGGGTCTAAGGACAGAAGGAGGAGTCTAAGGACAGAAGGAGGGTCTAAGGACAGAAGAAGAGTCTAAGGACAGAAGGAGGGTCTAAGGACAGAAGGAGAGTCTAAGGACAGGACAGAAGAAGAGTCTAAGGACAGAAGGAGGGTCTAAGGACAGAAGGAAGAGTCTAAGGACAGAAGGAATGAGGTCTAAAAGGACTAAGAAGGAGAGTCTAAGGACAGAAGGAGAGGTCTAAGGACAGAAGGAGAGTTAAGGAAGAAGAGAGAGTCTAAGGACAGAAGAGGAGAGTCTAAGGACAGGAGGAGAGTCTAAGGACAGAAGAGAGTTAAGGACAGAGGAAGAGTTAAGGAAGAAGTCTAAGGACAGAAGGAGGGTCTAAGGACAGGAGAGAAAGGAGTCTAAGGACAGAAGGAGGGTCTAAGGACAGAAGGAAGTCTAAGGACAGAAGAGAGTCTAAGGACAGAAGAGGGTCTAAGGACAGAAAGCAGAAGGAGGAGTCTAAGGACAGAAGAAGAGTTTAAGGACAGAAGGAGGGTCTAAGGACTAGAGAAGGAGGGTCTAAGGACAGAAGAAGGTCTAAGGACAGAAGGAGGGTCTAAGGACAGAAGGAGGGACTAAGGACAGAAGAGGTCTAAGGACAGAAGGAGGGTCTAAGGACAGAAGAAGAGTCAAGAAGATTAAGGACAGAAGGAGAGTTAAGGACAGAAAAGAGGACTAAGGACAGAAGAAGAGTCTAAGGACAGAAGGAAGGGTCTAAGGACAGAAGGAGAGTCTAAGGACAGGAAGGAGGGTCTAAGGACAGAAGGAGTAAGGACAGAAGGAGGTCTAAGGACAGAAGGAGGGTCTAAGGACAGAAGGAGAGGACTAAGGACAGAAGAGGAGAGGACTAAGGACAGAAGGAGGTCTAAGGGACAGAAGGAGGGGTCTAAGGACAGAAGAGAGTCTAAGGACAGAAGGGAGGTCTAAGGACAGAAGGAGTAAGGACAGAAGGAACAAGGACAGAAGGAGGACTAAGGACAGAAGAAGAAAACAGAAGGAGGCTAAGGACAGAAGGAGAGTCTAAGGACAGAAGGAGGACTAAGGACAGAAGAAGAGTCTAAAGACAGAAGGAGGTCTAAGGACAGGAAGGAAGAGTCTAAGGACAGAAGGAGAAGGACAGAAGGACTAAGGACAGAAGAAGAGTCTAAGGACAGAAGGAGGTCTAAGGACAGAAGGAGGGACTAAGGACAGAAGAAGAGTCTAAGGACAGAAGAACTAAGGACAGAAGAGGTCTAAGGACAGAAGGAGGGCAAGGACAGAAGAAGAGTCTAAGACAGAAGGAGAGTTTAAGGACAGAAGGAGAGAAGGACAGAAGGAGTCTAAGGACAGAAGGAGGGACTAAGGACAGAAGAAGAGTCTAAGGACAGAAGGAGGTTAAGGACAGAAGGAGAGACTAAGGACAGAAGGAGAGTCTAAGGACAGAAGAAAGCAAGGACAGAAGGAGGTCTAAGGACAGAAGGAGAGTTCTCAAGGACAGAAGGAGATCAAAGGACAGAAGAAAAGAGACAGAAGAGATCTAAGACAGAAGAGAGACTAAGGACAGAAGGAAGAAGACTAAGGACAGAAGGAGAGACTAAGGACAGAAAGGATAGTTTAACTGGTTTAATAATAACCCGATTCAACATGTCTGACCCATCACTGTTTTGTCTTTTTTGTATTGTTTAGTTTTGACCAATGAATGATTATTGTTTTATTTCTTACTATTGATGTTTGCTAAATTAACAATCTTGGGAAGTCCTCAGAGACGACTGTTGTGATTTGGGCTAAATAAATTGATTTGATTTGCTATACTGACTGGATTGTTTTTGTGTTGTTCCAGACACATTCTGCAGGTTCTGTCTCAGTTCTCTTCAGACTCCAAAGTGACCGTGGTGGCTCTGAGAGTTCTGGCTCTGCTGCTCACTTCAGGTACACCTGCACATTTAGTCTCTTTGTTCAAAAACCTTGATAAACTATCATTCTTCACCTTAGAGAATCCCTGTTTAGGACTTTCCCAGCGTTGTGTCTGTGCACTGTTTGTATGACGTTGTTCAAAGTCTTTTCTAATGTGATTATGTCTTAATTGGAGCAAATCGTTCTGTGCGTTTGACCACTGACCCACTGAGACACAACAAAGACAGGAACTAAAGAATTAAACTAGTTTTTCTGCTGAACAAACTGGACATGTGGAGTTATTGTGAGCCTCAGTTACATTACAAAGAGTCCAGGCTGTGACCTACATTAGCTTTAGACTAGCTTCACACTTCACTGTGATTGGTTAAGTCCGGCTGTCGCTCAGAGCAGGACACAACGGTTCTCAAACTGTGGATGATGGTCACAGATGTATTTTGGTTCATTTGAAGCTTGTGTCTGTTCTCTCCGTTGTCTACGACAGAAACTACGGCCGCTGCAATGTTCCTCCCCCTCCTCTTTCCCGACACATTCTCGACACGAATTTCTGTGCTGAGAAACTCTGGCTCTTGGATTTTTTTATTTACTTAGCAGTGTAAAATGTGTTTAGATGTGTTTCGACTGCCTTATTTCAATCTTAAAGTTACGCAAAAATGAGAAAATAAAAATAATGTTAAGTTTAGATTCAGTTGACTAGTGTAATTATAGAAGAGAGCTGTGGGGGGAGCACTACTGCTGAAGCTGCTTAGTTTTCTTTCAGTTCAAATTCATGCAAAATCAAATGCAGTAGTAAATATAGATTCTGACTTGTTGGACCAAACTGCGGCCTAGGGACCAACATGACAATCCTTGACAATTTTTCCACTAAATTGTCCAAAATGACAAAAAAAAAATTTATCAAATGTGAACATTCTACTGTCATAATATAACCTGGTGATATTTGTGACTTTCTCAAAAATCTTAAATGCATCTGAAGACATGTAAGTCTGGACCAATCACATTATGATCAGAGCAGAAGCTCACATTTAACCAAGGGGCAACACGGTGGCGCAGTGTTTAGCACTTTGGCCTCATAGCAAGAAGGTTCTGGGTTCAACTCCCAGTCGACCCGGGGCCTTTCTATGTGGAGTTTGCATGTTCTTCCCATGTCTGCGTAGGTTTCCTCCGGGTACTCCGGTTTCCTCCTACAACTAAAAACATGTCTATTAATGCCTCCCTGACCCTTCCCCCAGGGCTCCCTGCAAAAGAGATTCTGAATCTCAGTGGGACTTCCCTGGTTAAATAAAGGTCAATTAAATTAAATTTGGTGTTTCCATGTTGTGATCACTGCCTCAGTCGTTAACTACAATCCTTCTCCAGCTGTATGTGGTCAACTTTAACCATACAATCAATCTAGCCACACAGTTTCTTCAGATGGACTCTTAAGAATTTGTGAAAATCGAAAATTATCCATCTAGCCATCTACTAGAGCCAGGTTAGTGTATTACAACCATTTTAAAAAATCTAAAATTACGTCCACGTTCGCAAAATGTGATGTCTGTCCTCTCATGTTGTTTAAAATACCAAATACATGAGTCTATCAGAACTAGAAAAAGTTCCACTTGTTGCGATGTCAAGACTCTGCCAGTTAAAAGTCTCACTTTCTGTGGCTCCTGCAGAATAAAAGCCTCAACATAATCTCGCTGAAAGCAGAGTTTTATTATGAAAGAGAAGAGATTCATGCTTCTCAATCTCAATGGGTGATTTAATCCGCAGAACTACGATGTGTGTATACAAACATAATACACGCCAGTTAACATTTGAATTATCACTGACCCTGTATAAATTGTTTACTTTATAAGTCTCCTGTTGCTGTTTTTTTTTTGTCAGATGTGATGCGTCTGCTGGTTCTGGACGAGGACGAGGATGTTTTCGACCTGGTGGTGGCTCCTGAAAACGTTTGGAGACAGTGAAGAAGTCCAAGTGCAGGGCTGCTCTGCTCTGGCTTCACTGCTGCACACAGGTACAAAGAATAAAATACACACGCACAACAACACAGCACAACACAAAAGCAAACACAGACGCACAAGCACAAGACTGTTGAATTTTTAAACAGGTATTAAATAAGAGTTTAGTTAGAGTGCATGTTTGTTTTTATTGCAGGTTCCAGGTAAATGTTAATGTCAACCATATGTACCAACTTCTAATGAGGGGGTCTGGGGGGTTGTCCCTCAGAAAATTTTGCTTAAAAATATGATATTTATTGTAATCTGGTACAATTAAGCTAAATATGTTCTTATATCAGTGAGAACACAATGGAATCACAGTTTAAAAACCAAACCATGTTCTGTGTTTTCAGAGTTCTTGAACATTACAGTTTAATAAGAATGTTTGTGTTTGTTCAGAGCAAGAGGAGCTGCTGTTGGAGTTTGTGGAGAAACAGGATCATCTCATTCTCATCTCGTCTCTGCAGAAGTTTACTGACAGTTCAGAGCTGCAACTGCACGGCCTCAAAGTTCTCCTCCTGCTGGCAACGCTCAGTAAGTGCTCCTCCTGCTGGCAACACTCAGTAAGTGCTCCTCCTGCTGGCAACGCTCAGTAAGTGCTCCTCCTGCTGGCAACACTCAGTAAGTGCTCCTCCTGCTGGCAACGCTCAGTAAGTGCTCCTCCTGCTGGCAACAGTCAGTAAGTGCTCCTGATGGCAACACTCAGTAAGTGCTCCTCCTGCTGTTGTAAGTGCTCCTCAGTAACATCGGGCTCAGACTGTATCCAGTCGAGTTTAGTGATGCGCTGGTGAACTTTTTCGTGACCCGCCTGAAAAAATGTGCTTGAAATTCAGGATCCGACCCAAACCCGAACCTGCACATATTAAAACTACTTCTGGGCGTCTGTGGAGGCGTGCCTCGTGAGTGTGCGGTCCCTAGTCTATTTTGCACTTAAACTCACTTTTTGGGGACAGCATTCACAGGCAACAGCAGGAAGCTCTTAGAAAACTTTAGACAGCTTGGAACAGCAGGAGGAGCTGAGCTGACGCTCTGGACGTTTCTCCAGGTGAGGATCTGACTCTTTGCGCTTGTAGTTTACGGCGATAAATTGGTTTAAGATGTGTTAATGACTATGTCGATAACGTGGCTGCTCTGTGTGCACAGAACGCTATGTTTTATCTACTTGTCTCTCGCCTTTTTCGTCATTTTTTTTGTAGTTATAATTGAAATATGCTCATAATCTATATCTTAGTTTGTTAAACAGAGACAGAACATGCATCACAGAGCTTATTGAACTGTCGTTTACGTCACTTAAATCTAAAGCACAGCTCTTTTATTGCGCTAACCAACCCGTCCAAACCTGGAGGACCCGCAGGTTACAGGTCAACCCACACATCACAAGTGGGCTTTCTGTGTATTTATAAGCTGCTCCGATGCTCCTGATTCTTCCTGTTGGGGAGTTTTCTCCAGGGCCCTCCACACCACTTTTTTCTTCACATATAATCAGCGACATTGTTTTAGTTCTAACTGCATTCAGCATAATTATCAGAATTTTAGCATAGTAACATTTGTCAATGATGTAGAATCTTTCAGATGAAAATTGTCCCAAATTACTTTATAGGGTTAAAGAGCCAGTGTGTAACATTCTGGTCTTTTTCTCAAAGGTTTTGAGAATCGTCCCATCTCTTCTTGGACACTGGATGTTAATATTGGTTTTCTTCCCCAGGCAGTAACGTGGAGATCCTGATGTCCGGCAGCGTCCGGTGCTATGCTTTGGTCACTGTTGCCATGGATACATTTCCGAGGTGGAGGAATCCAGGAAGTGGCCTGCTGCCTCCTAAAAAGTTCACCACAGGTCAGTCTCCTGCTATTTACTGAATCTGAGTTTGTCTTGTGTCTGTGAGTTTGACTGTATCAGGATTCTTGTGTTTGATCTCGGCTTTGAGATTTTTGTGTTGTTACGATCTGCAGAGGTGTTGTGTAGTGTTGATCTGCGGTGTTGTTTCCTCAGAGACTTACTACTCGATCCTGGTGGTAAACGGAGTACAGAGAGTCCTGATTCGAGCCTGTGAGACGTTCCCGGATAATGCAGTTCTTCAGACAGCCGCACTCACTTGCCTCGCCAGACTCAGTGAGTCACAACAACGACACAACACAACACACACCAGTAGTGTAGTAGTCAAGACCGCACTACGAACCCGAGACCACAAGATCTCGAGACCGAGACAAGACCAAGACACAAAGTGTCGAGACCAAGACCAAGACCAAGACCACAAAGTGTCGAGACCAAGACCAAGACCAAGACCGATCGAGACCAGTTTAAAAATTATGACTGTGCCAGAGATAAACATTGTTCAAGAATAAACCATAGACATAGTTCAACAGTATAAAAACATGTAATTAACAAACTAAAAGTCAGGGCTGCAGACTAACTTTTTTTCACAAGGTGCACTGTAACTGCTAACTGATTCAGTTTAGCGGCACAGGGGAACCTTTAGGAGCACTGGTCGTAAATTGAAATTGACATTTTTTATTGCTCAATTAAATATAATTGACTAGGGTTAACAAAAATAAAAATTATAAAATAATTATACATAGGCTACTTTGTGAAAGGAAAAGCAGCAGTAACAGGGCTGCACAACTGATCTTTCCATTAGAAATGTTCAGTAGCTCTACTCTAAAGGTCAGTATTAAATAAAAATTATTTGCACAAATATTAAAAGTAGCCTAAACTGATCATCACAGGTTGTGGGGATCTACTCATTTAGACACTGTGTACATTTAGAGAATTCTGATAATGTATTGTTTGGCCACAGCCAGAATTGAAAAGCTTACACAACTGCAATGAATGCTTTCAGTATTTGTATTGTTTTTACATAAACCTACAGAACACTATTATAGAAAAATAGATAGTTGGGTCTAATAAAGCACAAACATTGTAAAATGTGATGTTTTTGGCATGAGAGCAGAATTATCTGTTTAAAAATATAGTTACACAGGATTCCCACAAACCCCGCGTCCTCAGCTCCACAGCTCCGCTCAGGGGGCGGGTCACCAGTTTCTGTCCGGGTCAACCACGCACTGAATCTGCACGTAAACCTCAGCCGTGTCACGGATGTCACGGAATCTGATCGCGTCTCTATAGACTTGACTCGACTCAACAAAGTGAAACGCAGCGCGGGGGTGCACGAGGACCGCGAGCGCGCACGGAAAGATGTGAAGCGAATGCGAGGAAATCAATGGCTTTTGATAATTTGTTGGCCCGTGTTTTCTCTGTCACGTGCAGTGACGCTCGGAAGTTTTACTATGACCCACGGAATAATGCTGACAAGATCCAAAGCAATACGTGGGGCGGAGGCTGGCAGCGTGAGGACACGGTAATGACCCAAACAGAGCTCACGCGTGAGCTAGAGACGCGCGCCCTTGGCGAGCGGGTTGCTTGATGGAGTCAGCGGGAAAGCTTGGAGCGTATTTTGGGTTGACGAGCGGCTTTGGCTGAGCCTCGGGGCGCGTGGCTGCTCGGCGCTTTGGCGTGCTGCGTGCACGATCTGACCCACAGAAGTGGGCGTGTAAGTGAAATGAGCCTCTGGCTGCATGCGCGAGGCATTTAGCTTGTCGTTCCGCTCCAAAATGACCGAGTCCCGGAGCGTTCTAGACCAAGACCAAGACCGAGTCCTGGAGCGCTCGAGACCAAGACAAGACCAAGTCCTGGAGCGCTCGAGACCGAGACGAGACCAAGACCTTTAAAAACGGTCTCGAGACCGGTCTCGAGGCCAAGACCGGTCTCGAGTACTACGACACTACACACCAGCTTTACATCTAGCAGCTCAGTTTCTGGAGAAAACCCAGATAAACAACAACGAATTGTCAAAAGCTTAGGATGAGCACGTTTTCTCGCCTTCTATATGTAAATATGATATGAAAAGCCAAAACGTAAAATAAGCACAATTTTTGGTTGAAACCACAACACATCGGGTAAATCTTAACCTGCCCCAGCCCTAAACTTACCCACATTAGTAACTTGAAGCCTGAACTGTGCCTGTAACATAAAGACACCTCTCTGTTCTTCTTTCAAAAAGGAACCACTCTGTATTTCTGCCAAACAAAATCAATGCAGCAGAAACACAAACATCCACCAAAGCGAGCATTTTTGTTTTGCTCGATTCAGGTGCTTCTTCCAGGGTTACTAGATTTTCAGAGCGCAACAAATGACCTAGCCTTTGAAAAAAACTATGCGATCTCCGTGCACCTACGATTTTCACAGAAAGCTACAAAACGAGCGAACCACATGAGCCCCGCGCACAGACCGACACCCGCCGCCCACCAGCCCGGGCAGAGGCGCAGCGGGCTGTCACTTTAAAGTCTGGCAACATCGAGCGCACGTGTTCTCACGCAGTCCCGGTCCACGCAGTCCCGTCCCGCGCGCGCAGCCCGCCCACCTTTACAACCTTCCCCCGTAAAAATCCCGTTTACAAGCAGCACTTTACCTGTGTTACCACGTGCGTCTACAACAAATGACAACGTTGGAAAAAAAAAAAAGTCTTCTGAAGTGTGGCGCTTTTATTTAGCCGTAGCGGTGCGCCACGATGAATTACATGTAGCGGAAACCCTGCATTTAATTAAACACTATCCAACACAACAAAACAGTGGTTGGTGATTTTGGCATATTTTAAATAGTATTTCATCATTAATAAAGACTTTACAAATGAAAATATGTAAAAGTCAATTTATATCATTAGTATGTACATTTTTGTGAATCAAACCTGAAAAAAAAGAAGGCTAAAATTCACCTTATAACAAAAGCAGACCTGGCACTCTGGATTCTTCCCTTCATCTTTGCTAACAAGTATAATAATAATGTAATGTACTGAAAGTTATATATTTTAAGTTCAGATTGTATGTAGAGGCTGAAGTGAATAAAACCGATTCACATACAGATTAGTCTGAGTGAAGTCTAGAAGCATCTTTGAGCAGCTTTATCAAACACAGTGTCCGTTACGTAAGAGGGAAACACCCGGACACGAGCTGGAGTTTATAAATACTGTTGTGTATCAGGAGGTCAGGCCTGTGAAGTATGTGAACCATTGTCCTCAGAGAGACAGACTTTACACTGAGGAAACAAAGGCTGGACCAGAACTAACAACGAATCACTCACACTTCATTTATAATATAAAGACTGAACATATACTAAGCAGTTTTTCTTTTAAAACTGCACTGTGGACTTTCTGGTGGTGAAAAGTCAACTGGATTTAGCAGAAATAGAAAAATCAAATTTCACAGCCCATAAAACCTTTGTGCAACTGGAATCATGACAAATGAGACCTACAAGTGTCTACTTGAACTTCCTTGTTTTCTTTAGATTTCAGCGTTTGATGAGAAACTTTGGAGAAAACGTTCTTTTTCTAAATCAAACCTCATGTCAGTGTTGTTTACTTCTCTTTTACTTTTTGGTGAAAGAATATGAACCACGACAATGAAATAATGTCTTTAGGATAAAAATTAATCTTTAAACCAACAAAAGCTGTGTTACAGACGAGAAGGCAGCACAGCACTTTTCTACTTTTCTGATGCAGATTTTATAGATTCAGCCTCAGGGCATTGATTTTTTTTTACCCTCCAAGCATGAAGAAATCTAGTAGTTTGATTTACCCCGTGCTCACACTGCATCCACTGGTACTTAACTTAAAAAGTCCGAGAGTGACTCCCGCGGCATACAGTCCAAGTCTGGTGGATCAGGCCGGCCAATCCGGTGCTCCGAAAACGTTTGTTGGTTTCAAATTTTGTCCGTATACAAGAATTTATTCGAGTAGTAAAGTGCATCCGGTACATTTTTCTAAATAAAATCTATTTTTTGCTGTGGTTCTGTCTATGTTTTATTGTGGTGTAAATATTCAGTCATCTCCTCTGACATGAGATCCCAAAGCATGTAGTAGCGCATCTCAGAGGTGCAGAGCCATGACATCCTCTATGATACAGCAGGTACAGCGAGGTCGGCAGCAGAGCCTAACCCTAACCCACCGGAGCTAATGTGAGTCACCCACTGTAGCTAGACCGCTCGGTGACTGTACCGGAGTTGGACTGGATGCAGTATGAGCCCGGGGTTACACTTTTCACTCGCTCTAGACTCGCTGCATGTGTCGTTCTCCTCGGAGTCTTAGTCCAGTAGGATCACTTTTCTTCATTTTAAAATATCTGCTCTAAACTTACTCAACAATGTTTTCAGTCCAAGATGTTTACTAAATACTAAAATTCAACATATTTTGTACTAAGAATCATGGAAGTCAAGTGATTCAATCTTAAACCAGATGAAGTGATTACATTGGATTGTTTCTGTTTCCTGATGTTTTGTCGTTGGTCTTCAGCTGCGACGATGGTGCAGAACCAGGTTGTGGCGGCTCAGGCTCTGGAGGAAGGGGAGGAGCTGGAGAACAGAAGCCCACAGGAAGTGACTCATCTGGGGCTGAGCTGGATGGAAGTGTGCTGCTCTGCTCTGGATCTGCACGCAGCCGAACCCTCTGTGCAGGTCAGACACCAACAAGGCACAACGTGGGAATGAGGAGTTTTAGATATTTTGCAGTTAAAGCTTAGCTCCCCTTACAGCTCTCTTATGTAAAGACCTCGCTATTAAATAGAAACTGTATTTTCTAATTTTTGTATGTTTTTAGTATTGAAACAGGGAGCAAAAACACATCTAAGCACATTTACACTGATAAATAAAAATAAGGTTTCTCAGGAGTAGGGTTGTTCGATACCGATAGTAACCCGGGTAAGAGAAACTTATCCAGGAGAAGTTCAGCGACGTTAACTTCAATGCAGAGGACATTCCTACGGGGTCAAAAATATACCTTACCTTACTACGTTGTAGTTGTATAGCAGAGTCAGCAGAGAGCTGACACATGCTTCAAATGCCCCAAAATTACCAACGTAACCATCACAGAGATTCAAAATACAATTAACAAGGGCACAATATTACTTGTTCTGCTTGAATCGACTTTAGGTTGTGTTCACGGAGGAAAACCGACCTACACCAATTTAAACTCAATGCTGAATTGCATGTGCAGTGGTCCTTCATTTATCGCAGTGGTGCTTCTAAAAGTAACTATCAAAGGAATTGCAAAGTCATCATCTTATTTTTACACATTCAGTTAATCTTCACCCCACGTACAACCCTCTGTAATCAACGAAGTAAATCTCGTACACATGCAATGTTTCTAAAAGAGCTTCTGTGCTGTTGCTGTGAATGTTGTCATTTGACACGATCCCCAAATAGTGTGTCTGAGAGCAAAGCAGCTGATGACACAGCGTAGACCTAGCTAGACCACAAGCTGTAAATTGTAAAAAAAAAAACAAAAAAAAAAAACCTGCAACTTTGCACTTAAAAAAATCTGGAAACAGTAAGCCGGAAAGGTTAACGGCTTTACAGCAAGGACCACTGTAAACCTGGCACCTCATGTTTGTGACGTCGTGGATATAGCTGAGTGCATCACATACCAGCCATTCTTTCTGATAATATTACCTAACGGCAGCATATAAAGGTGAATGCAATTGGGCCGAGTACAGAACCCTGTGGCACTCCGGAGGTTACTTTAGAACATTATGAGGAGCTTTGATTTGTAAAATGGGGTTTAAACCAGCTGAGGGCAGTTCCTCTGACACCTACATCATATTCTAATCTCTGCAGAATGAACTGAATGGCATAAAGTTAATGAGATGAATGCTTCTGTGTTTCCAGGAGGCGGCGAGCTGGGCTGTTCACAGTCTGTTGTTACACGGAGCAGGTCTGAGTCAGTCTGAGGAGGAGCAGGGAAACAGGTAAAGTACATCAGCTCTGTCACACTTTACTAACTAAACACACACTTTTATAATGAAATAACCAGTGTCAGAGTGACTTAAACATGATTTCTGTTTTGTGTTTGCAGGACTCCAGTGCACAGGCAGCTGATGGCGGCCATGTTGCTTCACTCTTCTTCCACAAAAGTGTTTCAGGCAGCGACCAGCGCCATCACAGCTCTGCTCACACACAAGAGTGAGTTTAAAGCAGCTCAGCCATGAGTTGGACACAGTTTACTGTTGGTTACTTGATGGCAGTGGTTAGCGCTCTGCTCATAGCAAGAAGGTTTGCTAGGCACCTACAACTAAAAGATGTCAATGCGCTGCCTCTCCAGGATACAGATGGAAATAGCTGTAAAGTTAAATCTGTAGATGCAATTGCCTAATAAATTACCTTACTGAAAGCACTGGAAAAGGCAAAGGCAGGCTTAGAGTGAAAGCAGCAGTGTAATTGGATGACACAGGTGACTGTAATTAGTGCTCATTTAAGTGACAATACACGCTATGTCACAGAGCTGACCTGGAGACACCAGTTTGTCCAAACTAGCAATTGCTTAGTTTGCAGTAAAAATGCAAAAAATGCAAAGCGTTGGCTGCAGGCACGTACCTCCTCTGCAGACCTACTAATGTATAATTTTCAACATTTACACCCCATAGATGGTAGGGTTAGGATAGGCTGGGTTAGATCAGGTAATCAGGGTAAGTTTACGGCTTTCTCTGACCTGCAGGAGATGAATGCGAGACGAAGGATGTCTGCAACAGAATAAATAACTATAATTCAGTTTTTGAGGAAACATAAAATACAAAAAACATTTGGATACTGATATAGAGCTAGAATAAGACTTGATACCAAGACTAAGCACGAATCAAACCAGTAAATAAGAACATATAGGCTATATTTTCAAATGTTTGGAAGGTTCTTGGCCAATTGAGTTGGTTGCAGGCCGATTTTGCCCTGGCCGTATGTTGAATAACCCTGCTCTATGTGGTAAAGGTGCCACATGCTAGCAGTGTTTTTAATTTGTAAAATTTACCAAATAAAGAGAAGAAGTGACTTTTCTCGTTTGTTTTCTGTTCCAGGTAAGATGCGGCCGCTGCTCTTTTCCAGTGGACTCCATGTGAACTTAGTGGAAATGATGAAGAAACACATGAACGCACCTGAAGTGTCCGTCAGCGCTCTGAAGCTGCTAAACCTGCTGTTCCAGGGACGGTACGTAATAAAACATACTGCAAACCGCTCAACTGTGAAGGAAAGTCATGGTTTTAACTCAGCTGTTCTCAAAGGGTGTATTCAGACCAGAAAAGTCTGCTCGTTTGATCTGAATCTGATTGTATTCTCACTGCGCTGCTGTCAAGTGGACTTTAAAACCTAAACAGACGCACTAATGTGAGAACCAGCGCTCTCATTGGACAGATCTGGCGCGGGGGCGGGGCTAATCAAAAAGTTTGTGGATAAAAAGTCAGGTTAGTGTAGTAAAGTGGCAGCCATTATTCGTTTATTATAATACGACCTTATGATAACGGCCATAGACTTGTACTTAGATCTATAAAGTTTGTCATTGCGGGAAAAAACGACGAGACACGGGCCCAAACCCAGACTCCAGTCCAATGGTCGAGGTGATTTTAGCCCCGTGTGGAGACCGAGGTGAGGCGGCAGGAGCCTGGGTTTGTGTGCGGCTAAACACAGATCTGGAGCTCGCTGTATTTCGCAAGAATTTGGCGCAAACGCAGCAGACTACTCATTGTACGAGCGGTACAAAGCGCAGAAATGCTCACGATGCTTCAGATTTTCTCTTTTTATGGACATATGGATTTAAATGGACTAAGCAAGTCTCTTCAACAAACAACTCCATTATTATAAGAAGGCTGTCCAAGTGTTACTGTTTTAATGTTATGAAAGTGTTTTGTGTGAATGAAAATGCTTTATTTGAAAGAAACAAGCGCCAGAAAAAATCTTGACGTTTTCAGACGAAATGTAGACAACAAAATAAAGCGTAGGTTTGAAATTATGCTTATAATACACATCTTCAGTAGTGTGATATCTGGCAGATGCAACATTCACAAAAACAAACCCACAGTTATGAGCGGCTCTGTCATGTAGCTGTAGGACAGGTGCGCGCTTGTCCTGATGCTTCTCTCGTCTCTCTGTGCGTTGTGACGGTAGCTCGTCAAGTCCAAACAAGCGTACGTTTTTCGTGTTTGTTTCGGATCGAGGCCGTTCATTTTCAGACCATAAGCGATCCGCTTGTGGCCTGCAATTGGCTCGAGGCCAACCTGAAGAGGTGGTCTCGGGCCGATTGTTTTATTCTGATCAGAGTTCACTTGTCTTTATTCAGACCTGACAAAATGTCCGGGCTTTCTGGGGAAACGAACTCTGAACCGTTTTAATCGGGCCAAACTTTGTAGGTCTGAATACACTCAAAGTCTGCTGTTCTTTGTCTACAGTACTACAAGACCCCCATTGATAATTTCCAGTGTTTGAAAGAAAATAGGTTTATTGACATTTAGATTGGCAGTGGTGAATTTATACAGATATGTTCTCTCTCTGCAGTGGCGCTTGTCTGGACGAGCTGAACATGGCGATGGGCCAGATTCTCTCCACGATGAAAGCTCATAACTTTGACCTGATGGTGCAGCTGGAGGCTCTGAGGGCCAGTCTGGTGCTGCTCTGCCCAGGTACAAACTTTTAGCTTTCACTAGCTTCCACAAAACCAACCCTGGAGACTTTAAATTCTGTCCTGTTGTGTTTGCAGACCCTGGTGTCTTTAAATTCTGTCCTGTTGTGTTTGCAGACCCTGGAGACTTTAAATTCTGTCCTGTTGTGTTTGCAGACCTGTTTAAATTCTGTCCTGTTGTGTTTGCAGATCGCAGCGTGAGAGAAAACGGCGGCTCCGTATCAGATCCTGACATGGCCGATGTGTCTCTGAAAGTGCTGAAGAACCAGTGTGTGGTGGAAGGAGCTCACACTTTGTATCTGGAGGCTCTCAACAGGGTAAACACACAAACGTGAAGAAATCGGACAAAGCACAAGACATTTGAACTACACAGGACAGTTCAAATTGCAATTATGTTTGATGATGTCTTAAGTCCAGTTGGCTGACAAGACTGTTTTTTCCTATTAATAACATTCTGCCTCATTCATGTGTTCTTAAGGGCTCCTTACTAACATTTTTGGCATTTACAAAATTTGTTCTTAACTGAAAATGTTGGAACAAATTCTAAGAACACTCTGGAGCATCACACAAATTTGCTATTTCAAAATTTTAATTCTTCAGTCAAAAATTTTAATTCCTTCACGATGGTAGGGTTTGTATTTTTACAAATTAATGTATATAAAATATTTTTAGAAATAAAAAGTCATCAGTTATGCTAAAAAAAAGACTCCTTTAATAGACCTGCAGCAGCCTCTGTGCTCTGACCCCCACAGGACTCAGGACCCTTCCCCGCACCCCCAAACGCTTGTTGTACCACAACATGAAACGCGATATAAACAGCAAAAGCCCAGCATTATTTCAATTTTTAATCAGTGAAAGCCGGTAGACATGCTGTTGACCCTTCTCATTTCCTCATTGCTCCAGCTTCATCCACAGCCTGCGGGTCAAGTCCTGCAACTGGTTCATATTTGCCATATAAGGAAGTAGCTTCCTTAATGCATTATTCATTTTTATGTAAATAAGAATTTGTAGCTGGAGTTTGGTGATTTTCCTTCAGAGAATTTCTTGAAGGAAAATTTCCTTCTCTACGTGAATCTGACGTAGAGTTTTCGCAGCAGCTTCTTAAAGTGGAAGTTACTCACAATTTTTAAGAACACTTTCATGAATGAGGCCCATTGTACTGTACTTTGCTATGAAATATCTAAAGAAGGAGTTCACAAATTTAAATTCTGTTGACCTAACATATCTTTTATATTACAAAAAAACAGTATTTTAGCTGCTGCCAACTAGGCCTGTAGAATATTGTGATGTCATGTGAACACAACCTAGTGTGTCTCTGACTTAGAAATACCTCCCCTCCTCCTCCTCTCTCTCTCTTTGGGGAGCATGCAACTGTCAATACAGTATCAAAGCAGAGCTGTTTAACAGACTGATTATTTGAGAAGCGTGATATTCCAGTGATACCAGTGATATTCTGTGAAACCTAATAAGAATACGTAAAGGAAATGTCTTCAAATTCAGCAAAATGCCTTTATAACTTTGTAGATTCTAAAGCTGCAGAAACATATTTTAAATAAAAATGTATGTTTTATGCTCATGGCTCACACAGAGCAGATTAACCCTGAGTATGATTTCAAACTTTGAATACTTTTTTTTCCCCAAAATCCCTATGGGAGTTTATAATTGGACCCTGTGCTTCCTGAACCAGGATCCACTTTTCTCAATCTGGGTTTCAAGAGGAGTTCCTCAGGGGTCTATTCTCGGACCAACTCTCTTCATGACACGGTTTTGTACTAGCTGGCTCAAATAGTAGAGAAAGCATTTTCACAACTGGATTTGACACTAAATGAAAAAAACAAAACAAACACAAGCAGTAGTTAGCAGATTGTACCAAATAAACCACTTTTTGGCGCTCATGTTAATAAAATCACTTTTTAAACTTATTTTTTTTTCTCATTGCGATTGGGCCAAAATAAAAAGCAGTAACTTTATAATGCAATTTTTTATTTCAAACCTTTTTAAGTATCATTGTACTTGTAGTTAAATCGATATTGTTATGTATTTGCATATAGGCCTACATTTTTTTAGTACAGCCCTAATCAGAACCTAGAAGAATAAACTATTCACTAATCACTATTCATTCAATATTCTTTGTGTAGAAACTTTCAGTTGCCAGATTTTAACTTCTTTTTAATTGATAATGTGCTTTAAAACTCTCATAGTAGAACAGATTTTTTTTTTTCATTTATAAACTCCAAACAATCTTTAGTTTAGCTTCAGTTTTTCATATTTTCTCACTGCTCAGTCTTTGTAAATGCGTCTTTATGAAATTCCCTTCAGTTTCTGTGCATCTCCATCAAGTCACATGTTAATAAAACATCCTTCCTTCTTTTCCAGTTTGACCTCAACAGAGACGCGTTTCAGAGATTAAAAACGGCCGTTAGTTCTGGTTTTAAAATACAAATGGTGTTTTATGGACGACACATGAACGCTCTTTCACTGGGTTAATACGATAATCGCTTCAAGAGAACTAAAGTAATTAAGATTTCTCAGAGGCAGAGCAGAAATGTGGCAGAAAACCAGCAGAAAGAGCCCGTTTGAGTCGCATAAGAACACGCAGCGGTACAATGGACAATGATCAGGAAGTAAAAAGCAAACGCCTGATTGGCTGAGAGGAGTTTACGGCTCATTTAACTCACTAATTAAATTAATGTGTCAGAACACGTCGGGTTGTTCTGGAAATGTTGTGGGAATTTTTGCAAAGTGTCCGACAAAATCAAATCGGAATCATTGCACACGGTGTATATTTAGACTTTATCTTGTCTAGTTCTTTTGTGCAAACTTATACACATCACAGCCTTCAGCAGTGAGTGGCAAAAATGTATAAGAGTCAGCGTTGAGAAAGGACGTTTTCTCCTCAAAGCTTGTCTAAAATGTGAGAAAGTAGTTGCAGTCTGAGAGTAAATATAGAGCAAACATCTACAACTACTGACAAAAACAGTGGTAGAAAAGCAGAAGAACAACAGGAACACTGAGGATGTTTTTGAGTCTATTTAACTCTTTCAGCTCCAGCCCTGTTCTTTTCCTGCCAGGCCTTTTTGCTAATTTTAAACAATATTCACAGCTCCACAAAAAACTTTGTGCAACTGGAATCATGACATGTTATACAGCAAATGAGACCTACAAGTGTCTACTTTCTTTAACAAAAGAATTGTTAATCTACATTAATCCGTTCTCTTTTTACAGACATTTGAAATTTGTTGTTTTCATTAGATGTCAGCGATTAGAGATAAAACTTTGGGGAAAACGTCTTTTCTAAGTCAAACCTAGTGTCAGTGTTGTTTTCCTCTGTTCTACTTTTGGGTGAAAGAATCTGAGCCACTACAATGAAATAATGTCTTCAGGATAAAAACAGGAGGTTTACATGATTAAAACAATGGGGACGAGTGTCTTTTTCATCTTTAAACCAACAGACGCTGTGTTTCTGATGCAGATTCTATAGATTCAGCCTCTTTCATGGAGCAGAGATTATATTGAATAAATCCAGTAGTTTGACTTCCTCTGACACTTTTCACTCGCTCACAGAAGAGGACGTTTCTAGACTCGCTGCATGTGTCGTTCTCCTCAGAGTCCTAGTCCAGTCCTAGTCCAGTTCTAGTCCAGTAGGATCGGCTTTTCTTCAGTTTAAAGATCAAAAATCTGCTCTAAACTTACTTAACTGTGTTTTTAGTCCAACATGTTTTGTCCGTGATCCGGCCTCCAGAAGCAGCTGATCACGTAAAAGAGAGCCGACTGTCATGTGACCTTGTGCTCACACTATTCCCCCCTCTGCTGGTGAATCTGTGAAACTGCATCATGTATTTGACTGTAGGCAAAGTCAGCACGAGCATCAGAGAGAACGACGAGAACGAGAATAAAAAGTCAATGACCTGAATTAACGTTGATGGCAGGGAAAGATTTAATATAAAAAAAAGACAATATTCAACTTTTGTGTGAGAGAGAGAGAGAGAGAGAGAGAGAGAGAGAGAGAGAGAGAGAGAAGAGAGAGAGAGAGAGAGAGAGAGAGAGAGAGTGTGAGTGAGAGTTTAATGACCCAAATAATGTCTTTACTGTCTTTACTATTTCAGTGAGATTATGTGTTTGATTTTTCACCCACAGAGAGTTACACAGTGTCACTTTAACGCGTGTGTTGTGTGTGTTTTTGTGCAGTTCATCAGCAGTGCTTTGGTTCAAACTGTGGGTCTGAAGGTTCTTTCTGCTCTGGCCGACTGCTCCGGTGCAGTGGATCTCCTCTGTCAACAGGGGGCGATAGACACAGTCCTCCACACGCTGCAGATGTTTCCAGAACACAGAGGTAACACTTTCCATGGATAGATTAGCGCCAGTATCATAAAAACTGATACAGATATATAACCTAATAATAAATGTGTCTTTTCATCATCTTTAATCAAACACAGGCTGGTTTATTGATGAGAACATTGTGTGTTTTCTGCTCAGAGATTCACTTCTGGGGCCTGACGCTGCTGCAGCATCTCGTCATTAAGAAGAAACTGTCTCGGATGATTTTACCGGTTTTGGCGTCGGTGGTGGTTTCGTCTTTGGCTCAACATCACGACGACCGCGAGATGCAGCTCAAGGTTTGTGTCTAAACTAGAGCTGGGCAGCGATTAAAATTTTTTAATCGCGATTAATCGCATGGTTGAGCTGCGATTAATCGCGATTAATCGCGATTAATCGCACTTTACACACAAAGTTCATTAAATAGCTATTTTAACCTATTTTTTTCTCCAAAATATGATTTTTTCAAGTATATTTAAGGTTCTTCATTTTGTAGAGTGTACAATCCTGCAAATTTTGTGGTATTTTGGCTTAGATATATAATTTTAGCTACTCATAGAACTATAGTTACACTAGGTAACTAACATTTTGAAAACCTGGTCCAGTTCTGGGATAGTCCTGGTTAAAACCAGCTCAGTGCTCACTGAATACACTGTGGGAAGTGAAACAAGGCCGTTTTAAAGTTTTCAAAGTAATCATCACAAACACGTGTGTAAAAGTTCGCGTATCACCGCTGACCTAGCGCTGAATCTCCGTGCGCATATTTAATGAGGTGTTAACGGTTTGAAGTCTTTAACAACACGTAGCTCCGTGGTTCTTGGGTCTTTTTGGAAGATTTAAACACTCAGACGAAGCTCAGACTCGTCTCTTTCCCGCTATCCGTACAGCAGAGCTCACTTCCTTGTATTTAAAGCGCTGCAGCAACGGAGCAGATCCTCTGTTGTGGACTGTTTATGAGAAGGAGAAAAAGGGCGCAGCGGCAGCAGTGCGGGCTCTTTCATTCATGCTTTTTGGCTGAATCACGTGACCTGCGTTAACGCCGACAAAATATTTAATCGCGATTAAGCACGTGCTGCGTTAACGCCGCGATAACGCGTTAACTTGCCCAGCCCTAGTCTAAACCAAAACACTCAAATGAACTGAACTGAACTGAACTAGTGTATTCGACCCACTTTTCCCAACACTCCATAAACAAGGCTTGTTACGGTTATTATCTCACATGAAAGTACCAAGAATTCATTCCCAGATAAATGTACTACTAAAATACTGGTTAAATAGCTGTCGAAAGAAGAGAAGAAGAAAATGCATTTAAGACAAAGCAATTATTTGTTGCAGCATTGATTAAAAGCGTTTCATGTTCTAGGGGGATTTATTTACAGACAACAGTATTTTCATTTTATCGCCCATCCCTGCTCTCCCTACACAAGATGTCTGTTTGTAGATTTGCAGTTCCTGCTTAGTGTGAACGGGCTTAAAATGGGGACTATTAGGTGGGGTGACTGTTAGTTGTTAGTTGTATTGATGACTTACAGTCAAAATCCTGTTTAAAAAACTTTTAAAAGACTAGTTTTAGATTTAAAGGTCTACATTTTGTTCTTATTTTAACCTATTTGACTTAGTCTTAATTTTTCTTGCTGTATTATCTAAGCAGATGTACATGCCCATGCAGAATGGGCATGTACTGTACATAGAGCGAGAAGCAGAGAGAGTAGGAGTACAGGACATATACTCTGGCCTTGAGAGGCCAAGTTGGGGAAGTCCCAAAGTGCAGTTGCAGGGGCAAAATTGGGAACTTTGCCAAAGAAGAAAGTTCGACAATTAAATGGGAAGGTCTGAATATTAGTTGGCCCTGTGCCTCAAATCTATAGGACAGAGTCAAGTTACGTAAGGCTTAAAGTTTGATAAGCCATGGAAGGTTGTAAAATGCACTGTATTCCTTTGTCTGGGCTGCTTCTTCGGGGGATTTTTCTTCAAGCTAAACTCGTTGGAGTTCGAGTCATGATCTGGGACACAGAGAAGCAGAACTTTGGGTGATTGGTCTGCGCACCACTCTGATCATATATTCTATCATGGATGAAGTTTTAAACTTGACATTAAAGTCTGTATTAAGTTGAATCGCTTTGAGCTGCATCTTCGTCATTTATGTCAAGAGAGGAAGCGTTACAGAGAGTAAATTTATGACACATCAGTAATAATTTTTGCTGTTGTCTTTGTCAGTGTTTTCAGGTTTCTCTGAGGATGATGGAGGCTTGTTCTGGAGCAGCTGGTGAGCTTCAGAAACACGACTTCGATCGACACGTTTTCCACCAACTCAGAGAAGAAAGTCTCGAACTGAGCAACAGCAACAGCAGCCTGGTGAGTGTGGAGTTCTGTTACTAATAAAATTACACTAAGACGTCAACTTTGGCTAAAACACTTAAAGCACACTTCCCTTTATGTGTGATTTCTCGCTGTTCTGTCGTAGATAAAAAGCTGTAATGTGTGAAACCATTGGACTTGTTTTCCTCACTGTCATGTGTGTAATTATCCGTCTGTTCTGAACAAACTGTACGTTTTATCACGGTCTAATTTAGTTTCATTAATCTGCACAAAGGCTTAAAGCGAATATACCACACATTCTTTATCATTTACATCCTTAAAATACTGACACAAGAACGCTTTGGTCCTGAAGAGAGGGTTAAAGGAATAAACAAGGACTAAAACTGAAGTAAAACAGGAATAAAGCAGGACTAGAACCAGGCTAAAACCAGGACAAAAACCATGACTAAAACCAAGACTAAAACCAGGACAAAAGAAAGACTAAAACTGAAGTAAAATAGGACTAAAGCAGGACTAAAACAGGACTAATGAAGGACTGAAGGAGGACTAGAACCAGGGCTAAAACCAAGACAAAAACCAGACTAAAAGCAAGACAAAAGAAAGACTAAAACAGGGCTAAGGCAGGACTAAAACTAGGACTAAAAGCAAACTAAAAACCAGGACAAAAGTAGGACTCAAACTGAACTAAAACAGTACGAAAGCAGTGCTAAAGAAGGACTAAAACAGGACTAAAACAAGATTAATGCAGCACTAGAACAGGACATAAGAAAGACTAAACAGGACTAGAACTTGGCTAAGACAGGACGAAATCAGGAATAAAAACAGGACTAAAGCAGGACTAAAACAGGTCTAAAAAAGGTCTAAACAGGTCTTACTCTCTGTCCCTTCTCTCTTTCAGCTGCGCAGAACGGTGTGTCTCGCTCTGTCGAAGCTCTGGGCAGACTCAGATCTACACTTCCCCATGCTGGAAAAGGCGTGTGAAGAAGGAGACACAGTCATGGCAGAATGTCTGATCGAACTGGGAGCCGACATCAACGCCAAGACCAAGTCAGAACCGCTCATTTACCAGGTCTGAACCAAACCGAAGCGTGCTTTTCCTAACTCTGTTAATATTCAATCTCCGTTCTCGTGGACCATCTTTTCCACATCCACATCAGGGAAAAGTGTCTAATGTCCGCTTGAAATGCATAGAAATTATAAATACAGTCAGCGTCTGCTCTGCTCCAGTCTGCGAGTCTAATTTTTGTGCTAAAATCAGATGGCGGAGATGTAAACTAAGCTGAAGCGCCGTTGTCCCAAGGTAGGTAGGAAAAGTTTTATCCACGCTCCGTGGTCCGTGAAACTGCAGCCTCCTGTTTACAGATTCATAGATCACGTATTTGCGCAGGCGACAGCACCGTGCACTCTGCAGCCGTCAGTCCAGCGGCCTCCTTGACGGAATGAAAGGGATTGAAAGCAGCATTTGTCCCTCGCGGTTTCCTCAGTTTGAGGGAGAGCGCGAGTTCGGTCGGGATGCAGGTCACTAAATCAGTAGACTATATATAAAAGGGCAGCTCCATTTTCAATCCGTCAAAATGACGCAGGGCCTTGAAATTTTCCTTCAAAGCAAAATACAGTCAGTAAATGACGGAAAATTGGCGGTTAATGTAACCTCTAGTGCAGATACTGCATTTGTCCTTTGTACGGCAGACACACTGACAAGGAGTTTGATTTAGAAAATGGACGTTTTCTCTAAACCTTCTCGAGCTGTGAATATTGTTTAAAATTAGCAAAAAGGCCTGGCAGGGAAGGGTAGAACAGTCCTCATTCACTACAGCTGGGGTTAGAGGGTGACCTTATGTCGTGTTCTCTGGATCTGTGTCTGTCCTGTTATGTTCTCTCTCTGACCTCATGTTTTTCTCCTCAGTGTTTGATTGCGGCGGACCTCTGGATCTTTATCTGTCCTGTTATGTTCTCTCTCTGACCTCTTGTCTCTTCTCCTCAGGTGTGCGATCGTGGTGGACCTCTGGATCTGTGTCTGTCCTGTTATGTTCTCTCTCTGACCTCATGTCTCTTCTCCTCAGGTGTGCGATCGTGGTGGACCTCTGGATCTGTGTCTGTCCTGTTATGTTCTCTCTCTGACCTTGGTCTCTTCTCCCAGGTGTGTGATCGTGGTGGACCTCTGGATCTGTGTCTGTCCTGTTATGTTCTCTCTCTGACCTCACGTCTCTTCTCCACAGGTGTGCGATCGTGGTGGACCTCTGGATCTGTGTCTGTCCTGTTATGTTCTCTCTCTGACCTCACGTCTCTTCTCCTCAGGTGTGCGATCGTGGTGGACCTCTGGATCTGTGTCTGTCCTGTTACGTTCTCTCTCTGACCTCACGTCTCTTCTCCTCAGGTGTGCGATCGCGGCGGACCTCTGGATCTGCGTCTGTCCTGTTATGTTCTCTCTCTGACCTCACGTCTCTTCTCCTCAGGTGTGCGATCGCGGCGGACCTCTGGATCTGTGTCTGTCCTGTTATGTTCTCTCTCTGGCCTCACGTCTCGTCTCCACAGGTGTGCGATCGCGGTGGACCTCTGGATCTGTGTCTGTCCTGTTATGTTCTCTCTCTGACCTTGTGTCTCTTCTCCTCAGGTGTTTGATCGCGGTGGACCTCTGGATCTGTGTCTGTCCTGTTATGTTCTCTCTCTGACCTCACGTCTCTTCTCCTCAGGTGTGCGATCGCGGTGGACCTCTGATCTGTGTCTGTCCTGTTATGTTCTCTCTCTGACCTCACGTCTCTTCTCCCAGGTGTGCGATCGCGGCGGACCTCTGGATCTGGTGGAGCTGCTGGTCTCTCGCGGGGCCCAGGAGCAGCACTTGCGTCGGGCTCTGGTGGTCAGCGTGAAGAGAGGAGACGGTCCCGCTGTGGTCCATCTTCTGGGGCGACTCGGGCTGGACGTACAAAGCTCTTCTCTGTGTTTAGGCGGGTTCAGACTGGGACGACTGACGCCTCCTGGCTCTGTGCTCTGTTAGCGGAGAGAGGACGCAGCTACAGCATCTGCTCACGACTCAACAGTAAGACAACCTTTTCATCTCGTTATAAACTGTTTACTGAGGAGTCAGCAAACAGAAGACTTTAACAAACGCTTTCAGTGTCTGTTCCAAACAAACTGTGCATTTTATCACGGTCTAATTTAGTCTCATTAATCTGCACAAAGGCTTAAAGCGAACATACCACAAATTATTTACATCCTTAAAAACCGACACAAGAACGCTTTGGTTCTGAAGAGAGAGTTAAAGGACTAAAGCAGGACTTAAGCATGATGAAAACTGAAGTAAAACAGGACGAAAGCAGGACTAAAATAGGACAAAAGCAGGGATAAAGAAGGACTAAAACCAAGACTGAAACAGGACTAGAACAGAAATAAAATAGGACGAAAGCAGGATTAAAGAAGGACTAAAACCAGGACTAGAATATGACTAAAACCGGGGACTTAAAACAGGACCAAAGCAGGACTAAAGCAGGACTTAAGCAGGACTAAAGCAGGACTTAAGCATGATGAAAACTGAAGTAAAACTGGACTAAAGCAGGGATAAAGAAGGACTAAAACCAGGACTAAAACCAAGACTGAAACAGGACTAGAACAGAAATAAAATAGGACAAAAACAGGACTAGAACATGACTAAACCGGGACTAAAATAGGACCAAAGCAGATCTAAAGCAGGATGAAAACCAGGACTCATTATTGTGTGACTGCTTGTTGTTTTCTCAGGTAAAGGCTTGAGTCTGGCGCGCTACGTTCTCTCTCTGCAGCGTCTGAAAAGCGTCTCGGGGCCTCTGCGCTCTGCCACTGACCCCTGTTTGACCTCTGGATACATCTCGGACGAAAGCGACGACTCCTGCTTCAGCTTCATGTCCACAGACGAAGGGGTGGTGCTGAACGACGACCTGCTGGAGAGCGACGGTAAATACACAAGCAACAGTTTAGATACTATTTACAGGCGTTGGTCAAGAATTTAACTGCCCCGGATCAGTTTTTCCTTCCGACTGGTTATTGTTTTCGTGTGGGTTGTTTTAGTGTTTTTGTTGTTTTTTTTTTGTGGGTGGTTGGGCTTTGCGACTGTTTTTTTTTTTGTTGTGTTTTGTGGTTGTTGTTGTTTTTTTATTGTTTTTTGGGTTTTGGTGTTTGTTGCTGCAGTCCAAACGTTGTTTTTTTTTTGTTATTTTTTGTTTGGGGTGGGGTGGGGTGGGGGTGGGGTGGAAATCTGTGTTTTTTGGGGTGTTGCAGTGGTGGTACTGGTTTTGTGGGTGGTTCTTGGTGTTGTGTTAGTGGTATTGGAGAGTGGGTTGTGGGTTTTGGTGAAATGACTTAGATCAGCAAATTGTTTATCCAGATTTCGGTGGGGCCTGTAGTTTTAACTGGAGTAGATGTTTTATACTCTGTTTCGTATTTTATTTTTTTTGGTTGTTATGTGAATTATTTTCTAGTGGGTTTCAAAACATTTTTTAACTGGTTTTAAGGTTAGAGAGTTCGTTGACGTAGAGTATGAACAAAAATTTTGCCTATTCTGGGGTTAGAAGGAACTTCGGTTTCTTGCAATATAATAGATAGCAATGTCTTTTTGTTTTTGCTTTGAAAATATGCGAGTTAAAACACTTTGTTGATTATACTAGTAGTGTAATAATTGTTTTAGGTGTCTCTGTTCTTATAAGAGTGATCGAAGTTGATGTGTCTGAGTAATGGCTTTGTTTGTAAGGTTCTTATAGATTCTGTTAGACATAAAGCTAAGTGTAGCTTGTCTTGAGATTCCTGGTGTTTTGCATGTTCGTTGTAATGCTGAAGTGAATGTTTTTTTTATGTTGGAGCGTGCGGAAATATCCAGTTCTTAATTGCTTCTCACACTTCTGTTCAAAGCAATTATAACCTTCAACGATGTAAATAAGACGTGTTGCTAATAGCATAGTATGTTTCTGATGGTAAAGGTAGGTAATGAGGTGTTAGTATTTTTTTTTTCGGTGGTGGGTGTGTTTGGGGCTATAGGCGATGTTTGTACATCGTTCTTTGTGTCCTCGCTTTAAGTTCAGTAGTGGTCTCGGCTAAGAGGAAGCCTTGTTGTTTGTGGAGACATGAAGCAGACGCAGGGGACAGAGCGGGTCAGCGCGATGTAAGGATCATTTATTGACTGTTGCAGCTGTCCTTTTATAAATGGAGTGTGAAAGTTACGAGTTGTTAGGAGAGAGGAGAGTACTCATATATAAGTCTTATGACAGAGCGCGACTCTGGGTGGTGGGGGGGGGATTGTGGGTAGAAGAGCGACGTTTTGGCTAGTGTTAATAGTAGATGATTAAGTGATATTACTGCCGTTCCATGTCGTGTCAAGTGGGTGGGTGTGAAAGGAATTGTGTGTTTGTTGTATTTTTTGCCAGAGCGGTGAGCCGCAGTAGAAGATCACGCATGGATATCTGAAGTCTTAATGCAAGGGAAGACTAACGGAGATACTGTGAATTTCGATGCAAAATAGGTAAGACTGTCGGTTTTGTAAGCCAATAAGTATGATGAAAAAAGACCTCTTTCGTGTATTATTTCTCTATCTCTCTCTTGTCTCTTCTTTGCTTCTCTCTCCGTCAGTTGTCCCACGCTTACTTTGCGAGATTGCCGTCAATGAGGGATTTGTTTTTTATTGGCGCGTTCATTAATTTCGGTTGTTTCAGGGTGGGTAGGGGTTGTATTTTGCTGCTCTGTATGTTTTTGTATGTTTTTTTCTGACAGAGGGAATGACTGCACCGTGATTGTGCTCTGTTATGTTCTATTGAGACGTGTAATATTGTTGGATATCTTTAGGTGGAATAATAGATGTTGAATGGTAGCGTGTTGGCATCAGGATTATTGGTTTTAAGTTATAGCCGTATTATTAAATGTTCCTCTTGCCATAATGTCGCAGAGTTTGTCAGTCGTCGCGTTTGGTAGAGATTTCAACAATCTCAATTTGTGACTAATGGTGGTCTCAGTGGCAGCTTTAGTCGGAGTTTTCTTATCTTTTATGTTTTTGGAGTTATGCACAAGTTCTTACGTTCTCTTTCCACTTTCTGTATTCTGTCATATTTCCACACTGTGTATTTTTGCCCATAATGCTTTCTACGGTACTTGCCATTCTCCTGCCGCTACAGTTGGATGGCTCTAGTTCCTTCTTCGTTCTCTTTTTCTGCGGAAATGGGTTTTTTCTGATGGCTAGCCGGTAGGTGCTGAGTTCCGTCTTTGATCGTCATTCAGCCACCATAGACCAGGAGGGTGCGGGTTGGCAGCGTTTTCTTCTAACGTTTCTGAATGCTGAACATAATCTATCTAGTCTAGTTTTGTCTGTTCTCAGTGATCATGGTCAAAAGTACAAATCCCTCTTTGAATATCAGAACCGAAAGACTACTCGTCCAGTCCGTTAATGTATTTTGTCCAAGAAGCCTGTTATCCGTAGCTAACGTTGGTCCGTGAAACTGTGGTTTTCCTGTTTTACAGGAGTTTATAGTGAAGTATTTAGGCAGGTTGTGACTACCATCACGTTCCGACCAGGTTTTGGCGTCATGTCTGCTGAGCGGCTCCCTGACGAACAACGGCAACGACAGGATTGAAAGCGCAAGTTTGTCTATCATTGCACTACCTAATATCTCCTCAGTCTCTTCTCTTCTCTCTTGCAGTCCCTTCTCTCCTCAGTCTCTCTTTTCTCTCCTTCGGGAGTCTTCTCTTCTCTTTCAGTCTCTCTCTCTCTTTCTTCTCTCTCTTCTCCGTCTCTCTCTCTCTCCTCGGCCTCATCTCTCTCTCAGTCTTACTCTCTCTCTTCTCTCTCCATTGGGGGTTCTTTTGGCTTTGTTCAGCTCTTACGCGTTCTTCTTTTTCTCTCTTTCCTCAGTCTTCTTCTCTTTCCAGTTCTCTTCTCAGTGCTCTAGTCCCTTTCTTTCTCCGTCTGCCTCATCTCTCTGCTCAGTCTCATCTGCTCCTTGTCTGTCTCTTCAGCTCATCCCTCTTTCTCTTGCTTCGTCTTGTTAGATCCGTGTTGCTCTGCTTCCCTCGGAGTCTTGTGGCGCGGTCTCTCTTTCTAGTTCGTCCTGTCTCGTGTCTCTTGCAGTCTGCGTGTGCTTCTTTCGGTTAGTCTCTTCTCGTTTCGTTCGCGTACTGTCTTATCTTGGCTGCTATTCTCTTTTTCTATGGTGTCACTTATGTTTTACTGCTGCTTCTCTCTTTCTCAGTTTTGCTTATCTTCTCTTCTTCTCTCTTTCTCTCAGCGTGTTTTCAGTGGCGATGGCCTGTGTTTTGGTCTTGCCTCCATGAGAGCGTGTTATACGTGTTCTTGCTGGACTGTGCTCGGGGTGGAAAGCGCGAGGGCTGGATGTCTTGCTCACGTGTTTGAAGGACCTAAGCTTCTGTTCAAGCGGTCAGTGGGCGAGTTTGTATCATGAGGCGTGTGAGCCTGCAGTCACATATACTAGTTCTGCATTGAGTTTATGCCTGCGCGCTCTGTTGTCAGTAAATCGTAATAAATGCTCCACATAATGTTTTATATAGTATGTGTCTTTTTTATACCTGGGGCGTGTGCTTGCTTGTCATGAGTGCTTGTAAGGGGCCTGATTGCGTCTGGTTACTCTCCAGGTGGGAATCTCAGCTTGGATCGGGGAGGGCTTTCGACCGTCCAGAGGCTGCTGTATGCTGTGCCTTTGTCTTCAGTCTCTCTGTAGTATCAATGTCTTGGTACATTGTGCGTTGGAACGGGGTTCTTGGTGTTTCCGTGGCTAATGGCATGCCCGTTTCGTTTGCTCGATGTTTTTTCCACGCTCATGTCTCTATCTCTAGCGGTCCTTCATATACATGTAACTGTGGCTAGGAGTTTCCTCTTGGTAGTCTGGGACTATGTGTCGTGGCCTTGGAGAGGTTTGTGTCTGGAGGAGTCTGGGTCTGGATTATATGGTTGTATATGACTCACAGTTACATGTAGATTCGTTCTTTTGTTTTTTTTTGTTGTGTGTTTTGGTCAATATGTACTTTTATCTGTTGTGTGAGGTTGTGGTGTTGATACGAGGCGGCATTGGAGGCTCATGGGTTTCACATTGAGAATGAGAAACATTTTTTTGTCTGGGGTGTGGCAGGTGCGTGTTCGGGATTGTTTGTTTGTTTTTTTTGGTTTTTTTATTTTTTTTGGTGTCTGTGGAGTGTGTGGCTGACTATTGGTGACGTGGTGGGGGGGGGGGTTGTGCGGGGTGGGTGTTGCATTGGGGGTTGGGGTGGGTCGTGTGGTTTTTTAATGATGCACATTACAAAGGTGACTAAACTCTTGGTATGAAAGGGTTGCCGTTGTTGAAGGAGTAGCGTTTAGCGTCGATGTTTAGCTGGCAGAAGAGAGCGTGATTTGCGGCGGCGCGGGTTGGGGGGACTGTTGTTGTGTGTTTGTTCGCCAGACTATGTCGCCAATGTGACTGAGGCCTCTGCATTTTCAGATCTGAAGGGTCAAAAGTGTCTACATCTTCCCAGTTTTTGTTAAATCCACACTATTTAGCCCAAACTTCACATGTTATTTTCCATTTCTCCTGCATTGAAGCCCGGCCTTTTCTCTAAGTTTATGAATCTGAATAAACATCAGTGTTTGACTGTCAAGAAATTGTGGTCAAAGGAATGAATCCTCTTGAAATCAGACACGACACAACAATGTCTGTCTGTTATTTTTGTCAGATGAAGCTTGAACGGAGGCTTTCCATTTCTTGAAAAGTAATGAGAGGCTCTCACACCCGCGATCCGTCCGGTCCGGCGAGCTGCGCGGCTCTGCTCTGGTCGTCCGGGTCGTTTCCGTTTCAATGAACTTTTTCTGGACTGTCGGAGCGCTCCGGAGCCCTTTTTGATGAAGTTGTGAAAACATGACACGACAAACAGGAAACCAAGTGAGCGCTGGTGAAGTGAAGTGAAGTGGCGGTTTTCAAAGTAAAATCATTACGTTTCTACTACTACAAATATGTCAAAATGCTCGACATAAACACGACTATTGAACACACAGGACGTAAATAAATGTCCCGTACTTACCCACTGTGCGGAGAAAAATCCAACAGAAAATGAAGTGACATGAAATAAGCCCAAAACTCGGCGCAAATGTTCTTTGTTTACATATCCATGTGCCAGAGATCACGTAAACTCCCTGAAACTCCCAAGTTGAGCATGAATCCCCGTGAATTCGTGGTCTAGTGAGGCCAGCAGAGTCTGTACATACGCATGCATATTCTGATTGCAGTGTGAGTGACAACCGGACCCAGACGGATCCGGATCTGGATCTGGAGGCAGTGTGAGCCCGGTGTTATCTGCGCTCTCTGTAGCTCAAGTGTCAAACTGCAGTCTCCCGTTTACAGAATCAGAATCAGAAAGAATTTTATTGCCATTGTCAGTGAAACAAACAGAATTCACAGACTAGGAACTTGCTGCGGTGCTAATGTGCAACATATACACAGAAAAACACAAATAAAGATAAAGAATCTAGTAAAAAATATCAAATATAGTAAAAATATTTAAGATATATAAATCAAGTATAGGGCATGCAAAAATAGGCCAATAAAAATTAGGCAATAAAAATATACACAGTAATCAGAACAATCAAAACAACAGTGCAATCTGTCAGTGCAAGAGGTAGGACAATACTAACATAATGAATAAATGAACGAATGAATAAAGTGAATAAAGTGACAGGTGATGATATGACTGTTAAAGTGACAATGCAGGAGATCAACAGAGTCGCAGGTTTTATAGAGTGTTCATGAGTCCAACAGCAGAGGGAAAGAAACTGTTCTTGTGGCGTGAGGTTCTGGTCCGGATGGACCGTAGCCTCCTGCCCGAGGGAGTGGCTCAAAAGTCTGTGTCCAGGGTGAGAAGGATCAGCTGCTATCCAACCTGCACGCCCCGAGTCCTGGAGACGTACAGGTCATGGAGAGATGGAAGGCTGCAACCAATCACCTTCTCAGCAGAGCGCACAATGCGCTGCAGTCTGTGTCTGTCCCTGACTGTGGCTCCAGCGTACCACACGGTGATGGAGGAGGTGAAGATGGACTCAATGATGGCCGTGTAAAAACTGCACCATCATCTGGGCGGGCAGCTTGGCTTTCTTCAGCTGCCGCAGGAAGTACATCCTCTTGCTGGCTTTTTTGATCAGGGAGCTGATGGACGGGCTCCCACTTCAGGTCCTGTGTGATGGTGGTGCCGAGGAAGCGGATGGAGTCCACAGTGGTGATGGGAGAGTCTGTCAGGGCGAGGGGGGGTGAGGGGGCTGTGACTTTCCTGAAGTCCACGATCATCTCCACTGTCTTCTGAGCGTTGAGCTCCAGGTTGTTGCTGCTGCACCAGGACACCAGCCGGTCTACCTCCCTCCTGTAGACAGACTCATCACCATCAGAGATGAGTCCGATGAGGTGTGGGTTGTCGTCCGCGTTACACAGATCTCTAAACTACATACTGACACAAGCAGCAGCAGGCTCACAGCCGCAGGCATCAGGCTCACGGTGACGCTGCAGAACAACAGTCACATGAATGAGATGCTGGTGGTTAGGTCAGATGTGTCAGCTTTCTCTGATAGTTTATTAGTTATGGGCTGTAGAGGCATTTTGCTTGCTGTTCCACTCCAAAATGTTTAAGTGGTGCAATTTAATGCAAACTAATCAGTTTCCCTGTAATTCAGTGATGACAACACTAACGCAATATTGTGACATCTCTACTTAGAGTCTTTCTGTTTTGTGTGTTGTAGAAACAGCATCAGCGCTCTGTCGGCTCCTCTGTCTTTACCTGAGCTCAAACTCCTGGACGTCAGTAAAAACAACGTGGAGGAAATGTCCCCAGACTTTCTACGAGACTGTCCCAAACTGGAAGTGCTCAACGCGTCCACAAACCGGCTCTGTGAGTAAAACCTGGCTCTGAGATCAGCTGGGAAGGATCAATAACTAATCTGTAACTAATCTGTGTCTCAGCTGAACTCCTGCTTCTGCCCGTGAAAGTCACAACTCTGAAACTAGCAAACAACAACTTCAGCCACGTTCCAGACGCGATCCTCCAGCTGCCGAAGTAAGTCTCATGTGAAGAGGAGAAAGCACGTAGAGTCTGCTGCACATTAGAGGATTATTAAGTCTTTGACAAGTTTTAGAAACAGTTTAGGCTCTGGTTTTTCTCACAGTTGCATCATGTCACAGAAGGACACTATAGACTCATGAGCTCAGAACAGACTGTTGAGAAGAACTGTTGGAAAAAAACTGGTGGTGTAGATTAAACTTTCTTAAGTAGGGATGGGACGATTCTGTTTTGTCACGATTCGATTCTAGTCTAGTCCAGTCATAATTCCGATATGTGAATTTGTTTGTCTGAGCAGCCTTGACAAACAGCTTTTCAAAGAGTGGCACGATAATATCTGGTTTAGGGACTTGATATTTGGACCTAATACAAAATGTAATCAAGATGTTTGACATTTTATTCAGCTTAGGTCAAGGTCAACTTTATTTATATAGCACATTTACAACAACCATTAAGTTGTTAAGTTGTGACTTGCACTATATACAATAGTTACATAACACTCTTTGACCAAATGTCTTAAGTTTTGATAAGAAAAATAAGTTATTTCAGCTCTTAAACTAGTATCAGGTACTAGACAGATACTTAAAGCCAAAGAATCTGTATCAGAACAGAAAAGGCTGGATTGGTGCATCTCTACAAATTAGTCCTACGGAGGGCAAGGTTGGGGTGGAATTTAATTAAAAATTTTGTGTGTTTTTCATTTGCAAAAAACAATTCAGTTCCATTTGATGTATTTCTGTCTGTTTTATTTAATGTTAAATGAATATAATCCCCCCCCCCCTCTCTATCTCTCTCCTCTCTCTATCTCTCTCCTCCCTCTCTCTCTCTCCCTCCCTCTCTCTCCCCCCCTCTCTCTCTCCCTCCTCTCTCTCCCCCTCTCTCTCTCTCCTCTCTCTCTTCCTCACTCTCCTTTCTTCCTCTCTTCTTTCCTCCCCTCTCTCTCTCTTGCCTCTCTCTCTCTCCCCTCTCTCTCTCCTCTCTCCTCTCTCTTCACTCTCTCCCTCACTCTCTCCCTCCTCTCTCCTCTCTCCCTCTCTTCACTCTCTCTCTCTCTCTCCTCTCCTCTCTCTCTCTCCTCTATCTCTCTCTCTCTGTCTCCTTCTCTCTCCCTCTCTCCTCCCTCCCCTCTCTCTCCTCTCACTCTCTCTCTCTCCTCTCACTCTCTCTCCCTCTCTCTCTCCTCTCACTCTTCTCTCCTCTCTCTCTCCTCCCTCTCCCCCCCTCTCTCTCTCCTCTCTCCTCTCTCTCTCCTCCCTCTCTCTCTCCCTCTCTCTCCTCTCTCTCTCTTTCTCTCTCTCTCTCTTTAGCCTTCGCTCCGTGGACATGAGAAACAACAGTATTTCTTCTCTTCCTGCTCCTTCCTGTTGGTCGTCGTTGAACCTTCGTGAGCTCATGTTCAGTAAAAACAGAATCGAGTCTCTGGATCTAAGTTCAGACGTGTTCAGGTGGAGCCGTCTGGAGAAACTGCACCTCAGCGACAACCAACTCACACAGGTAAACAACAACAAACACACAGGTAAACAACAACAAACTCACACAGGTGATAACAACAACAAAACCAGATCACAGCTGATCAGTGATCTGGCTGTGATTGGTTTAACTGACTAAACACACCTGGGACTTGATGAGCTCTAGACAGAAGCTCCAGTGGCAGGTTGTGTGAGGATCAGACCATGTGATCTAATAGAGAACTAATGACCCTTCAACAGTTATTAGGCCTTTTCCACTGTAGGAACTTTTTTCAGTTCCTAGTACTTTTAAGTTCTTGTCCCCATTTTGGGAGCGTTCTCACAGAGCAGGAACTATAGACTGGGGCCACACTTTAGGGACTTTTTTGCTCCTGCTCTGAGGCAGGTACTTTCCAGTCAGACCAGGGACCTTTTGGTGACTCAAGCACATTTTACACTGCTAACTCTGTTTTTAAACATGTTTTTACACATTCTCACATGTAATAAAACTTTTCTTATTCGTAAGTAAGTGATTGAATAGCAGTAACTCCCTCTCCAGGACTACAGATGGAAATGAGCTGTAAGCTACAATCTGGTACAAGCATCTTTGCCAATGTGCTTAATGTAATTATACATTGTCCTTAATAAACATTACCTTACAATGTATTTATTTAATTTGTAAAAAGTAACCTATAATACTATTATTCGGAATTACAGTTAATCATTTTGTTTTATTGTTAATTCCAGTGATTTTTTTTAAGCTTTGTACATTATAGTTTTATTTGGAATCGAAAAAAGACAACTTTTGTTTTTCTAACACAAAATAATGACTTGAATAAATGTTTCAGACTTTACAGATGCTAATGTTACAGCCAGTTAGACCCACTTTCAGAAACTGCTGGTGTGTGAACACAAACATAGGGACAGGGAAGCTCCTCTGACTAAACCAGAGGTGCCCATCTTGATGGGCCAAATTTGCAGATTTTTTTTCTTCGCGGGCCAAAATGTATTGCATTGAAGAGTGCCAAGGGCCAAACATAATTTTGTTTGGCATTTAAAAAAAAAAACATTTTGAGAAGAGATGAAGATTAAAATATCTTTTATTAACACGTTTTAAGAGATTGCACTTGAATTTTGCCATTTGACAGTCTTTTCAACACAAAATTGAATCAAACAGTTAGTCCTAACAAACCTGAACAACCCTTCGCGGGCGAAATGAATCCATCTGGCGAGCCGAATTTGGCCACCCCTGGACTAAACAGCGACTGGAGAAATGTGGGGACTAGTTCTTGGTACTTTCATGTGGGAAAACGCCTATTGTTGTGTGTGTGTTTTTTTTCCTATATATTTTACAGTCATATATTTTGAGCTTTTTACTAAAAAAATAGCACTTACTGTGTAACTACTTTTATGATTTGATCCTCTGACCAGACAAAATCTCTGGCGCTGCCTCCTAGTTTGGGAACCACTGATCTAGATAGTTTAGTGGGAGCACCCCAAGGGTCAATACTTGGACCAGTTTTATTTTCATTACATGATAATTACGTATTTTTCGTTCCCGTGCTTTTAGAGTGAACTTTAGATTAGGTTTTTCAGCGCATTAAAGACATAACAAAGAAGTGTATCTGTGTTTGTTTGTTTGCTTCCACAGATCCCAGTTCAGATCGGGCTAATTGATAATAAATATCTGTGTTTGTTTGTTTGAGCAGATCCCAGGTCAGATCGGGCTGCTGGAGGGCCTCACTTCTCTGGACGTCAGTAGAAACTCAGGTCTGCGTTCGTTTCCTGATGAAATGGGGAAACTGGTTCGACTGTGGGACCTTCCTCTGGACGGACTCAAGCTGCAGCTGGACCTGAAGTCCATCGGCTCCAAAACCAAAGACATCATCAGGTAAAAACTATTGCAAAACCAAAGTATCTGACCTCAAAGTATCTAAATCTGCCTCAGACACAGAGAGAACCTACAACTTTAACTCATTTTGATTGGGCTTTTATTACCCAAATCTAAACCTGTTTTCTTCCTGTTTTTCCAGATTTCTGCAGCAGCGTTTGAAGAAAGCTGTGCCGCATCACCGGATGAAACTGATGGTTGTGGGAAACTCTGGCTCGGGTAAAACGAGTCTGATCCAGCAGCTCACTAAGGCCAAGAGGTCACAGGTCACGGCCAAACGAAAATCCGGCATCGACGTCTGCGATTGGAAGATTCAAGAGCGAGACAAGAAGATCGTGCTCAACGTCTGGGATTTCTCAGGTCAGAGTAAAATACAGATTGTATAGAACTAATAAATATAAAATCATTGGAGTTTTGATTACTATTTAAAGTCGGCTGCTCACTAGAGGAGTAGATCTAGATCTTTTGCAATTTTTAGACTTTAGAAGGTTACGTCCTCGCGCTTGTGCAGCAAAAACAATTGTTTCTTTGGCCATGCCTTAACTAACAATTTTCCTGTAATGTGCAGAAAGCTTAAGCCAATAATATTCATGAGACCTTTTATGTAACCCACTTTCCTGAGTTTGTAACCATGTTCTTACAGCGTCTCTTATCCTGAGTTTGCTCATGATGAGGGCTTATCTCTAAGAAGAAGCGCGACACGTGGTTTTCTTGTAAACTGTTGCACTGCTCCGAGTTCCATGTTACAGAACACACAAAAGTACCAAGAACTAGTCCCAACATTCCTCCAGTCCCTGTTTAGTCAGAGGAACTACCCTGTCCCCATGTTTGCGTTCACACAGCAGCAGTTCCTGAAAGTGGGTCTAACTGGCTTTAACATATAGCATCTGCATTATCTGGAACATTTAAATAAGTGATTAAGTGGTGTTGTTGGAAAAAAGTTGTCTTTTTCGACTCCACATAAAACTATGGATTACAAAACCTAAAAACATCTCTGAAGTTAACAATAAAACACAATTACCGGTATTCACTGTAATTACTAGTAATAGTTAGACTACGATATACAAATTAAATAGCTAAGCTATATTTTACTGCTTTTAAAACACCTTTCTTAAAGATAAGGAAAGTTTATCTAAATGTGAGAATGTATGAAACACATTTCTAAACAAAGTTAACGTTGTAAGTGTGTTAGTGTGTGTCACGAAAAGGTTCCTGGTCTGACTGGAAGTATCTGCTCCAGAGCAGGAACTAAAAAGTCCGTAATTGTGGCCCCAGTCCATAGTTCCTGCTCTGTGTGAACACGTCTAAAATAGGGACTGGAACAAAAAAAAAGTACTAGTAGGAACTGAAAAAAGTTCCTACAGTGGGAAAAGGCCTATTGGTTTAAGCACCTTTCAAGTCCATAGAGACCTTTGTGAGTCCCGATTTGCATCCAACCCAAAGCCAGTGTAGACTCAGCCTACTGGTGTTCAGAGTCTCCCATCCAAGTGCTGCCCAGGCTGATCCTGCTTAGCCTCTGAAATCTAACAGGATCAGGCTTTGACAAACTGAGACGGTGTTGCTTTTTAGCCTTAAAGGACAAGACTGGTTTTCACAAGTTCTCTGTGAAAAGAGCTGATGTTCTGGACCATGAATGAGCTTTGTCAGTACAGTCAGAAGCCCATCTTTCCTGTACTGATTCTGTGGAATTCTAACATCTTGATTATGATATTCAGACGACTTTATGTCCCTCCACCAGTCTTTAAACATATAGTTTAATCTGACTGTATTGGACTTAAGACACGTTCTGCTCATTGATATGTCGACTAAAATGACACGACACCTTTTCGAATCTATAATATCTCAAAATATGACCAGATTTCATGTTAAACAACTATTCAGACAGAAAAAATACACATAAACGAGAATTTCAGATGTTAAAAAAGGTTCCTAATCTTTCTTATCCCAGGAAAACACTGGATATTTTGGTCGACCAAGACAACCATGAGCTTTTCTTTGACTAAATCAGCGGTTCTCAAAGTCAAGGTCTGAAAAGCTTGAAAACCCCTGGACTAAATAACTCGATATTCAGTTTTTTTCTTCCAAACAACATTCACGATAATATCTAAAATTCCATATATTGTCTAACCAAACTCTCCATTTCCAATACGACAAATAAGTAGCATGCAGAGAGCAGAGAACTGATTCTGATCTGTTGTTTGTGTTTGCAGGAGGAGAAGAGTTCAGCGGGGCCCATCCTCACCTCATGACGTCCAGGGCTTTGTATCTGGTGGTTTATGATCTGAGCAAAGGAGCAGCTCAGGTGGACGCGCTCAAACCCTGGCTCTTCAACATCAAGGTAACAAACTCTCACAGCACAAGGAAAAAATTAAATATGTCAACCTCGTGTATGAAAATCAAACACATCCTCGTGGGTTTGATGGTTTCTGCTCCAGGCCGTGGCTCCTCTGGCTCCTGTGATCCTGGTCGGGACTCACTCGGACCTCAGCTCTGAAGACCAGGTCCAGTCCAGTCTGGTTAAGATCCGAGAGGAGCTCCTGAACCACCAGGCCTTTCCCTCCATCAGAGACTATCACATGGTGTCAGTGTGTGAAGATTCAGACGCTTTGAGTCGACTGAGGAAGGCCATCGTCAGAGAGGCCGCCAACTACAAGGTAACACACTCAGCTTTACCTGCTTTTAGATTATATAGATGTGCTCTGTTCATTAGTGTTTTGAATGAGGTGTTAGGAAAGTGCTCACTGCTCCTCAGGGCTGCAGAGTGGTTAGAGCTCTGGCTTCCCAATAAGGAGATTATAGGAAAAAAAAACCACTCAGGTGCTCTTCAAGGATGTCTCAAGGGCTTATCCCACTACATGCTGCTCCGCTCCGTTCCGACTGCCGATCAACTGCGCAGCTGTTTATGAATGAGACCGTTTCACATTCTCCGTGTGCGCTGCGCAGGGCTCTGCCTCAGCTCCGTCACCGTACGACAAATACGGATCAAGGCTATTTTTTCTCCGCCCGAGTCCGGCAAGTCAATCTCCGCCAATCAAAACGCACCAAACAGGAAAAGAAAATTTACTACAGTATGTCTGGAATTACAAAGTAAAATCACTCCACACGTACTTTGTATTGATCAGATAACAAAGTTGTAGTTTACAAAGTTTCTTTGATATTGGACACAGCAGAATGTAACTACAGACATGTCACTGACAATGAACCAACATTATTGAGTCGGCTCGTAACAGTAAGCTCTTACCCCAGAGGAGGAAAAACACTCCTACTGTGTGATCAGTAAACACAGGATCGTCTGTGCTCCTGATATACAGTAGTTATTTGATCTTCAACGAGACTTTATTTCAAAAACCGTTTTTGCGCATGCTCTTCTGAGCTCCTCGGGCGACGCGCTCTGCAGACGACTGGAAAACACCTCTAGAGAAACCACATGGACCACCGACATGTGGAATAGCAATAGTAGGTGCGAGGCACTGGAAGGCAACTTTTTGCAGTTCTCAAGGAGATTATAGGTTAGACTAGGTCAGGGCGCTCTTTAAAGACACCAATGTGGCTTTTGGGCTCTCATTATCAGTTGAGAAATACACTGGTGACCATTTCAGCTCCAGTCCTGTTCTCTTCCCTGTCTGGCCTTTTTTGCTTTTCACAGCTCCACAAAAACTTGTGGAGCTGGAATCATGTTGACATCAAAGAGACCTACAATGTCTACTTTTATAAAAAAAAAGTTATTTCACATTAATTGTTCTCTTTTATAGCAAACATTTTTTCATTAGATTTCAGATTTGACGAGAAACTTTGGAGAAAACTTCCTTTTCTATCAACCTTCTGTCAGTGTTTTTTTCCTCTGTTCGACTTTTGGTGAAAGAATCTGAGCCACTACAATGAAATAATGTCTTTAGGATCAAAACAGGAGGTTTACATGATTAAAACAATGAGACAACTGTCTTTTTCATCTTTAAACCAACAGACGCTGTGTTTCTGATGCAGATTCTCTAGATTCAGCCTCTTTCATGGAGCAGAGATTAGATTGAATAAATCCAGTAGTTTGACTTCCTCTGACACTTTTCACTCGCTCACAGAAGAGGACGTTTCTAGACTCGCTGCATGTGTCGTTCTCCTCACGGCTTATCCACTACATGCATCTCCGCTCCGCTCGCCCGTTCCGACTGCCGGATCAACTGCCAGCTGAAGAATGCCTAATTCCGGTGCCTCGGCTTTTCCGTCTATTAATTTTTTTTAGCCATTCAAGTATCTGCTCCCCCAAAGGGCTATTAATCTTTTTTGTTTTTCTTCTATTTTAATTTTCTTTGATTTGAGAGTGTAAAAATTTGTCCTGTGGATCTTTTGATTTTTGAAAAGAAAGCCATGGAGGGAACAACAGCTCCACAGTCTGGGCCACTAACAGTAACATGTTTTGTGATTCTTCCTGTCTGTTCTCTCTCAGATGCAGGGTCAGTCCGTGTTACCTGGGTTCCAGCTGGTGCCGGCTCGTACGTGGAGCTGCAGAACAGAGTTTTTAAGGAGAGACCCAGAGTCAGTCCTGAGTTCCCGGTCCTCACACGCTCAGACCTGCTCCAGATCATCCAAGAGGAACAACTGCAGCTGGAAGAGAGCGAGCTTCCCCACGCCGTGCACTTCCTGTCTGAAGCAGGTCAGGGTCACAATGGTCAATGTCAATAGTCTATGTTTTATTCTTTTAACACCTGCCAGGGATCTGCAAATGGAAATTAGCCCTAGGTTATGATCTGGCATATTTACATTTGTCTAAATGTTCATTAATATGCTCTGTTTCCCCTTTTTCTTAAATAAATAAATGCTTTTGTAGCCCGACCTCCGTAGTTGACCTATTTTTACTGACAGACTACAAAATAAGTTAGGTTTAGGACTAGTTACAGAAGATTTTAAACTGGTTCGTCTCAGGGAGGGTAGAGATCTTAAAACACACACAGAAGACAGAAATTATGGTGCAGAATGTGAATTATATTGAAAAGTTTGCAGGGAATTTACAATATGTACAATATTTACATTATATACAAAAAGAAAAATAAATGAAGATGATTGTCCATGTTTCGAACCCACAGCTGTTTGCTGTTGTGGTGAAGTTCTATTAAAGAGTCTTTAGCTTATTGTCCAAGTGAGTGAGTGTATGTGAGTACCAGTTTGTGAGGAAGGCAGTGTAGGGTGTTGTGTGGGGGGACAGGCTGCTGCGCCTCCTACCGCACTGGAGAAGGTGGATATGAAAAGAGCATAGGTTCATGGTAGCTCGCCATCTATGGACCACAGGATGTATGGACTAGATTCAGATGACAGTGATGATGATGAGTGATAGATGGATTGATGATGAATGGAACCTGGCCTGTGTGGGACAGGACCAATGTAAGTGTTGTCATGTCATATACATCACATTACACCCTCAATAAATAAATCAATTCAATTCAATTCTAATAATTCTAGTACATGTACATTAATCAAAAATAATCATTTCACAACAATTGTCAATAGTCATGAGTACTCAATATCAATAATAAAACTGCACCATAAATAATTATGCAATTACTTTTGTTCATTCATGTGCACATTTAGTTGAAAGCCATTAGCTGTAGGCTAATTCATAAGTGGCTATGAGCTGTAGCCAAAATTAAGAACGCTCAAAATATATAAATATGTGTGCTCTGTCAAAGACAGTTAGCAATTTAAATACATAAGCACCATAATAACATCAATATCAAATTCAAAGACAACAGTAATATTTTTTTCGGCACCAAAACAATGAAAAACAACAGCATTTGAGCTCCATTCAAAACACCGGAGGCTAGCGCTAGCATTCTAGCTCCGGGAGAAGTAACAGAGTGAATGGACTCACCAGTTCCCTCGTTTTATAAAGCACAGAGCCGATCAGACGACGGCACACACAAATGGCAGAGGCGCCTACAAGTTAAAAGCATATCAGTCATTGAAACAGCCGATAAAAGTGCAATATAAAAGGTTTAAATCGGTAGAATTAGCATACCTTAGCAGCCGCCCCGTTTAGCTTCCCACACGAACACACACGGTTGTAAGTGCCGCGCCATATTATAGGAAGTGGGCCTCGAGAGTCTCGTGGCAACTCTCGGGAGCGCGCTACGAAGTGTCGCGATATTTTGCACTTAGTTTATAGCAGCAGACGGCAAACAAAGAGAGAAAAAGGCAAAGGACCGGCGAAATCACCCGGGTTACACCCTCCCCCCTTTAGTTCATGCACGTCCCGTTGCATGGTTACTTAAGTTTTGGTCTTTGTACGACTGGAACATGACTGAGAGCTTCAGTGTAAACGTCGGCTAAGCTGTGAAACAGATTTTGCACAACTGAAACGAGTGGATTTCCCAACCTGTAGTACATAAGACGACTTGGCGACTGGCGCTGACGGTGGAACGACGGGGTGCTGGTTCGGTTTCCGCCGCAACTGAGACACTAGATTCGACAGGTGAAATGGGTTCAACATCACCCGTGGATGACTCAGATTGGACGGTCGGGGGATCTGCATCCTCTGGTTCCTGGGACAGCGCAACTTCAGGTTGGTCTTCTCCCTCAGGTAGGTGGTCGGTAGGTAGTTCTTCCTCCACTGGCTCGGGTGTGCTTGCATCAGGGTTGTCTTCTCCCTCAGTCACTTCTGCAGGGACTTCCTCTTCAACCTGGGACGTAGGTGGAATGGAAGCAGGCTCCTCAGGTAAGTGCTCTTCTGGGTCTGCACGTGAGCAGGTGGATGGAGGTCGGCAAAGTCACATCGCTGGGGGCTGGTGGTGCGACAGGCTCCTCAGCGGTGATGGTCAAAGGCAGTGGCGGAGTTCTCTACTCTCTCACTGTAAACTTGGCTGGAAACTGGACAGGACTTTCTGGGATGGCTGGTTCAGCATCCTCCTCTTCCTCCAGGACATCAGCTGTATCGGCGTGGTCACGAGTCTGGCTGCGAGTCTTCGGCCGTGGACTGGTGAGCAGTGGGAGATCTTCAGGGCAAGCTGGCAGGAACCCACAAGGAAGTAGGAGGTCTCGATGTAAGGTGCGGTTGGTCCGTCTTGGTTTTCAGGTTGCACGGTGTAAACGGCAACTCCCCAGCACGCTTGATGACCTTGTAGACACTCTTGCTCCCACTTATCCTCCAGCTTGTGCTTCCCTCGCAGACGTACTTTGCGGACGAGGACGCGGTCTCCAATGTCCAGACTCGATGGTGTTACCCTCTTGTCGAAGCGGGCCTTGTTTTTCGCTGCAGACTTGAGGGCATGTTCAGAGGCGAGTTTGTAGCTCTCCTCTAGTCGTGAACGGAGATTCTTGACGTAGTCAGAGTGAGAGATGGATCTTGTTTCTCTGACCGGCAGACCAAAGCTAGGTCAACCGGGAGACGAGGGCAGCGACCAAAAAGAAGTTCATATGGAGTAAACCCTGTGACTTCATTTTTAGTGCATTGTATGCATGGACCAAGGGCTTGACATGCTGCCGCCACTGGATTTTTGTTTGGGTTCTAAGGTTCGAGCATCCCAAGCAAGGTGCGATTAAACGCTCACTGGATTCCCCCGTGGGTGGTACGGGGTAGTCTGCTTTTTCTGATGCCGGCAACCTCGCACAGCTCCTTAATGAGTTTGGACTCAAAGTCCGGGCCTTGGTCTGAGTGGATGCGCTCTGGAATGCCGTAGTGCACCATGAACTCATTCCAGAGGCACTTTGCAACGGTTTGGGCTTTCTGGTTGCGGTGGGAATGGCAACTGCGAATTTTGTGAAGTGATCTGTGAGAACTAAAATGTCCTTTGTATTGCTACTGTCTGGTTCGAGTGTGAGAAAGTCCATACATAGGAGCTCAAGTGGGCGACTGGTCTTTATGTTTACTAGTGGAGCGGCTTTCTCCACTAGTGTTTTGCGCCTCACACATCTGCCACAGGACTTGATGGTGTTCTCCACGTCGACCGCCATCTTGGGCCAGAAGAAACGTTGGCGCACCAGGTCCAGCGTCCTCTCGATGCCCATGTGCCCCATATCGTGGTGCAGGCTCTTCAACACAGCGGGACGCAGGTCAGGTGGCAAGACCAACTGAAGAAAAATCTTGTCCTCATCCTGTCTCCTCCGGTAGAGAATTCCATCCTCCAACTCCAGCCTGTTCCACTCTCGCAGCAGCAGGGAATCTCTGGCAGTTCTTCTCGAGCTGTTGGGGACCTTCTCTCCGGTCTCGAGCTGGTGTATGACCTCTCGGATGGCGGGGTCGGCTCTCTGATGTTCTTGAGATCGGCGTGGGACAGAGATGGTATCACTGGCAGGCCATGAGACTCTTCAGTGAAGGTGTCTGGGATGGTGTCGACAGTGGCAGTCAGGGACTCGATCAGGGTCACAGTAGCTTGACTAGGATCAGGATCTGGTTGTGTTCTCACTAGACAGCTCTGGCAGATGGCATCCACAATTCTGGCGAGATCTCCTCCGCATCACTGGCTTCACACAGCTGTTGAGTGAGGCGTTGAATCAAGTCCCACTCCTCGCAGGAATGGTCTTCAGGAAGATCTCCGTGGGTGCGTCTTGATAGAGCGTCGGCGTCCAGGTTTTGTCGACCCGGCACGATATTGCAGTTTAAAGAGTATGTGGATAATGCTGCCAACCAACGGTGACTGTGGCGTCTAACTTGGCTGAGGTGAGAACGTAGGTGAGAGGATTATTGTCTGTTACGACTGTGAAAGTGGCTCCATACAAGTAGTCGTGGAATTTTTCGACGACCACTCCACTTCAAGGCCAAAAATTCTAGCTTATGGGCCGGGTACCTCGTCTCACTCAGCGCCAAGCCTCGACTGGCGTACGCAATGACGCGCAGTTTGCCCTCCTGTTCCTGGTACAGCACCGCCCCCAACCGGTGTGCTGGCATCCGTATGCAGGATGTAGGGGAGTTTTGGGTCGGCAAACCCAGAACAGGCGCGATGTCAATTTGCGATGATGGTCTCGAAGGCGTTCTGTTGCTCGCTGGTCCACTTCTCGCCGAAGGACTGTTTGGGGTCCAGGTACTTTCCCTCCTGGATTCTTCACCTTCGTGGAGCGACGGACCGGTGCATAGCCGCGAGTAAGTTGATTCAGTGGCTTTACTATTGCAGCGTAGTCTTTAATGAACCGCCTGTAGTATCCGGCGAAACCCAGAAAAGATCGCAACTCTTTCAAGTTGCGGGGGACTGGCCAGGATTTTAAAGATTCAATCTTTTCTGGATCGGTTTGGACTCCCTGCTCGGATACAACGTGTCCCAGATAACGGACGGAGGACTGAAAGAACTTGCACTTGTCTGGTGAAAGTTTTAGTCCAAAGTCTTTCAGACGAGCCAATACATGGAGCAGGCGAGTTTCATGTTCTTCAAGAGTAGCAGAGAAGACAATGATGTCGTCCAGGAAAACGAGAACTTCTTTGAGGTGTAGATCTGCCATGCAGCGCTCCATGAGCCTTTGGAACGTGCTCGGGGCGTTCGTAACTCCCTGGGGCATCCGGTTCCACTCCCAAAAGCCAAGAGGTGTGACAAAAGCAGTTTTTGCTTTGTCCTCTTCGGCCACCTCGATCTGGTAATAACCAGATTTTAAATCGAGGACGGAGAACCACTTAGACCCTGTCAGTGCAGAGAATGACTCCTCCAGGTTTGGGAGGGCGTATGCATCTTTCACAGTCTGTAGATTGAGTTTTCTGTAGTCGATGCATAGCCTCACCTCACCATTCTTCTTTCTCACCACCACGATCGGAGACGAAAACGGTGACTCTGACTCCCTTATGACCCTGCCTCAAGCAGGTCACGAAGATGTTTGCGGACCGCTTCCAGGTCTTTAGGGTGGATCGGTCTCGCTCGGTGTTTAAAGGGGTCTGGTCATGCAGTCTGATCTGATGTTTGACCCGATCGGTGCAGCCGAAGTCCATCTCGTGGCAGGAGAATACTTCGGTCATGTTGTTGAGCTTATTGGTCAAGCGCTCCTTCCATTCTGGTGGAATGGGTGAGTCTCCGAAGTTGAACTGGAGATGGGTCTGGTGATCTGGATCTGTGGCGGTGACTTGTTGTGACAGGATAGTTGGTGATGCTCCAATGTCGGCAATGATGGTTAATGGTGGAATGAACACATCTTGCTCCGACTCATTCTTCATGACGACCGGGACTTTGTATGGTGAGTGGTGTGGGAGAGTGATGAGGCAGCTTTGGACACACAAGCCTCCAGGTAGCGTTGAGGCAGGGTGCTCGATGATGGCCCACTGGTCTGCAGAAGGGACGTTGATTCTGGCAGAACCCTCTAGGACGATGGTCTGGCCGGCTGGAATGAGGACTGGAGCTTGGCTCAGCAGGTGCACAGATCCGGCGCTGCCTACGTGGCTCTGCTGATGTCGCAACTGCAGCAGTTTTAAAACCGCTCGATACCCCTGGGCACTGGGCTGAAAGGTGGAGTGACAGCTACCAGAATGTTGTTCGTACAGGGGCTCGAGGGTGTTCATCCCGATGAGCACTGGAGATGGGCACTCTGGGCGGGCATCTGGGACGACGAGGGCGAGCGTCGGGACATCGAATTCAGCTCCCAGGAAGTCCTCAGGGAAGGTGATGTTCAGCTCAACGTACCCCAGATACGGCACCGACTGCCCGGCTGCACCTTCAACCTGGAGCAGGCTATCTAGCGGCTTCACAGGCTGGTCACCAAGATGCTCATTATAGAATGACACAGGAATAGTTGTCACCTGTGAGCCGGTGTCGAGGAGGCAGTTGCATGGATGTCCGGCGATCTCAACCACAGCAGCACACTTTGAACCAATTAGACCTTTTGGTAGTCTTGTGGGCGTCGTGGTCTTACGTTCAGCCTCACTCATCTCCGCGCACTCACAGTCTTTTCTTTGTGGTTCTTGGGACAAGTTTGGCCCCTCCTGGTTCCCGTTTGCCCCTCAACAGGAACCTGGACTAGTTTAACTGATTGTTTGTAGATGTAGATTGTTGTCTCTGGGCGAACTGTTTCTTTTTCGGCAACCAGAGCAG